>CM023488.1:83595605-84195605 GCA_013339685.2 Hyalomma asiaticum | reverse complement strand
GCTTTTATTTGGGCACGAACTAGGACTACTGTTTACAAAAGCAGGCGTTGTTGCGCCTTGTCTTATTGTGCTGTACACGGTGTTTTATTCAGATGAGCTCCTGTGGAAAAACATCAGTGCCACTTGCACGGAGTCAAAACCATCTGTACAGCTAAGTTTTTTATCTTTCATCGTGACCTAAGTGGCAAGATTACGATGCTACTGGGGCAGTTTTATTAGTCGTACTAGCCTTCCTCTTGACGTACTTGCCGCAGGTCATTCCTCCCCTTACACTCATGCACTTTTATTTTACAGCGTAAGCTTTGACGAGATCACAACGGTCGTTTTTGGCGCCGTAGTTATCGCGCATATTTTAGAAAAAAATAATCTTGACCGAGGGGGATTCGAACCCACTTATCTCTACATGACAGTCTAGTATTCTAACACTCAGCTACGCCTGTGCTTGAAAAATCACTAAGAGACCTAAAGAGGTATACAGCCTGCCGAGGAATCGCATTAACAAATGTAATGCTACATGGCAAAATGGTAATACGCGACTATGCGTACCGGAAAGTGGATTGCATGACGAGTGCGAGGAATCATTCGAAAGAACACAGGGGTGCATGCTTTGTAGCTTTGCACCCATTACAGAGGCATCATCTGCGTCATCATTATGAAACGATCTTCTTCAACTTTTCCGCCATCACTATTACAAAGCGCTGCCTCGTGAAGCAGTTTTGTCGTATCGTGCCATGCGTCACGCGGCAGGCGACGTGCGCTGCCCTGACAGCAGCCTGACCTGGCTCTTCGATATACCTGATGGCCCGATCACTTGGCGAGATCCCAAAGCATTTATAATGGCTTTTAAAGAAGGTAGCTCCTCCAGCTTAGGCTGTCACTGTCCAGCGACTGCGCGCAGGCCTGGCCCTTCTTTTCCCCTTTCCATTTCGTTCTTCGGAAATTAAGCCACAGCTGCGGGGACCGAAGCCGAAAGTTCGAGCTGAAGCATTTGTGCACCCTATCGCAAAATTATCTTCGAATAAACACTATCATGCAGCAGTGCTGACGGAAACAGTGAGTCGACTACGGTAGTGGGTATAGTGAGTCGACGTGCAGTAGCGGCTCCGGTTTTCCCTCCTTTTGCGCACGGACGCCAGCGTACAAATGCAGACAGGCTTCTGTGAGCAGGTTTTCAGAGGTTTGTTCCAAAATCAGTATGAGAAGAGCCTTTGCCGAAAGTAAAAAAAAAACGAAAACAGGTATTCCGAGAAAGACAAAAGGGAAATCCACGGCCAGCTTGTCTTCCGTATCTTCACATCATATCTTATGGTATAAAAAGTAAAGATGTGGTGTGGACATAGTTCTGTCTCTTGGCTGCGTGGAAGGTTCGTCGCATGTGCAGGATGACCGGTGAACGTCTTAACTTGACAGAAAAAAAAAGAATGCTTGCGTGGGATTTGTAGGTTATAGTGTGAGAGTTGTGTATAGGATAGAATGGATGTGTGGCTGCAGTTACATACGACAAACAGGGCGCTATAGACAGGTCTAATGGAGCACCAGTACGTCTTAAAAGGGACTGTCTACCGCCGCTCTCTACTGTCTACCCAAAATTTTTTCCGTTGTGGTGAAAATGAGAATACCGTTCCTTATACTGACGGAAACCAGCGTGCTTGAACCCATAAAAATGTATTAATACTTTTAACTTGCCCCTGAGTGTCGTGAAAAATAAATTTCGGTGGTGCCTTTCTCTGTAATATCATTGTGCAACAGTAAATAACAACAAAGAAATAACCACGCAGGTTCAATTATCCTGCTTAAAAGTAAAGAAAAAAAAACCAACTTGTAACACTATTTGACACATATCTGGTGGCGTTTGCTCAGGATGGAGAGTACATTTCATTCTTAAGATCAATATTACAAGAACTCGCTGAAGAATTTCTGGCGTCCCTATACGTACAGGTGGGATGCGCACGATGATCGAAAAATTCCGTTATAAATATTTCCGCTTAGTTCTCAGCGAAACCTCTGGAAACTCGAATGTACGTGTTGTGTTACACGTGATCATTGTAAATATCGTAATCGCCGCTAAACACCTGGAGTAGCAAGCCAGGCCATTAACCAGGCCAACATCTCCGGATTCATCAACAAAATATTCTCTCTCTGGAAACTTGTACACTTCAGATGATGTGCTTCCTACTGCGACAAAAAAAAAAAGGAATTCAGCGCAGGGTAGCAGACAGCGCCTTTAACGGCTAGCGTAGCTTTGCACTGCAAGAGGTGGGGCTGCCGACCTCATTTTCGGAATGCTTGAGTGCTGGCGCCCATCGGGACAGCCACACGGGAAATTGTTGACGCTTTTGACATGAAGAAGAACGGTGACAGGTGAGTTAATCAGGCCTCAGTTACCTTACTGTGATAAAGAATTGGCGCTTCTCAATCTGTCACAATCTCATTGACTGTAAGGAAAAGAAAAAAAAAACATTGGTGCTTGTTTATCATATGACTCAGCGAAAGATGCATGTGTTATTGACTCCATGCTTGGTCGCTTGATTCATAGGTTTCTTGTGGCCACTATATCATTTGGTAACCAGTGCTTGTGTGGTGTGTGTTTGTGTCACTTTGCGCCGTAAACCACGGAACATTTACTCTAGCGCGTAAGTGCTGACTCTGTCAATGCTTGAAAATGTGCGCTTTAACCAACTTGTCCACATTGCCATTCTGGCTCGTTTGAGAATAAATTATGGTTCAAGGGACTGTCTACCGTCCTTCATCGCTCTCCCGTCATTTTTTTTTTTTGGCTCAACGGAAAACGCGCAATTCCAAGTGTCTCAGCGTGCAGTGTTTTCTCCGGAACCTAAGTAGAAATTATTAAAGCAGCATTTTTTTCATCTATGAAGTCGCTCCGTTCCTACGTGTACAGACGCGGGCAACAATGGTTAATGCGCATGATACGTCGTTGTAGCCCTGGCGACTCTCTGGGGCGCACGAGGCGCCTTCGCTACAGAAACCGGTTCCGAGGACGACATCGCAGAGGTGACGGGGATGAGAGGCGAGGGAAAGTCGGCGTGCTCGGGTGCACCTCGGACGCGCAGCGACGCATGCATCAGAAGCGCAGTACTACGCACCTGTACTGGCATACGAATTCCAAGGCAGCGCCAGCCGCGCCACCCGGAAAGCACTGAAAAAAAAGAACGATTTGCTCTTGCACGTTATAAAAATGTGTCTTATGGGTGAAGTACGCTTGTAAATGTTACATGATTGTTTTTCAGCAGAATGTGTATGCCTGCCTGGGCTGGTTCTCGTACACTCGGAAATAGACAAACACGCTGTTGCCTGTCGCTAACGGCGTTTTTTGCACCACATTCAGAGCAAAAAATAAAAATATACTTCCTTTTTTTTTGGGGTGATAGCGTGCTCTTTCCTGCAAATGTGACGCGCGGTCTGCCCATTTTCACGAAAATTAAAAATGTTTTCCGAGCCGTAGACTGTCTCTTTCATTTATTTGAGCAAGGTGACTGCTAAAACTATTAAACATGTAGCTACTCTTTCACGATGCGTGTGCATGTTCGTGTCCTCGTGCTGTAGCTTCTCCAGCAATGCGGGAAAAAGTTGTCCGCGTGTAT
Source organism: Hyalomma asiaticum (assembly GCA_013339685.2). Classification (NCBI taxonomy): domain Eukaryota; kingdom Metazoa; phylum Arthropoda; class Arachnida; order Ixodida; family Ixodidae; genus Hyalomma; species Hyalomma asiaticum. The sequence goes on along the minus strand of CM023488.1, from coordinate 84,192,003 downwards.
AGGTTCTCTTGTTAAGCCTCTGATGGACAATCTCCTAGTCCTCATACAATGATTTAATTTAGGGGCGAAACACTTTAGGGCGGAGATTGCGGCGTACACCCAGCGTAGCCATCTGATTACTGTCGCGCCCGTTATGAGGCGCTGTTGTGGTCAGCTTTCAGTGACGACCACTAGAGGTGCTGCGGCGCACATGAGCCTCTATAAGCGCTCGCTTGCGGCGCTCTCTCTCTCTCTCTCTCTCTCTCGCACTCCGCTGCCAGCCAAAAAACGCAGCGGCCGCGGCGGTCGCATTTTCGATGAAGGCGAAAATTCCAGAGGTCCGTGTACAGTGCACGTTAAAGAACCCTAGGTGTTCTAAATTTTCGGAGCCCTCAACTACGGCCTTTCATTGCTCTTTATCTCTTTCACTCCTTTTCGCCCACCCCAAAGGATGCTTAGCCGTGCTCCCTACATGGGCTGCATAAATTAGCGTTCTTTCCTAACCGACTTTAAATAGTTAAAATCTGGGTTAGTTGGTGTTCAGACTCCACGTTCATCGTAATTTAGCGCAAAGGTAACACAGACAGTAAAGAAGGACCACAAACATCAAAGGTGCTACTGCCAACTGATTTATTGAAGGTGGAAAACACTGCTTTTATAAAACAAGAGATCTGCGCAGGCGTACAAGGTAATTCGAATAAACGTAAGCAGAAAATTATCGCACCAGGCGCAATAGGAATTTCATTTCAGCATTGTATAATGCAACAGAGGCATCACTAACACATTTTTAACCTGCTTTTCTGATAAAGAATGCGTCCAAGGTTTCACGGGATGTTTTTTGCGTGCTTCTGCCTAGTATTCTCATGCCACGGAAACATTGTTCACAACTTGTGGAAGCAATGAAATGAACGACAAGATTCGTCCTCTCCTTAATAGCTAACTCATTTGCATGCTCCCTGAGTCGGGCGTTGGCGCAACGCCCCGTCTGGCCGATGTACACTTTGCCGCAGGACAGGGGAATTTCGTAGACGACGTATTTGGTGCACTGTACAAAGCATATTTCGTGGTTTCTCTTGCAGCCACCTTTATTGTCCGCACAAGAGATGTGACGGCACAGCTGAGCCAGCTTCCATGGGGGCCGAAAAAACCACCGGTACGCTAAACCAATCAGCGACCTTCTTTAGCCTGTGGGAGACCCGATGTATGTGCGGCACCACTTCTGGCCTATTTGTCCCCTCCAGAGTCCTCGAGGCATTTTCGCCAGTGCCTTTCTTTATATTCTTGAGAAGCGTTTCTGCCACTGTCACTACTAGCGACTCCGTGGAGCCAGCTGAAAAAAAGCCGCCTAATTGATGGTCAGAACTTCCCTGTACCTCCAGAAGGATGGTCATGTGGGCGAGTTGGAACGACGCAGATGGAAAAGTGTGCAACAAAAAATATGAAAACCCATGTTATAACCAAACCAACATATGCTAAGTGATAACCTGATTCAAAAATGAAATTTCCTTGTTAAATATGCGTGTGCTGCAAAATAAAAGTTGTGATACAGCGCTGTGGTTTGTGTCCCTTCCTTCTTCTTTTGTCCTCGTGTTTCGCGCTGACTGTCAATATGCCTTCCTTGCACCTCATGAACGCACGATCTCCATAGCGCGGATTCCAGGCAGAGGGTAGCAGTGCCTCTGTTTACAATCTTATAGTGAATTCCACTGGCGGTTCTGGAGCACGTTTTTCTGCTCCGCGGCCGAGAACTTGAGGTCCACTGGCGGATCCCGAGCAACTTCGCATGTTCCACTGGGTGATTTGGAGCAACCTGCTCCGCGTTGATCCGTCTCGTAGAGCCGGATTCTACCGGAACTCCAGCTATACGGCGTCGTAATTTGCGGGTTAGCCGAGCACGGCGATTTTTTTTTTGCAGTGTTCTCTTAAGCGCTGTGTGATAACCATGGGTGTTTGTTTACATATTTTGCAATGGCGTCGTTCGACCCTACAGGGGACTGCTCTTCGCTCTGAGGGACAGCAAGAGTTCTACGTAGGAAAGCAGCAGCATCGAAGACGAGTCATACGTGCCGTATGAAACGTTATTTAAGGAGCTGTTTCCAGAGTCCCCCGTGCAAACGCCCCAAAATGCTCGGCTACGTCGAAGTAGTAGTACACGCGTACTCGGAGGTATGCATACTTTTGTGCAAGGTCTAACGTAGTCCAACGCAAGGATGGCAACAAGGGCAAGCGGATGCGTGCGACACTTCAGCTGTAATCCTTGGCGGAGGGAGTTTATTTTTCGCTGGCCGATGGGATCGGATCGCTCCGCGACGGATTTTGTCGCTCCGTCGTGGATTCGGCACACCGCCCCAGATTCACCAGTGGAAATCCCTATTAGAGTGAGCAGTGCAGTTGCCTTACAACTCTGCTCACTCCGTTGCAGGCGTCTCGCATATTGTCGCATCGACGGCAATGCCCTCGCCTAGTCCGCTGTGTGTCGTAGAAACGCTCGAGCTCGCTCTCGGCGCGGCAGTGATGAGTGCAGTCAGAAGGTGTGTTTGCATGTGTGGGCCGATCCTGGAGGCAGTGCGCCAAGACAGGTCATCTGCAGCGGTGAAAGAGAGCGAAAAACCATGCGTTGACTATGGAAACGCTCTTTGTTCGATGAACGCTTTACCACCTCGTAAGGAACGAGAACGCGCCCTCGCCCGCGGCAGACAACGCTGACGCAGGCAGCGTCTGCTAGCGACTTTCTTGATTGAAAAATCGACTGCTCGCCCGGCACAACTCTTCACCAGCCACCCCATATATATAGGCAATGATTGATTGATTGATTGTGGTTCGGTTAGGAAAGGACGCTAATTTCTGCAGCCCATGTAGGGAGCACGGCTAAGCGTCCGTAGGGGTGGGGGGAATGGGAGTGAAAGAGATAGAGAGGAGAGAAAGGCCGTAGTGGAGGGCTCCGGAAATTTAGACCACCTGGGGTTCTTTAACGTGCACTGACAACGGACAGTACACGGGCCTATCTTGTCCTGCAATGCAGTGCCGGTGGGAGATTTCTCTTGTGCGTAGTATAACTATAAGAATTTTCCGCTTGCGCGTCGATTAAATTAATCCGGAACTCGGTATGATCTACGACGTGGGAGCTTAGGAATCTCATAAATACCAGGAGCATAAATAACAATGCGTGTGTTGCTCATTTACATGCATGAGCAAAAAAAAAGGGGGGGGGGGGCGTGGTTCGCGCTTGCGATGTTGGCATGTTTCTCTCCCTCTGCACCCCCCCTTTTCTTTTTTACAGCGAAAGCTGTTTATCGCGAGGAGAAACGAAAAACCGCTCGTCCGTGGACCGCGCGCGGTCTCCATTGGCTGCGCCTTCCAGTGACGTCGTTCTCTGCGCCGTACCAAAGCGCGCGTACCATTGGCTGGCCCGTGAGTGACGTCGTCCATCCCGTCTCAGCCGTGGCGCCGAGCACGCGCGCATCAGCTTCGATTGAGAGCTTCCACATGGGTAAGCCACGGATGTTAGCTCGCGATGTCGAACGCTTGCAACGACGGCGCGCCGAAGAAGCAGCGTTGCGGGCAGAACAGCGTCTACGTGATGATTGCGGGAGCGCGTTCGCGGGGCGAACGCCCGCTTTCAGCGAGAGTTTCTCCAGCTTAGCCTTGGCTTCGTTTGCGACGTATGTGTCGGGTTGAACCCACTGCTAAACACCGGGGCCGCACATTTCAGCTTCGCTGGTTAAAGGGCCACTAAACAGGCTCCTACTTTTTTTTAATCGGTCGGCCTCCCCACCCTTCTCTGCCGAGGAGAGGGTAGGCGCGGCGCGCTGTCGAGACTCCGCCCACTTACAGAACGCGCGCCGCGTTTCAGGAACGCAGATCCGACTTGCGTGACGTAACTGACAAGTAGAGGAGGTGATGCGGAGGCCTTTTCTTCTATTGGCTCACGCCGGTGGGATGGCCACAGGGTCTGACAACAGACCTGATTTCGACCAATCAATGAGCTACAACTGCGCAAAGTTGTTCACGGCGCAACATGACGACACCTAGGATGTAAGGACGGCTGGTCAATCGCAGGAAAGAGACGCGGGAATTTTTTTTTTTGAAATACGGCGTCTGTGTAGCGCGCAACGCTGCCATATGCGCAGAATGTGGTCGCCGCAAGCGTCTCTATGATTGAGTCAGCTTGTTTGGGCACGGCCGGTCTGGACGCGCGCGTTCGCTCCGTCTTTGAGCGAACGCGCGCGTCCAGACCGACCGTGGTTTGGGTTAAAAAAAGTAGGAGCCTGTTTAGTGGCCCTTTAACCATTTGTACGAAGTGCTAGGACTGTAATTTTTTTCCCCCTCCATTTCCCATGCTTCACTGAGGCACTTATAAAGCACGTCACTTTTTTCCAAATAAGGCCAGTTGTTAGTCCGCGCTCATGTGTCCGTGTTTCTCTTGTATCGTCTGGTTGCGCCGGTGCCTATAGGTCTCGAGAATGTACCGACTCGCCCAACAAGAGGTTTTGAGAGGCGATTTCTCACCTTGCAGGAGCCGTAACGGGAAGCGCAGTGCCAAAAGGCGACATCATATTGAAATACAATGGAAGGCAAAGCCTCCATTGGAAAGTTGCTGTCCTATTACCGCACGAGAAAACCAATTCAGTGCAACCTGACGAAAAGAACAAGCACAAAGCCGACTGTATTGATTGCACAATGCGTAACGGAGGTTGCACCACATGACTGATATACGAAATACGGCCCCAAAATATGGTCTGCGCAAGGTATCTGCGCTCAAGGAAGGGAAAGTCAAAATCTTGTGTGCCCTGGAATTTCTGCCTTATTTATTCAAGAGCTGTTAACCATACCGAGTCAGAAACGCCGTAATGATTGTACAGAGTGCCTAAAATGCGAAGAGATGTGGCTGACCGTATGGGAAACGTCGAACTAAGCCTGGAGTTTGGAGAGCCGATAGGGAAATAACGGGATTTACTGAAATTCAGCGCTGCGCCTGAAATGCCACCATAATAATCAAAGAAAAAACGAAGGCTGTGCGACAGACTACCCTCATCAGAAAGGTACAGGGTAATGTCATCGGCGAATGTTGTGACCTTTACTACATTGCTACCAGGCAGTGGAAGACCGCGATTGCGTGGATATGCATCGAGAGCCCGTGAGAATGGGTGAAGGCTAAGGACGAATAACACAGGAGATAATGGGCAACCCTGGCGAAAACCGCGCGTAATGGGAAAGGGAGCGCTTCCCAGCCGTCGAGAAGCCCTGTGCTTTTATCTTCCATGTACACGTTTTTGAGTAACTCGACAAACTAATTTGAAAAGCAAACGCGGTGAGTGCGCTAAAGATATACGCGTGTTCCGATTGGTCAAATGCTTTCTCCTGGTCCAGCGACACAGCTATACCAGATGCAGACCGCGACAGCGTATAAGCCATAATGTCACGAGTGGTGAAAGACAAACTGTGTATTTCTCTACCTGACACCGATGAAGATTGACAATGACCAATTAGAGTGCTCATTAGAGCCCCCAGCCGTCGATGGATAACGGTATCAAAGATCTTGTAATCAACATTAAGAAGCGTTATAGGTCTCTAATCTTTGGGACACACGGAGGAAGCGTCATGCTTCGGAATAAGGACAATGCGGCCATCTCGGAAGCTGGATGGAAAGACGCAGTCCTCAAAGCACTGGAGGATAACCATGGTCAAGATCGAACGAATCTCATCCCAAAATGTCAGGTAAAACTCAACTGCCAAACGATATGGCCCAGGAGCTGACCCACGCTTCATGGACTGCAGTGCCGTCTTTACCTCTTCAACCGAAGGAGGAGCGCACAGGGAATCAGCGGCCTCTCGAGGAACACGCGGTAAGCCGTTGAGCATGGGTGATGAAGGGTCGTAGTTTCCTTGCATGGTCGCACATGACATTGCTTCAAAATGTGCCAAGAAAGCAGATCTATCGCGCGTGGAATACGGCTGTGGAGATGGTATCCGTGCTGTCACAGAGTTAGATGGCTGTGACTGGCCAAAAAAAGGAATGCCTTGCGTATAGCGTAGCACCTCAGGATGCGCACAGGAGTTCCGCCTACATCGCCATGCTGCCGCCGCGAGAGATTAGGCAGCAATTAAGCGCTGAAAGCCATCACGTAACTCACGCTGCCAAGCTCGCATCAATGGAGGCGGCCCAAATGGAGCGCAAAGCGATGCGTAATTTCGAAGATGTATCGGCCAGCTCATCAGAAACGCGACGACGCACAGAACTTCCTTAAACTGAGCAGTGTAGACGTCACAGAATTTTGAGCGCGTTCCAATCGGTTGCACCAGATCCAGCAAGCGACGCACGTATCGCGCGGGACAAAGCGGACCGTGAGCGTTCGTCCTGGAGAATGCGAACACCAAGGCTCCACGTCTTTTCGAAAGAAGAAAACTGCATGTTTAGCTGTAAGCCAATAGGACGGTGGTCAGAAATATACGCGGGAGAAGTCGGCTAGCGCAGAGTACTTAAATTATCGACAAATGGTACTAAAGCAGGTGGCACACAGGCACGGTCGAGTCTGCTAGACAACGGACCGCTTCGCCACGTCCAGGCAAAAAATATTCCCATGCAAAACATTGCGCGCGTCCACTAAAGCGTAGTGATGAACGAAGCGGAGCAGCTGACACGAATTCCAGTCAGACCTACTCCAGCCAGGGCCTTGCACTTCGCGTCTGTGTGTTTAGAACAAATGTAAACGATTTAGGGACGAATTCACCTTACTATGGGAGAGGCGATAGAGCCTTCCCTCAATGGTTGTAGGTAGCGAAACTTTAAGAGAATTTTATTTCCGGATGTTCTAGAGTACAAGGCAAATACTCTTTTGTGCACTCGAAAAATACAAAATATACAGAAAGTACAAAACACAGCATGCAATGTTGTACATGTGTATGTACAGGCAAACATGACGTTCACAGTGTATGATATTACAATGAAGACTGCATATATACAATGAAGACTGTTTGCACTTGCAGACAAGAATTCAAGCAAATACACTACGTGAAAAGGACATTGTTTTTCAATACAACATTCACACTGTAGGTTTTTAGAGTAGAACAAACACTAGCCTACCTTCTCAGTAAGGAAGGAAAGACATGGGCACTCTGTTTTTCCTAATAACAATGAATCGTGTGGACCGGCGCCGGAGGAATGCTTCCTCCCCCAGTATCACTAATTCTTCGTTTAGATGCGTGAGCATTAGGTTCCTTAAACGATACAACAGAGGAAACATGGCTCGCTGCGGGTGTCCCCGTAGGCACGCCAGTCCCCTCCGCTTCCATAAGACAAAAGCTCCAATCGCCATTATCAACTCAACAAAGCCGTCTCTATGGCGAGACTGCCACTGCATGCTGACTTGAAACATGGTGGTAACCAAGCCAGAAAGTGCGCGCCACAAGACATTCGTGAAGGACATGGTTGAGTGTTTCCGTACGACCGCACTGCGTACATGAGGCGGAGGGCGCCACACCCCACGCCGCTAGGCGGTCGGCCGTCGGGAGAGCTTTCCATTCTCTTAGCCAATTGAAATCGCGGACTTCAGCGGGAAGGGAAGCGTTTCTGAAGGACCAGCGTCTTCTTTCTCGGCACTTTCTGCGTTGTTCATCGCTCAAGTTTTTCAGTGCTATACCTTCACAAATGTCTGTGGGAGTCACGTCCGTCAGTTCACAGTCTGGATAGTTGTTTCGCCAGAACTGCATCGATCTTATCATGTACATATAGAACGCCGGTGGCCGCTCAGCCGCCGGTCCCGTGTCTGTTAAACCAAAAACCCTTCTGGAGGTTCCCATCAGATACACTGCTAGTTTTCTGCCACGGTATGTCGTGTCTGCGAAAAGTGCCCATGTGTTTTGCAAGGCCAACATGCGACACATTACTTCGAAGTCTAGAATGCTAAAGCCGCCCCATTGTACTGGCAGGCGGACCAGTGCTCTGGCTACGCTTTCGGTGTGGCCATCCCAAAAGAAAGAGCCACACGCGGTGGCTACTCTCTGCGAAACTCGTCGAGGTGGTCGAGCGATTTTGGCTACATAGTAAAGAGATGCTGCTATGCTTTTTTTGATGAGATAAGCTCGCTCAGTAAAGGGCAAGGAAAAGGTCCTGGCTATCTCAATGCGCTTATCTACTTTACGCTTAATCTCAGTCCAGGTGGTGCGGTCTACTTCTCCAGACGCAAGGAAAGTAACACCAAGTACTTTTACTCCTTCAACTATTTGGACCCCATCAGGAAACTCTTCAGTGTGCGTACCGAAGCGCATCGCTTTACTTTTTCCCGGATTGAGTCGTGCTCCCGACAGGCAACTATAGGTATGAAAAATCTGCAGAAAAGCTCTATAGTTGTCCATGTTTCTAATAAACAGTGAAATATCATCGGCATAGGCCGCCACTTTCACCTCTCCCTGGCCTGGGAGAGGGAATCCCCGTATTGATGTGCATTTCTGGATTTGCTGTAGTAATGGTTCTATGCACAGTACAAAGAGCAGTGCAGAAAGAGGACAGCCTTGTCGTATACCGCGGCTTACGGTGATAGGTTCAGATGTATGGCCATTGACTACCAAGCAGGTTTCCAGGTCGGTATAAAGCAGGCGGAGAACTTCAACTAAGCGGTTTGGGAAGCCAAAGCAATTCAGCACCGCAAAGAGGTAGTTCCACTCAACCCGATCAAACGCTTTCTCTTGGTCAAGGGAAACAAATATGCCAGGAACTTGCGTTCTCGTTGCGAACGTGAAAACATCACGAGTCAAAGCAAGTGAAGAAAAAATTGTGCGCCCTGGAATGCAGCATGTTTGCACTTCGCTGATTATTTCGGGCAGAGCAGTTGTTATGCGATGTGCAAGAATAGCGGCCAGTATCTTATAGTCCGAGTTGAGTAACGAAATAGGCCTCCATGCCTTCGGATCGGACGGCTCTCCCCCACTCTTTAGCAAGAGTATGACTCGGCTCTCACGAAACGAAGCTGGTCTAATACCTTCTGCAAGAATCCCGTTAAGCATTGACAAAAGGTGGACATGTATTGCACCAAGGAAGGTCTTGTAAAAAATTAAAGGTATCCCATCAGGACCAGGTGCGGCACTGGCGTTCATCTGCCGAAGCACAAGGCGCAGTTCTTCGAATGTTACCGGACTGCATAAAGTGTGGCAAATTTCTTCTGGTACACGAGAGGTTCCCTTGCAAAACTCATTGACTGTAATGTTGTTACGCTCTGCGCTTGTGTTCTCTGCCGTGAACAGGTTTGAAAAATGTGTTTTGAATACCCTCATTATATCCTCTTCTCGGTCAGACCGTACGCCACTGGGTAACCCAACAAACGGAACATGAGCTCGTTCTCCTAAGGAACGGTTGCGGACGCTTCGAAGAACAGCAGGATCTCAAACTGGCCGTCGATTAACGAACGACTGCGCAGCAGTACGAGAGCTAAGGCGTAGCAAGAGTTCGTACCGCCCCTCAACTGATTCAAATAGTCTCGCATTGCGAATGTTAGCGTTTCGCCTCTACGTACAATACGTGCCTTGCGATGTGTGTCATTTATCTCAGTCGTTAAGCGCGCTTTTCGCTCACGGCCTGCTTTAATTAGTTCAGTTCGCCATCCGTCTTTCAGAGTGTCCCAGTTACGTGGTTCTGGTGGGCGATTGCACAATCGTTCAAAGGTAGTGCGCAGAGTTGCTACGCTCTCAGGGTCGTTTACAAGAGTTGTATCCATTTTCCATTGGTTTCTAGATGCGGCATGCTGGTGAAAATGTAGTTTCACTGACACTGGGAAGTGATCAGTGATGCGTGGTACATCTGGGGGAAAGTTTAAAACTTCGTAACTAATGACATGTGTGGCCAAAACTTCAGGGAAGTAAAAGCGGTCTAGGCGGCTCATATTGGATCCCCGTTGCCATGTGGCAACGAAAACATCTCCGTGGGTATCGATCCACGCGTCTCTGAGCTTGAAGTTTCGAATAAGCTGAATCAGTGCGCGAGCTCCGCTATATGGCCTGGCCATTCTGCGCCCACTTACATCTCTGTAGGGATTCTCAACGCAGTTGAAGTCACCCACTAAAAAGGTGGGGTAATTATCAAACATATAGGAATCGAGTGAATGGGAGAAGTCAGAGGTGCTCGCGCGCTGAGCCGGAGCATAAACTACCAGCGCTCTTACACGCCGGCCGTGAAGGTTGAAGTCTACAGCTAGCGTGCGACCATCAAAGCCAAAAACACAGTGGGCTCCCCGACGGAAACCTGGCGTGATAAACACCACTCCGGCCCCACACATAAAGGTATCTGTTAACGAAAAGAATGCCTCGACTCCAAAGCGGGAACAAAAGGATTGAACATCATAGGGAGTACTGAAATTACTTTCTTGTAGAAATAGTATATCTACGTGACATGCCTTTGCAAAGTTCATAACCTCCCTCTGTTTATCTAGTCTTCTGAAGCCTCGGACATTTAAAGAAAGAAAATGTACCGTAGCCATTGTGAAGAGAGCATGCGCCGATATTCTAAAAACAATGGAAAAAGGTGGGAGGGCGAGAGCGCGTAACGACCTAAGAAGAAAATTGCTCTGACGGCGTCAGAGCATTAGCGAGTTTTTGGGGCTTACTACTGTCTGACGAGCCATCAGAGTCTGTGGACGGTGGGTGGACACGCTTGGTGGCTTGGCGGTCGATTTCCATGGCAAAGTCTCCGGCACACGCTCCGACGACAGAGCCTGTGATCTTGTACAGTGGATTGGACAGGTTCATCTTGCGGGTTTGAGCAGAGTACTTGCTGGCTCGGGAGCTCGTCATCTTCGGTTGCGTGCTCACGGCTGTGCTGTTGTTTGGGCTGGTGAGTGGGACCTCCGGACGTCCCGCTGCTCGTGTACCACGCCCCATGGGCGCCCTTGGCGTGTCGGAGCTACCAGATGAGCCCCCCGTGTCGGAACTGGCGTGGTCACTGCTGGGTACAGACACTGGTGATTCAGTGCTGGGTGCACTGTGTTGCTCGTGGTTCTCAGAGGAAGAGTCGCCGGTCTCGCTTAGGACGCAAGAAGATGGCGAGTCCATCTCGGAAGGAGGAGGTTGGTCCCGTATGTCTTGCGATTCGGCTTGGGACTCAGCCCCTGATGTTAGGGTCTCGCTGTCGGACCCGAGCGCAGGAACTTGTTCCTGTGAAGCGAGGGCTGGCGGTGATACGTCGCTGCTCTCTTGTTCACCCGCTGCTGCTGCTGCGAAGGATTTAGGTCGTACGCAGTCTGCTGTTGCGTGGTTACCGGAGCACCTACGACAGGCTTCAGTGCACCCTTCCGTGGCGTGGCCATAGACGTTACAGCGTGCACACCGGGGTGTGAAGCAGTCTTTTGCAATATGGCCTGCAAGACGGCACCTAGAGCACACCTTTTGCACGTCCCGGTAGTCACACATCACGTTGAAGCCTTGAACCGACAGGAAATTCGGTATTGGCTTCTTCATCTCGACACGTGCCACTCGGACGCCGGTGCCGACTCCTGGGCGACCTTTGAAGACTGGCTCATGGACGCTCTGGACGTTGCCATAGGCGGAGAGAGCAGCTGCAAGGGCTGTGTCGCCTACCCACAGTGGCACACGGAATACTGATACATGGACGATTTCTGGCCCAACACTGACAAGGGGTACTGACTCGCCATTCAGAAGAATGGTGCCTCGGCTCTTGAGCTTTGTTGCTGCATGGACGTTTGCGGCTGCGGCGCCGAACTTTACACCTCCCATGTGCTGGAGGGACTTGATACCGGCTGGTCCGGTTACTGCGTCCAGTGCGTCGATTACATCGTCGACAGTGCTGCCTTCCGGTGCACTAAGAACAAAACAGTGAGCCTTCGGCGGCGGTGCGGCGAAAGCCATCATGCAGGCCGAGCCCTGGCTACCACAGCTTGCCCTGTGGAGCCCGGGCGCTGGACTTGACGAACTCCTGGAGAGACAGCCGGAAGTTCACGGGGGTTCACGGGGGTTCACGGAAACACCGCCTCGCTGATCACGGTAATCCCGGCACCCGTTCGTCCCCCGTCGTAGTAGTGTGTAACCAGTATTAACGCTAGTACCAGATCTTGACCTCCAAGGTGGTGCCGGTGGGAGATTTCTCCTGTGCGTTGTTGAACATTAAAAAATTCGCAGCGTGCGCGTTGACTAAAAGCCGAATTCTTCTGTCTCTCATTACCCATTAGCAGCCATTGGCATGTTGCAGTAGGAAACGTTAGTAGAAGTAGAAGTGTAAGTGTTAGCTAAAAGCCGACTTCTTCTGTCTCTCATTCCCATTAGCAGCCATTGTTTACCTCCAAGGTAGTGCCTGGTGAGATTTCTCCTGTGCGTGATTAAACAATAAAAATTTTGTTCAAAACGCCATTGATTGATGAAATAAACCAACGAAAGACGCCAGATGTTTTCTAAAAGCAAAACGAGACGGCTCGCGCCCTCGCCGCGAGCGCCGGGAGCCACGCGCTCCCCGGCAAACTCGACACTGCCCCGGCAGACGCGAGAGACAACGTTGGCGCAGGCAGCGTCTCCTAGCGAGTTTCTTGATTGAGAAATACCGACTGCTCGCGTTGGAGAAGCGTTCACCGGCAACCCACACACACACACACACACACACACACACACACACACACACACACACACACACACACACACACACACACACACACACACACACACACACACACACACACACATATATATATATATATATATATATGTACATATATATATATATATATATATGCACTGGATCTTGACTTGCAATGAAGTGCCGGTGGGAGATTTGACTTGTGCATTGTGCATAGTTGAACCGTGAGGATTCGTAGCATGCGCGTTAACTAAATTAATCCGGAACTCGGCACGATCTACGATAAACATCCCGAGCTTCGCCCACTCATCATCGTTCACTCCGTGGATATGCTGTAATTTTTTTGCTGCCAAGGGATCATCAACATTTCTGACGAAACGGCACTTCCGTAGATTTTCAACCGTTTAGTCGGGCTCGCCCGGTTGCGTACATTCCTCGCCAAAGGGATTTCCGCAGTACGGAAGACAATGGTCGCCCTGAAGCGCAAAACTGAATGTGCATTAGGGACAGGCAATGACGGAAGCGCGAGAGAGCAGTGAAGCCCTCCTGCTTATTTGCTTTGGAAGAATCCCCAAGAATCGCGTTCGCGAAGCACTACCATACATAGAAAGCGGAACCACCTTGACCCCCATTGTACTGAGACGACCAAACGTCCAAACAGGCGAGAAAACCTCCATTTAAAAGCTTCTGAAGCCAAATGAAGCGTGTGACGCGTCCAATGGATGATCATCTTAAAGAAAGCCTATGAAGCATGCTCTGAGTACCAAGCGCGAATGCGTTGGATGTGCTGCCAAACCACGTGATGTGCCGGAAAATGTAATCTCGTGCGTGAAATTTGTCACCCTATATGATATCCCGATCCCGATGCTGACGCGAGAAGCACTGTATATAATGACTACCAAATGCAACTGAAAGAACACGGTTGAACTGAACGAGCATCCAAACCACGATGGATTACGACATAAATTATGAGTGTAGGTGTTCTCCGCACTCATAACAAGAAATATGTTTTTAAAGGTGAACATTTGACAGAGATCTGTCTGGTTGGGACGAAATTAAAGGTGAAAACAGAGGGACACCAACCAAATTATAATAATTTAAAAGTGAAATTTACTTCCAAACATGAAGAAACCCGACGTTTCGGGTCCCACTCGGACCCTTCTTCAGGGTGACCCCTGAAGAAGGGTCCGAGTGGGACCCGAAACGTCGGGTTCTTCATGTTTAGAAGTAAATTTTACTTTTAAATGATTATAATTTGGTTGGTGTCCCCCTGTTTTCACCTTTAAGAATATGTTGTGTCAGTTGTGTTTGACGGAAATACGGAATGTATATGAAAGATTTATGTCCCGTTGTCTGTAAGAGACCTGCCGCATTTCTAGAGAAGCGAAGCCTTGCACAATTATCGATGACGATGATGAACAAACTTTATTTAATTAGCAGAAAAATCCTCCTCCCCTTTCAAGCGCCGGGGGAAGGACCCAACCTAGATGACGGCCATGATCCCGTGGGCCTTGGCGTCGTCTTCGGCCTGCCGTATTAAGCGGGCTTGTAATTGCGAGTCAGAGCTGAGGAGCGCGGTATTCCATCCCCTCCCGTCTGGGAATTCGCCTCTCATGGGGGCCTGCGGGCATGCCCATAGAATGTGGCTCAAGTCCGCCCTGTTATTACAAAATTTACACTTGTCCGAATGAAGTTCCGGCACGCAGCGGTTCATTGTTACCGAACTAGGGAACATACGAGTCTGAAGTAGGCGCCACGCCACCGCCTGTCCTTTGTTCAATGACGAGTGTGCGGGAGGATAAATTTTCCTGCTTAGCCTGTAATACTGCGTAATATCTCTGTAAGTGGTCATCCGCTCAAATCGCTCATCGTCCTCCCAGCTCGACCAGGGCAATCCAGAGGCTCGGTCTGTGAGTCCTCGAGCTGTCTGGTGTGCAGCCTCATTGCCGGGTAAGGAGGAGTGAGCGGGTGCCCAGACTATGTCTATTGTTCGCTGGTCTTTGTGTCCAGCCAATATTCTTAAAGCTATTTGGGATATTCGCCCTCGTGCAAAGTTTCTCACAGCCGTCTGCGAGTCGCTAACGATTAGTGAAGTCGAGGTGGATGCTATGGCCAGTGCAATAGCTGCTTCTTCCGCCTCTTCTGCAAAGCTCGTTCTCACGGAGCCGCTGACCTTATGATTTCCTTTGTAGTCCACTACTGCTATAGTCATGTTGTCATTGCCTTTGTATTTGGCCGCGTCTACGTATGTTGTTTCCGGTAAATCTTTTACGTTGTTATGTATATTTTCCGCTCTTTCAGCTCTCCTTGCCTAATGATGGTCGGGGTGCATGTTTTTTGGTATCGGTAAGATTACTAAACATTTCCTGATCTCATACGGGACATCCTTTTTGGCGCCAAATTGATTTGCGTAGTTTATACCCAGTTCCTCTAGTATGGTTCTGCCTGTTTTACTAAGCGTTAGTCGTTCATATTGCGCAATTCTCTGAGCTTCTATAAGCTCTTCTGATGTGTTGTGAAGCTCTAATTCAAGTAATTTCTCATTTGGGGTAGTTATCGGAAGTCCTATCGCCTGTTTGAAAACTCGTCTAATGATTCTGTCAATCCTTTCTCTCTCGGCCCCTTGCAGTCTACGGTAAGGAATCACATATACAATACGACTGATGACAAAAGCCTGTACCAGTCTTATATTATTTTCCTTCATACCATAGTGCCGGTTTGCAATTCGTTTGAGTAGACGCATAATTTGCTGCGCACTGGTTTCAAGTAATCTAATCGCCTCTCCGTTATGCCCGTTAGAGCTGATTCGGAGTCCCAGAATTCTTATGCTTTCGACCGTAGGTATTTGCGTTTTTCCAACAAAGACTTTAATGTTAGGTTTTTCCTGGATACTTTTCCGACCCCTACATGTCGGGTTGTAGAAAAGGAGTTCCGATTTTTCCGGTGAGCATTGTAATCATGTATGGGTGGCATATTCTTCTACAATATTCACTGCGGTTTGTAAAGTTTCCTCTATGTATCCGTCACTTCCTTCTGCTATCCATAAAGTGATGTCATCTGCATAGAGGCTATGGTGGAGTCCTGGAATAGCCTTCAGTCTGGTAGGGAGACCTATCATGGCCACGTTAAAAAGAAAGGGACATAGGACTGAGCCTTGCGGCGTTCCTCTGCTGCCCAGACTGAACTCTGGGGATTCTGCTGCGCCTAGTATTATTCTTGCAGTCCGGTCAGTTAGAAAGTCTTTTATATAATCATATACTCTTTTTCCTACCCCTAACGCTTGAAGATTGGCAAGTATAGCTTTATGTGATGTATTATCGAAGGCCTTTTTAAGGTCTAAGCCAACTATGACCTTTGTATCTTGTGTATTGAGACCCGAACCAATTATTTGATGTTTGATCTTAAGCATAATGTCCTGTGTGGACAGTTTTTCCCTGAAGCCTACCATCGTATGAGGAAAGAGCTCATTGTCTTCCATATAATTTGTCAGGCGAGTGAGGATGACATGCTCTAATAACTTTCCTATACAGGATGTCTGGGAAATAGGCCTAAGGTTATCAAGATCTAATTTCTTGCCTGGCTTGGGAATCATTATGATTGTTGCCGTTTTCCATTGTTTGGGTATCTTACCTTTTTCCCAACACTTGTTCATATATTCGGTGAGGGCTGTGATGGACTTGTCGTCTAAATTCCTGAGCGTTTTATTCGTGATCCCATCGGGGCCCGGGGCAGATGTTGTCTTCAGTTTCATTAGTTCCGAACGTACCTCGGCCTCTATTATGGGTCGGTCTAGGAAATCATTTTCTTTACCTTTGTACGATCTTAATTGCTCTTTGGTTATATCCCGAACGTATTTCTGCCTGATTTCTTCAACCAGTTCTTCCTCCGTACCTTTGTATTTATGTACAAGTCTAATAAAGTTTTGTCGTTGTGCTGTCTTGCTCGCTTCCGAGTCTATCAGGCATCTTAACAGGTTCCATGTTTTGGAGAAACTTATGTTTTTCCATCGCATCACATTTTTCCTCCCATTGTTGTCTACATAACTCCTCCGCGTACTTCTCAATATCTTTACTGAGGGTGGCTATCTTTTTTCTAAGGCGTTTGTTGTGTTTTTGCGTTTTCCACCGTTTTTCGAGGCTCTTTTTTGCCTCCCACATATGTAGGAGCTTACTGTCTGTGCTTTCTAGTCCTTCTGTCTTTGGTATGGTCTTAGTTGCCATTTGAATACCTTGCTTAAGGTTTCCTAGCCATTCATCTAAGTCTTCGATGATATCACATGCTTCCTTCTCTCTGATTTTTCTAAAACTATCCCATTCAACCATCTTTAATTCTTTGCCTCCTCTTTTACGTGGACCAGCTTTAAACGTGGTCTCAATTATATAGTGGTCACTGCCCATATTTTCTTGTGTGTTGAGCCAAGAAGGTTCGATTATGTTCTTGGTAAATGTGAGGTCAGGAGAGGTGTCTTTAGATACGCTGTTGCCAATCCTAGTTGGGAAAAGGGGGTCGGTTATTAACGTAAGGCCCTCCTGTTGGGCGTCAAGCCAGAGATTTCTACCTTTGACATTTTCTTTGTCATAACCCCACGCCGCATGCCACGCATTGAAATCTCCTACTATAACAAGCGCTGGGTTGTTTGTAATGCTGGTCGTTTTCCTGAAAAGCGACCTAAATTTGTTCTTTTGTCTAGGGCTGCTATAGACGTTTAATATGAACAGACTGTCACCACTCTTCTGCGATGGAACTAACTCAACAAGAACATGATCGACATCGCAGATTTCTGTATCATCTTCTATCACCGTGAGATTTCTTCGCACGAGGGTTGTTACGGACGTTTTTTCGTCAGGGGTACCATAAGATTTGTAATTCGACAATTTAGCCATTCCTCCAGTTTCCTGTAAGGCGATGACGTCGGGCGTCTCCTTTCCGTTGAGGAACTGTTGTAAGTTACCCCGTTTCCGGCGATACCCACGACAGTTCCACTGCCAAATTGTATACTGATTACGTCGTGCCATGTTTAGGAACGGTCCCTTCCCCTGCGACTTTGATTACTTCGGTCGTAGTCGGCCGGTTGTAGGGTTTAGTAGTAGTTTTAACCGGGCCTGCTCCTACAGACCTTAAATCTGTGTGCGTGTTCTCCACCACCGTTAGTCGATTTTCTATGCTATCTATTCTTTGTTTAATTTCTCCAAGCTGCAACTGCAATCCTGCGAATTGTTGTTGCATTACCTTAGTTAGTTCTCCGAGCATATTCTCGACTTTCTTTTCTAGGGGTTTTGAGAGGTCTTCATTTTCTACGGGAGATATTTCCTCGGCTCTTCGCTTTGTTGCATGCGCTCCTGACGCCTGTGAAGGCACAGGAGTTAAAATTCGACTAGACGATGCTATGGGGCTAGCTGACTCGCGCAGCTGATTTTGCCTGAGCTTAGCGTTCTCTTCCTTTAGTTGTTTTATTTCGTCCCTCTGTTTTGCGTTCTCGCGGGTGAGTTGCTCTAGCATTTTCTTAATATGGTTTAGCTCTTGACCTAGGGCGGACCCTTCTGCCACTGCCTCAGACAAACTCCCATACGGGAGGGACTCCCCGGATACCTTGCCTGCCCAGCTCACCATTGGCCGGCTGCCCCGACCGCCGTCAGGACCCTCGTGGGACGCTCCTTGAGGTGACGGCGTTGCCCGTGTCTTGGATCTGGCCCGTGACCTGGATCTGTGTTGAGGTGTGGACCTTGATCTGGATGTGGATCTGGGTCCGTGTTTGGTCCTTTCTCTTTCCCCTTCGGCGAGTCGCGGGAAGGAGCTGGAACAATCTCTGCGTCGTCCTCCTGTGTCCTGGGTGGCGTTGCCGTTCTCCTCCGTTGGAGTTTCTGATGTGTGCTGTTCCCTCCAGGTCTGTGTTGCACTAGTGTTCGACAAAGTCTTCATTTCTTGATGTTCATCGCCTTGTCGTTGTTGTTTCTCCCACCATCTTTTCTTCAAAAGATACGGGGTCCTAAACCGTTCTTTGCATTTTTTGTCTCCTGTAAGATGACCTTTCCCGCAAAGGTAACACCTTGGGTCGCACTGGTGGTTTTCAGTTGGATTGAGTACCCCACATCCACGACATTTCTTGCTGTCAGGCTGTGGGCAAACATCCGCCCGATGTCCAACTCGTCCACAAGTAGTGCATGTTTCATATTGCTTCTTGTAGAGAGAGAGAGAGAGAAAACATTTATTTGAATGAAAAGAGGGATCTTCCTCGTAGGGTGGAGCCCTTAGTTCAGGGCCCCATTGGCTCGCGCCACTCCACGTGCTCGCTGGATCAGCCGACGCTGCTCCCGCGGCGCTGAGCTGGTCAGCGCAGTCTCCCAGGAGGAATGTGATGGTGATGGGATAGGGGAACAGCCCGGTGGACATGGGCATTCCCACGTGCAGTGTAGAGGAAGCACCTTTATTCGGCACCACGGTAGTATACAAAGTACGGCACAAAAGACCCTTCGAAAACAATGACCACCGAGTCCGTAAGTCCCATACGTCGTGCATGTAGAATCGTCGGGTTCCTCTGATCGACCAAACTTTTCTCTATGTCTTCTTGATTGTAATACGTCGGTATTCCGTGCATAACCCCTTTGGATGTGTTTTCTGGTGCTGTTATATAGGCGGCTGTAGCGTAGATCTTGTCATGGACCTTAATTTCCTTGATGTTGCTGTAGTCCTTCGCATTGGCCAAACGAGGCGTGCTCATGATCATGGTATTCTGTCGCATGTTGATTCTGAGAGTATCGTCCTTAGCAATGTCCGGCTGTACTTTTGCCGCTCGTAGAACACCGTCTCTTATGAGCGCTAGACTCTGTCGCGTCAAGTCCAGACAACCTCCTGGGCGTATTACTACCTTGTAATCGTCTTCCGGCAGTTGCGGTTCTTTCGGCACTGGCCGACGATGCAGAAAATCCTTCAGTCTCCGAGACGCCTCCTTGGACGCACCTCCCGCGTTCGTGGCTGGTACCGCGTTTGTCTGATCTTTTGCCTTTCTGCGTCGTACATGGGCCACAACCCATCCTTGAGTGTTGTTGTACTCTTCGGGAGACAGCGTCTCTCCCTCAGTTTCCACAACATCCATTTCGTAGGCTTCGAACAAGCCGGGGGCCCGACTTGTCGCCTACTTGGCAGCGCGTCGATGGCCCTGCGATGGCGTAGCTAGGGCGACGCCGTTGTGGGAACTTGAAAGAAGTGTCACGGCTCAAAAAAGTAGGCCCACCTGGTATATCCTGGTGTCTGACGAATCGGGTGATCGTCTGGCGACAGCTGTGATGGTCTTGAATCCTGTGGTTGTCCTTATTCAGCCGCAAAAATGAAAAACTGTCAGAGCCCATTCGAGAGGCGTCCGAGTGGCTCGGCCCCATAGCGGCTAATCACAATTATCGAGCTTTCAAATTTTTATTTCTTGCAGCCTAAATGGTTTCTTCTTGCCCCCCAAGAAGTGTGCCTGCGTTTAACCCGACGATGCCGCACAGTGTGTTACGGCGAAGGAAATCTCACAGACGGCGCCTTGATCACTGAATACATGTACGAGGTTATTCCAGGTTTGTGGAAAGGTGTAATGGTGCCAGCACTTACATTCGGAAACTCAGTGGTGTGCATGAGGTCAGAGGTACAATCAGGGCTGGTCGTGAACCAGAGGACGATCGGACGTCTCGCATTGGGCGCCCATGGGAAGACCACACATGAGGCTGTTAAGGGGGATATGGGATCGTATGACTTTGAGGGAACGGAAGGTGAGAGTAAAATTAGGTACGAAGAGAGATTAAGGAATATGAAAGAAACTAGATGGGCAGCGAAAGTATTGAGGTATTTGTATAGAAATAACGTTGACTCACAATGGAGGAAGAGAACTAGGAGGCTTACCAGTAAGTATACAGCCAGTAACGAAACGGATGGGACGAAAGAGAGCGTTAATAAGAGCATGGTCAGAGCGGCGGAGAAGTCGGATTGTATAGCAGGAATGGAAAAGAAGCCGACATTGAAAGACTACAGAAAAGGGAAAGACGAAATCAAGAGAGAAAATTTTTACGATAATTCAAAGGAAAGCGCTTTACTGTTTGAGGCAAGGTCCGGTTGCCTGAGAACCCGAAGTTACAGAGCGACATTCACTAAAGAAGGGCACACATGTACGTGCTGTGGAAAAGCTAGGGAAATGACAGATCATATTTTGATTGAATGTGCAGATGTCCAGCCAGGTGTAGCTGTGGACACTACCCTACAGGAGGCCATGGGTTTCAGGAGTAACACGGAAATCTGAAAAGTCGGCGATAGAAATAAGTAAAATGCGCTTAGAGTATTGGTGGCGCAAAAGTATCGAGCAAACAAAAGCGCAAGGTGGTTCGGGTAAGATGGTTACCTCACAGCGGAACAATAATAGATAAAATAGGTAGAGGAGGAGAAAAATTATTTGTGAAAATATGTGCGATTCGGGAAAAGAAATATTTGTAGAGGAAAAATAAATAAAGCTAGAGCTTGATGGCCCGGCTACCGCCCCGTTATAAAGGCGACGCTCCTAATATCCATCCATCCATCCATCCTTCCATACATGAAGATAAACCTTTGGAAATCGGCTACGGCTGATTACTTTTAGATGATTGTGATTATTGTGAAAAGGAGGATACTTTAACCTCCGACTTTGGTAATCGCTAAAGACACTGAGGCAGTGCAGGCAATGGGGTTAAATTGATACGTTATTAAGAAAACAGCGTAGGCAAGCGCTTTTTTTGAGAGAGAGCTGACGGGATGGTTTCGTGTACGCAGCTTTTGTAAAAACTCATGGTCTTCCAAGCAATCGTCGTTTGCACCCCGTTTCACGAAATATGAGTGCACATAACGCTTGTAGTCAAGTATACCGCCTTCTTGGATACACACCTCCCCTGAAGTGCAATGGGCCTTTTTCTTGTGGAAGGAATCCGCAAGTGGAGTATGCCGGATTGAAAACAGCAACATGGTTGTTCTGCAGTTGTCCACCACACAGCAGTAGAGCGCCGCGGAGGCAGGACATCGTGCTCATGCTTACGGAGGATGACAAACACGGTATCACACATCTCATAGCGCGCTGACACCAAGAAGCATGGCGCGCGTCTTGTTAGTGACACCGTGCGTACGCAGACTACTTTCTTAAGAAAGTTGCAGAGACGTGAGCGGCGAGACGATATTGGTAGCCACTTATGATAGGCAGCAGAACAAAGTACACCGGGTACCTTTTTTTTTCTGAGTGTATTTTCTGAAGTGGCCGTAGTAAACGCACGAGGAAAAACAAAATGTCCGTCTGATCCCATGTATTGAGGCCACACGAAGCCATCGGTGAGTAAAATGCCTATGCCTAACTGTTTGGGAGTGATCCAAATGTTAAGAGTAGGTTCAAAGTCCTAGTACTATGTGCATGCGTTCATGTGTTCTTAACGTAGTCTAACCAGGAGCATCGCTAGAGCCACGACCACTGAATGTTTGCTCATGTAACGTTGGCACTCATGTGAGTGCGCTGCGCGGACATTGGTTTCATCTAAGAGAAATGCGAGCTACGGCTCACTGATGTGCATAACATCAGGGTCGTTCGTTGAAAAAACGAGCCCTTGATCTTTTCCCTTTCGTGATTTCATAGCATGGGCCTCGTCGCGGTAGACTTGGTGCGATTAGGTAGCATCCGAGGGCTTATCGGGCAGCAGCCATCTCAACGTAAGTTTACTTTCTATGTGACGCCCCCTGGCAAGAAAGTGTGTTCTACACACGCCTCTATTGCTATGAGTGGTTCTGCCTAACACTCTCAGGGTAATATGAGCATACCCAATAAAGTGGACGGCAGGACGACCGCCTTCGTGGCTCAGCGGTAGAGCATCGGACGCGTTATCCGAACGCCATGGTTTCGGTTCCCATCGAAGGGTTTGTGTTTTCGTCCACTTTAATTCCTTTCTACTTACTGCGCAATTACAGTGCTACATTCAACTTCCCCTATGTTTTCCCAGGCTTCATTGCCTGTTTGCTCATTTAGTTTATTTCACTGATGTATACATACTTTTTATGACGATATGGAATACGTTATAACCGTCACAGCGAAGTGTCTAGTTCATCTAGAAGTTCCTAGATTTTCTGCGCTTCTTGTAAGTAACGAGAACTACGTCCTTAACCGGGTCCTCTCGCGCGGTGCCTCCGTCAGCAGCCATCTTCTTCCTAAATATTTGCATCTCAGTATAAAGCGCAGATGGCCTTTGACCGTCGACATGCGCACTTGTACGAAATTTGATAGAAAAAGCCGAGAATGTAAGGGAGAGTCATACGAAAACGCGGATCATTCTCTCACATTTTCGCTTCGCAGCATTCGAGCTGCTACAGTTTCCAGCTTTAGGAAGAACGTGTATGCCAGTGGGAACGCCGATCAATCACATCCGTCCGTTGCACCATTTCTTATCGAACTATTTCTATCCAAATCTATCTATCTATCTATCTATCTATCTATCTATCTATCTATCTATCTATCTATCTATCTATCTATCTATCTATCTATCTATCTATCTATCTATCTATCTATCTATCTATCTATCTATCTATCTATCTATCTATCTATCGAACAAGGCAAATAGGAAACCGGTTAAGTTGTCTCTGCCATAGCGAAATTAACACCGTACGTGCAATTAGGATATATATTACTCGTTTTCGTCAGTCGCGATGCTGTAAACTGCCAGCTAGTAAACGATTCTCCTAGGTGACAAACGGCGAATCAGGAGACGATTCTATGCTGTAACAGTCGTAGTAGATAGTTTCCGTGTTCCGGCTGGTGCGAATGTGTTAATGCGTGCGTATGTTTTGTATGCCTTCTAGCTTTCTGTTTTATCGCTTGAGGTTTTATTACGTTTTCATCCGTAGCTTAAATCTGGCATAGGAAATGATGGGAGTCATTATTCATTTTAACTCACGCAACCGCGACTTTCTGGAGTCAGCAATCATGTCTGCCAGCAAGTAGAACAATTCAGTGCAGTGACCCCTGCTCCGAACAATTCGGCTGAGGTAATTAGGAGGATTAGAATGGGGTGGGGTGCATTCGGCAAGCATTCTGAGATAATGAATGGTAGCATACCATTGTCTCTGAAGAGGAACGTGTATAACAGGTGCATCTTACCGGTACTCACCTACGGGGCAAAACTTGGAGGCTAAGTAAGAGGTTCAACTGAAATCGAGGACGGTGGAATGAGCAAAGGAACAGAAAATGGTAGGTGAAAGGACGAGAAGAGAGCGGAGTGCATTACGTATCGAACGCTTGTTAAGGACATCTTTCATGCTCGTGACATGTCCTGCCCAGGTCCACTTCATTCTTTTAATTGATAAGATAATATCGGCTACTCCTGTTTGTTCCCTGTCTGTCCCCTGTCTGTCTCCTGTCTGTTCCCTGTCGTTTGGCTCAAAACGCAGCAGAGGCAGGAAAAAAGGTTAGATGGAGCGATGAAATTAAAAAGTTTGCGGGCATAATGTGGAACCAACTCGCTCAGGATAGGGTGGATTGGAAATCGTTGGGAAAGGCCTTCGTCCTGCAGTGGACCTAAACAGGTTGATCATGATGATGATGAATAAAAATTAAGAGGAAGAAATGTACGTGGGCGAGCCATGTAATGCGAAGACGACAACCTTTGGTCATTAAGGGTAACAGAGTGCATCCCTAGAGAAGGCAAGCGTGGCAGGGGGCGGCAGAAAGTTAGGTGGGCAGACGAGATCAAGAAGTTTGTGGAGACCAGTTGAGCACAGTTAGCACAAGACTGGGATAATTGGAGATCTATGGGTGACGTCTTTGTCCTGCAGTGGGCGTAGACAGGCTGCTGCTGCTGCTGCTGATGATGATGATCAAAACAGTTCTACGAGGATGTGGAATTAGCAATGAAAAAGAACAGGGACAGAACACACAAAGGGCAAGGAATAAGTGTGGAGATATGCGTACAATTTCCAGAAAGAAACCAGCTCTGAATAATGAAGAGGTTTTTAAAAAGCATAATTATATAAAATGGACATGGAAAAGTCTTAAAAGGGAAACAAGAAACGAAATTTACTTCATAACGTGCGAGCAACCAGGCATAATTCAAGACAAATAAGCAGTGAGCAAGGCGAAATGTTGCGATCCCAGGTTAGTAAGGGCGAAGATAGTATTTAAATTCAAGAAAACAATGACCAAATTATTTACTGCAATGAAACGCAAACCTAGAGGTAAGTTAGGCAAAGAGTGGAGAACTTGAAGTCGCCCTCAACAACAAAGTCTATGCCCTAGACTACATCGATGAAGATCTAGAAGACGTAAATCAAGTCATAAACATAATCTTCGAAACGGTGACACAAATCTGGGGTAAAGGAGCAGAACAAGATGTCAGGAGCTTGTCAACATCTACTAAACAATTAATAAATAAAAAACGCCAGCAAATGAAAGCGTGTTCTTTAAAGGATAAGATAAGCATCGCCTAATTAGCAAGGCTGACCTGTAGAGCCAGGCAAATATATGGAAGGAATTTTCACGTGAGAGAAGTAGGGAGATGAGTAGAGGAAGGCTCCAGCATTAAACCGGCCAAACAAAAAAAGATAAACACAGCACTTAGGACAACACAAAATGCATGCGCTAAATGATAAACAACAACGTAACTTTATGAGCAACTTGAACAAAATATTACAGGTAGCAAAATATTTCTACTCGGGACTGTACCGCTTTAGAGCAGGCCATGTAACTTTAGTTGAAATCAGATCAGTGGAGTACGCCGAAGTTCCGAGTATTACCGCTGACGATGTCAGGAAAGCCACGACAGACATGTGCTGCGATAAATGACCACATGAAGACCGCATAACAACCGGCTTGGTCAAAGACGGAGGCGACATTATATTTGAATAACTTGTGTAGCTCTTCACGAGATGTATCGAGAATCTAGTGTACTGCTCTGCTGAAGGAACGCTAATACTAACCTAATACACAAGAAAGGTGGCATACAAGACCGAAAGAATTACAGAACAATTAGCCTACTCCCTGTAACAGCCAAGCTATGTACGAATGTATTTTTCGGTAGGATAAGAGACACGCACGACTTTAACCAACCAACAGAACAAACTGCTTGTAGGAAAGATTACTCAACAATGGAGCACAGCCATGTTATGAACCTAATATTGAGAACTTTGATGAATGTGGGAAACCTCTTTATACGGCCTTTGATTCCCTAGAAATTTAAGTGGTTCTGCGTCGACAAGCCTTTGCGTCGACAAGGCGTACCGGACATGTTTGTGCAAACCATAAGCAACATCTGCAAAGGTGGACAGCCACACTACTAACACAATGAAAGAACACGAAAATTCCGTTCAATAGAGGGGTCAGACAAGGAGGTACGATCTCCCCGACGTTATTTGGTGTATGCACAGTAGCAATGTACAAACGCTTGAAATGGGAAGAAAAGGGAATTAGAAATGACAGAGAATATCTCGGCAATTTAATGTGTGCAGACGATATTCTGATCTTTAAAAATGACGGCGTGAAGTACAAAACATCATTGAGGATTTAAACAGGGAAAGTGCTAAGTAGAACTAAGCATGAATAAGTGAAAAAACAAAGTTATGCTCAATAGTCTGCTTAAGGAACAGGTATTTAAAGTTAGCAATGAACCCTCAGAGTGTATGAATAAACAAACATACAAGGGGAATTTACTATCTAGGGCGCCCACCCTTGAAGAGGATTCTCCGTAGAATAACGATGGGCTGCAAATGACTCGGGAGGCATTCCCAAATCGTGACTGGAAACTTGCTGTTATACATAAGAAAGGTATTTAATCACTGCCCTCTCCCGGTACTGACGCAATGTGCGATGAAGCGCACGAAAGGCATAGGTGTAAGTTCCAGGTTCGGTTTCAGCAGCAGCAGATTTCTCTTGGCATGGATTTGAAAAAAGGAAAGAAGAATGGAAGGAAAGGAAGAAAGGTAGTAACTGAATGCATGATTAATGTTGAGGTAGGGCACGTGAGGAAGGGTCAGTTTTCGTGATGAAGGGTGGAACATCGAGACACGGCTGGTTGACCAGTTAGAAGGTTCTTGCTGATTACCAGTTTGCGACTAAGATAAATGATACGTCGTAGCGTATCATTTATCTTACCTTGACAACCTTTTAGGTAACGTCATGATTAGCGATAACATAAGAATTTCGCCTCTCCGACGGTCATTAGCGCATGGAACACAGTTTGAATGACTCCATTACTCTTGCAAGTTAGCAAGTTCAAACATCTTAACACGCAAGTGTTTCATGCCGTGGTCCACCAAGAAATCTACGATGTTCTTCCACAACGGAAGCAGTTGCCTGTAAACTAAACACTCATTTGAGATTGGAAATGTTGCACTCACTGGGATTCGAACCCGTAACCAGCCAGGGTGCGACGGTAGCAGCTGGAAGCGCTACCGACCACTATTGCGAATCTGCGTAGCGTTTCATTGAAGTGCAGAAACATCAGAAAGATATAGCGGGGCGCGTTCCCAGAGTGGAATCATCGTTACACATGCCGCAGTGTTAAAGTGTGTTCAGCAGAGCAGCTGACGGTTATTGGCTGTACACTGTTTTTGTGATTGTCACTGCTTTTTTGTTGTACTCTTGAACGCGCTTATAAAGAAGGTAATAAGTAAAAAAAAAACACCAGATTTACAATACGGGGGAAACACGGGCCTTACACCTTTACTACATTGCTTTACAATTTGCATCTGTTGGATTTCCAGCTAAAGCAAAGGGATTTAGCACGATAATTGCATTTCAATTAGCATCGCCTCCCCTTCACAGCATTATTGCTTCTTAGCGGCGGCACCGCCACCTAGGAACGATGGAGCGAAGTCGTAAATTTTGCTAATATGCGCGCCGGCTGTTCGCGCTTAAGTAGTCTCGACGCTAAGACCCTTAGAACTTCGTAAAGTATCGAAACTCGCCCCCTCCACTTTATTCCTCCTCGATTCTCCTCTCCACATTCTCCTTCTCCGACAGTGGCGCCGTCTGCCGCGCTATTGCGCGGGGTAGAAGACCTCTCGTGAGGACGTGCGCTCAGAGGCAGTCGCGCTAGCTCTCCGAGTGGAATCTTGACATGCGGCATAGAACTTCCCGTCCTCCAGCTGCGCGAATTCCTCACCTGTACTACTCAAATGTAAAGAAAGCGCCGAAACGAGCCTAACGGTGGTCATTTAGAATACCGATAGTGCATCGTATGCGACACACAAGCCTAATTAAGGTTTGTATATTCGCATTCGTGACTGTTTAAACCACTACTTGCGCCACCAGCTTTATTGATACAAACTGTCTTCATGCACAGAGATCCGATAACTAGAGAAATTGCTGATACGTATCAAATTAATAAAAAAGGTTCTCGTGTCATTATGCCATCAATAACCGTGCATGACAAAGAAATTTCTGAATCGTTTCATTATAAAGCATGCATCTTGTGTTGGTTCTCACCCAGTTTATTTTCTCTTATTGCACACTTTTCCTTCTTCGTCGTGAGACCACGTGGGTTAGGTCAGTCCTGATATGCGGGTGTTGCCTAATAAAAGTTAGCTGCGAGAGAGCGCAGTAGTTTGCGTCTTTCCTTGCGTCTTGTCCTAGTTTTTTTTCACTATGACCGTCAAAAATGCGCGACCGCTAAAAACTCGCCCAAGTGACCATCCTTCTTAGCCACTTCACCCTTTGACCTTCCGCGAGTGTTGGCTCAAAACGCAGCAGAGGCAGGAAAAAAGGTTAGATGGAGCGATGAAATTAAAAAGTTTGCGGGCATAATGTGGAACCAACTCGCTCAGGATAGGGTGGATTGGAAATCGTTGGGAAAGGCCTTCGTCCTGCAGTGGACCTAAACAGGTTGATCATGATGATGATGAATAAAAATTAAGAGGAAGAAATGTACGTGGGCGAGCCATGTAGTGCGAAGACGACAACCTTTGGTCATTAAGGGTAACAGAGTGCATCCTAGAGAAGGCAAGCGTGGCAGGGGGCGGCAGAAAGTTAGGTGGGCAGACGAGATCAAAAGTTTGTGGAGACCAGTTGAGCACAGTTAGCACAAGACTGGGATAATTGGAGATCTATGGGTGACGTCTTTGTCCTGCAGTGGGCGTAGACAGGCTGCTGCTGCTGATGATGATGATCAAACAGTTCTACGAGGATGTGGAATTAGCAATGAAAAAGAACAGGGACAGAACACACAAAGGGCAAGGAATAAGTGTGGAGATATGCGTACAATTTTCAGAAAGAAACCAGCTCCGAATAATGAAGAGGTTTTTAAAAAGCATAATTATATAAAATGGACATGGAAAAGTCTTAAAAGGGAAACAAGAAACGAAATTTACTTCATAACGTGCGAGCAACCAGGCATAATTCAAGACAAATAAGCAGTGAGCAAGGCGAAATGTTGCGATCCCAGGTTAGTAAGGGCGAAGATAGTATTTAAATTCAAGAAAACAATGACCAAATTATTTACTGCATGAAACGCAAACCTAGAGGTAAGTTAGGCAAAGAGTGGAGAACTTGAAGTCGCCCTCAACAACAAAGTCTATGCCCTAGACTACATCGATGAAGATCTAGAAGACGTAAATCAAGTCATAAAACATAATCTTCGAAACGGTGACACAAATCTGGGGTAAAGGAGCAGAACAAGATGTCAGGAGCTTGTCAACATCTACTAAACAATTAATAAATAAAAAACGCCAGCAAATGAAAGCGTGTTCTTTAAAGGATAAGATAAGCATCGCCTAATTAGCAAGGCTGACCTGTAGAGCCAGGCAAATATATGGAAGGAATTTTAACGTGAGAGAAGTAGGGAGATTAGTAGAGGAAGGCTCCAGCATTAAACTGGCCAAACAAAAAAAGATAAACACAGCACTTAGGACAAGACAAAATGCATGCGCTAAATGATAACGTAACTTTATGAGCAACTTGAACAAAATATTACAGGTAGCAAAATATTTCTACTCTGGACTGTACCGCTTTAGAGCAGGCCATGTAACTTTAGTTGAAATCAGATCAGTGGAGTACGCCGAAGTTCCGAGTATAACCGCTGACGATGTCAGGAAAGCCACGACAGACATGTGCTGCGATAAATGAGCACATGAAGACCACATAACAACCGGCTTGGTCAAAGACGGAGGCGACATTATATTTGAATAACTTGTGTAGCTCTTCACGAGATGTATCGAGAATCTAGTGTACTGCTCTGCTGAAGGAACGCTAATACTAACCTAATACACAAGAAAGGTGGCATACAAGACCGAAAGAATTACAGAAAAATTAGCCTACTCCCTGTAACAGCCAAGCTATGCACGAATGTATTTTGCGGTAGGATAAGAGACACGCACGACTTTAACCAACCAACAGAACAAACTGCTTGTAGGAAAGACTACTCAACAATGGAGCACAGCCATGTTATGAACCTAATATTGAGAACTTTGATGAATGTGGGAAACCTCTTTATACGGCCTTTGATTCCCTAGAAATTTAAGTGGTTCTGCGTCGACAAGCCTTTGCGTCGACAAGGCGTACCGGACATGTTTGTGCAAACCATAAGCAACGTCTACAAAGGTGGACAGCCACACTACTAACACAATGAAAGAACACGAAAATTCCGTTCAATAGAGGGGTCAGACAAGGAGGTACGATCTCCCCGACGTTATTTGGTGTATGCGCAGTAGCAATGTACAAACGCTTGAATTGGGAAGAAAAGGGAATTAGAATTGACAGAGAATATCTCGGCAATTTAATGTGTGCAGACGATATTGTGATCTTTAAAAATGACGGCGTGAAGTACAAAACATCATTGAGGATTTAAACAGGGAAAGTGCTAAGTAGAACTAAGCATGAATAAGTGAAAAAACAAAGTTATGCTCAATAGTCTGCCTAAGGAACAGGTATTTAAAGTTAGCAATGAACCCTCAGAGTGTATGAATAAACAAACATACAAGGGGAATTTACTATCTAGGACGCCCACCCTTGAAGAGGATTCTCCGTAGAATAACGATGGGCTGCAAATGACTCGGGAGGCATTCCCAAATCGTGACTGGAAACTTGCTGTTGTACATAAGAAAGGTATTTAATCAGTGCCCTCTCCCGGTACTGACGCAATGTGCGATGAAGCGTACGAAAGGCATAGGTGTAAGTTCCAGGTTCGGTTTCAGCAGCAGCAGATTTCTCTTGGCATGGATTTGAAAAAAGGAAAGAAGAATGGAAGGAAAGGAAGAAAGGTAGTAACTGAATGCATGATTAATGTTGAGGTAGGGCACGTGAGGAAGGGTCAGTTTTCGTGATGAAGGGTGGAACATCGAGACACGGCTGGTTGACCAGTTAGAAGGTTCTTGCTGATTACGAGTTTGCGACTAAGATAAATGATACGTCGTAGCGTATCATTTATCTTACCTTGACAACCTTTTAGGTAACGTCATGATTAGCGATAACATAAGAATTTCGCCTCTCCGACGGTCATTAGCGCATGGAACACGTTTGAATGACTCCATTACTCTTGCAAGTTAGCAAGTTCAAACATCTTAACACGCAAGTGTTTCATGCCGTGGTCCACCAAGAAATCTACGATGTTCTTCCACAACGGAAGCAGTTGCCTGTAAACTAAACACTCATTTGAGATTGGAAATGTTGCACTCACTGGGATTCGAACCCGTAACCAGCCAGGGTGCGACGGTAGCAGCTGGAAGCGCTACCGACCACTATTGCGAATCTGCGTAGCGTTTCATTGAAGTGCAGAAACATCAGAAAGATATAGCGGGGCGCGTTCCCAGAGTGGAATCATCGTTACACATGCCGCAGTGTTAAAGTGTGTTCAGCAGAGCAGCTGACGGTTATTGGCTGTACACTGTTTTTGTGATTGTCACTGCTTTTTTGTTGTACTCTTGAACGCGCTTATAAAGAAGGTAATAAAGTAAAAAAAAACACCAGATTTACAATACGGGGGAAACACGGGCCTTACACCTTTACTACATTGCTTTACAATTTGCATCTGTTGGATTTCCGGCTAAAGCAAAGGGACTTAGCACGATAATTGCATTTCAATTAGCATCGCCTCCCCTTCACAGCATTATTGCTTCTTAGCGGCGGCACCGCCACCTAGGAACGATGGAGCGAAGTCGTAAATTTTGCTAATATGCGCGCCGGCTGTTCGCGCTTAAGTAGTCTCGACGCTAAAACCCTTAGAACTTCGTAAAGTATCGAAACTCGCCCCCTCCACTTTATTCCTCCTCGATTCTCCTCTCCACATTCTCCTTCTCCGACAGTGGCGCCGTCTGCCGTGCTATAGCGCGCAGTAGAAGACCTTTCGTGAGGACGTGCGCTCAGAGGCAGTCGCGCTAGCTCTCCGAGTGGAATCTTGACATGCGGCATAGAACTTCCCGTCCTCCAGCTGCGCGAATTCCTCACCTGTACTACTCAAATGTAAAGAAAGCGCCGAAACGAGCCTAACGGTGGTCATTTAGAATACCGATAGTGCATCGTATGCGACACACAAGCCTAATTAAGGTTTGTATATTCGCATTCGTGACTGTTTAACCACTACTGCGCCACCAGCTTTATTGATACAAACTGTCTTCATGCACAGAGATCCGATAACTAGAGAAATTGCTGATACGTATCAAATTAATAAAAAAGGTTCTCGTGTCATTATGCCATCAATAACCGTGCATGACAAAGAAATTTCTGAATCGTTTCATTATAAAGCATGCATCTTGTGTTGGTTCTCACCCAGTTTATTTTCTCTTATTGCACACTTTTCCTTTCTTCGTCGTGAGACCACGTGGGTTAGGTCAGTCCTGATATGCGGGTGTTGCCTAATAAAAGTTAGCTGCGAGAGAGCGCAGTAGTTTGCGTCCTTCCTTGCGTCTTGTCCTAGTTTTTTTTCACTATGACCGTCAAAAATGCGCGACCGCTAAAAACTCGCCCAAGTGACCATCCTTCTTAGCCACTTCACCCTTTGACCTTCCGCGAGTGTCTTCTTTGAGAGTGGTAGTACAACCGTTTCGATGAAAACTACACATTGGAGCCACGGCGCTCGTTGCTTTTTCTAGCACACGCCTTTGAAACACATTAGTCACTAACACACGGCACCACGCCGCCCGCACACCGCACTTTTTTCTCTCGTTTCCTCTTCGTTGCATTTCTTCGCAAACGTCAGTTCGTGTCTCCAGTGGACAGCAAAGAGGGTGCAAAAGGAACAAGAATGAATGCTTGGGAAGGCAGTTTCCGTCCTGCCGGAAACAAGTAGACTTGTCGGAACGTTGACTCGAGCCACATTCCGTGTTCGGTCACGGGACTTACCGATTGCATCGTCATGTATTGCGCAACAGTCATGGAAATACCATATTTTGTAGACACGCATATACGCGGCGTCGCTTTTATAGCGCGTCATTTGAATTATTAGCGCATGAGTAGATACAAACGATTAAGAGCGGAGTGTAGATAATGATAGCTAGCTAACAACTCGTATGCCGCTGCGTGCACGCCTTTGAAACACTTGCGAATCACGTTCCGATTAACAATAAAAGAACAGCATCACTGCTTCGACGAATTTAATGGCGTAGTAGTGCAACGTCTTTCTTTGTTCAAGTGGCATCTGCTCAGTACTTTTCTGGAGATCTGCACTCCACGTCACTACCCCCCCCCCCCCCCCCCCCCCCCACACCTCCAGAAAGGTTGCGAAATCTAGGTTTCATTTCTCAAAAGAAGGGCTCCGAGATCTGATGTCCGGCATATCTCGCAGAATAACGGGTCATCGTATGCCAGTCAAAGAAATAAGGGAAAACCAATTCTTATTACAGAAGGGCGTACCGAACCTTCCGAGTTAACGCGCAAGCACGTTTGAGTGCCATAACATTAGGGACATTTAGCGTGTCCGGTAAACCGGTATAAGCAAAGGTGTAGCGGATACCCGATAGCGTGTAGCGTTGTTTTTCGCAGTGAAGTGGCGACAGCTATGGGGGATAAACAGAACAAGCAAACCCGCGTTATACGTCCTCCGAGATTCTGGAAGCCATTCGCTAAGCCTACAGCTTCGATAATTTCAGTCTGGCTCTCAAAAACGGCGTTGAATCATCACGGATACTTTACTGTCGAAGCTGCATGATACAAAGCTAAGGCAAATACAACCATCAGTTGGTTACTTAAGGGCTACAGAGCGCGCGACGACCACTTGAAAGATTCGAAGCGGAGGGCGGTCAGTCGGCCATGTTTACCAATGCACTGTTTACGCCCGGTATTCCGCTTTACGCAAAGCGCTGGCGTATAGCGGTTTACCGGACACGCTAAATGTCCCTATTAAAGGTATCTCAGCGCCCCGTTGAGACCACATTGCCACGCTGAAATTAATCGCGGGCGTTGCATGCGCCCTTTATAAAATAGGATAAGCCTGTAAGAGAGGTCGCTGCTGCACGACCTGTTAGACAACCGATGTTTGCTTAAATCAAGGTACGCCCATCAGTATTGTGAACATCGGGCGAGCGTTGTCTTGCACATTATAGAATTAGAGCAGGCTACATTCACTCTCGTTGTGCTAACATGCGTACAGTGGTGCGTTGTGGAGCACTTACACAGATATTTCCACCTACGTATTTCACTTAGCATACACAATTCCACACAGCAGAACATTAGAAAATACTTTATTATCCGAAGTAGTTATTCGCTTCTGGCACGCAGCAGCCGCCTTCAAGGGAGTAAGATACATGACTTACATAAAATTCTTGCGGCAACTCTACGGCGTTAAGATGGTGAGGAATCGCGCATATGGATAAATCATATACAAGGCACCCTGCACACAGACAAGGGAATCAACAACTCCAAACAAAACGGGCATTAGAAGTGTACTACAGGAACTGAATCCACAATCACAAACGTCCGCGAACTCTAGGGTGATGTGAGGCGCTCGTCCGTGGGGACCGCAGTGCGGCAACAAATGTAGAAATCAGCTCCCTTCGCGTTTCAACACAGTACCGTTCCCATAAACCAAATCCTCGGCTGCTCCTGGCTTATGAGGCGCTGCATATCCTTAATGTCATTCGGAACCACATCGAAGGCCGGCGGAAACTTCTCGTGCCACAGATGGTAGGTGTCACCAAAGCACAGACTGTAGTATTGCGCCCTGGTCGCCACGTGGTTCATGCGCTCCATGCTCCATACAGTGGACGGTGCCAGGTACGCGGTCCGCTGATGCGAGTACAGAGGTGTGTTGCAAATTTTCAGTATTTCAGCGGCAATTTCGGCCTGATCACTTAATTGGTGTCGGCTCCAGCGTTCAGTGGCCCAGGCGAATGCAACTTCGTTCCTCTGGAGATGCTGCAGTATGCGGAAGTCCCGCAAGGGGATTTCATGATACATATCATCCCCCAACTCGTACATCTTCAGTACTACCACTGACTCGTTTTTTTCAAGACCCTTCCGGAGGCGCTGCTGAAGGAGCTTGCGGTGCTCATTGTTGTACCAGTAGAGCTCGAGCCGATATATACTGCGGTTTTTCTGAAGCATTGCACTGAACGCATCTAGCACTTCAGTATTCCACAACCAGTCCTCGAGTGCCAAGAGAGCTACCTTTTTGCTCTCTGCCACGGCCTGAAGAACCTTAACACCACCAAGGCCTCTATTAAGGCAGCGAAGCCGCAGAACCTTGAGATCCTTATTTTTCTTGATAACGTCGGCCAACATATCCATGCCCACAATGGTGACAGACTGCATGAGTATAATGGCGCACATTAGGCGTACTTCTCACAAGTAGGCATGGTAAGACACATGCGAATAACCAGTTGCACTTAAGTGCCCTGTGTCGATCTTTTTTGGGGTGTGCATACACAGGTCTGTTACATGACGCGCGGGAACACAACCTCCAGTAGCTGCAGTGGAGTATACGCTTGTTGACTTGAGGGGGCGTCCACTGCGAAGCTCCCTCGTGAAATGCTTACGCAGAACATCCACCAAGGTGTTGCGTTGACAAATATAACTATTACTACTATTATGACTATTGGGTATGGTATAAAACACACAAGGACACAAAGGGAAGGAAGAGCAACCTGGCAACGGAGTGGGACACAACACCTGTGTACTCTCTCAGGAGGAAGGAATAGAAGTGAAAGACTGAGGGAGAGAGGAAATAGGGCTGAAAAAGGAAGAAGGAAGAAGAGGAAGAGAAACATGACTAGAGGCGGGAGGCCAAACAAGTAGCGCTGAAGAAAGTTAACATGGCTTGACAAAATAACTGGGAAACTATTCACAGGGTATATATTGTGGCGTACAAACAGAGCAGCACGGCAGTCAAGCGTGCCCGTCATCGTCCTCTTCAGTACTCTTCCAACAAACACCACCAAGCGTAGGCTCCACTGCAGTTAGTGGAAGTTGAGTGTCCTCTCGAGTCATGTAACAATACGAGAAACTCAAAGCCTGCACACCCGACTAATCCAAACCACGAGAGAAGTGACATGTCTGCTAACAGCTTAAGCCAACGGCCGCTGAAGACAAAGATGAGCAATCGTCAGTGAGAGCTGAGCTTGCCGACTTGTTTTAGCCTCAAGGCGTTTGCTATCCAAATCTCCGAAGGAAACTAAGCTTGTCCTATATAAATCGCCCAATACTTGACTATGCATCTCTCGCCTGGAACCCGTATAAGCTATGTGAGGTCAACAGGCTAGAAGCGATCCAGAAAAAAGCGGTAAGATTCGTACGTCATAGTTATGACCGTGACTTTTCACTCTATACTACTCTCTCTTCATCGAACTTAACCTCACTCCCGTCGCGTCGCCGAATAGAGTCATTGAAATTTTTGCACGGCATCGTCACGTTTTCAGTTCACTGTCAAATTACAAACACTACATAAATTTTGCACCCCAGTCAATGACGAGAAGCCATCACAACTTGAACTTGAAGCCTTATTATGCTCGAACTAACATGTTCAAGTTCCGTTTATTCCCCGTTCCATTGTTTTGTGGGGTTTAACATCCCAAAAGCAGTTCTGATTATGAGAGACGCCGTAGTGGAGGGCTCCGGAAATTTCGACCACCTGGGGTTATTTAACGTGCACCGACATCGCACAGCACACGGGCCTCAACATTTCGCCTCCATTTAAATGCAGCCGCCGCGGCAGGGATTTGATCCCGCAACCCTCGGATCAGCAGGCGAGTACCATAGCCACTAGACCACCTCCGGGGGGGGGGGGGGGGGCTTTCCCCGTTCCATTGAAGACGAATTCATTACCTGGTTCTGTTCGCTCACGCTCATCGCCCAACTTCATAGCCGACATCCATGACATGCATCTGTGACCTACCTTCGTCCATTTTGACGTTTGCCGTCAGTATCAGCTATTATGTTGTATTGTTTGTTTGTCTTGTGTCCC
The DNA here is from genome assembly GCA_013339685.2 of Hyalomma asiaticum. Classification (NCBI taxonomy): domain Eukaryota; kingdom Metazoa; phylum Arthropoda; class Arachnida; order Ixodida; family Ixodidae; genus Hyalomma; species Hyalomma asiaticum. The sequence continues at coordinate 84,155,103 of CM023488.1, read as the reverse complement.
TTTGTTTTATGTTTGACCTTGTATAACATACAATTGCATTATTTTACCTGTTCGTATAATTTTCACTGCTGTTTGTTAAAATTTCGCTCTTGAATTGCTTTGTAACCCCGCTCCTGCCATAGCGCATTTCTGCGCTGCAGTATGTATAAATAAATAAATAAATAAATAAATAAATAAATAAATAAATAAATAAATAAATAAATAAATAAACTCAGGGTACGGTCGACCATCCGGCAATGGAATTCTCGCACTGAAAAAGACAGGGTATCCTAGTTAACTCTGGCCCACATTTCAGAAAAAACTAAAGAAAACAAACCCAACAGCCCCGCTAAAATCGTGGCAACTCCATAGTAGTGGTAGCTGGGAGTTCGTAAAAGGAGCCCCTTTTTTTCGGCACTAAGTGTCAATCGCTTATTTGCTTTAAATTGGTAAACATCTTATTACTGCTCATGCAGTTAGAACGTGAGTTGCGAAGTTGAGGAACGCCTTAAATGACCTTAGACTCAGATATCTGTTGGGCGGTGAAGTGTCTCTGCTTTTTTTTCTTGATAAGACGCGGAATATGATGGAAGCTAGCCCAATGGTAGCGACGGTCCCAAGACAGGCCACGGAGGCACGCTCGAAGACTGCCGCAAGTGGAGACATATTCACTTACGGGAGGCACAGTCAAGCAGCTGGCTAACCTGTATGGTATGGCGCTCTTGTTTACCCAGTCTAAACCCTTCCGCCTATGCCATGAAATCGTTGGACGTTCGCCGCAAACGGTCGAGGTCGGGTAACCTAAATCATTCCGTCTATTGTGCAACTGCGGTGGTCTCTCGATACCGCTAAGTTACGAGAAAACTTACGTCGGGCATACCTGGCGGCGTGTAAGTGACCAGATGAGGGACCATGCACAGATTTTATAAGAGGATACCACAGCCCTACTGTATGCGCTTTGCAGATCACGCTGCCGTGAACCACGTTTTTGTAAGGCAAGGCTTCTCGAACGGAACGGAGCAAATCGGCGGGGGTCTGCTTCAGGAATGCCGCACTTGTATCGGTGGTCGAAAGTGCGTTAGAGATATCTTTTGCTGTACGAGACAGGAGGGAACTTGCTAAGGTGTCGAGTTAGACGACTTTAGATTTCCTCTCAGCCATCACCTGTTCGGAGAGTGGGCGTTATATACAATGCTTGGAGCCTTTTAGAGCAGTTGTAAGTGGAGCGCCTCCTTTCCGTTTTCTGTCTGGCTCAAAGCCTTTCCTAAAAAGTGTTTCACTACGACATGTCCCATATTGGAGGAAAGTTGCGCTCAGATTAGTTAAGCGCTTTGTCTCTGTCCCTCTTGAGTAAGGGATTGGCGTTCTTGAAGTTGAAGTTGCTTGAAATGATTAGCGTTACAGTGACAACGCACACTGTCTTTGTGAAAACAGTGTGCGTTGCCGCTGTATATGTTTGTACTTTGGCTGCAATGACCAATTTTTGCAAGTAACGGGCGCGTACCTAACGTTAACAGACGTTGCGAGGTACACACTGTACTAGCAGGTGATGCTTCCTCGAGTACTTTGTGCGCTGTGTGATGTCCGCGCACGTCAAGGAACCGCAGGTGTTGCGAAATAACGGAGTCCTCCACTGCTGCGTGTATCAGCGAAAATCGCGAAATCAGAAACACGCAGCAATTATTCGATGTGCGAAGGCTGATTCGGTCTTACGTGCACGAATATTGCGACTTGTGTCGGCCTTATAAAGTAACCCGTTTTATGCTCTGCCTTCATAGAAAGCACTATGATGTGTGTGCAACAATATGCACCTGAAGGAATACAAAAAACACGGCGACGAACACCGCAGGACCAGGCACCGGTATGATTGTGGCCACAGGTGGGACCATTAGGGCAATGCTATAAGCAGCCCGCCATTACTACGGCCGTTGGCTATCAGCGACATGGCAGCGCTATGCGGCTACGTGGGCCTCGGCGATGCCGTTGCCATAACGAGTGCTGCCGTCGCTCGCGCGCAGGACGCAGTTAAGTTAGCTAAGGAATAGAAGCGGTACGGAGTAAAGTGAGATTTCCTTAGCTTACAGGGCAACTCCGGTGATTTTCTCACCATTTTCTGATATCAATGTTTTCCAGTGGTACTGATAGTGCTGTAGCAGCCAGGATGGTGCAGTCTGCTCAAAAACGCACCAATAATTTTAAATAACCGACCGAAAGACGCGTTCCAACCGAAACGGCCGGATGTTCCGTGCGGCGTATGCCATGACGTCACAGACTTCCCGCATTCAGATATATGAAGCTGGTGCCATAAAAATGATAATGGCGAGGCCATGCGGTGCTGTATTCAGTCGTGCCAGGTTTTCTGAACTTGACAGCAATGATTTGAACGCTTAAGTATGGCCGTTTTGCTTTTGAAGGCCCGCTGGCTGGAGTAGGCAGCGCTGAAGGTGGTGACGTAAAAACGCAGGGTGGCCCGGGAAGGAATCCGCTGAAAAGTTCTAAAATTGATTTCCAGAAAAACTACAAATCTTGCAACCGCCTGTCTTGGCATATAGTATTTCAGCACCGTGGAGAATGTGTATGGAAAATTCCGCTCAGACCCGTGAAAGTGGGAAAATCTCCGGAGTTGCGCTTTAGAAGGACGCTAAAGAGAAAAGGTGAAGCGCTTTAGAATAACATTCAGCCAAATCGGTTGTCGTTAATTTCGCCATATGACGTTTAATAATAAAAGAGAATGACTGTTAAAGCTTCAGGCTTGAAATTGGCGCCGTAACTTCGGCCTCATGACGTCGCGAGGCCATCTTTTTGTATTATCGCCGAATACGATCCATAAAATGTTCTTAAACTACCCGCATAATGTCCCTAGCATCCTAAGAACATAACGTGTGTCTCTCCCGGCGATAATCAGCAACGTAAGAGACGCCGTCAAGCATCTGTTACGACACGCGTTTTAGTGCTGGAACTTCAAAGCTGCCTCGGCACATGTATTTTCACACGTTTTCCAGCTTAGCGAAGGCCTTGTCGCAAGATGTGTTTTTGGTGTTGTGAAAAGGTAAGCTACCAATACGAGAAATTGTTTCACTTTAGTGCCGCGTAACTTATGATGCGAATAATTTCATCATAACCTAGTCTAAGGAGTGACACTGCTAAAAGCCATTTTTAGGTCCCTCAAAGAAAAAAAGAGTGCCAAAAGCAGCATTTTCCCCCAATCGCTGTTTCGAAAGAATGTTATCGCTTTCCTTCGCTGAAGAGCATGTACGTAAATTATGTAATAGATGTAGTTGAAGATGTTGGAATTCCCACCTAACAACATTATCTTGAAAATTCGCGCGCGCCACTTTGATACGTTTCATGCGAAGCTTCTAGCATGTTCCAGCGCAGCACTGTTTTGTGGGGTTTAGACTCCCAAAACCAGCTCCGATTATGAGAGACGCCATAGTGGAGGTCACCGGAAATTTCGACCACATGGGGGTCTAACGTGCACTGACATCGCACAGCACACGGGCCTCAACATTTCGCCTCCATCAAAATGCAGCCGCCGCAGCCGGGATTCGATCCCGCGACCCTCGGATCAGCAGCCGAGTACCATATCCACTACACTACAATGGCGGACCGCCAGCGCAGTAGGTAGTGCAGTCACGCCGAAAGCACCTGCGCCCAATAATAGATTCCCTGGTGTCCTTTGTGTATAGGGGCAGAAAAAATTAATGCGTCGGATTGGAAAGAAATCGTATACCGGTGGTGTTTTGCACCCGAGTCACTACCAACCCAAGGCTAGTAATGTCTTCAATAGAGTAAGCCACCATGCTTGAAGGATTTGAACCTGTTTCAACAATATAAATGCTTTCGAATGTCTGCCAGAGCGCTTACCATTTCAAAGGGCAAGACGAGACTGGGGAAGAGAAATGAAAAAGGAACGAAATAGACGAAAGAGTGAGGGATAAAAAGAAACAAATGGAAGTAGATTTAGTGCGCATGAACCACGCTTCGCTTTCCTCCCTTTTCTCCAGCTGGAGATAAGATGAAGTACCTTTTTTACTTGGAAAATCACTAGCATTCTCTTTGCGGTAGTATAAAATGGATGCCATGATCACAAGAGAACCACTTCACTGATTGATTTCTGGTGTCTTACGTCCCAAAGGCACGATGTGTGAGACGCTGTAGTGGAGGGCTCCAGATATTTCGGCCACCTGGGGTTCATTAATGTGCAGTGACATCGCACAGCACACGGGCCTCAACATTTCGCCTCGATCAGCATGCAGCAGACACAGGCGAGGTTCGATCCCGCGACGTTCGGATGAGCAGTCGAGTGCCATAACCACCAGACCACCGGTCCGTGATAACCAGTTAAATTCTGAACTTACATGTCGAAAAATAGTGGTTGTGGAAAAGTCACCAGGCAGAGAAAGTACGCGTATTTCCCTCGAATATTTCTGTCGCAGCCACATGACTTGACACAGCATGACTGCAGCAAAGTATTGCATTTCGTGACGTGTAAAAATCAACCGATTCACCTCAGTGGGCGGAAGAATTCAGTGACTCATGCGCATTACGCTTCACCCGCAGGTCCAATACGAACGGAGGACAAACATCGTTTCCCTCCCGAAGCAGCCGCATACCGATGACTAAATCCGCGAAGTCTGCACAATGCGACGCCTGTTTGTCGAAATTTGGGAAGGGTTCCACTACGGCGTCTCTAATAATATTGTACTTTTGGGACTTAAAAGCCCACAAATAATTACTGATCATTCCTTGCAGCGTGTGGATAACATCACTCTTTGGTGAATCGTAAACACAACAAAATTCAGCCATCAGCAGGTTAACTTGAACACACTGTTCCTTGGGCAGAGCGATCTCTTGTACTGCAAGCGCCGCATAATTGTGGGCGGTAATGACGAAATAATATTTACTTGAATATTTAGTGGATAAGTAAATAAAGACAATGTAGACCGCAACGCCCACCGTTACGCGGCGCCAGCGTCACTCCAATTAGTCCAGGGCGCGGGACTGAGCATTCGAGTTAACCGTGCATGCTGGCGGCTTTTCATGTCAGAACATTTTTATGGCGGTGGAGAAAAACAAGCGCCGCGTTCACTAACCTGCCCACCATGTTTGTTTTAAAGTTCAGCATCGTAGATTGTTCCATTTAACAAGGTTTCGTATTTTAATGATAGGTCTTTAATTTGCGTATTTATTTACACCGCATGGCCGTTTGCACGCCTTTCGAGTCTCGTAAAGGGGCGTTTGGGTCGGCGCTCTCTGCTTAAGTTTTAATGATTAAAACTATAGTTCCGAGTTTGTTCTATCTGCCTTAGTGAATATTTTTTACGCTGCCTACATCACTGCAATACTTACAGCGAGTACAGTGAAATGTCCTCTACACCAACACGTCCTTTCAATACGCATTGCCGAGAGATGGGCTGACTGGGGACAAAACACAGTGAACTCCTTGTTTCCTCGAGTTAGGGAAGTTCACACTGAATAATATACGCCAGTGTATGATCTGCCTTTTAAATCTTCGTGTCCCTAATCGGACAAGTGAAGCGCTTCATTAAACTCGAGTAAAGAAAGTGCTACGTTAGCTTACCGAAGTGGCGCAGATGGACAAGGAATGCAGATGCGACGCTGTGCGAGATAGGTCCCTCAGAATCTCTTCTGTCGGTGCGGATTCAGAAAATGAAAGGGATAGCTTCGTGAAATTCATGTCTTTCGTGTTGACTCTCCAGGAAGCGTAACTGTCTAGGGAGTCATTGAAGACGGCTCTTATCCAGTGTCCAACGCCTCTGAGAACGATATGCTGGTGCATCGCCGCCTGATCTGCTTGTCCGCCAGTAACGACACCCAGGTTGAGCTCCCTGAACGCTCGCTTCTTGGTGATCGCCTCTACGGCTTTTATGAACTGCAAAACCACATTGCACGGTATATTGCACTCTTCTAGATGGAGCTCGTGGAGACTACTGCTTGCAAGTGCATCGGCGATGCGCCGCCAGTGATTCGGTTCAAAACCCAATCCCTTGAGCACTACGACTAACAGACACTGCTCCTCGATTATATCTTGCAAGTGCATCAGCATATCAGCTGAGGATGTCCCATTTTTGAGGTCGACACATATTTTCAGGCGTACGTGGCCTTCGCTACATTGGAGAACATTCCTAATCTCCCTCAGCATATCTGCACTACGGATAGCTGGCTCAAATGTCAATTCTCTCAGGCAGCTCCTGTCCAGAATTTCCAATTGGCCTTCGATAAGGCTATTAACTTTGCTATCGCTGTACACGCAAAGTCTGCGCAGGCGATGCGACTGGACAATCTTGTACAAAGTACCACTAAATTCACTCTGTTGTGCCTCGGTCATCTTAATGCGGAAGTCCGTGAACTTCCTGTGCTGCATTAGCTTTTGAAAAAGTGTGCTGAAAGTGTCGTGACTCATCTCGACGTCGATAAGAATGAGCATAGCAAGCGATTCATTTTTGTCCACACAATTTAAAAAGTCCTCGGAATCATCGCTGCTAATATGAATATTGGAAAGTACCAACTCTCGCAGTTTACACAAAATATTGAGCTTGTATGTCCATCTTCGCGGCATCGTAAATGACTCCGTGGCTTGATCACCACTCCAAGCCTCGTCTTCCCTTCTGAAAAGCTCGGTGCCATGTATCTCCAAACTCCGCACATTCTTCGTGAACTGTAGGACATGCATGAAGAAATGCGTGTGCCTAGGTGCCACGACAGGAAGGCACAGCGAGACGCCATAGATGCAGCGATGTTGATAAAGAAGCCACAGGCACAAGCACAAGAATTCGAGGTCATCCTCTACCTCAAGGTCTCGCCGCCAGATATTCATATTCCGAAAATGGAGACTTCCCCTCTTTAGTGGTAGGAGCTCGATCCCACGCTTACTCAAAACGTAGTTCCACTGTAGCTGGTGAGCAACAGCCCAGCATGGTCTAGTAGGCTCATGCGTGCACACATCGGTGATGGGGTGCTCATTCACAATATCCAGGTACTGCCTGTTCAGACTGCTGAACAGGTTGACCACGTTCTCCTGACTGCCGAATACGTCTGGATCACGGCGGTGCAAGTTCCTGATGAACGCATGGAGGGAGACATTGGCCGGGTCCTGCATTAGAGGGAAAGGCATAGATATGCAAGAAGCCCCAAAGGTGCTCAGTAAACTGACAGTCGTGACAGCGTCCGCGTGGATTGCTTTCAAAAATTCTCACCAACAAAAGTTCTAAATTGAATTTTTCTTAACTGCACATAAAGGTGCACACGACACCCGTACGAAAATTGAGAACGGTAAAGGTCTGGCCTATGCGCAAAAGTGGCACATGCAATTCCCTAGCTTGAGGAGAAGCCTTCCCAGAGCTCTGTGTACTCACTCCACGTAATAAGGAATAATCAACTGGTGTATGGAATGATTGAAAGCAGTCTATGAATTCCACACGCTGTATTATCGAGTTGAGAAAGACCGCCAAATTTTGTGCCACAGCTTACTGCAGTGCACAGGTTCTCAACAAAGCACTCAATAAAGGGTTAAAAACGAACGGATGATGCTAAGCTCCCACACATGTCCGCATCGCACTGACGCAAAGAGGCTTTGTCACTGGCGACACGACATGAAGCACGGTTTCAGCTGCGTAACGGTTGAGGACACACTCGTTAGATATTTAATTTGATGGCAGCTATGCAGTGTCGTACACTATTCTGACAAAGCTTTTGACCGTATACGCATTTGTCTACGGCAAACCGAACAACGCCGTTGAGAATTTTCTCGCACTGAAGCTAATTATCGCAGAAAACAGTAAATCGAGCACGACTTAGGCACGGGGCGCCTGTCACAACTGGTGAAAATACACTTCGATAAATGTTTCTTTAGGTGCTCTCGCGCATGCCGATAAAAGACGGTGCCACGTATACTGAGACTTTACATTTTCACATGCACGTTTTCAAAGGCAGGGCGACTTTCGAACTATTAAACAATTTGCAATGCGGGAAAGATTAAGTACGTACTCTGTGGATATTGCTTCGCCTACGCAGCTACCTACGTTGCTACTGTGGCCGATGAAAGAGTGATTGCAGGTTTGTTATACAACGACCTCTTCACGCAATGGCCATGGCGTTACGCCCGAGGTAACAGTAGATTTGTGTTGCAAAGCATTCATTGAAGCGCATTGGAGCAATGTTCAGCCGGTAGAAAAATATTGTAAGATTTTTTTTCGCTGTTTAGGCTGACCTTCGTCACCAGGAAACTCAAAATTGGGTCTGGTGCGGAGAGTACCATGAGCACGGGCGGCGCTTGCACCACTAAAAAATATATACGGCGATATCAGGCTTTCGGCATATCTGGCTATATGTGGCACATGTTCGTATGTGGCAGCACTTGCCCCCATTGTAATATAGTCATATATGGCAATAAAAGACCACCGCGAGGAATGTCATGTAGGACTGATACGTAATAGACAAATAGGGCCACATACGGACACATTCCATGTATAGCCAGATGCGCATATTTGGCCATATAGGCATATCTGGCTATATGTGGCACGTGTCCGTAAGTGGCCGTATTTGCACAATACGTATCAGTGGTGCGGCATTCCTCGTCTTGGTCTTTCGTTTCCATATGTGCTTCTATCATGATATAGGCAAATACGGCCACATAGGACCACGTGCCTTATATAGCCACATATGCGCAATTCCTGATATCGCCATATACGGCATTTTTGCAAAGGATGCGTGCTTCCCTTGCGGTCGTGCCCTCAACCCAATGATAGACTGGCGAAACTGCGGCTGGTGGGCTCATCTGTTGGCAAGGACGGTGTGCGTCGATTTGTGCGGTGCATGGCGTCTCACAACAGGAGAGCATGCTTCATGTCAGGTTTGCATGAGTCCTCACGTGGCGCCCAAGCAGCTTCTCGAATGGCTTAAGCATGCGTAGTGCACTTTAGCAAAGCAATGGGACGGCGTCAAGCGGGGCCACGCGTGCCTAATCTGCCTGCGTCTCTGGTTCGATACAAAAGTCTTTACGCCGAGCACGGTGCTCAAATGAGCAGCTCATGCTGGGCCTCGTAGTGCTTTGTGAAGGGGTTTCCTAAAGTCTGGACCACGGCAAAACACCGGTGTGCCGGAGGCGAACCAGGAAAGGCAAAGTGCGCATCAGCTTCGCCGCTTCGCTAGTCTTGCGTACTACTGCAATTTTCGCTAATTTTCGGAACCAGTTTGGATCAGTGACAAAGGTAAAAGTCTTGAGCGCAACGTTCCGAATTGCCGTAAACATCTTTTCAACTGAAAGCATTCATCGATACACTAGGGAATCGGGAAATCGGCATTACTAATATTACTTTCTTTAATTCTGCAGGCGCGTCAATTTTAAGTTGTCCACTTCACCTTATTTTCCGTTCAAAGGTCGCGACGTGGTTCTTGGCCTGTCTCAACTGAAGGGCATGCATTTGTTGAAAAATATGTTACGAAACTTGCACCACTTACACGAACTATCGTTACGGTAAATCAGAAGCAGAAAAGTGTGGCTTCGGATTTAATTGATGTGAGTGCGAGAGAGGTAAATGAGAGAAAGGCAAAGAGGTTTGCCAGAATGCTGGTTACTCTGCACATGGGGAAGGGAGAACGTAAGCGAAGATGGAGAGAATAAGTAAACTAAAGAAAACTAATGCGTGACAGTTTATAATACTTTTTCTTGATTGCTTCAAGTGCTCTACATGGGAAAAGAGTTGTCCTAGATTTCCATTCACGAGAATTTCCTGGCGGCACCATGAAGCATGAACGAGAACACAAATCTACCTCTACACAGTGATCTCTCTGCCCCTACGCCACCATTACATCTCCACCTTTGACAGCTTGCTCACTTCGTCCCTGTCCACAGTGGTTGATTTGATCGATACCTGGGGTTTTACGTTCCAAAACCACTATTGATTATGAGAGACGCCGTAGTGGAGGGCTTCGGAAATTTCCACCACCTGGCGTTCTTTAACGTGCACTGACATCGCACAGCACACGGACCTCAACATTTCGCCTCCATCGAAACGCTGCGGCCGCGGCCTGGATTTCATCCCGCGACCCTCGGATCAGCAGCCAAGTACCGTAGCCACTAGACCACCGTGGCGGGGCCTGTCCGCAGTGGTGAAGCGCCAGAAGAAGGAAAGTGCGCCATTTCCTTCATGGAAACAGTGTGCAGCACCGATGAGCATGATCATGACGACGGACAGTGATCTCCCGTTGCAACAGATGCTGAAGCTCATTCCGAGCGACAAGCTTATCAGCCCCGGGTCGAGGAGAGTGGCAGAAGCGAAGATGTGCGCCTGTAGAAGTGATGCCATAGGTCACAGTGTGCATGAGGACCTAATTGATCAGAGATTGTAGTAATCTCTCCGGAAACCCGTTTACCAGAGAAGTAAATGGTGAGGTAGGTAGTTTCACGAAAGTGGGGTCCAGGGCCTCAGAGTGCGACAGGAAAACGACAACGGACAAGCTAGTAATGTAATCCAGCTGGAGACAGCAGCTGACATAACCGAGCAGATGAAAGTGCCTTAAGAAATCGGCCCCTAGGACGCCGTGGAGGACGTCTCTTACCCAAAATAGCCATTGCGATCATCTCATAAGGCCGAGATCTAAAGTCCAGAGTGGGTAATGTGCGTTCTTGATCAGAACATTTTTCGACGATAAAGTATCGATGCAACGCCGCTGGAGGTGACGTGTGCATGCACTGCGTGGCCAGTCAGCGCCTCTACAGGCGGGTAGTTGTGGCTCCGCGCACGGGAGGGCAGTCAGCGATGACGCTTTCCACACCATCGCCCCACTAGAGGTGGCGCCGAGTAGACAGGACTGCCAGTAACTGTGGAACCGTGAAACGCATTTCACAGCACAGAGCGGTTTATTAGTACGTGGTCTGGCTAAACCTACCCATCATGCGATGTCTTCTCCTCAGCAGGCTCTTTACTGGTAGTTCATGTCCGGCGTGATGACGAGCCAGAAGAACGAAAGCCGACCGCACATTAAAGCATTTCTGAATTGCTTGAAATGGTGTAACGTGGTGGCCGGTATTATTACATTTCTTTAGTGGGCGCAGGGCAAGATTTGGTTGAACTCAGAAGTGCGAGCGCAAATGCTCGCTCGACAAAGGAAGATGCAGTGCGATGATGGGCGAGCACTAGCTTCTGCAAGGTTTCTCTAGACATCCGAAAGACATTCAGGCTAATTATGAACAGGATGGCTGTAGAATGAATAGCGTCCCGTCTGTTCTAACACTGAACCATTCAACGTTTCTTTTTTGTGGAGTGGGAATGAAGGAAAGAGGGAGCGGTGGACGGGTTAGGGGGAAAGAGTGCTCACAGCGCTGCTTTGAGAGGCACTTAACAGCAGCACCTAACAGCAACAACGCAAGTTTCGTACTATTTTCCCATCGACATGGCCACGGCTTAAAGAAGTGGGTCGTATAAAAAAATAACATTCTCTGCCTTGACAAAGATCCCGTCCTGCTAAGAGATCAATCCTGGAGGCTAACGCCTGTTGAAGCAAGGGTACTTAACATAGGTACAATCATGATCGAAATTTCGAGAGACGCCAGAGCGCCATTATAAAGCCACTTCACGGACACTGGGATGTGCCTTGTGCGCTACGAGGTTACGTCGGAGGATATACAGTTTGGAAAGCGAATACCACAAAAAGCCAAAGAGACTGCATATGGTGATACTGAAATAAATGTTAGTCATGACAAAATAATAATTAATGCTGAACAATCAATTTACTTATGTTTGTCAGCATTTAAAACATGGCTGTATGAACAAGTAGCTTTCTCAGAACTTGCGAATTTATACGCAAAAATCGTTTTCCTTCACTTCCAGTCACCACAGATGTGTACACAGGGAACGTGCATTCAGCTCCGTTTGGCGCCTGCCCTAAAAACATGGATCCTGTTCGACGAACACCTGTAATTCACACGGAGTCTACAATGTGATCCACTTCATCGCCTAACAGCAGACAGTATGCCAAAATCTCAATAGCAGCTCATCTTTCCTGGGCACTACAAGCAAACAAAACAGCAAGTCGCTTTTGGAGCCAAATTCATGTGACGCTAACGTTCCAACACGTATGTGATGTGTATGTTGTACATTTAACTGCCTGAGGTTCAAATGAGAGCACGTTCAAAAACATATATCACAATTCGCGATACAGTAAAAATGCGTGCCGTGCAACAATTTTATCCTTGCTTCATGTCAGCCGCAAAGAAAACGACTTCACCCTTTCTACTTCATTATTAACAAGCTTCCACTTATTGGAAAGTCTTGCCCATAGGTGAACGAGCACCGGCATAGTGTGAAATAGAGATATCTTAAGAGAAAGCCTCAATTTAGCGAAGACACTCGTTTTTCCTTTCTACAGCACAGGGTTCGAATTCCCCACTTGATATATTGTGGGCATAAGTATTCGGGAGCAATATTATGCCCTCACTGCTTGGCGAACATTTCTGCATCGCTACAGTTCGCGTTTTCCTTATCACGTTGACCATTAAATAAAACTGCCGGTCATAAAACGCAGGTTGAAGCCTACTTGTGCTTTACTGGAAAGATGACAGACTTCTTTAAGAATACCGCACTGTGGCGCTCTTATCGGCCGTTGCATGAATGAATGTAAAGCCAGTGCTGCCATAGAACTCACCACAGTCGAAGCTACATAACTGAGGTAGTGCAAACGTACGCTCCACCAAAGATGAGAGACTCCCACAAGCCGGGCAGTCCCTCTTTGATGGATTATGAGCGCAATGCGAAGATATGCCACGCAAAACAATGGACGGCTCCGCAACATGAGTGCAACGTGCCGCATGGAATGAATACAAAATAGCATGTACAATACGAGGTAGAGGCTGTTCGTAGTGGACCCTGAAGGAGTTGTCGGTGCTCCTGCTGTCAGGCAAGAGGGAAGACCCGACGGACTGTTGCCCTAGTTGCACTATTACAGGGTGGCATCATTGCCCACGGCACGCAACTACACGGTGGTTGTTATGGAAAACCCACTACTGCATAGAGGCGATGGCAGAAGAGTTCTGGGAAAGCTTGAAAGGGGGAGTAACCTTTGTGAAAGGGAACATTAGCGCAGGGCTACAAGGAAATTTAAACGGAATTCTCAGAAATGAAAGCTTCCTAGTTGGCGAAAAATTCGTCTTGGTCCGGGGTTCGAACCCGGACCAACACCTGCCCGAGGTGCTCGCTCTGCCAAATGAGCAAACCAGGAGGCTAGCGACTGAGAGGGTGAGGGCAAATCTATCGCAACAACTCGAAGCCCATGGACATGAATATTTGGCGACATGCGGAGTCCGACCGTTAACAGTGTCGTAAATATTTTGGTCGACTCGAAGATATGTAGATGGACGAGTCGTGTGAGACCACATGAAACCGTGAGCATAGCACTAATCCATTCCTGTGACGCTAGCTAATACCGATTGCATTGCCCGCGTATTGCTCTTACGTTTTCTTGATTTTCTTATATGTATCGTGACTTAGCTACCTCCTTTAGCCGACCGATATGAAGAAAAAAATGAGTTCAGTACTTCAGTACCATCACGCGATGGCTAAGTAAACAGTAGGTTTACACTACGGTAAACAAGGCGCGAAATTGTATATAGTGATTGGCGGTGTAGCATCCATGATCATTTATCAATACGTTTTTCCCTACGGAACCCAGTGAACGGTTGCCGCAGTGGAGTTCTGCGGTGCTAACATTCACCGGACGATTTCTGCCGCAAATTGCAATCTCCCAGGCTCATAAACTTACTCCAAAAGTACTCGAAAACATCCGCACACAAGGGGAAGTGTACATTCATGCATGCGCAGCTTATGAGTATGCACCCTGACGTGATGGCACTGTTGTGCATTCGTGGACAGTGTCACGTTACCACAGAGCACACTCCCGTTCGGTTTCTGGCAAGCTAACCTGGTTAATTTGTATGCACTGGTCATCCCCCCAAAACACTGTCGACTGATAATCTATGCGATATTGTCGATGCAGAATAAAGTTGAGCCGAATATCACCACACGCACCACAAGGAAGAGCGTCGGCGTTCATATTGAAAATTTGCGATTACCATGAAATATTGCTGAGTGCGAATTCCTCCTACTGAGTTTTCGACCCAACACTACGACAGGGAACACCACCGCTTGCGGAAACGCAACCCACCTGGGAGGTAGTTCAATAAGCATGATAGTTATTACACATCGAATTGAAGGAAATCTGAGGGTGAATGCCCGAAAAACTTCCATAATTACGAGACACGCCCTGTAATCGAGGGCACCAGGGTAATTTAGACCACTTGGGGTACCTTAATTTGTATCCCAATCAAGTTAAACGTTTTTCTTTTCTGGTTTTCGGCACCGTCGAAATGTAGCCGCAGTGGTCGCGATGTGCTAGCGTGGATTGAAATTATTTCGCTTCAACAAGGCACTTGCAACAGGTGGGCACCAGGAGAAAACGAATTGTAACATCCCTTAAATTCGCATATTCTGGTGATCCGTGAATGTTCGCAGGCACTCACCAGCCATGTCACTGTGAAGAATTGTAAAAAAAAAAAGACATTGGGCTGTGTGCTGAACCATCTAGGGTTGGTTTATGATCAGGCCGTGGTGTAGTGCTTAGAACGCTAAGTTGAAAGCCCGGTAACATTATCGCAGTTCTTCGCGTTTATCCACAAACCACGTCAAACAGGTAGTAGCATGCCCTCAGCAGTAACTGCGTCGAAGTAACGTCCCCTGATGTTAACGCATTTTCGCGCCTCGCCACTGGGGCTAAGAAGGGCGCGCCAGTTCGTGAGAGTAGATGGCAGCGGATAACACGTTATCGCTGAGCATTCAAGCCGCGATAGTGCGCCTGCCACTCTGCCAGAAAGTCAACTTCACGCAAGCTATATAAACGTACGTATTCGGGGTCATACCGTAGCAAATAGTATGTACCATGACCACTTACAAAACTCTTTCCTACGGTTTTACCGGTTAAAGTGTAGCATGACCAGTAATTTTGCAGGCGAGTGTCAACAGCGGCCGCAAAATCACGTATGCGCTTTTAACCTTCACCTACAAAGCCCGCTTCTGTGCCGCGGTATAGTGCAACAAAATCATGGACTTACCTCACCGCGATCTGGAGAGGGTCGCATTCTGTGGTACATCTAGAAATGCCAATAAATAAGACAAAATTAGTCCACTGACGTTACATTGCGCCGTGAGCTTGGAATATTCGACGGGGATTTAGTGCGAGAACCCCAATATTATTGCGAGTTATGACAGTTATCACAGTGCGCAAGCGAAAAGATTGACGAAGACTTAAGACCATACAATGTTACGCGGAAAGCCTGCACACTGACACGCAACAACCTGCGACACTGACAGGTATTGACCGCCTTCGCATTAAACGCGAGTGTATTAGCAAGGCTGCGGCTACCCCGCTGTGCTAACGACGAGGCTCCAAAAGGCCGTGCAGTCTGTCATTGCAGTGCATCTAAAGCAACCACAGCTGGCCAAAATTTGCAGACCCTCCACTAAGCGTATCTTATAAAGAAATCACATTTTCTACGCTTAAAAGCTGAGTATTTTACACATTTGAAGTATGCACCATGCATACTTCGTCACCAGTAGCATTAAAAGTTATGCCAGGGCACCTAAAGAAATACTGAGATGCTATGTGCTAACGCTTTTCTATGGCGAGGGATGCCGCAGCAGCAGATACCAACGCGTCCCAAGTAGCAGAATACATTTTTTCCCTCAGTCTTACCTATGCAGGCATTAGATTTTACCCCTAAGCATAGTGAACGTTCTCGCCGGGATATAAATCCTTCCTGCTATGCTTCCTGCACTGTACCACAGGCACTAAAATTCAACTACAGCCCTTCACCCCCTAATTTCTTTACAAAGAAGTAAACTGTATCTAGAAGTTACGTCGGGCGTTATTCGGTACCCCGTGAGCACGTGAGCAAATTTCCCACACTGTTGCCTGTGTTAGTGGCACTACTCTAGTCTTAGCGGGAATGTGAATGTGGTATCGTGAAGTGTAGCGCAATAAAATTATGAACTTACCGCTCTGGCTTCTGGCGGGAGTCTCCTTATGCGTTCCATCTAGGAAGGCCAAGAAATTAGACTAAATTAGTCCACTGACGTTACATTGCACCACGAGCTCGAGAGTGAACTTCGGGAACCCTTTGCACTTGATTATGATATGTCATGTTCATTATTTTATTTAAAGTGTTTCGGTTGGCTTCAAATGAAGCCATAAGCGAAAGGGCCAAGTGTGGCCAAAGAGCGCGATGACAAAGATAAGCGGGAGATCTGCGGCGACAGATGAGCTAGAATTAGAGGCGGCATGTGGCTGCAGAGGGCACAAATTATATCGCTGTATATGCGCGCGAAATACATATCGTTCAAAAATTACGGCAATGGCATGTGGGATGGAAAGCATGATAAGTGACTAGGAGGCTATCAATCAAGGGCATGAAAACTGCACGGGTTCCTCCTCAAAGCCTCTGAATCCGAAGGCGGGGGGAAACGGATGCTTTCCTTAAAACCACAACCGCAGAAGCAGCCTCTGTTGAGAGGCCGTGCTATGAGTCCCCTGGAAATAGGTCACTAAAACTATCTCTTAAAAATGTTCAGAGCTACTCAAGCTTAAAAACAGGTTTCCTGCTTAAGAATATGGCAGGAAGCAAAGGAAGGTACTGTCGAAAGTACAATGGAAAATATTTTTTCCTCAGAGCTTCTAGGAGCGTACAGGCGCGAGCAAAAGCATACGGGCCACGCTATCACGTGGCTCACAGGCTCTTCGCGACACTTCAGTCACGTCAGCTGCGATTGACAGCAGCGCTACGTGCAAGAAGCATTCCTCGCTAAATCTAGGGCCTGCCTGTTTTTCCAACTGTGAACAAGTATTTTTCACTTTTCCGTATCTAACGCTAAGCGCTCTTCGGTATCCGAATCCACGGGTTTTTAGAACGATAGCGCTTCGCGAAACATATCTCTTCATCGGCACACCGATCGATGCAGGCCGTGACGGCCGCGATACCGCTATCAAGGCAGATATGTGGCGTTCTTACCGCCTAGGAGAGCTGGAAACATCAATTAACAATGCGGTGCACGGCATTGAAAAATTTACACTGCTGGCGAGTGGAGAGTAGAATAGTTTCCGGCGGAGCTCTCCGGTGGCCTGTTAGGCGTCGTTCCGCTAGGTGGAGCGGAAAGCCAGTTTGGCACGCACTCGCGTGGTCCTTATACTTTTGCTCGCGCCTGTACATTGCAGTAGAGTATGGATCACAGTGAGCGGGTTCCCTCATTTATCGCACATTCGTGGGTCTCCACCGGGCAGTACGTGTGTGTGCGTGGTATTTGTGTGTCGGCAAAGTGTAACTTGTGTACGGCTGTGTTTGATTCTAGGGGCCAGTGGCTGAGTTGAGGCTTGGCAATGTGCACTTTATTGTGGGTTTGTCTGTCCCACAGAAGCTTCCGGTTGGTCACGAGCGCTTTCTTGATTGTGGGCTTTAAGTCCATTACAGGGCCGGGAGCATGAGGATTGGCAGCATATGTGTGGACGGCTGTGGCTAATTTGTCGGCCAGCTCGTTCCCTTCAATCTCGCGGTGCCCTGGCACTCAGCACAGCACGATGTGCTGCTTGGATGAATAAGCCTTGCACAAGATGGAATAAACAGACATAGTATTTCTGTACCTGTTTAGGTGTTTAAAAGCTTTCACTACGCTTAACGAATCGGTGTAAGTGACCGCCTTAATCATCTTTAGCTCTTTAATGTGTTCAACCGCCGCCAATACAGCACAAACCTCAGAAGTAAACATGCTTGTTAGTGGGTTCAGAAAACCGCCATTCGAATAACAAGGACCCACGGCGACGTAGGAGACACCACCATGCGACCTGGAGGCAGCTGTGAAAAAATGCTCGGCAAGCGTATTTATGCCTTAACTCGCTTCCATGCCACGATTTTTCGAAAATTCGACGGGGTTTTAGTGCGAGCGTCCCGAGTTATGATGTTTAGTCTGGGCGCCAGCCATAGGTTAGTGCGAAAGCGTAGCTGCAAAAAAAGGCCGAGAAAAACTTAAGACAACACAAAGTTACGCAGAAAGCCGGTATACCGACACGCAAGAACCTTGACGGTTCTCAGAAGTTCTTAGCTGCCTTCTCAAAAGATGCGGATGTTAGCAAAGCTGCGTCCACCTCATTCGTTCTGCGACGAGGGGCTAGAGCGTAGCGCAGTCTGCAATTTCAGTGCATGTGAAAGGAGCCCAGCTGGTCAATTTGCGGAGCCCTCCCTAAATCAGTTTCTACTCGTAAAAGCTTAATTTACACATTCGGAGCTTCCCCCATGCATTATTTGATCACCGAAAGCAATACCATCCATGTGCCATGAAGAAAGAAACACTGAGTTGCTATGTGCAAAAGTCCCTCTGTGGCGAGTGATGCCGCTGCAGCAGGTACGCATGTGCCTGAACGAGCAGAGTACAATTTTCCTGCGTCACATATGCAGGCGCTTTAAGATATGTCCACAGAAGTGTGAGTGCTTTCGCCAGGATATCAATCCTTTCCGCTATGATACCTGCGCCGCAGAACCACAGGCACTAAAATTCAACCCTTCACCCCTAATTTTTTCACAACGAAAAAGAAACTGTACCTGGAAGTTACGTCGGGCGTTATTCGGTGCT
Source organism: Hyalomma asiaticum (assembly GCA_013339685.2). NCBI lineage: Eukaryota > Metazoa > Arthropoda > Arachnida > Ixodida > Ixodidae > Hyalomma > Hyalomma asiaticum. The sequence continues at coordinate 84,136,432 of CM023488.1, read as the reverse complement.
TCTTGAGAATGTCAGCAAATTCGCGTTGCTGTTGCGTGTGTTTGAGTGACACTGCTCTCGTCTCAGCGTGAATGTGGTACAGGAATGTGTCGTGCAATAATATCATGAACTTACCTCGTCGAAATCTGGCGCGCGTCGATCTCTGCTGGCCATCTAGAAATGCCAATAAATAATACTAAATCATTTCACTGACGTTACATCGCACCGTGAGCTCCAGAGTGAACTTCGGCAACCCGTTGCACTTACCGTTTCGGTAGAAAAGATGGCTCTGAAGGTGGTACGCGCAAAGCACCGGAGTACGCCGCCCACTTATACGTTGGTTGCCCCTATGATGAGTAAACTCGAAGCTCGCCGCTACAACCAGTACTGTGGAAGCTCCCAGCTGAACGCGAGTGCTTCAAAAGCGCTGGCTATAGGGACGGGAGGAACAGGCGAAACGATTTGTGACAGCGTCGTAGAAGGACCTATTGCTTGTGTACGGCTTATTGACGTCATCACCGACTTATCTTTACCCTGGCATGTTGCTAGCGTTGCGCAGTAGAGCGAAAAAAAGAGCATTGAGCGAAGCTTGGATACGCCCTCTCTATTCCAAATTTACGTGGCATTGCACACTTGCTACTTTTATCCATGGCGTATATCGCGAAGAACAGGTGATCCTTTAGACCAGATACGTTTACCTAATCTTGCACGTATTCGTCACAGAATTCGTCACTACAGGAGCGACCAACATGTTCTTCATCTTATCCTCTGTAAGTTGGCACCTACCCAATGCAAGGGATTGGCCGAGGCTGTTTTGAGTTAAAAGAGTACTTTTATATCTGTGGTTTGGCGGAGCACAAATCAAGAAAACTTAGGTAATATTTTTTAGTTGAATTAGAACTTTCATTATTGCTGAAGAGACAGCCCTGTGACTGTACCCCAAAGTCGACCCTCCAAACGAAGGAATAGTCATTTCAATTAAATTCCAGGCCCAGTTGGCAAATAAATGGTTCGATAATTTTCTTTCGCTGGATTCTGCAGCGGCGTGAAGAATTAAAAATGTGGCGAATCGTTTTCTCCTCATTACAGAAGAGGCAGAGTGAGGAAGCAACCAGACCGGACTTGTGAGAATGAATTCGGCAACGCAGTTTCTGTGATCGCAACCCCTATCTCCCTTGTGCTGCGTAATTCGCTACGCAAGGTGAATAAAAAGATGCCGCCCGCATCTTCCCACGGGGGGACCTCGAGTAAATGCGTCGCAGAGTGGGGGGGGGGGTATCGCATGAATGTTGCGTAATTGGGTATGGTTTGGGAATGCTTAATTGTTATTTGGTCTTTATTATTCTTATTTATTGAATGAAGGAGAAGCGAAGGCAAGGAGTGTAAAGTTAAAGTGTGTCTTTATTGCTTGGTACCGTCGTGGGCGGCACCAAAGTGGGCGCTTGCGTCCACGAGCAGCGTCCGGAGCCGCGTCTCGTTGACGACGTTTGAACGCCGCCTCTCGCTCACGTACCTGGGGTCTTAAAGCTCGCTGCTCACGTTTCGCCGCTGCTTTTCGTGCACGAAGTTCGGAATCCGCAGCTCGGCGTTGCCGTTTCGCAGAAGCGTCGCGCTGCCAGAGTGATGGATTGAATTCCGAACGCGCGCTCCGCCGCTTATATACCCACCGCCCGCGTTCGAGGGAGAGGAATACGGGGGAGAGGTCCGCAAAGACGCCCTTGACCGAATTCCGAACGCGCGCTCCGCCTCTTATATACACACCTCCCGCGTTCGAGGGAGAGGAGTACGGGGGAGAGATCCGCACCTCCACTGCGCATGCGCGGCTTGCTGAACGCCCGCCTGGAGCGACAGTTTTCCGGGTGTCTTCCTGGGCCGGCACGAGACGAGCCGAGCATGCGCAGTGGGGTTGACGGCGCCGCCGACGCCGACGCCGAAAGCGACATCGTGCGACTAAGAAATGCTCCCCATTTAAAAGATGCTTGTAGCCCGGAGAAGCCGTCAATACTGGCTCTTACAATCCTTTGTTCAAGTGTAAACGTGCGAAGTCTGGCTGCCGTTAAGAGGTAGGACCGAGATGATAGGCGAAGGAAGCGACGCCTTTGCTAATGAATCGGCAACTGGGCGGATAGTTTGCTGCTATGACAGACAACGAGAACGCGGAAACACTCATGGCAGGTACGCAATAGTGACATACAGGACGTTATCGTAGAGCTACGGGAGGCCTAAAGTACCAACGAGACGAACACAAGTGACAAAGACAACTGCAGATAGTCTCGTCGGCAATTTAGTCGTTCCTAAGATGCATGAACTAGCCAAACAAAAGGTTCTGCTTCTTTAGAGCACGAAGAGTCTGGTGTCGGGGTGAGAGAAATCTCTACTGACGTCATATCCGTTACATAAATGAGCTTGATTAAAATACGTATGACCGCTGACACAGTAAAAAGAAAATGGCAGATTCCACGTGCAGTGGGAATCAAGGAAATGCGAAGTACGCATGAGGAACGTAAAATGGATTTGCATTGTTTTCTCGCTATACCAAGTTTGGTACGTGTGAAATTAACGAAACGGCCGCTGGAGCATCAAGACTTTAGCATGTTAACAATGCCGGTCATACACGCATCTCATGATTCTGATGTTATTGCCTGTCATGCAGTCGTGTTGTGCCATAGCAATTTTTGTATACATCCCATTACGAAACGCGTGGCATGTAAATCATGCCGCTCATGACATGCATTTTCACATTATGACCTGTCATATATGATCATCATGCAGTCTTGTAGTGGTATACCAATTTTCGTATGCATCCCATTAATGAGACGGCAGCATTAATGAGACGGCATCCCATTAATGAGCCGACATACAGCTCTACAGCCGCTGCCTTCGTCGCGTAGGGAGAAGTGTAGTAATGGCGCTCGCGTCACTAGACGTACGAAACAGCATTAAACAAGTGAACTAAAACGTTTATAGCCGCAAGCACGAAGGCTAGACAAATCCATCCAATGACCATCATTCGCATGGCAGCTTCACGATTGCAGCCAGAGTTCTAGCTAGTATTTTGTAGGAAACTCCACAGAGTTCCCCACTAAAATAGTAGAGGGAAAACTGGTGCTACTATGGTGAAGATGCCATGGCAGTGATGGGTACGGCATGGATTTCTCTAGTCTTCGTGCCTGCGGCTTCAGACGTTCTGGTGGATTTGTTTAATCGTGTTTTTTAGAGTCAGCGACGCGAATGACATTACTACACTTTTTCATTACGCGACGGAAGCGGCGGCTGTAAGGCTTTACTGCAAGAGATCATGTACTAAAGTCGTTTCCAATGATTAGGTGCGGAGCAGTCAGTTTCGGTGTTGTGTCTCTTGATGGATGGCTACGCATGTTATTTGCAGCGGTATTTTACCCAACTTTAGAAATATATGCGCGGCGTCTCGAGAACCTTATCGATGCGATTGCACTATTCGTTTTTTCTTCTTTTGTATCAGGTGGGACAGAATCTGTAAACATAGGACCGCTTTCACGGCTGATATACATCCCCTGTGGCAAGGCTGTCCGTATATCTTGTCCTGCAGCACTTCAATTCCGCTGCCCCGCCACGGTGGTCTAGGAGTTATGGCACTCAGCTGTCTATCCGAAGGTCGCAGGATCGAATCCAGGCCACGGCGACTGCATTGCGATGGAGGCGAAATGTTGAGGCACGTGTGCTCTGCGATGTCAGTGCACGTTAAAGAACCCCAGGTGGTCAAAATTTCCGGAGTCCTCAATGGCGGTGTATCTCGTAGTGAGATGAGGGGTTTTGGGACGTACAACACCAGATATTTTGACCATTTACACCGCAACAGAGACGAGGACGAAGAACAGAGTCTTGAGACAGTTGGGTCTGACAGTTGAGAGACAATGCTGTTGTTGTCAACTTGTCTGTTCGTCCTATGTTTATGATGATGTCATGTTAGGAGGGCAATGTCACGCAGATGCAACCAGTGCAGCGTGTTTCTCACATGTGCACATTGCTTCCGATAATTCGCCCATGAACGACCACGATGAATGAACGATTTAGACTGCTGGACATGTGAGTCATACTTTTCCAATGACGTGTAAAATATTGCTTGTATAAAATTTAGGAAAATTGCGCATAAACTTCAGCCAGTGAATTTACAAGGTCAGAGAGCCCTTGCCTCACTCGAAGTAAGCATACGTACATTTTAATTGTAACGTCAAACATAATGATGCCATCAAAGTTTTCTTATTACGTGTTAAGGAGGCCCTACTCGTTTACTGAAGATGAAGTAGTGTTTGTCATTACATGGTAGCTGATACTGCCATACAAAGGCGTCAAACTACTAGTGTGTGCAAGCTTCCACAGAAATTGCTTGTACACCGACATTTGGAGTCGGTGATTAGACATTTTACAAGAACAGCACTAAAAGACGAGGACACTACAAAGGCACGACACAGGCAGCGTGGTCATCTTGTAGAGCTGTTGTTATAAAATAAATTCACACCAACTCGCCCAAGTACCTCTTGTGCTCATTTAGACATTTACTTTAATATTCTTCTGAAAGGTCTTGAGCTTTGTGACCGCATTGACGCAGTTATTTTGAACGCACACCTGTAAAACAGAAGGAAATGCGAAAAGTGTGTCATGAGATGCAGGTTGGACCTAGTAATAAGCGCAATAATGAGGAGCCACACCACTTACTGGAATAGAAACGACGAAGAAAAGCAGTTGCCCTTTTTTCGCGGTTTTGCAAAACTCAGTATACCGACATTACCTGCGTGTATGCTACCAAAAGCTTCATCACCAATGCCCGGTGTGCGCCCTAATGCAGGGCAAACGCCTTTCCCATAGAAACCAAAGGCGTACCAATTGCCAGTAGTGAAGCTGTTTAAGGGCGATCATTCGCCGTTCGGAATCCGACGAGAGACCTCACGCAGTTCAACGTGGCACTGGGCAGATTTCAAAGGCAGCGCACAGTTTGAGGTGAAGAGAGCTTCAGGCGCTGTGGGGAGTTTGTTTCCGTGCATGTCTTTGTCTGCTTCTGTGCTTGCGTCTTTAGATCGAATTGAGGGCCACATCCCCGGGCTGTGGCTGCATTTTCGTTGCGCGAAATTCAGTGAAGTAGTAAAAAACGCCGGGGGGAAAGAAATGCATGACTGACTTGATCATCGTCTTCGTTAATTAAAAAAAAACTCAACTATAATACGGAATGCTCCTATAAAGTATTAAGTTAAGCAAGCTCGACAAGGAAAAGAATAAGGAAAGAAATACAGAAAGGAAGTAAATATAGAAGTAAGGACGGCCTGTTTACGAATAACGTTTTTGTGTAGCTAGAGCAGCTTCGGGGCTTTACAACCGCGTTCAAGGAGTTGAAGGGGCGGTGATTGTTTTCTTCGATTCAATCTTATGTGTTCGTTACCGTACGGTGTTAATGGAAAAGGACAAGAATAATAGGAACTATATGTCATTGGGCCAAACATTGCTGTTAACTTTGATTTTACTTTCTGTACATTACTTCGCTTATGCACTAATGTCATCCTCGAAACACATGCGGGTGCGGACTTTGTTGACGCGCGCGTGCCCGGTAGGCGCTCGTCGTGCGCGGCGTGTCGCACGCGTTTTAGATTCGAAGCATTTCTTAGCGAACATGGGCGACTTTGAGCGTATCTATCTATCTATTTATCTATCTGACTCACTTTTGGCCACCCTTCTTCGGACTCGCCGCATAATGTATACTCAGGAGCTTTATGTCGATAGGTGGTCTTTTCGCCGTTGTTGAGCTCTACACACAGAAGATCACACGTTTTAATATTGTAGTCCCTGTGTTCCTGAAGAGAAGACAGAGAATTGTATAAGTGTTTCTGAGCATGTGGTAGGCCCAGTGTCTACTTATGGATCTGTTTCCTATAACTGCTCGCGAGAACCTCAGTGGACGTTTAGAATTAGATCAAGTACACCTTCATCGAAGGAGCCTTTTGTAAGGCTCGTGCACATGTTGAGGGTACAGTGCTCCAGCCCATATGTAGAGCGAATGCTTTGGCTACCCGGAAGTTCGCCACGCTAAATATGCTGTTCCATGCGTCCCATAGCTGTTTTTGTCATTGGAAGCGCTAGGACGAGTAGAGAAATGGTAGGCGCGTCAAGCATCGCGGCCGCCTTCAAGTCACAAGCAACTAAACTGCGAGAGGCTAAGAAGTACAGAGCATATTCACAGCTTTGTTCACAGCTGTTGTTGCTGCGTCTGAGACGCAAAACTTATAATTTATTGCCCAGCATTGAACTGAAATGCATGGTGCGTGTGCGAAACAAGACTGAACTTATTTGCTGGTGCGAACATATCTGCCCCAAGGAGTTTCGGCAGCCTCCACAGGAGTGACCGCTGCGTGTGAAAAGGAGTATTAACTAATGAACAAGCAATGCGTCGAACAAGCGAGTGGTCGCTTAAACACGGTATATAAATGGCACGCGTGCATACTACATTCTTACAACACTCAGGGGCGGGATTCACAAAACTCACTTACGAGAAAATTTTCGCCTAAGAGAAAATTTCTGCGTAAGTGGATTCACGAAGCGAAGAAAACGTCGTAAGAGGACGTGGTTCTCACATCGGCCGCTGCTATAGCGAGCGCTGGGGTTGCCGATTAATATATCAGCGATAGTGATGCCTTTGCGACGCAGGCGAAAAAGGCTCGTAAGTTGATTCACGAAGCGGAAATAGTCGCAAAAACAGCGTAGCTAAGCGGAAATCCTAAGAGTGGTCTGGAGCACTCTTACGAGCAACATGGTGGCGTTGGAACGGGCAACCGCGGTAGGTATTTGGGTGCCGTAGGTGATACTAAAAAAATTACGGCCATGTAAGCTGGCTGATGATTGCCGCGTATGTACAAGGCTCACAGCCTTGAGGTTGCTGTTGCAATTCTCTCTTACGCATTGGACAATCTTGCCACTAGCAGTTGTCCAGTAAGCTTGTTGTTGGAGTTATTAGAGGTGCCTATTGGGTATTTGCAGCAAAATAACTTATGCATGCAAATGCTTGCGATTGGATGAAAAATGAAGAGTTGCGTGAATGGTGCTTGATGCCAAGATCGGTGCGGTGTATGATCAATATTTTTTACCTTGTTTTTGTTGCTTCTCCCAATAAGGCGTACAAGCTGTGTTACCGTTGCAGCATTGGTCGCACATGTACCACCATAAGGGAACGGACAAAATTCTGTCGCACACTATTGGAATGGAAGTTGAACAGTAGGCTCCAGTCAGCCAATCACGAACTCCTTATGTCGTTTATAGCTTCTCTAGCTGCAGTGGTCTTTATTATTTCCCAATAGGAACGCTCACCCAAATGCAGCTTCCGTTGTACATTATAGGCGGATTTCCTGAAAACATATTGCTTCAACATATCCGCACATACAAGATGTGTGTGATTTTGCGCATAAACTGAGAAACAAATTGAGTTTAATAGACCTTCACTGTCCGTAAAAGAAAATGGAAAGGTTTCGCTATGGCAAATACTTAGGACGGAATGCAAGCGCCTAAAATGCACGCGAAAGCCTGTGCTAATGCAGTGCAATGTCACCTCGACTGCACTCGCGCATTTGACAATTAGTTTCTTTTTAATTGGACGTCAGAGTCTCAGCAAAAGGCTGCTTCGTCCCTTGAGGTGCGTATTGTGGCTGGAATGTTAACCTAACCGAAGTTATCGCGTAGTGATATGCCGTGCATCACATCCAAGCCTACGCCAGGCATCATAAATATCGTAGCAGACGACGACAGCAGACGACGGTTTGAGCGAGAGGCCAAGCATGTGACTGGTTTGAACGAGGTAACTCTCTACAGCAGGCCATTTTATGACGTCACTAAAATGATGTCACTCACTTCTTTCACCGCGCATTTCTGTGGTGGTCGTCACATTATCCCCCTCGCACATAAGAGAATTTTTCATATCACCGTAAGGAACGCGTAAGTATTTTTTAAAAGCTCTCTTAAGGCGAAAAGAACATCACTGGCGACGTAAACATAGTATGTGGGTGTTGTTTCGTGGTAACGTTTCTTGCTTGAGCTCCTTTACGATTCCATGGGATGTGTTGTTAATGCCGTCGCTTTTTCGGTGCGTGAAAGTTTTGTGAAAACCATCGCCAGTGTCTCTATTTGAGAGGTGAACGCTGTTGAAGCCTCTGCCTTTGTGCTCGTGAACAGGGAGCCGCGGCCAGTGTGCCGCCGTGGACTCACATTTAGGAAGCCTGCATTGTGTGTTTGAAGACCGGTCAGTTCGTTTGCCTTGCTTTGTGGTCGTTTGTTTTTGTGGCGTACGCCGTTTCGCATCGACTGTGTTTGGGCGCGTTACTTCAAGGATAACTCCGTGTTTAGAAAGAAACGACCTAGGCGTGTGCGTAGGTGCTGTGTTGACACTTCGAAGTCCTTTGAAGAGGCAGAGACCATGTCGAAGCAGTGCAACAGGTAACATAATTGTCGACTGCGCTACGCTTTGCCTTTGTGCCCTTCCACACCGTCACTTTGCTTGCGTTAGCGGCTAATGTGCGGAACCTGAAATAACACACCGATACGTTCTGTCGTGCATTTTTTATTTTATTTATTTTATTTATTGACACTCTATGTCGTACAGGCCAAAACAGGAGTTTCCATATTAGGCACAAATGCAGTTGCTAATAAAAAATGTAAAGAGATTGTAGTTTCTTTCACGGAACTTAAAAAAAAACCATAAAAATTCAGAAAGAAACGTAATGAAATAAGTGCACGAGGTGCTATTTTACGACACACATATCAACTTGCTCAGCAGAACACTCAACAAGACAATGCTTTCGAATATATAAATTGCTATTCCGACACTATTAAACGACATTAAGTACAATCGGTAAAATCGCTCAGCAAAGCTCTTTCAAGGATTTTAACCTCATTGAACGTTGCAACATCGTGCGGTAACCTGTTACACGCATCGATAGCCTACAGAATAAAGAATTTTTTAAAAGAATGTGTGTTGTGTCTCAAAGGCTGTACGTAATGTCTGGGGCCACTGCGCGAAAGTGATGTGTCAATAATTATAGTTTTGGCTATTTCGGTTTCATATTTCCCATACAATATCAGGAAAGAAAACATTCAGGCTGTTGAAGCTCATTCTTTGCTGCACATTAGGAATCGATGCTAGCGCAGCGCTTTCAAAGCCGTTACCGACTGCGTTCATTGGAATGAGTTAAAAACAAATCGTAAAGCCCTATTTTGAACGCGTTCACATTTAGCAACGTTTCTGCGTGTGTGTTGTTTCCATATCGGACATGCGTATTCCAGCAATGGCGAAATTGTAGTCTTATATGCTACAAGGTTTACCTCAGTTGTCGCATCACTTAGGTACGACGAAGCATCCACGGTTTATTTTGTGACACTGTCAGAAGTGCAAAGATTTCGGTGGCGGAAAAGTTCGGCTTCAGCGCTTTCGGCATGGCGATGGCTAAACAGCACTCGGGTATGTCAGAGGCGTCTGAAGTTCGCGCACACACGGCAAATTTCGTTTAGGCTATTGAGGAGCTTACAATAGCAGTTGGCCAATGCAGCTCTCACGTCGCTGGCGATAAACGCCCTCTCCCTCTTAAGGCGCTTAGCACGCAATGTCCGGCATAACGTAATAAAAAAGAAGTAAAAGAAATTGTGTGACGAAAGGAAGCTATGGAAAGCTCTTTCTGCGCGTGCGCACAAAAGGCAAGAAAGAAAAAAAAAAGGGGGGGGGGGGTGACGTCTCGCTTTTGATGATTTCTGGGGCTTAACCTCCGAAAGCCACTCAAGGATTATGATAGACGGCGTAGTGGAGGTCTCCGGAAATTTTGACCACCTGGGGTTCTTTAACGTGCTCTGACATCGCACCGCACACGGGCCTCAACATTTCGCCTCCATCGAAATGCAGCTGCCGCGGCCGGGATTCGATCCCGCGACCCTCGGATCAGCAGCCGAATACCATATCCACTAGACCACCATGGCGGGGCTTAGGACTCCTTTTTGTTACTTCTTGACTGCATACGCCGTCATTTCACAAAAGCAGCACTTACTAACGTATTAAAGATACAAACACTACCTAAATTACCGAATTTTCTCAGTGTGTCATGAGAATAGCAGTAGTATTCAAAAATCTGGTGACTAATTTATTCAAAGTGGGCCTATTTATAAGCATATGCATCTTTCGGTATGTCGGATTTATTGAAATCCATCCATGGCTTCAATTTGACACATCACGTGGAAGATGCATTTTTGGAACTTGTTTATCAAGCCGAACCGCTTTTATATGGCCTCAAAAGCTGCATCGATGTTTGTTCTAAGATTTTTTGGCCAAACAACAATTTACGTCGAGCTACAAGACATTATCATGCAAATAAATGTACTGCGTACGAACGACCCGAATCAATTGCGAGGCAGTGCATATTCATCAAAATGCATCTGAAATGGCAGTGAAAGGAGCAAACCTTGAGGGACATCTGCCCACCTTTAATATTTTACCTTAATTGCGGCTTCATGATTCCGGTCGTGTTGTTCGGCGGCACCTGCCGGTGTCACCAAGGGCGTCATTCTTCTTTTTCTTCTTCGAGCTATCGTCGTTGATAAAGCGCTAGCGCGCGGGTTCATGCTGACCACGCGGGCGTCTGCTGCAGCGCGATGTGCATAGGCACTGTAGCAGACGCCCGGAACAGGAAGATGAGGTGCAGCGAGGATCGATTCGCGATTATAACATAAACTCGACACCAGACGCTTTGAGTGCTGTGAGGCTATCATGTGACCACACATCTTTCTTTTGTTGTCGTTCCGTCTGCTTTCACGTTTTTCCTTGCCCTCAATAGTGTAGAATATGTTAAATGCGCACCATTCCTATCGCATGCCTTGTCGCTAAGAGATTTCGTAGCTAAGAATATCGTGCGTAAGAGAAAGCTTTGTGAATCCGGCCCCAGTTTCACAGTTCCGTTTGCCGACCAGGGGGGCTATCGGAGATCGGGTGTTCGCTCGAGAACGCTTTCCGAACACTGACGTCAAAAAGTGGGTGGTCCGCGATAGATTTGAGCAATGCTTTGAGAATGGGAGGAGTGCGGCCGTCGCGGCCAATGGGGAAGCGGCGCGCTCCTCGGATGATGACGTACTCCGTTTGTCGTCTGCTTCTGAAAGCCAAAATGTTTCTCCTGAGAAATTAAGAAATCTGCTCCTTTTAAAAACGGTGCTTTCTTCTTCTCAGACGTAAACACGCTGTTAAGCATCAATATCGTTCTCTGCAGGTTCGCTAAGCGGTGTCGCGGGCGCGAAAAACAAGAAGCGTGCGCGTAAGTGGCGTCATATCTAAATTTCGTGTCGTCGTCTGCTGCTGCCATGTCCTAGAGCTCGCACAAAAACGTGCATCTCGGCCCGCGGGTGCTCAGAGGCAGAGGGAGCTCCTTCTCGCATTTTTGGAGGTGTACCCCAACTGTGAAAGCCCGACAAACTCTTCACTACCGACAGCGCGCTGGAAACTTCCAGGAGCAAAGAACATCAACATGCGCAGCTCTTTTCTCTCCGTCGAAATTCCACGGGCTCTTTGGCACCCGATTTCCGATCTCTTGACCATTCCCTCGCCTGGAGCATGGGACACCGTTCACCGCGACTCAAGCCTGGAAAACAACTCCAGCTATCAGACGAGCAGATGAGGTGGCGGGGAGGATTTTTTTTTTTTTCCTAAAATAAAGTTGTTCTCTCTCTCGGGATCAAGTTCGGCGCACAGCCAACGTACTGTTCGCTTCGACAGGCGAAATTGACGCCGGAATTCACTTCCTGTCAAATCCTCAAATACATCGCGAACCTCCAGCTGCTCCGCGTCCTATTTCAGCGACGACAATGCGAGGACTCAGCGCCCAAATGGACCGCCATTTCCCTCTGTGACGCAACATTGCGCAGCCGCAGCCGCCGTTTCAATCCAAGCGGAGCCGCTGCCGCGGCCGGTGTTCGCAAAGTGTTCGTAAATCGTTCGCAAACCGTTCGCTGAGCGAGCGGCCTCGGGAATCGTTCTCCGCGTAGCAGACGACACGCTCGGTTTGAAAATGATTGACAGGGAACTGACGTCAATTTGACGACACCGAAATCTCGGGGCCCCGGAAGGTTCAACGTTCCACAAGTCGCTACAGGTGGCGAAAAAAACCAGCCGCGGCGCGTTCCATCAAGTTGCGCGTAGAGTGGAACTACTAACCTAGCCCCATATTTTAGTTTGAAATTTGCCTGCTAGGGGCTCTCAATAAGGCCAGAAGGCGTAGGCGTCAAAAACAAAACAAACATGTTGCATCTAAACAATAATGATGATAGTACATGCAGTGCCATCTCTTGATCGTGTATCTTAGTTTAGGACGCCACCGCTACTTTTATTTTTCGTTGCACTGTCAACGGTACAGTTTCTCTTCTCTAATGTGGTTATAGGTAGGTGTCCCGTGGGCACGCCCCGCGGATGACGACAGCGGAGCGGCGCTGGCCAATCGGGTGCGGCGATTCCGAACGCTCTCGCTAAAATGCCATCTCCGATAGCCCCCCAACGCAAGCATGTGGCCTACGCGGAGGTCGCGAGAACTGACGGCGCTGCAGTCGAGTCTGGATACAGGTTGTCTGCGTCGTCTGCTGCAGGTAGCTGCTTCTCGCTTGGTTCCGGACACGCGTTCGCTCTGTCATGCAGGTTCAAGGCTCTTTGTATTGCAGCTCTGGGACAGAGCTTCGAGAAAAGAAAATAGGAAGCCGGCTTATGACGAAATAATAAATTCAAAAACTTTAAAAAAATATGCCCTAAGTCATAAAGTACGAGTCTCACAGTCACCGGTGGTGTTTATGGCGGCGATGGCTTGGTAGGGCGGACGGGGCGGCTATACGGACGAGCTCACCGTCAAAGTCGGGATAACGTGTCTGGCAGCACGTGGCGCCCGATCGGAAGAGCGCCGGATGTGACTCGAAGCGTTGCAGGAGCTCGTTCTCATCAGAGAAAGCCGCACAGGAAGTCCCACCTTCCACGGGCGGCTTGGTCCGGAGCCGTGGCCTGGCCAGCGATGATCCGACCTGCCACTGTCACGGCCGCAACACCTTGAAGACACCTACCTCCGAGTGCATCGGGGACAGTTGAAACGCCTTGGCCTTGTCGGACATGTCGAGTTCGGGTCCGGAACCCGACACTACAGACACGCGACTCCAGCGTTTTCGCTCCAGATTTTCCCGAGCCGTTCTGCCCTCGGCTCGTTCTGAACGTTTCTTTTTCTCCCCTTACCTGCATGCTCCTCTTCCGACTGGTCTTCTTTTGGGTCACGACCGCGTTTATTGTTGTTGTGGCCTCTATAATCGGCACATACTTTCGAGGGGGATTGGCCACAATACACCGTGTTTCGTCCCGCGAACTTTCTGCTCTTTTGGCGAGACATTGTTTCACGCGTGACATTTCGCGCCGACGTCGTCGACTTCGCCGCAAGATTATGAAGCCTCGCTGTCGTTGCCTCCCAAGGCGTCTCACACAAAAGCACGAGGCCAGCGCACTTCACCGACACCACTGTGACAATACACTACATCACAAGCTCATCTGCACCGGCTTATTATTTCACTGAAAAGTTATGCTCTCTTCCTAATCATACGTCATGGTCAGTGAGAGTTTCTCAATCGTAGTGAAAATAGTAAGGGTGGCGTGTACGCTCCGGTTGCAATGGTGGTGCTTTCACGTGCAGTTGGGCCGACATCATTTATTACTGGAAATGTCAGCCAAGTAACACAGCTCATTATGGAAAATGCTTGAAGCAGATAGTGGCAGCAGTACTGATTAGCCAGAAAGGAAACGAAGGACTCACCAGATAACATGAAAGCTTTAAAAATCTTTGTTTATTAGGGCGTATCTCCTTTACGTCAAATATGTGCGACGCCGCTTCTTGTAGAAATTTCCAAGTGTTACGCTTTTCTCGAACGTTTCGCAACTCTGAGATGTTATTGACTTGTATGTCAGAATCTGTGCAGGTAGCCAAAGCTAACAGGTAGCCAAAGGCCTACAGAACATGTTTTGTAGTTGTGATAAGCCACATAAGAGCTAATAATGCTGCACCAATCACTATTCCATGCCTGGCGTTGCTAATGTGCACTTAGCAAACAATGGCGCCAGGTCGCGAAGTCTGAATGACGTTAACAAATGTGTCACTTTACAAGTAAAGGGAGGACAGCTGATAAGATAATGGTGAAAAGAGTGCCTGAAGAATGACCTGGAGCGAACTGGAGACCCACACTTTGCCTCAACTCAGCTTTCGCTTGTCCGATAGGTTCACGGGCATTGTCACCGCAGCTTCAGATGGCATTAAGCAGTGGTTAAATGAACACAAACAACTTCTTTGGCAAAAGAAATCCTGACAGCTCCACAAACGTGAAAGCCGGGTAGGTGGGAAGCATGCGGTGATGCGCCGGTGCTTACCACAGGAAGCGTCAGTCACTGCTGATGGGCTTGCTTTACCGTGGCCACGACGGCGACGTTAGACGCCGAAAGCCCGGTCGCATTAGGAGAAACTCGTTACAGTCGCTTCTGACACGACAGCCCTATACATACACCGTCTGACTCCACTGCCTCCAGGATGGTACCACACAATTTCTATATACCGTGACAGCGAGAGTCTGCGACAAAGCAAGGTCCTAATGTGCTTCGCCCATAAAAGAAGGAGAGATATATTTGTCCATAAGACATATTTGCTTGTGCCCATCCCACTACCTTGCGCACAACAGCCAAATTATTACGGTACTGCCCCTTTGTTCTTTTACCTGCAAGATAAGCGAATTCTCATGACTAAATATGACCTTATAATATCGGTCGTATGTTCTTCCATATAAGAAGCCACGGGAGCAACAGACGATTCCTCAAGTTTGCAAAATCCATTCCAGAAAAGGTGCCCAATTATGGGCCAGCTATCGAGGGTATGCTCGACCCCCTCTACATTTACTTGGTCGTACAGAAGAAATGTGTGGAAGGGTTGCCGCCGACAGACATCTTGAAAATACCTCACCGCTGTCAGTTTAGGCATGTCTCTTTCAGGCACATAAGCAAGATCTTCATCTGTGCTTCTGAGATTCCATGAGACTCATTCCAAACCGTCGCTTTCTGTGTCTTTCTGTTGACGTACCCAAAGATTAATAAATAATTATAAATAGATATTGTCATTACCGGAATTATGCTCTTCATACTGGCTTTGAAACATAGCGTACTGCACCTTCTCAGAAAGATTCAACTCAACAGTAGCTTGACTTCGGCCCTATAGCCGTAGCCTTTTCTCCCAGACCATCGTGGAGGGACTCGAAAAGTCACTGGTAATCCCTATAGCACTTCCTCTTGACTACTGTCCCCACATGGGTGTATAGTCACAAAAGCATGAAGACTTGGCGAAGTTGGTAATGGTCGGATGACCTTCATCTGCACTAAACAAGCGAATTAGCCCAAGGAAACGCTATAAAGAAAGGGTGCACAAGTGTATGATGCACCAGCTCCTGAAATAAGCACATTGCAACTGCATTGCAACCAAAGCGTCCACGTCGCACTTACAATTCTCAACGCGCTTGCGAAGTTACCCCTAGCCATGAAATATAATTCGGAAGGCTGGATAACTTTTTAGCGATATCATAAACCAGTGTAGAGGAGCGAACGCCCGCGCAAAACCATGTGAGGTGCAGCAGTCCGTGTGATATGTTGCGAGTTTTCCGTCCTCGTTATGGGGTGTCGCCACCGCCGAAGCAACGACAGCGCACTTCTTGTAGCGGTAAACGAAACGCCAGCTAAGCCTCCAAATGGCCTGCTTAATTTACGGAAGTTCAAATAATGTCGCTTGAGAAAGGGTTTTCATTTAAGTTTCAGTCAGATGAACGCAGAAATGGTTTAAATATTGAAACTTGTCAAGGGGGCAAAGATGAGTGGACGTGGGCAGTGAGTACAAGAAGACTGTCAGTCGCGCACGCAGAATTCGAATCAAGCTCCAGGATACTGGTACTGTGAGCGGAGTCATATCTTGTTTTGCTTCATGTTTTGCTTCATGTTTTCTTTTGCAATACTCATGATTCTGATTACCACACTGCTATGTTCACTCAAGTGGGATTGCAGTATCTACAAATATGGCATCCTCGCAAAAATACAGAGACTTCATGATACAGATTCATGCAGTTCTAAGTATTCATTCCTTCAGCGGTTGTCATGTGTACTCCGGATATCTGTAGGGGGTGCTGCGCAGCGGAAGGAAGGGGGCTGCCTAGTATGTACATTTTTGCATGTCAGCGGTTATGCGTGGTATGCACCAGTACATCTCCTAAAGCACTACTCACCAGCCGCCCTTTTTATGTAAACATCGTTGTCATTACAATAGAGGAGTTTACTTTCCCCTAGTTTGTGCGATCAGTGTCGTGTCATGATTCTGTTCACACATACGTGAGAGCTAACCTTCGAAGTCAATATGGTTATAAGAGTCTAATGTGTAGAGAGGAGTCAATTACATCACGGAAACGAGAGAAATTTTGAGGGTACCTGCCTGTAGCGACCGCGGGAGCACGCGCGATGCAGTAGCACATGACGACATCATATCTTCTCCTTGGCGGGTCACCACACGCCAGACCCTTGGTGGGTCACCACACGGCAGACATACTCGCCAGACATACTCGCCGTTACTGTGCCATAAGCAATCACGCCTTCCGTGTGGCGTTGGCCTTGGCAGAAATAGCCCGCTGTTGAACAGGATTGTCGCATGCATTAGTAAAGACAAAGTTCTGTGTCGAGTTCATAGACCGTGACGACAGGTGGGATGTATTACAGGAGTACATTAATTTCACCCACGTCTTGTTGAATAGGAGGCTTCGCCAAATGCAGAAAGCCAGAAAATCATTGTGTTTTCAGTAGTATATTAACACTGCATGATTGCCCTCTTCCCTTGTTCCTTCTACTTTTTGATCCCCCTGCCTTTCCCAGTCTCATGTCTACCCGTCGACACATCTCGGTCATGGCTCGGAGAACTGTACTGAACACATATTCAATGCTGTTGTTTTGTGGGGTTTTACGTCCCAAAACCAGTTCTGATTATGAGAGACGCCGTAGTGGAGGTCTCCGGAAATTTCGACCACCTGGGGTTCTTTAACGTGCACTGACATCGCACAGCACACGGGCCTCAACATTTCGCCTCCATCGAAATGCAGCCGCCGCGGCCGGGATTCGATCCCGCGACCCTCGGATCAGCAGCCGAGTACCTTAGCCACTAGACCACCGTGGCGGGGCCACATATTCAATGCGAAGCATTTCTTGGCGAACTTAAAGGAGTATTGACACGAATTTTTGGCATTCTCTTATTATTGCTGTAAATGAAAGCACTGGCATGGAGAGAGAGAGAGAGAAAAGGGGAGAAAGGCAGGGAGGTTAACCAGATATTAGACTCCGGTTTGCTACCCTGCACTGGGGAGAAGGGGAGGGGGTTAGAAAGATGACAGCGAGAGAGGGTAGAAGATTCCAGACAAGCACAACAAATAAAACACGCGCACACACATACGCACACACAAAGAACATTCCACTTATAGACGTTCACGAAGGCCGGTAGATGTCAAGAAGCGCAGTAGCGCTTGCATGGCCTTCTTCTGCGACGTGGTGTCTAGTCGATGGCGTAGGATGTCTTCTTCCGACAGTGGTTGGTCGTCCAGTTTGTTGAGTGCAAGGCGAAGAGGTTGCCTCTCTACGCTGTATCGTGGGCAGTCACACAAAATGTGCTCAATTGTGTCTTCGTGACCGCAGTGGTCACAGGCTTCGGTGTCGGCCATCCCTATGCGGAACGCATATGCTTTTGTGAAAGCGACGCCCAAGCATAGCCGGTATAAGAGCATGGCTTCTCTTCGGGAAGTCTTGGGTGGGACTCGAAGGCTTAACGTCGGATCGAGAGAGTGAAGTGGGGAATGCATGAAATGTGTGCCACCCCATTGCGATACCGTACACTTGCGAGCAAGCAGATGGAGCATCCGTGCCGCGTCCGTCCTTGACAATGGTATGGGTACTTTTTGATCCATATTATGTGCAGAAAGGGCGGCTTGACCGGCCCGTTCATTGCCTATAATCCCGCAGTGACTTGGGAGCCACTGAAAAGATATTTTGGGGCCTGCCTTCCCTGCATGTTGCAGCATCTCTGTGACCTGGAACACCAGCTGTTCATGTGGTCCGCGGCGTAGAGGAGACAATAGGGACTGCAATGCCGGCTTGGAGTCGCAGAAAAGCGTCCATTTGTGTGGCGCTTCATCTCTGATGAAATGAAGGGCAGTGAGGATCGCTGCGAGCTCTGCTGCCGTCGATGTTCTCAGATGAGTCGTCTTAAATTTTAAGGTTTTAACTTTCGCGGGTATCACGACTGCTACAGCGGAACTGTCTGGAAGCACTGATCCGGCCATGTAGATATGCGTAGAGTCCCGGTACTTCTCGTACAATAGAAGTAACGTGAGCTGTTTAAGCGCTGGTGATGATAAAGCGGCTTTTTTCTCAATTCCAGGAATTGTCAGGTTGATTTCCGGCTGAGCGAGACACCATGGGGGAATTGAAGGTCTCGCAGCAGGGGTGAAAGAAGTTGGTAACGAGTCACCATGTGCTCTTATCGTTTTGCTGAAAGAGGTGCGTGGTCTGTCCACTGGCAAAGAAGAGAGGTGGTGCCGAGGGGTCCTGGCGAGGTGCCTGATATGTGTCCTCAGCGCTTCCATGTCAATTTGGGTCGTGATAAGGTGGTCTCTAGCGATTGCTATTGTCGCCACTGTCGATGCACTCCGTGGTAGGCCTAGGCAGATCCGGAGTGCCTGAGCCTGCACACTCTGTATTGTACATAGACTTGTAGTGCTCGTGTTCGTTATAGCTGGCAAGCTGTATCGCAGAAAGCCGAGAAAAAGCGCCCTGTATAGCTGCAGCATAGCACGTGTCGACATTCCCCATGCTTTTCCACAGAAGAACTTGAACAAGTGACAGATGCCCGTCAACCGCTTTTTCATGTACGATACATGAGGGCTCCATGACAAATCTCTGTCAATTATGACACCGAGAAATTTATATGTTGGAACGTAGGGTATGATTTGGCCACTTATCATTACGGTGTAGTGAGTCATAGATTTGCGCGTAAAAGGCATCAGTGCACATTTCTCGGAGGAAATTTCTAGGCCTCGACTACGGAGATAGATAGCAGCTTCATTAGCAGCTCTTTGAATTCTTGCTCGCAGTTGTAACCGCGTCACTGCTGACGTCCATACGCAGATGTCATCAGCGTACATTGACAGCTAGACCGTGCTGGGAATGTGCTGAAGCAAAACAATTAATGTGATATTAAATAGCACAGGGCTAAGTACACCGCCCTGGGGAACACCGCGGCAGCTATAATGGCATGGAGAACCCCAAAAAGAGTATCATGGTGCCTTGCAAAGCAATGAATATATTTTTAATATGCCTTCCATAAAAGCCCACTTTGGGTTTCAGTTTCCAGGGGGCGATTTCCTTGTGATGTGCCATCATAGTCGGACGTATATCTGAGTCACGTAGGGACAGCAATTCCTGATAGCGTGGCTGCAACGCTGTCGTCCGTGGACAATTACACGTGGGGGACGGAAACAACGACAATTTCACGGTCTTCGAGTGACTCCGAGAGCGATTTCGATGATTTTTAATAGGCTGTGCTCATAGGTCACTGTAGTGTCCATTGCGCTCGGGCTGGCATGCAGTGCTGGGCGGCGAAAACTTTAAAACCAAAGTAAAATATTTTGTACGTGTTTCCTGGCTTCCGTGTGCGGAGGGCGTTTACAATACCTGGCTAGAAAACGAAAATGTACATTTTGGGCAGCCGCAAAATCGTGTCAGTACTCCTTTAAGCAACTTAGACGCATCTATCTATCTATCTATCTATCTATCTATCTATCTATCTATCTATCTATCTATCTATCTATCTATCTATCTATCTATCTATCTATCTATCTGCCTACGTCACGACGCTCTCCTTGTCGCCTCGTTGACATGGCATACCCCATTATGTGGAAGGTAGGCTAGGACTTTATGACGAACGTGAACAAGTGATTTTTACAGCACTAGCATAATACACTTGCACTGTATTTCACCATTAACGATACTGAAACCATGCATAGTGTTCTGCATCTCACACGGTGCACAATCACCGGGACCGGCTCACCACCGGACGGCTGGCTTAAGAGCTCGGCATTTGAAACGATGAAGGGACGGCCCTAGTCCTCGCTTCTGATTCAAATTTAGACACAACAAGCCCACAGACACGCACGCAACTTATGAGGCGGTACGCGAGCACCGAACACGGTCCCTCGTTGGGCCCATCAAGCACGCTAGCGCTAGTCTATAGTGGCTCCTCTCACACGGCATATAGTGTAAATAAACCTATTGTACATGCTGATGCTGATTTGACGTGAATTGCTTTTCCAATGTGTCATAATCAATATCAAAGCAATGCACTTATGCTGCTACCAGTCGGCGTTGCTTTTGTGTAACTTTGCTTGATCCCGTAGGAATAGTTCAGCGATCAACGCTTATGATAGCGCATCAAGACACCGTAAGGTGCACTTTTTTAAACAATATAGACGTATATGTTTTACACTAACGTGACTAGCAACATTACATCGTGCTATGAGCTACGATTCAGTCAACATGGTGCTTTCGACGTCCCTGGTTAGCCCACGTTAAGCGCACTGATGAGTAGGTTCTAAGGTACTGTGGAAAAACAGCTTGATCCTAGTATTCACATTTGGCTCAGTGTCAAACAATTCGTCATAGGCATTTCTCTCATTGACAGCTTCGCGTGTCAACAATTCCCACCATGCGTGAGATGCGGTCAAGTTGATTTTATGTTTTTCTTTTTTCAATAACGGAACTCATGCAAAGCAACCCGCGGCCCTGCGCGGTTTGAAATGGCACTTGCGACAGCATTGGACACTCATGACCGATAGCCTATCCAGAAGCTTACATGGAAGCGATGACACTAGTTAATCAACCAGCCAGCACGAATACGCCCCAAGACACTCAGAACCCATTACTACTCATGCTGTGTAGATGCGAAAGGTCCCTATATAAGGTTTACTCACCCCTACACGCAACCGTACACGAATGAGCTTGAAGATGGCTCATGCCGTTTTTTTATATCGAATGAAGTCTATACAAGGATTTGTAGCTTGTACATTGCTTCACCCTTCAAAATAAAAGTTACAACTATGCACGTGCAAACGTGCGTGTACAAGAGGAGTTGAATGTGAGCGTGTGTCAAGTGTGGCCCTATACTCACCGAAAGGAAAGAAACGCTGTTGCTTTCTGGATGAAGCTCCTTACAGAGGGCATTTCGATCATGCAAGGAATATTGAAGTTTTATGGGATCGAGTTTAAGAGAATGTGTAGGTACTTCATTTGAAAGGCACTTGGCCCAAGGTTCTCTGGAAAGAAATGCTTAGATGCATTACATTCATCAGGGCGTGTTATTCATCCCAATTGCAGCTAAGTCGTAGAAGACCTTATATAGCCTCTATACAGGAACAATGTTCAGCCATCGTTGGCAGCGAGTATGCGAGCCACCTTTTCTTTTATTGTCACAAATTCTTCTATTAAAAACTCGCAACAACACGTAAAGGGCACAATATAATCAGGAAAATGGCTGTAGTGTCGCTTCCAGTTGACGGCGTTATGTATGCGTCACACTAGACTCCTTGTGCAAGACACTTCTATTGAAGCCAAGTCAAGCCAAGTCACTCGTAGAAAGGATTATATCTTTCGCCAGAGATATTGGAATAAAAAAACCCACGGACATCCACGGAGTGAATGATGATAAGTGGGCGAAGCTCCGCAGGTTCATCGGTAAAAACCGTGAATCTTCCGTGAATCTTGCCCAGTACATCATCAAAGACGTGACAAACACTGTGTGTCGCCATCTAGCGCTCTCCTATCACACTATAGCATGCAGCGAGCGCCTCCACTCCAGCTATTGATCAATTCACGTACAAGCTAAGCAGCACCGCAGCGCTCGGACAGACGGACGGACGGATGGACAGACAGACATACAGACAGACAGACGGACGGACAGACAGACGGACGGACAGACGGACAGAGGGACGGACGGACAGACAGACCGACGGACGGACGCCCATACATCTGAATGAAGCGAGCACCGCAGCGCCATCACGCCATCTAGTGAGCACTTGACGAACTAGAGGTGGCTACTAGAGGCAAACGAACGGAGGATGGATAGACCAACGGCATAAGGAGCTTCGCCCCTAATACAAATTTCATAAGGGAAATCATCCCGTAACGCGGACCACACATGGGTCAAAATGCATGGTACATCACTGACCGTCTGTGAGAGCCTGTCAGCAACTTGAAGCCCACGAGTAAAAGTAACTACAAATTACTTCTAAACGTGGCTGGTCGTCCTCTCACGAAGACACCAGGATTCTGCGCAGATACAAGACTGGTACCAACAACAAATTTAACCCGCTGTGATGACTGCATTTTTGCCTAGGTGCCTGACAGAAAGGCCCCTCTCAGCAAACTCCTTAGTCGGATACGCCTTATGAACCCTCGAGAGATCCAGCGCAGATGACTGAAGAGGGGAGCCGGTTGTCTCTGCGGCTCAAGTAATGGTCCGCTCAAAACGGTCTCCTCAATTCTAAGATACCTAATACTCTGCATGAACCGTTATGTCAGGTTTAGCAGAGCTTGCGCGATGGTTATGCTATTCAATATGCCTTATCGTGCGATGAAAACCATCAAGTGCCTTCGAAATCCTGGCGCGTCGTCCTCTACGGTGCAAGGTCGGTGGCCGCAGGCTATGAGGCAGCAAACAGTACAATGGAGACGCGCATTTGTTGGCAGGGGTCTCTAGCAGGGAAAACTAGTTCTCAGAGATAGTGCATCGCCATCGTCCTTCTTAATAGAATACTTTTATATGTGCTGGCTGGGAAGACCGTCCCAACAACGTGCAAAGAGGCTAATGCGTGTTTATGCCGAAACTTGGCAAGTCTTTATTGAGCTCTAATTTCACATCCTTTTAGGGCCGAAGCTCCTTAAGGTTTGGGTCTGTCCGCCCGTTCTAGTAGCGCGTTACCTACTAGGAACGCGCTACTAGGAGGGCGCGTGCCTCCCGGCACGCGAGCTCTTTCACTCTTCCATCTGCTGTCTTGTGAGAGAGAGAGAGAGACAGAGAGAGCGAAAGGCGCGCGTTGATTATGGAAACGCTCTTTCTTCGATGAACGCGCTACCAGCTCGCAAAGAAGGAGAACGTGCCCTCACCCACGAGAGACAAGCTTGACGCAGGCAGCGTATTCTAGCGAGTTTCTTGGATTGAAAAATACCGACTGCTCGCGCTGGAGAACCGTTCACCGGCGACCCATATATACATATAGGCACTGGATCTTGACTTGCGATGATGTGCCGGTGGGAGATTTCACTTGTGCGTAGTTGAACCATAAGGATTCGTAGTGGCGCGTTAACTAAATTAATCCGGAACAAGGCACGATCTACGATGAACGTCCGGAGCTTCGCCCACTCATCATCATTCACTCCGTGGACATGCTGTGAATTTTTTTTACTCACCTCTGTCGGCAAACCCATGGAGCATGTGCTCCAGCTGAGGCATTGCAAGTGCCTACCAGTCAAGAATCTCATCTCCATATGAAGGTTTGGATCTCTCCTTGGGCTTTCCACAAAGCCTATCTATTTAAAGATCAGCCATCACATTCTCACAAAGCCATTCGATAACAGCCTGCAGACCTTGGAAGTTCCATTCTGAGACTTCCGCTGAGCCAAACTTTGAGCCAAATTACCTATAGCAACCATAGCATACAAGGTTCACACATTGCGCGAAGTACGCCCCAGAGAGCCGTCTACGCCCCTGTCATTTGTGTGCTTGCAATTCATTAGCCCCGTCAGCTAGTTAGGATCCCCAAGATTCATTTCAGCTTATATGCGCACGACATCACTGTCTAGTCAAAACACACCGATATAATGAACTAGCACTGACCTCGAACTGGCACTAACCACCATCAAGACGTGGGCACGAGAGCTTAGCATGTGCGGTACTAACACACATTTGATGTGCAAAATTTCGCATCGTTATAAAGTCGTATCTCATTTTAGCTTTTCTTGTGAGATTAGCCCGGCTGATGTCACTTTAACCAACATTTTTATCATTGCGACGCCACCTCCTTTTGATAGGTGGTTTAACCCTAGATCGGATTGTCACTTGCTATTCAAGCTCCATGACAAGCACTTCGTGCACGGATTCAGACATATTTTGACTTTGAATCTTGTGCCCTTTCTTGTCCACGGCTGTTGGGACTGTTTCCGAATGAGCGCCATTATCTAGCTATGCAGTTGCCTCTTAGAATTCATTATGGAATAGCGGATGAATAGACCACGAGCAAAGAAAATGAGGAGTGTTGCCTATTTGAGCGAAGGGAAGCTCAAGCTTTTGGGAGCTTTTATTTTCTGCGCAAAGAAGAGTAAAAAGTAGAAAAGGCACAGTCATCACTGACTTCTAATATTAGCACAATTCTGTGAGTGCGCAAATTACGGAACTGCGTAGCAACAAGAAAACTGTGTTCGTCCATTTAAGCAGCAGTTATTCCTTCCTATTAGGAATGACAGAATTGGTGCTCGCGTATTGTCTTCCCCCTTTGTAGTAAACAGTGAAAAAAATAGAGGGACAATCGTTCAGACGGTTTCGTTATTTTCCCCGGCACGCTTGCAAAGTCCACACATTTTTCGCAATATGTATGGAAATATACGCACTCGCTGCAAGTCTTCAGAACTTCGACATGGAAAATACGCGATCTCCTTTGATGACTACATTAAAACTGGCTTACGATAGTGGCGTCTCATTTAAGAAAAAAAGAACTATACTCCAAAATAAGTAAGATAACATGCTCACCCAAGAAAGGCAACAACTTGCTCCTGTGTACATTTGGAAAATGTGGCCACGAGTTCGTTTTCTCTGGATGTGCTCATTATATACCGCGCACTATTTGAACACCGTTGGGCGCCAGGGCTTCTCCTTAGGTAATGTGGGGCGGGATGGCCGTCATGGACACTGCCTAGGCTAAGTAGGTGGAGGGAGAGAATAGAAACACTGCATGTAATGCACATTACACATAGGAAGCCATGTCCTCACATTAAGTTCTCCGTGTTCACAAAGGCTGTATCTCCGATCTCCATTGTTGACGCCAATCCATTTAAACAAAGGAGCTAGTGCCTAGTCACAAAACAAGGGCGCCTCCTTAAGACTGCGCCAAGGGTGTTCAAATCTAGTTGCATACAACATAACGAAATGAGACTTTTTGGTATAGAACTGCCGAGCTCGTAAATAGGTTCGCATAAAAGACACTCTATCAGGGAAAGTTTTTCTTGGCGGTATGCGTCAACGCGAGTGAAACTTGTCATTACAAACCTACATCGAAAAATGAAATTTTGCGCAAGTTCTGTTTATATTATAGGAGCTTTTCTCAAACAAAGGAAGCTACGCGCGTCACTCCTCGCTTGCTCAGCAGTCGCAGCTCGATTAAATGTAACATACGAAATTCGAAGCCCGCATATTCACTGAGAAACTGCGCTTTATTCAAAATTCAGAGATGAAAAGACAAATTACTGCTTTACTGTAAGGCATGCGATTATGAATTCGCGATGGTAGCCTACATTTCAAAAGTATTTATTGCAATTTACTTGCACGCACGAAAAGGCATATTGACATCAAGATCAAACTACCTCTACGTTCGAATTCATTGTAATTGCACTTCACCCCAATTAAACTGTAATACGTCTGAGTCGATGAACGGATTGCTAAAAACGATGTACAACAGGGAATGTCACTGGAGCCAACGTTTCGACAAACGGACTTGTCTTCGTCAGGACGGGAACTGCCTTTTCCGGCGTTCATTTCTGTACCTCGAGAGTGCAAACGCTGGAGAAGTCAGATACCGTCCTGACGAAGAGAAGTCCTGCTTGTCGAAACGCTGGGTCCAGCGGCATTCCATGTTCTACATAGATTTTAGTGGTCCGTAGGAGGACGCAGCCGCACGTAAATAAATTGACACAAGTCCCAAGAACGCTAAATCGTTAACCTACAAGCGGCGAATGGCGCCCACATCACTATCATTGGAAAGAGGGCCGTTCAATGAAACCTTGCTGTGCCGGGTGCACACATAGCTATCAATGATTTCTTCTGGTTGCTCAGCCGTGTGATATAATGGGCTCATTTACGCGACAAAGCGCAGGCTGGAATGTTGTGCTGGGGTAACACTTGTTAAGTGCCACCCTTGTTAACTGCCACCAACTAGCCCAGCAACGCGTGTTTTTAAATGCAAAAATTTATTGGCGGACTTGAGCGAATAGAACCGTATCTATCTATCTATCTATCTATCTATCTATCTATCTATCTATCTATCTATCTATCTATCTATCTATCTATCTATCTATCTATCTATCTATCTATCTACGTCTCGATGCTTTCCTGATCGCCCCGTTCACCTGGTATGACCAAAAATTAGGGAGATAGGGTGTAAATGTACGACGAACATAAATGATTGATCTTTATATCACTAAGGTGATATGTTTGTCTTCTACATTACTATTAAAATACTGCAGTAAGGCGTAGTTTCCTGCCCCTCACATGGCGCAGTGCCTCCATGATCGGCTCACATATCGGATGGCCTGCTAAAGGAGCTCCACTCTTAAAACAAGAAAGGCACATCGTCTTCCCTCGCTTGCGATTGAAATTAATAACAAGCACGGAGACAAACATGCAACTTACGAAGTGGTAGGGAGAATAGTCCACGGGCCCTCAGGGTTCCATTCAGGCACGCGACCCCCAGGCTACCGCGGCTTCTCCCATAAGGTTTATAGAGCTAATAAACCTACTGAACCTGCGGTTGCAGTGGTGGTGCATGTGTAATGCTCTGCTTTTATTGAGTGATTACCACTGCCATCGCAATACATTTGGTCTGCTACCGGCCGGGACTGCTTTTGTGCGACGTTGTTGAATTTTAGGGGCGAAGCTCGTCTTAGTCTAACCTTGTCCTGCGTCAGGTGTCAGGCATCAGGCGTAACCGGCGTTCCGGGAGGCACGCGCTCGCCCTCGGCGCGTGCCTCCCTCTCTCTCTCACTCTTCCATCTGCTGTCTTGTGAGAGAGAGAGAGACAGAGAGCGAAAGGCGCGAGTTAACTATGGAAATGCTCTTTCTTAGATGAACGCTCTACCAGCACGCAAAGAAGGAGAACGCGCCCTCACCCGCGAGAGACAACGTTGCCGCAGGCAGCGTCTCCTAGCGAGTTTCTTGATTGAGAAATACCGACTGCTCACGTTGGAGAACCGTTCACCGGCCACCCATATATATATATAGGCACTGGATCTTGACTTGCAATGAAGTGCCGGTGGGAGATTTCACTTGTGCGTAGTTGAACCATAAGGATTCGTAGCGTGCGCGTTAACTAAATTAATCCGGAACTCGGCACGATCTACGATGAACCTCCCGACCTTCGCGCACTCATCATCACTCACACCGTGGATATGCTGTAATTTTTTTTACATATACTTCAGTGAACAGACGTTATATTGGCCCACCTACGCTACGTATAGTGCACTTTTACGGCGAAGCTCTAAGCCTGCCATAAAAACAGTTGTCCTCCTGCAAAAAACTCGTGACCCCGTTGACTTGCAGCTGCCGACGCATCAACCGTGCGTCAGCTCGCCTCGCCTCGCATCCCCACCGCGAAAAAATAAGTCGTGGCGGGGCGGAAACCGCACTCGCCAGCGCAGACCGCCGCGTCTCCCTAATGGGTGAGCCCCTGTGGTGTCCCAAAACCGCGCATGCTCATACGTACCGTGGCGCGCTTCTGACACCGACTCCACTGTTTGAGTCCCTGAGCGTTTACCGCCCCTCCACCATAGAGTGTGTAGGGAACTACCAATGCGCATTTGAGGATAACGCCCACGTTGTTTGAAAACAATCCATGCGCTCGGCTGTCGACATACCTGGACGGACCAGGAAAAATGTATGGTGGCCACAGGTCGGCTTCAAGGCGCTGCCAAGGCGTGGAAGCGGTACGAATGTTTGAGGCAGCAGTTTTGAGCGGAGTGAAGGACTAAAGTCATAGCCGCTATTGGTCTACCTCCCCACGACGGTCTTCACCATACGTGAGACCCGGGCAGCACATCCACCCATTGGCGCAACTGTACTTGCCGCCGACATGCCTCGCGCAACCAGAGCTCATGAAAGGCACCGCCACGATGCTGCAGCTGTGTTCTACAGTCTTTCGACACCAAGCTGCACAGAGTGTCTTGCCTTTCACACAGACAGCAGCTGCCGTTCTCTACATCAAGTCTCCCGCTCTACATCAGCGCCTCACGCCACAACACTGCTGGCAGACGCCGAGACCATTTGTGCTCCAGCGTACTCAGAGACGTGGAGCCAAATCTCACCGTCTCTTGGGCCCATAGATGCGAGTACTCTTTACCCGCAGAAATCGGACACATGGTCCCCGATTTCGCCATCGCGTGGACCGACGGAAGCACCAGCTTCTGTCCTGCTGGAAGCTTAACCTTTTTGTGAACCATCCTTGTCCTTCGGTGCCGAAAATAACCAGGGCATTTTGCGACTCCCGGAACCAGACTTTTCTGGCGATGACGGCGACAAGAGGCGCCCTGGGGATTCAGATCCACATGTGTCCTCATTTGGTTTCATGGTGAAGAGCAGCTGCTTTCCTTCATATCGGACTTTAACAAGGCTGATCCATCCATTTCGTTTTCTCATACGTATTGTGCGTCGGCTGTTAACTTTCTGAATGTCAGCGTATCAGTTCGATCCAATGAACTCTCTACTACAATATACAAGAAGCCGACAGACCGCCAACAGTACCTGCATTTTGAAAGTAGTCACGTTAAACTTTGCAAAACTAGCATTCCGCATAGGCAGGTTTCACGTTTTAAAAGAATCTGTTCTCAACAATCAGACTTCGAAAAAAAAATCCACGCATATCCACGGAGTGAATGATGATGAGTGGGCGAAGCTGCGAAGGTTCATCGGTAGAAACCGTGAATTTTCCGTGAATCTTGTCCGGTACATCATCAAAGACTGTGTACAAACACGGTATGTCGCCATCTAGCGCTCTCCTATCACACTAGAGCACGCAGCGAGCGCCTCCGCGCCATCAATTGATCAACTCACGTACTAGCTAAGCAGCACCGCAGCGCTCGGACAGACGGAAGGATGGACGGACGGACAGACAGACAGACAGACGGACGGATGGACGGACAGTCAGATGGGCAGACAGACGGACAGGCAGACAGACAGACTCCCGTGCTACGCGTTCCCGTACATCTGAATGAAGCGAGCGCCGCGGCGCCATCACGCCATCTAGTGAGCACTTCATAAAACTACAGGTGGCTACATACTATGTACGGAGGAGGGAACGACCCACAACCTAAGAAGCTTCGCCCCTAAAAATTGTTAAACATTGAGAAACGCTTTAGTTAAGCAAAAGTACCCACCGCTAATAATTGACGACGCAATGAAACGCGGGAACGTGGACGACAGTAGAACGCTTCTCCGCACACTGAAAAATCCGACTTCCTCACCTCAGACAAATCTTGTCCTAACCCATTCAACATCAGTTGCGCGCGTTTCAAATATACTACAAAAGCTTCATAATATTCTAATACAAATGGAACGCCTCAGCGCCACCTTCGCCGAACCGCCTAAAGCAGTACACCTTAAAGCTATGAATATTCGAGGTATATTATCATCCAAGTCCGACGGCCATAACCTCACAGGATACCGCCGTTGTGGAAATCCGTGATGTAAAGTATGCCCCTATATGCGCACGTCCCGGCAAGTTCTTAGTACAGCTGCAAACTTTCATTTCAATGTCAAAGGGAATTATGATTGCGACCCCACAAATGTAATATAAATGCTTTGATGTACCCTGCGCAAGAAGCAGTACATTCGACAAACAGAAGAACTGTTTAGATTGCGCTTTAAGTTCCATAAATCTCATGCTACCACATGGCTGGACCTGCCAATCTCTAGACACGTGCGCCTCCCTGAACACTCCTTTGACAAGTTCAATGTCACCTTACCGGAATGCGGTTTTCGTTAGAATTATGATAGAGAAGCCGTTGAGTTCTTCCTCATTTATCACTTCGATACCGTCGCGTGTGGCCTAAACGAAAATGCGGGAATGTTAAGTTGCCTATCTTTGTAGCCCATAGCAACTTTATACGTTTTTCTTCTTTACCAGCTAATCATAGCTTTCTTTCGCATTCAACTCACAACGTTTTCGGTTGTTACGGGTCGATTTCCGATCGGTTGTTTGTGTGCCTTTCAAACTTGGCCTTCCAACTCAATGGGCAGAATCTGCACGTAGCATCGTCAGCAGCTATTTCCTTTGGAAAGACCAACTTTCATTCTGCATGCTGATACAGTCAACCTTCCGAGCACGTGTCTGCATCTCACCCATATGCAAGGCGCTACAACCAAATCCTGACAATTTTATTTGTTCCCTTTGTTTTTACTGGCTATCCACTTCGCAGACATTTTTTGTTGGTATTGCATTTGTTTGATGTCGTTCTTTCTTTTACTGTGGCGCATGCCGGCCGTACTATCATTTCGGGTGTTATCGACGAGCACTCTGGAACGCTTCTTCAAAACTGTACGCGCATTCGCAGTAAACCGCTCTCGGTATTGTGCCTAGATATTCATAGTTATGGCAAGAACCTTCTCATTTTCTGTCCTAGAAGAAATGGTGCCCTATACGCCATGCGCAGCGCCTATAGGGGCGCCACTGAAAGCCGCGTAGCGGCGGCCGTTGGAACCGGTGGTGGGTCGCGTAGCAGATGCCTCATTTCACTGCAAGCATCGCGGAAGTGCGCGCGTGCGATTTGCCGCTTGTGCGCGTCCCAGATAATTACTTTTGCGGCGATAGTGTGTGCAAAGGAGCTGCACATTATAATAGTGGACGTGTGTCCGATTTCACAGCCGTGTGGGACGACAATGTCACCATACGCGCCAAGTGTTTGCCACAGACAAGCGTCAACACGCTTCCCTACGAAGTGGAGCTCATCGCACCGCTTTCTTCATAACGTCCCGATCACTATGCCTGCATGCGTTGACGCGTGAACCAACGTTTTTCTCTCGACACAGTAGCTTCGTTTACGTGCCATGTGTTCATATAGTAGATTTTGAGGGATCGCTGTCGCACCGGCGCATGGATTTCACGGGTGCGGCCACGGGAAGGGTCAGCGTTGGTAAAACTGAAACCAGCACGACAAACTTGTGCATATATATCAAGGCAGCTTGCGCTAGTGGCGCGAGACTGAGTCACTGCGGAGCTGGTGGTCACCTAGCTTGTCGTAGCAGCTTGGCTACGTATTTGCTAGGTTTTTTGCAAGCTGTTACCAAGTGTTGCAAAATGGCGTTACCTTCTACGCGATCGTCAAAGTCTTAAATGGAGCCCTCCACTACGGCGTCTCTCATAATCAGAACTGGTTTTGGGACGTTAAACCCCACAAATCAATCAATCAATCAAAGTCTTAAATGTGCACAGGTGACAAGTTTTACAGCCAATATGCAACTTGAGGCGAGCGCACAGCGAACATTCTGCACCGGTGATCGTATTCCAGTGCCATCAACAGGTAGAATGCAGCCGATTTCGTGCAGCACACGTGTGATTCCACGGCGCTTTTGTAAAAGAGCCGTCACCTGCCCCACATTCTCTGACATTGCGCTTCGCGCCATTCGTTTTTCAAGAGAGCCTAGGCATCGCGTCTTATCAGTAATAACAACCTCATGTGCATTGTAGCGTCTGCAATGCAGGCGAGGCGGCCAAGTGTAAACGTAGCGGCGTTCGCTGAAGACGTAGCGACATAAATGGAGAAATAAAAACACGGTAATCGTTCTAACACTGCTGTTAACAAGAAAAGAGAAATAGCGGGCGCGAAAGAAGACGAAGTAGGATCGCGAGCGCGTGATGTTCTGGGTTTTTCTCTTTAGGAAAAAAAAAAAAAGGCATCGTAGGGTCGCGCTGCTCGGCGCTCTTCAGGCGTATTGTCTTCCGCCGCACTTCGAAGCCTGGTTTATTCTTCATCGAAGTCCTCGGACTTTACACTCCTGTAAACAGCGCGATTGCTTGCCTTCTGCGTCGTACAGCCGCAATCCACCGCCGCCGTCGCTCTCGCTCATGAAATAGCACCGGAAATCTGTATAAGTGCGTTCTTGGCGATTTCTTGTGTGTGTCTGAGTAGCCCACAACGCAGCAGTTATTTTTCGGCATCTCTGAAGCCCGACAGAGTCGTTAAATCACGATGAAAACACATCCATCCGCGCACACGCGTACACGCTCGCGGGAACACTGCTCGCTCGGACCCACCAACGCTTCCGAGCTGTGGCGGCAGATGGCGTCGTCGGCGCTTTGCGCATCGCCTATAGCATTACGCGTTTGGCATGGTAACGAAACATAAATCCAAGTAGTTTAGTGGACAATAACGTGCACTATCCTCTGGCTCGCGTTTTCAAATATGTTACTTCTTCACTATTGAGTATTTAGAGGATAGAACGGCACGGCTGCTCTGCCAATGTTCGCGGAGAAATCAACGACCTTACGCAGAAAGTGATAACGTTTGATTCTGTTGAGCCCTAATTTTCCGCAACCCGCTGTTCACAATGACTTAATTCGCAAAAGGTGGTATCCCGCATCTTTAGGAAAACAGTATATGGGGCAGTTGTTTTTTTCTTACAGATGGGTGATCTCGTGAGTAGCTGTCAGCACTCCTGTCAATGTCAGTGGTTGTTCTGAAATCATAGCAGCTCTTGACGAAGTGCAAGCACCACCAGCAGCCGCCATACCTAGAACAAATTCAAACGTAAGTGCAACTCATGTAAAAGAAAATAGTTTCTTTGCTCGCACCAGCAAAGCGGTTATTTTCTCTTGAGAGAAGCGGCGTGTAATTTTTAATCCGCGTTTGTTTCGGCTGATCAGTTGGGGTATAATTACCGCTCCTTCTATTTCATTTCCACCTGAACAGGAACTGCTTGTTTCATTTCTGTGCCACTGCAATTGTCGCAACAAGCTTCTTCCCTGTCACGCTATACAATTCCAGAACTATTCTGCTTCTGGCAGTTTAAGCTTATTTCCGTAGAGAGTAGCGGCCAGATATCGCACAAAATGACACCTCAGTGTGACTGGTAGTGTCTTCCTTTTCAGTTGTACCGCACGAATATGCCATACTAGGATTGCATAACATTGTAAATACTTGTTCCTTTTTTCGGAGGGCATTAGCGGCCGCCACGAGTCGGAACACCTAGGAACAACTGGGGAAGGTCATGCCGAGAATTTTTGGTATTTCTTGGATTATTCGTTCCAAAACCTCCATGACACTTTAGTTCGGTCTCGGAAGAACAGGAAAAGAAGAGCGGCAAAAAAAAAAAAAAAAACGCTCTCATGAACAACTTGAGAGAGCCGGTGCTCCTCAATACAAGCAGCAGCGCAAGGCAATGAGGCAATTCAAGAAGAGGCCAGCAGACTACATAATAAAACTGATTAGCCCAGCACAAGCAGAGTGTTATCCACGTACACCTTGAATCGCTGCCTCAACCAAAGATAAAAGAACACACTGAAGATCATCATATGCAATAGAAGAGCAGATCATAATAATAAAGACATGGAGACTCGGAATAATGCATCTAGAGAGAAGCATTCTATTTGGAATTTCAAATTTCAGTAAATGAAAACACTTGCCGGTGTATTCTTTTACACGGAACGAAGTTCTTGATGGGCACAGCTAAACAAGCTAAAATTAGCAGGTGTGTGCCTGTCTGCATGAGACAGGCAATAAGAAGCTCCTCAAAAACTGTCACCCGATTTCGTCAACCTGTACATTGTGCGAAATTCTCGAAGATGTCATTATAAGTCACTTCTCCGAATTTCTGCACAAGCAATCATTTCCCACAAATATCAGCGTGGTTTTAGAAGAGGTTGTTCTACCCGTACTCAAGTAATTGAAACAATACATGACTTCTCTAAGTCTATAAATAATAGAACACAGAGTGATGTTACTTCTATAGACTCTTCTAAAGCTTTTGACAAGGTTTCTCACGCATAAAAATTCATATACTAGATAGATACCACAACGAAAAGTTCTCAACTATTTAAATGAACTTTGGTCTATTTAAGAAATAGTTAACACTTTGTTTTCTTTGGTGATCACTGCGTCAACCGACAACTTGCTGGCTCTGGCGATCCCCAGGGTTCAGTTTCAGGATAATTACATTTTCTCCTGTTTGTTAATCATATTGTTCACGCTATTCCTGTTAAAATGAAACTTTAGGCTGATGACTGTGTCCTTTATAAAAAAATGTGCTGTCCCTCAGACCAAAAATGTTAAATGATGCTCTACAAAAAATGACTTCCAGGCGTGACCGATAGGAAATGGCCATTAACTTCTAAGAAAGCAATATTTTTGCTAATCAACAATAAAAAGGCCCATTAAAGTTTGGCTACAGCACTAACCCCACCAAGCTTTCCGAAGGGGCACATTATGCATGTCTCGTGTTATCGATCACAAATGACCTTAACTGGGCCATATGCATTCATAGAATAACTAATGCTGCAATGCGAAAGCTTATATTGTTTGTTGTTTTGTGGGGTTTTACGCCCCAAAACCAGTTCTGATTATGAGAGACGCCGTAGTGGAGGGCTTCGGAAATTTAGACCACCTGGGGTTCTTTAACGTGCACTGACAGCGCACAGCCCATGGGCCTCAACATTTCGACTCCATCGAAATGCAGCCGCCGCGGCCGGGATTCGATCCCGCGACCCTCGGATCAGCAGCCGAGTACCTTAGCCACTAGACCACCGTGGCGGGGCGCGAAAGCTTATCTTAATGAAAAAGAGTTCCGAAACTTCCAACCCCCTGAGTCCGTCTTCTCGTCCATCAGTATAGCTGCGTTGTATTACGCCTCCATTATCTGGCACCCTTTCTCTGAAACTAATATGAACAAGTCAGAACGAGTGCAAAAAAGGTCATTCGTTTTATTTACGACAGCTTTGGAAGCACCTCGGTCACAGAAATTACAGGTCGATCGACTCTACCTACGTACACTATCTGTTAGAAACCATTTAAAGAGCCAGAAATTTCTATATCGACTAATAAAAGCAGAATAAAAGATAGACGTTACGGAACTCATTGGGTTTTAATCCAGATACGCTACACGACAAAGGCATGAGCTCACACTAATGATCTATGGGTCCGGTCACAACTCTTTTAAATATTCATTCTTTCCGTGGACTATACATAACTGGAACCAACTAACAAACACCGTAGTTTTGCAGCCATCCTTACCATTATTTTCTGCCAGCCTTAGCAACAGTGTATCGACCAATACATGGAAGCCCTCTAACTACTCGTGTGTTTAATTATTTTGGTATTGCAAGATGTACATGCTTGTTTTGCTTGAGGTGTTTTGTGGATAATTATGTGTTTTATATGCTGGCTTTATTTGTTTGTTTTCCCAGAAACGTTCGTATTTTCATTTAACCCACTCTGTGAAAATCTCTAACAGGGACAGCAGTGTATATATATATATATATATATATATATATATATATATATATATATATATATATATATATATATATATATATATATATATATATATATATATATATATTGTGGGAGATTGCCGCGTCTCGGCCCGCAGCAGCCAGTCCCGGCTATCTGGCCAGTTGAGAGCCGTCGTGCCCAGCAGCGCGTCCAGCCTAGGCCCGGACCCGGCTAGAACGCCAGCGCGCACCCCAGCACCACACGCGCGCAGTTCGTCATCGTCGTCGTCTGCAGTCCCAAGCCGGGCCGTTGGCCATACCCACACTCTCCCTCCCTCCGTGGTCGTGATGGCGCTGGTCCCCAACGGCCCGCACAATTGTCGACGCCCTCACCAGCGGTAGAGCCTCGAAAGCTGGGGCACCGAGCGAGGTGGCGAACGAGGCCAGGTAGCGCAGCGCCGGGCATACGGTCTTGCAGGATGCCGCGGTCCTAAACCTCTGAAGGTCTTGCAGGAACACGCGGGACCTAAACCGAACCCTGGCGCTGTAGCACGACCGATCGTCATCGCCAACCTCTCTCAGATTAGTGCACCCAGCAGGCAGCCGGTGGGTGTAGTCGCTCAATCGCGGAATCGATTGCGGTTACCGGCCAGTCATCACAGATGAGGAACACGTGGGAGGGTGTGAGAAGCCGCCGCATCGGGACGTCGAAGGCGCCGCCCACAAGTAAAGTCGCTTCATGTCGGCCCAGCCCAGCTCTCCGGACCGTGATCTGCCTTGCAGACTCCCACAACTATAGCGATTTTACGCATCATCCTCATCATCGTCCTCAGGATCGTCATCTCCCTCGCCATCCGGAACTGCATCATCACCGTTGTCATCACAGCCATCGTCGTCACTGGCGCCCTCCTCGTACTTGTCCTCGGACTACCCATTTTCTTTCTTGCCTTTGTGGTCCGTCTTTTGGACCTTCTTCACGTCGTCGTCTTCCGACACGTCAGCTGAAGCCTAACTGCGGCGACTTCTCCATCTTGGCATCGCCAGAGCCCTTTTCTTTTGCGGAGATTATATTATCAGCATGCTGGTCCGCGACGTCAGCTTGTCTGCGGAACTAACGGCTTTCTCTATACGAAATGCGGAACGGCTGACGCAGCCCCTCGCCTTTGCTCGTCTGCTGCACTCTATTGCTCGCAGAGGACACCAGGCAGATCGGGCGGTGTTCGTTCATGTGCGACGGAACGGGCGACGCGGCGTCCCACACGAACATACGGTCCTTCCCGGAACGCAGCCGGGGCCCAACGTTGGGCGCCATTGTGGGAGATTGCCGCGTCTCGGCCCGCAGCAGCCAGTCCCGGCCAGCTGGCCAGTTGAGGGCCGTTGTGCCCAGCAGCGCGTCTAGGCTAGTCCTGGCCCAGGCTAGAACGCCAGCGCGCGCCCCAGCACCACACGCGCGCAGTTCGTCATCGTCGTCGTCTGTAGTCTCAAGCCAGGCCGTTGGCCATCCACACAATATATATATATATATATATACAATAACAAAGTCACAGTGAGAAACTTATAATTTAGTAGTTATTCTGACGTTTCGGCTGGGGACCAGCCTTTTTGAAAGGCCCTGTGGAAAAGGCTGGTCTCCAGCCGAAACGTCAGAATAGATACTAAATGAGATGTTTGTCAATGGGACTTTCTGATCATATATTTATCCCGATAGCCAAGAGGAGGGTTTTTCATATCGGCATCCTTTCCGCGCTCCTCAAATATACTAAAAAAGCATCATAATATTCTAATGCAAAGTGAACGCCCCGGAACGATCTTCGGTGCACCGTCTAAAGCAGTATATACCGTAAAGCTACGAATATTCGAGGTATCATCTAAGTCCGAATGCCATAATCTCACAGGATGCCACCCTTTTTTGAAAACCGCGATGAAAAGTATGCCCCTATATGCGCACTTTCCAGAAAGTTGTTAGTGCAGCCTCAAACTTTCACTTCAAGGTCAAAGAGAAGTACGATTGTGAGACCAAAAATGTAATATATATGCTTTAATGTTGCTTGCGCAAGAACCAGTATATTGGACAAACAGAAGGGTCCGTTTATATTGCGCTTTAATTACCATAAATCTCATGCTAACACACTGCCGAACCTGCCAATCTCTAGACACGTGTGCCTCTCTGACCACTCCATTCACAAGTTCAATGTCACCTTAGTAGAATCAGGTTTTCGTTCAAATTATGATAGAGAAGCTCGTGAATCGTTTCTCATTTATAGGTTCGATACCGTCGCGTCTGGCCTAAATGAAAATACGGGAAGATGAAGTTGCCTGTCTTTGTAACCCATGGCAACTTTCTACGTTTCACTTCTTTACCAACCGATCAAAGCTTTCGTTCGCATTCAACAGGTCCCGTTTCCAGTTTTTACGGGTTGACTGCTGATCGGTCGTTTTTATAATTTTCAAAACTGGTCTTCCATATCACTGTGCAGAATCCATGTTTCCTTAGACTCACTTGCATTCTGTATGCTGATATAATCACCCTGCCGAGCACGTATCTGTATCTTACCCATATGCAGCGCGCTACAACCACAGCCGTAACACTTTCCTTTGTTCGCTTTCTCTTTACTAGCTGTCCACTTCACAGATATTTTTTGTTGATATTGCACTTGTTTGATGGCGTTGTCTGTTGTACCGTTGCGCATGCCGGCCGGACCATCGTTTCGAGTTTCTTCGTTTCACTTGCGCTTTCAGGGTACATGTTTGCATTCTGTACATACACGTGTCCACCTTTTTTATATCTACTGACTTGCATATCGCATGACGTTCTCAGTTCTTGTTTTTTGTACCTACATCCCTCTCATAAGCGAATGTACATTCAGTGCACCCATGCCGTGCTAGGTTCTCTGATGAAGGTCGGTCCCCGAACGAAATGTCAGTCACTCGCCCCATACGCGCGTCTCCATCTTCTACTTTGTATATATATATATATATATATATATATATATATATATATATATATATAGTATTTTCAGATTGAAGTTCGATGGGTCCGGTCCAATGTAGGGTTGAAAAGGGACACACGTTCAAAATTCTTGCTTTAGCAACGTTTCGGCCGGTGGGCCGGCCTTCGTCAGAATGACCGGCCCACCGGCCGGTCATTATATATATATATATATATATATATATATATATATATATATATATATATATATATATATATATATATATAAGAGCAGTGAAGAAACGGACGAACGTGCAAGAACTTTTTACTTTCAACGTTTCGGCCGGTGGTACGGCCTTCATCAGGATTTCCTGATGAAGGCCGGACCACCGGGCGAAACCACCGGCCGAAACGTATTCATCAGGAAATCCTGATGAAGGCCGGACCACCGGCCGAAACGTTGAAAGTAAAAAGTTCTTGCACGTTCGTCCGTTTCTTCACTGCTCATATTCGTCTGGATCCGCAGACACATTTACTGGATTATATATATATATATATATATATATATATATATATATATATATATATATATATATATATATAAGCGGGCGAGCGAACGAACAACCACGACGAGCATAAATATACATATCGAGGAAATTATCGCAACGGGATAATTTCCTTCATGTATATATTTGTGCTGTTGAGCGCGACATCCCACGAACTTATGGGAATCGTATCATGTTCACAGGCGACAGGACCGTTAAAGAATGAAACAAATACAAATGTTTCCGAGATCGTCCCTATATGGTTACAAAACCTGCCGACCAAGAAGGGGCAATAGTTGCGATCGCGACGCGCTACTT
Organism: Hyalomma asiaticum; assembly: GCA_013339685.2. Taxonomy (NCBI): domain Eukaryota; kingdom Metazoa; phylum Arthropoda; class Arachnida; order Ixodida; family Ixodidae; genus Hyalomma; species Hyalomma asiaticum. The sequence continues at coordinate 84,097,087 of CM023488.1, read as the reverse complement.
TCCTAAGGTTCAAAGACGGATTAATGATGAAACCTTTTATTGTTGTCTTAGTGACAACGCGACCGCCAAAAAATATAAAGAAACTGTTATTGAAATAATCAAGAATCTAAAGCTGGATGAGAAACTTCCCGATAAAGCAAAACACTAACTGGTCTCTCTGCCCTCACCCAGGATGCTTTTACTTATTACCTCAAGTGCATGAGCCAAATAAACCCCGTCGCCCCATTGTGTCAAATGAACTGTTACCGTTGCGCTCGCAAGTTATGTCGATTGGCTTACTGTATTTTCACTTTCACTTTCGTTCCCCTATTGCTTTAGATATTAAGGACACTTCCCATTTCTTGTCCGATATGATCGACCTATTTGTCCTTCGTGATTCATTCCTCCTGACAGTAGATGTTATCGCACTTTACACTAACATTTGTCAAGATGACGGCGTTGGTGCAGTAATAAACGCTTGCGACGGCTCATCATTTCAGAAATCGGTAGACAGCTCTAGTTTAGCGAGCTTGCTTAAGCCGATCCTCTAAATCAACACCTTTCAGTTTTACGGTGTGCACTGCGTAGAGTGAGTGAGTGGCACGTCATTGGGCACTAAAATCTGTCGTAATTAGGGGAATATATTTGTGGGTAAACTACAAATTTGTTTTCCTTCAATGCGTAAACTGCAATCGTAGTATTATAAAGTTTTCATTGATGACGTATTTATTACCTGGTACTACGCGAAACGAATCCCACCATTACGGACTTGAGAATGTTTAGGCGTTCATTACTTTTTCGCAATCATATTGCAAGGATTCCATACGTTTACTGGATGTCACTGTGCCCCTGACTGCTAAAGTACACAGGAAACCAACAGACGCTCACCGATATCGACATCTGCAAAGCAGCCACGTTAAGCATTGGAAGTCCAGCATAACCTATAGTCGAGCAGTTAGCTTGGAGGAACTATGCACCCAAAATTCTTATTTTGCTAAGAGCTGCCACAGACTACACGATGCCCTTATTGCGAAATTTAAGGACGGACACCTCCCCATGATTGAAATTTAAGGAATTACTCATATTTCTAGATCGAGTAGTGCGTCCAAGTAGGCTACTGAAAATGGCGACTCAATGTGGCTTTCGTTTTTTTTTCCGCTATTTGTTTACAATACTAGTCCATTTGACCGGATACTTCATTTACGCCTCTATTCCACAGCCTCTTCACTCCATGAGCAGGCCATAACCTGCAAGGAGTCTTTAGCATTGCTCACATCATAGCAATTTATGTCGAGCTTCTGAAACAAAACAATTGTTAGCATTCAAAGCAGGGCGAAACCTACCAATAGGTCCGATTTTCAGCTTGCCATCAGAGGTTAAAGAACCGAACAAGTCACTGTAAAAAACAACGTGATAAGACTGTTGTACAGAAAGCAGTCACGTCAGACAGCTATCAAGCTTTTGCTCTAAAGGTCTCGATTTATTTAACGGTGATGTTGCTGGATAATAAAAAAAAAACACCGGCCTCCATGACGTGCTAAGACGACTTTATGGCGAAAGCCCTTGCACATTGTCGCAAAGATTACTTCATATTTCTTTTTGTGAGCCTTGTACGAATGTTCCTTGGAAATTTGTTGTGGGATTATATTTGTTCGTGTAATTTGGCTGCACCTCATGGGAAATAGGCAGGGAAGTACGTGTGGCCCAGTAGCATGAGACATACGTGATTTCTTTGCAATTAGTTGTGATGAAAATCGCAAGCATGTCAAGCTCTGCAGGGGAAAGTATGAAGTGGCTCATGAGGAACGGAATATGACCGTCGGCGCCATGGTAGAAGAGCCGCTGCTACCAATCATTCTATATCGGGTCTCCTTCACTTGATACGAACCAAGGTCGGCACGGAGGTGCACAAATGTGATGCTAGAATGAGAGCGGTCATAACATCGATTATCAATATCATAAAATTCCGGCAATTTATCGCAACAGTTTGCCATAAATAGTCACATGGACCTCATACAAGCGTTACCTCCCTGCAGATGTGCGTATACGAGCCAACGAGGGCCGGGCCTTCGTGAATAGCGCTAAACCCACGGCTTATCCGGTGGCGCCGCCTGTCCTAGCATTTGTGCCTTTGAAGGTGAATGGTGATATAACGGAATGCACGCAAGAATGAATGAATGAAAAAAAATACGCCATTCAATACCCACAGCCCATGCTAATGTATAAACAACAAAAATAGAAGTCGCAACTGGAATTCCAAAAAGTGCCATAGCAATGGCAGAATAATGAGAAAAACAAACATGAAAGCATCTTGATAATATTGCGAATGGCTTTCGCCTACAAGTCGCCAGAGGACTTGAAAAGAGACTGCTGAGTGTTTATGTCATGAGCTATCCTACTATGAGGTCCACATACGTAGCCTTTAAGGCTATATTTTATTAGTGCAGCGCAGAGGAAAAAGAACCGCGAGGAGGAAAGCGGGCACACATTCTGCAATTGTGAATAAACGAGGCCAAGTGAGTGAGTTTAAGGACATGATGATGAATACATACATAAAGAAAGGAAGAAAAGACATCAAATGCACGTGACGCACGGCAAGAAATGATCATCGGCATCTGATCACTTGGGCGCGTTGGCCTGTACTACTATATGACCTCGATATAATGACACTTCATCGTAAGTCAGGCGCATTGACGCTGTGCTTATTCACGCTTCAGCGCCTATAATGTGCTTTGTAAAGAGTTGAATAGCTTCCCTCTACTCTGGTGTCATCAGATGGGGACGAAGTCATCCTGCTCTTCTACTTCGGCCTACAACGACACCCGCTGCTATGGGTGGTAATGGTACCTGCCTCCTGGGTAGGCAGTTTGCTTAGAGTTGCGCTTATGTTCGCGCCGTCTCGTGCTGATGCAGCTGCGGATTTATCACTAGTACCGTTTCGCACAGGTTAACGCAACACAATATATACATGTTTTCACAAGGCGCTTACTCACTCTAACGGTTGGCAGAACACAAATAAGTTTTACTCTCCTGCTGCAAATTTGTAATAAAGAGAAACAGTTTTGTTAGAAACCGTAAAGGTGATTGGTAACATCTATCTCTGAGTTTCAGTACATGCGCAGGATGTCCTGAGGGGCCTCGCAACACATTTTCGACGTCTGATAAATGGCGCCGACAGTCAATTGAATATGTGATCGAAGGCATACGCGTAACCAAGGTATAAAGCCATGCGCAATACTTGTGTCTGTGGCTTTGCTTCTCCTAACATAAAACATAAACAGGCCATACAAGTTTTGCAACTATTCACTAAACATGTCCGCGTAACGCTTCTGTTCACTAGCTCAGAATTCCCTGAATGGTACCGCATCTCTTTTTCCGTAACTGCATATCACGAATTCTAATTCTAAACAGAGGTGTATTTTCATGAGGGGTGCCTTACAACACATTCTGGACATGTCATAAATTGGCGCCGACAGTACAAAAAAAGTCCTTTGAACATGTGCAGCGAAACACATTATACAAAAACGCGCAGCCAGGGCATTTGCAACTCGGTTTCAAAGGCAGGGGCAATTTGCTTATTCTTCTTTTAACAAGTTTCTGTTGCAACGTTTCTAAAGCTATGTACGAATATATTTCTCTTCGGTAAAGGCAAAACAAACAATAAAACATTACTGAAGAGGTTTGGGCAATCATAAAACCGTCAACTGCTACTTCTACCTGAAGCGACGCAATCGGCGCCCGTTGTGACCAAAATTTCTCTAGGAAAAGACGACAGGATTCCAGCGAAATTCGAAAGCACGTTGCCAATTTCCTCGTGTGTGTAAGGGAACATTATTTGTCACGCGTGTTAGCAGGACCCTCCAGGATTGACCACCACGGTCTCATGACTATGTTACGCTGTCTTGCAGCGCTGCTTCAAACAACGATAGCATTTCCGGCGTGCGTTCCCGCGTTTGATTAAATCTGTGAAAGTAACACGGGAATCGTCCGTGCCCCGACAGCAGCGTAAGTAGAGCCTTCTCTGGTGGAATGAATTTCGGTATATCGGTTGTTCGCGGAACCCATTTCCTCATATAGGCGTCGGTATATTGCTCGCACCACTTCTGCGCCCAGAGCATCTATTCGCTTCTCATCTTTTATCTGGCTACACAGAATGAATTCGATACTACTCTGACCACTCCCTGTAAGGCAGCTATCGACGCTAGGCAATTCGGCACCTCATTCCCGAAGACCCCTGCACGTTCCGGTACATGGAAGAACCGGAGATGAGTCTCTTTGTCAGCTACAGCTCGTACCCTGCGTTTGATTAAAAGGAATGTGGGGGTCCACCAGCGTACGCGTGCTGCCACTAGCTTACGCCAGGTGTCTCGGCAGCGTTCTAAAACGGACATAAGCCCGCTTGGCTGGGCCATTTTACTGCTGAACAAGGCTACCGTGGGGTAGCCGAAACGTCATTTTTTAACCTTTTCATTTTGGTCGACGTTCATTCTTTCCGTTTCTTCATGCTTCTTCCTGACCAGACGATTGTTCGTCAAACCATCAATTTCATCAAACACCTGCGTTTTTAAATCGTTCGCATAGTCTCATAGACATAAACTACATTCATTCCAAAATGGAAATGAAGTTCCTTCTAAACTACCATGACATAGTACAGGTATGCAAATATGCATATTTATCAATGTTATTGTGTTATAAATGTGTACATTTTTTATATTACGTGAAAGCCTCTTATGTTTGGTGTTAAGTTGTACTCTGTAATTGTATTTTTATTGAGCAAACGTAGGGATATAATTTTTGGTCATTGCTACAATATTCCCGGTCTACCAACTGTAGTTATGGCTGATGAGGCCCTTGTCAGGCTGCAAAGCATTTAGCCTCTGCTCCAGTTCATGTAATGTCACAGGACAAAAAACTTCTATAATAATAATAATAATAATAATAATAATAATAATAATAATAATAATAATAATAATAATAATAATAATAATAATAATAATAATAATGAGAACAAGAAGAAGAAATGAAGACGACGTGTATTGTGCACTGATTACACTCTAGTTTTGAAATGCAACGAAAAGGCCGCAATCTGAATAGGCCCAAATCAGCTTGTTTACACCCTTTGAGGAGAAAGAGCATTTTTTTTTCGTATCAACGCCAAAATTGTCTAGACATATAAGCACATGCTAGAACAGAGCACTAAATATACTAATCAAGCATACAGTGACGCAGCTCTACAGCCTTGTCAGCGCGTAGGTAAAAGAATACAACGCGGACAGACGCGCAGCGATGGAGTGAGGGAATGATGACGAGCGTTCAACTGTCAGCAGCACTTAGCAGGAAGAACATTTCTCGTACACATTCTGTCGAAATAGATGCTGCGATCTGCTAATGCGTAAATAAGTCAGAAAGCGTGATAGAAGCAATGTTATGTGAGATTTTTTCTAATAAATGTCGCTGACAGCTTAATACTCATACTCTGTTCCTGAATTCGCCTTCTTGTGCGTTGGCACTCTGTTCGCTTATCAAATATACTTATCTGAAACAAGAAAAACCGATTGCACTGAAAATGTATATGTTAATGTAGTAAAACAACGCCTTAAATGTACTATACCGCCTGCTGCATAAGTGTAATTATCTGCACGTTTCTTCTACAGAATTGAACGGAATTCGCGCAATAAAACATTCGTCCCGAACCAACGGATCAATTTGGACTGCAAGAAGGCTTACCTGGTCAAGAAAAGGACTACGTCTGCTGCACCGAAGAGTGCTTCTTCCCTCGCCATGAAGCTTGTGAAACTTTCGATTGAAGACCTGTCAACCACAGTTTCATGGCCAGGAATTCTCCGAAGAAATAACTCCTTCGATTTCTGAAGGTTAAATTCAAGTTGAGACTATCATCAAGCTTGCCCCTTCGTAATATTTACAACGCACAGAATAATCTTCTCGCTGCCTGTAGTGCACTACAAGTACTGGATGCTCTTACTCCAGTGCTTGAGAAGATCGCATGATCCAGTGTCCTTTCGCAATAAAGTCTAGAAAGCGTATCACTTTGAATGGAATGCCCAATGAATGAAACCTAGATTTCATATTTTATGTCTTTGATAATCAATATCGCAACGTTGTCATCTGGGAATCGAACTTCTAAACTTCTATGCGCGTCTCTGCATATCAGTCATTCCAACCATGCACATTTGGTGTACGCAGCAAGATTGTTTATATCAGATGACACGCGTGCTGCACCCAGTGCCTCTTGAGAACGAGAACCAAACAATGGGACCGGAGATCGTTGTTTGCGAACGTGGTATGTCATCGCGGTATGTCATCGGCCGTGGTCATCCTTACCTCGTCAGCAGCGGGGTTCAGCCACATTTTTGCACGACCAAGCATTCCCTACACGTGAAGCTGTTCAGCTCACAAAAATGTTCTTCGTTTCCATAAACTAGTCTTAGCCATTTGAACGCGATAAACATTTCGCTTTGTCGTATATTGTCTAAAAGAAGGCAACAAAACATGCTCGTCAATTTTTGGGATGTTGACTACTTACTTAGCCATTGGTCGCGCTCGCTTACCCGTTTTCACATATTCATTCGTTCGTCTGTCATAAAAGAGCACACACTCAAACAATTCCCTGCACCGCACTCTGTTGTGCCAAATTAGCATCGCGCATAAGGAGAGCCGCGTCCCCACAGCAATCGAACACGCCCTGTTCCGAACAATGATCGCCAATGGCGCCCAGTAGGTCTTTCACTTGCAATGAAGAAGGAGGTGACCTTCACACTTGTCCTCGTGTACATTTCGCCATGATGCCGTTTTGATCCCAACCGAATACATGCCGTTCATTAGCGATGCCTCAGCCTTGGATTTTCACAGGGGATTATAACGACTGCCACCCGTGCTGAGGCCTCAAGATGCCTGACGCCTTAAGAAGAACTCTAGGGGAAGAAGAGCAGCACTGTCCACTGCCCAGCAGGATATTGGCTTCCGCAACAATGGGAGTGCTGCGTGCACGTACCTACTGCGGTTGCTTATACTTGGCTCTAGTCTCTTCACGTCTTCAATGCGACGTGAAATGGCTTGTGACCGTGGTCTCCCGATTAACCTGTCTACACAGACTACTTAGCTTGTTTGGGGCTCTGAAGAGCAACCTAACTCCTGCTCAGCTGACAAATTATTTGAGATTATGAACACTAAATACACATGTCTGTTAGTATTACACCGCCTTGATGTTCAGAGTTGTTTGGTCTTCTCGTTATAATGAACAAACCACCCCAGATATGTGTCCTCCTGCAGATCATTAGAAGGCAGAACTTGTTGCTGGGCGAGTTGGTTGACGTTCTGAGAACACATAGTAGCGCAAAAAAGCGAAAAAAAAAAACTTAGAAAGAAGGGGAGAAGAAACAACAGGTCGAGCGCTAAACTTCAACTGAATTTATTCAAACAGAAGAGCCAAGAATTACAACATATGCGCATGCGTGCATGGGTGTCGTGAAAGGTGAAATTAAAATGCAGAATTTAACAGATGTGTTTCATTCTCATGCAGAGAAACCGATGTGCCGCTAACACAACTCGTGCCTCTCTTTTTTATGTGGTAGGCCTCCAAAAGTTCCCTAGCGAACGTATCACCGCTCCTGCCAATTATCTTTGTCTCACGCAATCTTGGTTCACATCCGCATATCTTGCAGTGCGCAGGTAAATGCGTCACGCCTTTGTTTATTACAGATAATTCGCGCTCCCGTGCTCGGACATTGACACATCTGGCTGTTTGGCCCACATAGGTTTTCCCACACGACATCGGTATTTCATACACGACGCTCTTCGTGAAAGCCACGTAGGATATGGTATGCTTTCTCCCGCATCCAGACTTTTGTTCGTCAACGCGCCCAATGCGCGGACGCAGCCCAGCGAACTTGCGTGGCGCCGAGAACACAACAGGCACACCGAACCTATTCGCGACTTTTTTCACGTTGTGGGAATGATTTTGGACGTAAGGCACCACTGCAGGCTTACATCCTTTTTGGACGGGGCTGGGAATTTTCTTTTTGTTCGTGCGCTTCACCTTCTGAAGAAGTGTTTTAGAGACTGCGCCTATGACCGAGCACGGAGAGCCGGCTCACTAGCCTGCATCAAGTGAGGACAAGACTTCATGAGGACAGATTCAAGGCAAAGGGTGGCTATTGCTCTTTTCACTAACTTTGAATTCGCGGAATCATACGGCAGCAAATCTTTCTGCAGTCGTGGGCTGTACTTGCAACAAACATGATCCTTGTCACGGTCAAACACTAAAAGAAGGTCTAAAAACTGAAGATTTTCATGGGAAGGGATTTGATGTATAAAGAGCATGCCCTTCCCATGTTGCCGAAAAGCGGCTAAAATATTGTTAACACACTCGTCAAAAGTAAAATCAGGGTCATCCTTTAAAGATATTAAAAAGTCGTCAACATATCTGAAAGCCTTAAGGTAAAACCTTTCGTCTAGATAACCCTGTATGTCGCGGTCTATTGACGCTAAGAATATGTCGCACAGTACTGGAGCGACGCACGCAGTTGAATGTACAGTCTATCATTAAAGGAAATAAAAGTAGATTTTCGATAAAATTCGAATAAAACCATAAAATTGTCAACAACCGTACCCACTAAATTTTGAAAGTCAACAACGCCGTTGCTGTCGATATAATCCCTAACGGAGGCGCACATTTCCTGTTTCTTTTGAAGCATTTAAGAACTTTGCACGTGGATGATCCCTTTTCGAGAAAAAGTCCTGCTGATGTTATTAACTATATTAGAGGAAAGCGCTCTGTTGCTACTGCTCTTTCTGTAGATGTAGTTGATCTGTTTTACTCAGTGCCTCAACAGGAAATTCATTCATTACTCAGTGCCTCAATTGGAAACTCATTCAACAGCAAGCACCTTACATACTACGAAACCTCAAAAGCTTTCCTTACAAAGGACGTACGTTACTGTCAAGTTAGAAAATATTTCATACAGAAATAGGTACTTACCGAGAGCAGTACAACGCTAGTGATTACCAACTGTAAGTCGAGAACACTTGAATCGAAAGATTTAAAGGCCATGTTCACCTTTAAAGAGGGAAAAGGAAGATTAATATGCGGGGCGCGTACTTCCTAAGGGTACTTGATATACTTAGATTGGAAACTGCGGAGTATTATCATATGTACACACGTATAAGTTTTCGAGAACATACGCTGAGGGGTCCACTATACTCTATGGTGGACAAGGGTTCATATAATGGAAAGAAGCTCAAAGGAAAATTAGGACACAAGCAAGAACTAGACACAGGACGAGGGGTACAAAGTGCTTTGTAGTACACCGTTGTCTGTGTCTGTGTGTGTAGTATGTCGTTGTCTGTATGAAATAAAAGAAGTGCATATGTGCGCGTGTCAAAGTCTGACGGACGCATACTTTAAGCATGTAAAATACAGTTCGGAAACCATTACCGTCTAGTAATTAAACTGTAGATAACATTCTCTGGTTACCCGCGTGAGAATACGGAAGGCCTCTGCCAGTTTATCATAGAACCAGCATGCTTTAAGGTTATCACTGCTAGCCGTGTTCTGATGATTGTTGCATGCCATCCGAACGACATGACACCGTGTCGGCTGCTACGTTCCTTGTAACGGCAGCACACAATGGTACTTTCTTCACGCCCGCCTCTCAAGAAGTGGCGGTAAAGCGGGCTAATTTACTGAATCTATCTATCTATCTATCTATCTATCTATCTATCTATCTATCTATCTATCTATCTATCTATCTATCTATCTATCTATCTATCTATCTATCTATATCTATCTATCTATCTATCTATCTATCTATCTATCTATCTATCTAGCCGCCTACGACTTTGCGCTCTCCAGGCCGTTTCGTTAACGGGATGTATGCGAAAATTGGTATGCCACAACATGACCGCATGACGAACATTTTGACTATGGACTGTTACCAACTCGCTCAACTTTCTGTCCTTTTGATGAACATAAAAAGTCATAACGTGAAAATCTTGACATGCATATCCTGATCGGCGTGATTTACGTGCCGCGGTCTTAGTGCTCTCCTGGCCGTTTCTTTAATGGGATGTGTACGAAAGTTGGTTTGCCACGACATGACTGCATGACGAACATAAATCCAGGTCATAACATGAAAATCATGACATGCATGTCATGAGCGACCTGATTTACGTGCCACGGTCGTGGTGCTCTTGCGGCCGTTTCGTTAACTTTATATATGCCAAGATTGGTATGGCAAGACAATAATGCCGATTCATTTTATGTTCCAGATGCGAGCTTCGCTTTTCCTTGTTTCCCACTGCACGTGGGATCTGGCAAGTTTTTCCCTTTCTGTCGATTTTTGCACAGCTAATTTCTTTACCCGCCAATACCGCAAATGTTTACGAGGCCACCAGTGTTAGAAGGAAGATTGATTTGTTTAGGGTGGAGTCTGGTGCGTAGTAGATGCCATCGTTGTTCGCAGTTTCGAGCATGAAGAAATCACACCAGAGGAACTTTCTCGGCGAAGGGGGATTCGGACCCGGTCGCCCATGCTCTGAAGGTGAATGTGGTATCCACTACGCTATGAGACCGCAATCTCGGAACACGCCTCTGTGGAAACCACATGATTGCGGTGGGCCAGTGACTGTAACACAACTTGCTATGTATGATGGAGAAATAAAATGACAGACATGCTGGAAGAGAGAGTGGATTAGAGAAGGATTGGGTTGCGAAAAAAGGGGGAAAGTGTACTAAAGCTGTCCCTCGTTCCATTACGCACATCGCTGCCCTCTTCCCACTGGAAGTTATTAATGACAGTCATCACCATCATCAGCATGTCTTAGCCCACTGCAGGGCAACGACCTCTCCCATAGATCTCCAATTATCCCCGTGCTTTGCTAACGGGGCCCAAATTTTCCCTCAAACTTCCTTATTTCATATGCCCACCTAACTTTCGGCCGCCCCTGCCATGCTTGGGTTCTCTATGAATCCACTCTGTTACCCTTAATGACCAGCGGTTTTCTTGTCCTCCCATTATATTGCCTGCCCAGGCCCATTTCTTCTTCTTAATTTGTATTAATATGTCCCTAACACGCGTTTGTTCCCTAACCCACTCCGCTCTCTTCTTGTCCCTTAAAGTTACATCTACCATTTTCTGTTCTATAGCTGGCTACGTCGTCCTCAGTTTAAGCTGAACCCTATTAACTAGCCTACAGGTTTCTGCACCATAGGTGAGTACCGGTAAGATGAAGCTGTTGTACATTTTCCTCTTCAGAGACAATGGTAAGCTGCCTATCATGATCTCGCAATGATCATAATGCTACTGATACATAATAGTGACATCAGGATATCAAGGTAGTGATGCTATGAGTGACAATGATCACACAGCTAGGAGACGACGAAGAGAGCAATGATTCTTTTGAGAAATCCGCGACATGATACACGTCAGCGGATCCTATGGCGGGTATTGGGAATGAATTTCTCTCCGTTATTTAGGAAAACGATAAACAGGGTGACGCCAGCAGCTAATCTGTTTGACCAGTTTTCGCTACGTCAGTTCAGCAAAGGTGCTTCCACTTTTAAGTGCGTCTAATATGATCAGTGCACTGCCTCTAGTATATTTCGCACGCATACACAATGAGACCTTCGGGGTCCCAAATCCAACCTGCGTTCTCGGGATTTGCTGTGCGACAGTATCTGCCCACAGATAGCTGCTCGCTAGAACCAGGCTTGGCTAGTCCACATATTAAAAAAGGGAAACGAAGATGATGTCTATGCTGGTTATATTCTTTCACCTGTACCTGTAGCGGTTTGTTCAGTAATGTTGGTGAACTGCTCTTACAGCTGATACGCACATTTAGAGAATTTGTGAAGGCCTACAAACTCAACTTTTTCTGGCAGGAAAAAGTGCGGAGGAAATACTCCTTCCATTATGAGCTTGTACGCAGATTTTAGAGCGAGCCTCGCGGCCGACAAGACTAGCGAACGAAAACCATCTCGTATCTAACACGCCCACTGGGGCTATGTAATAAATTCAGGCGTCACTTATCTCCCTCGCAGAACCTTGCTTGGGTAGTTCTGTGCTGAACTGGTCAATGTCATTAATGCGAGAAATTCAAATACCTCACTTTGACATGCACTTGATATAATGTCCAATCACCGGAATATTTACGTATAAAACCTAACTGCTAATAACCTAATTATTAACCCTAAGCATTTTATATTTTACAACCATACATAGGTAAGTTCATAACGAACATTTGTGTTGCAAGATAACCTGCGTATACCACGCACTGTGTGAATCTGTGTCATGCGAATCAGCTACATAGGCAATTGCTTATCACGAATTGCTCGGTATTTAGCCGAATTGTTACTACTAGTATCATGGTTTTTTTGCAATGCGAATGCACCCACCTGTGAGTGTGCTTAAGAAGGGTTAACCAGAAAGGCTGAGAGCACCTTGGCGACTGAATGGTACCTCACGGTGCGATGTAACATCGGAAGTCGCGTTACTCCAAATCACAGACATCTGCTTTGTCAAAGAAAAATGCAGTAAAGCGTGCGTTGATATACTATGAAAGCGTTGGCGGTTGAATTATACCTATGGGATCGAGAAAAGTTGGACAAAAAGCACGCCGAATGGTAGCCGGACATATGTGGTGACATGCTTATTGCACATTAAAAGCGGAATTCGCGTTGTACAAGCACCATCAATAGAAATGTTGGTGCAATTGGTTTATCTACTTTATATAACGAGCGGGAGAAGCTGCCGTAGCCCAGTGATAGGGCGCTTGCTTGGCACCTTGAGAGCCCAAGTTCTATACCACGCTAAAGCTAGGTAGCTGCATGTTTGTCGTGCTTGTTACGTCGGCATTTCAAGTGCAACCTTCGATAACACAGTGTTCATTTCTTGTACTAAAAGCAGAGCGCTTTGAGTCGGCCGTCATTTACAACCGGTAATGCAGAACTGTGTGCCGATCCTGCAGGCTGTCCACCGAGGTGAAGTGCAGAAAAGTGGAGACACCATTCATTGTTGCGGGTTCGATCCTCGCAGTCACAGCGTTCCATATATCCACTTAGCGCCGTCCTGGCGTTTTGTGTATCTATTTTAGTTGGTCGTTGGCTGACGTAGATTCTATACGATTCAAACCCCTGGGACCATACCCACGTACCGTGGGCTAAGGACTACTGGTATGGGCCATAAGTGATTGCAGTGTCGTTAATCATGACGCAGGTGACAAGTATCACTTTAGGAATGTAAAGCACATTTGCATCCTACTATGCAAATATTTCGGCATGTAAGGTGAACGAGACAACCAGGACAGCACCGAGAAGTAGGCGGCTAGACAGATAAATAAATAGATAAGTTCATAGTGACTCAATATAGCCAAGATATGCTTCGCATTTAATAACCATGATAGTTTTGAAATGGAGTATAGCAGTTACAATAAAAGGCGGAAAATGCGGTCAACGTACTAATTGTGGCTTATAACCGCATTAGATGCAAGGGTATGAACCTGCAATATGCGGGTATGAGGAACGTGTTACGGAAGGTCTGTCTTTAAAACCCATAAGAAACGACATTTACGTGATGTCCCACAGCCAAAGCTTTCGAGATCAAACCGTAGGTCTTGGGTTAGTATAGCAAACTTGTTGGCATTCACATTTTCGCTCTTCAGTGAATGATTCACACTCATAATTTTTCGGCTGATGACTGAGCGACCTCTACATGTAACTAAAGAAAATTTTTGAGTCCGACTGGGTTCCCGTCACCAATAATTTCTTTTATTCTTGAAAGCTTTGATTGATTAATTTGTGCGGTTTAACGTGCCAAAACCATCTCTGATTATGAGATGCGCCGTAGTGGTGGTCTCCGGAAATTTGGACCAACTGGGGTTCTTTAACGTGCACTGACATAGCGCACCACACGAGTCTCAACATTCCGCCTCCATAGAAATGCAGCCGCCGCGGCCGGGATGCAATCCCGCGGACTTCAGATCAGCAGCCGAGTGCCATAACCTCTAGGCCACCGTGACGGGGCTATTCTTGAAAGCTCCAGTAAAATACCGCCGAAGGAATTATAGCCTCTTGGCGCAAACGGTAGCTTGACAGAAAGCTGTCAAATTGCGCTAAAGGGTTTCGTCGAGCCCATTTCGGAATTTACAGCGCCTCTCTCTAATAGCGTTTGTGTAACTGTGCTCTAAGCGATCACAAGGTTTTACCTAAATCTAGATGCCTATAAATCCTCTTCATGGGCACTTGCCTCTTCATTGTCTGAGAAGCTACAACTTAAGATCTCATGGTTAATTCAGGAAGCACCAGATAATTGAAACAGAGACGAAGAAACACCGTGCTCATCTGGTGATCTGTCGTTCATATTTCGCACTTTCACTTGCGCTGGTTTCCCTCAGTACAAAAATCCTTTCGCGTGAGATTCGATTTCTCAATGTGTGAAAAAAGGCAACTTGTAAACAGATGTGCCTTGTGACAACGCCAGCGTTAACGTGCCATGGTATCCTTGAACTTCTAATTTACGCAAAGAAAAGAAGTTTGCGAGTAACACAGTGCTACAGGCATCCACTGCAGAAATGCCTACTAGGTGCAGAACTTGTAGAAATTTCTCATTGTTGCAACATACAAACATTCGGCATAACTTTCCAAAAGGTGCTCCAAAATATACTCACTAGAGCAATAAAAACCTGAAGGTAGTCCACGAAGTCTTTTAAACCTTTCCTTTTATGTGTCTTGAATGCGGCGGCGTAATTACTAGTTACCACAATTTTTGTCTCCACGGTTACTTTCTTCAAACCTGTGTACAGAGAAATGAATAGAATGTCGGGCAATGCTACCGAAATATTTCTTGGAGGGGAGGAATCAACATATGCGCAGCCCAATTATTAGAGTGATACTAATGCATATCATGATTTCTTTTCTTTGAGCGGGTAGTGCAGTAGTTCGTTATTTACGCACAGCAATCATGATCGATCCTCAAAATGACGACACTCCGCTGCTGTGAATTCTGCATAAATTTTTATCACATAACCTTCTTTTGGCTCTTTTTTGCATAAGAAAAGCTTAAGAAAAAAAGCATCAAGTCCGCCAGCAGCTACCACTGCTCCGACAAAAGAAATTATGCATCGATGCTCCAACTACATTGGCCTGCTAATTTCCATGACGCAAAGCTTTTAGAATGTTGCGTTTTATTTTTCACAGATTGAAATCCCTATATCCGGTTTTACCTGGAAACCTTGTATTACTACGGGAGTGAGGAATGTTCCGAGTGTGTGCAGTGTCCTTAATCCAAACTACAAGGGAAGCTCAGGGGAAGATGGATGCTTGAATCGATGAACAAATCGCAAAGTACGATTTAGAACAGGGAATGTCGCGGCAGCCAACGTTTCGACAAGCGGACTTGTCTTCGTCAGGGCGGCGACTGTTACGGCAACTGTTGCCGCCCTGACGAAGACAAGTCCGCTTGTCGAAACGTTGGCTCCCGCGACATTCTCTGTCCTAATTGGTACTATGCGATTTGTTCATCGGTGTCCTTAATGAAAGACGAAGCTTGTCATTCTGTACACTATTTCAGTCGACAACAGGAACTTACTGATGCTTCGAGCATACAGGAGCTACCACGTTCCTAGCACACATGAATGGCATGTACGTCATATAGCTGCATTTGTGGAGTACAGAATTGGTGTTCTGGTGTGTTTTACTTTTAAGTCAGGAATGATTGGCGCACCGCAATTTGTTTGCCATGGTCTTACGTATTTATCACTCGTATTTATCAGTGGCTGGTTCTTTCTTGCAGCGCCTAGGGCAGTAGGTTGGCGCGCGCAGTGAAGGATTTGTAACATGTGACATTCAGGTTGACACCGTTCCTTGCCGAGATTGTTTAACTAATCACCACATTGAAGCAAAGTTTTTCATTTCGTTCTAACGACCGTGAAAAGAAAGTGACCGATTCTCATCTCAGTATAAAGACTTCCAAGCAGAGCGCGGAAACCACAGCATTCATATTGTCGCGGTTCACTGAGAGCAGGAGTTTTATTGCTCGAAGAACAAGCAGTACTGCGTCGGACTCGGGAGCACCAGCAGCAGAATCAGGAGCAGAGATTCCAAGACCCTCGTCTTCTTCTCTACAGCGGGCTTGCATTCACGAGCGGGTCAGTCAGTCCGTGCTCGTCTTCCTCGTCGCCAGTGTATAACATAGTGGGAAGGTGGCAATATATTGAGAGCCAGGAAGTTTCGCGTGCCAGTTAATGTTCAATGGATGACGATGTCGCCGAATTTGGCCATCTGGCAGTGTAGCATGACCTCGCTTTGAATTTTCTTATGTATTGAATTATTTTCGTTATTGGTAGATCATTTGAATGAGAGATTAAAGAAAGCATGAAATAAAATCTCTAAGATTGTGAGCAAAATGTTCCAAGACTGACACTTTAGTGAAAACTGATGCAGCTTATCGTTGGTGTTGCACTAGTAATACAACCTAACAGACCCTCCTTAGCCAAGATGCTTTACAGTAGTATTATTAATACCCAGTGGGAAGGCTCTCGTCATTTCTAACGCACTCTGTATCTACAAGCTTTCGTTTCCGTTGGCTGTGTTTGCACGCCTCAACAAATATTGCCGAAATGCGAAATACTGACGCAGAAATCATGACAGTTTAGAGTAAACTACTTACTGTTTCGCTGTTTGTCGTCGACTTCTCCGGAGAAAACGTCGCTCCGTTCTTGTAGTACCGCATTCCAGTTGTCAGAGTAAGCGAAGTCGTCACCTGAAAGAAGCATCATACACGTCACTTAGCACTTTTAAAAGGAATCAGGGCTGTTAGGTCACTTGCACAAGATACTGCAGAACGAGAGACTGAAAAGGATAAAGATGTGATAGCCACCGCTGAATGTATAAGTTTAGCCTTTGTGCCGCTCAATTTATGGCGCGAACTTGATTCTCCGTCTTGGTGACCGGATTCGAATGTATAGTGAATTTACGTAATCCTGTATGCTGAAATAAAGTTTGGAGTACGAGAATGCGTCGTCCTTTGCGGACTCGTTAGTTCGTGCGCATAAACAAGCCCAATTTTGTTGCGTTAAATAGCCGGAAGCTGGTGGATAGGTACGAAAAATCGTGCGCACGTTTCTGGATTATTTCTTCGAATGCAGATGGCACATTTATAATGAATTCGTCCGCCTTCTGTGACTTGTCCAGAGTCAAGAAAACTGTTTTACTACATTCATCGTTTTGTTTAGTTGCGTATATATTCTGACACAGAAGTGGTTACATCTGTAGGTCAGCCCTTAAAAAATGCCATATATGGCGATATCAGGAATTGGGCAAATGTGGCTATATATGGCACGTGCCCGTATGTGGTCATATTTGCCCAAATCGCTTTAGAAACATATGTGGCAATGAAAGACACACACGAGGAATGCCGTGTACGACTCTGATGCGTATTGGGCAAATACGGACACGGAGGGGCACGTGCCATATATAGCCAGATATACATATATGGCCATATATGTATATCTGGCTATATATGGCACGTGCCCCTCCGTGTCCGTATTTGCCCAATACGCATCAGAGTCGTACACGGCATTCCTCGTGTGTGTCTTTCATTGCCACATATGTTTCTAAAGCGATTTGGGCAAATATGACCACATACGGGCACGTGCCATATATAGCCACATTTGCCCAATTCCTGATATCGCCATATGTGGCAATTTTGTAAGGAAGGCAACGAGCGTATCTTTCTGCAGCCGGCCAGTAAAAAAACCAATGACCATACTAGATTAGTACTGTCCTTTATTCGTTGGAAGCTTTCTCTCGAACAAACGGCGCACAAGACGCTCTGCGTCGCGACTTCCAGTATTTACACATCCTCTATCCCTCACACAAATTCTTGCGCAAAAAATGCGCATTGAGTGTGCGACAACGGCTGTACTTCTTCGCTTTTTAAGGGAACAAAGTTCATGTGATTGACGAGAAGAAGGAAGAATAATTGAACGGTTTCAATTTACCTGCAGTGGCCAACGGTGTTGCCGATGATAGGAAAAAATTTAGGCATCGTAATAAGGGTGCTAATAATAGTAACTTGTGGAGTTTTAAGTGAAAAAAAGGAAGATGCAAAGGTTAACACAGCAAAAGTGATTGATCATGACACCATAACAGAGCACATAATGGTGTACAACAACAAAGTTGAGGACGCAGCGTAGCTGGGGACGTTCTCCTCCACATTTTCCTCCTCCACACCCTCACCTTCGTTTCCCGCTACTTGATACACTACAATGCACAAGACTGCTGTGCTCCGCCTTCTACTCTACTCCTCAGTTGCCTTTACGATCATATACCCGCAGCTATGTAGTAGTGGAATGATAGCATGAGCACACGGGAAGAAAGGCGTGCGTGTGCCATACATAGGAGTGCACTAATTTGAGGATAATATTATGTCCAATCCTGACGGCTTACCGGAGCGCCTAAAAGCCTCGCTGTTCAAATTCCACGTGCGCTTATGAGGGACGCCGTAGCGGAGGGCTTGGGGTAAGTCTTGGGCGCCTGACACAGAGATAAGCGCTTGCCTTGCTTCCGTTTTGACACATCGTAGAACATTAAGCGTTGCCAGCGTAGTCTACACTCTAAGGAAAAAGTAGCCGAGATGGGAGTTTTTACCAGCGTGTCGACCACAAGCACTCTAACGCCCCAACCATGTACTACGTCATAGCGGAGTGAATACGGCACATCACATCAATTTACCGCCGTCGCTACGTAACAGAGTATAAAAACGACAAGAGCTGATTATACTACCCACGGAGTTTCAGGTCACGTGTTCTCAAGCTCCACCTGGGAGTTTTTAACAATCGTCTTCAGTACCGACGCGTTGCGTCTGTGTGATGTATGTGTGTGTGCGCGGCTGCGCTCGCACGTCCGTTTAGTGTTTCCATGTGATGCTCTAGTGCATTGGTTGGTTCGACGAATCGTCGGCGGTTATCGTATCTGTGCGTTCTCGCGCGAGTATTTTATGAGTCCAAGGGAAGCACCACTTCATTTTTTGAAACAATGAGTCATAAGTGCGCAGTGA
Source organism: Hyalomma asiaticum (assembly GCA_013339685.2). Taxonomy (NCBI): domain Eukaryota; kingdom Metazoa; phylum Arthropoda; class Arachnida; order Ixodida; family Ixodidae; genus Hyalomma; species Hyalomma asiaticum. Next base: position 84,078,035 of record CM023488.1, on the reverse strand, counting down.
GTTTGCAACGGCCGATCAGTGTTCTGTGTAAACGTTTCAACGCTCTTTCCACTGGTGAACCGCATTAGACCGCCCTGCTCCTCCAGCCAGACGCCGAATGCCACACATCGACCAGAAGACCACAGTGATGTGGGAATCGGAAACATATTTTGTCAAGTGGCTGGGGCACCACCATCGAGAGAGTGTCGATGTGATTTTGGGCTCCTGAGATTATGAAGATTTTATGCGGACAAACCAGGATTATCGGAAAGCGAACGTCAGGACTATGGACTGGAAGAAGAAACGATAAAAAGGATACCAAATTTAACCAGGTAGACCAAATATAATATTATACAAGGAATTTTCCCGGACCACGCCTAGTCCTAGCTACCTTCAGCAAAAGCTCCTACGTGGATGTAACCATAAACTCCCATATAGCTAGCCGCAATGCCTCCGCAATGGATGTGCACATATACTCCCATAGCTACCCGCAAAAGCTACGCGATGGATGTAAAGATTACTCCCAACAGGTCGGCCCAAAAGCTCCTGTCAAGCGGAGTGAGCCTTTTACTCCGTATGACTGGAGTATATTAAACACCTATCGGGCAATGCGATATAAGCCAAGTCATTTACTCCCATGTCGGCTCATTTTTGTTTACAGCGTGGTTACGATGATGTCAAGAAAAGTTTGCAGCGGGCTATTTAGATGAGGGCATCGCAACAGCCCGAGTCTTGGCTAATCCCGCCAAGGGGATAGATGAAAATGTGAAGAAGCATCATCATCATCATCATCATCATCGCACCAGTATGCATCTGTGGCACGAAGGAATATACAAGGAAGCCCGCATATCGTGCCGCCTACACTGTTAGAAATTTATACCTTTGGACTGTTGCGCTTCGAAACACTGAAAAAGTTCCAAGTTTGGGAGAAGGGAAACGTACTATTCACTCGTGGTGGCAAGGTTTAAAAGAGTTGAACATCCGCCACCTTAATACGGCAGGCCGAAGACGCCGCCAAGGCCCACGGGATCATGGCCGTCGTCTAGGTTGGGTCCTTCCCCCCGCGCTTGAAAGGGGAGGAGGATTTTTCTGCTAATTAAATAAAGTTTGTTCATCATCATCCGCCACCTTATTCGTTTTTCATGATTACATGCTTCACTACGGTGTCGAGGATCGCTGTTCGAAAACAGGATTTAGACGTTATATTAAGATATGTCTGTGTTTTCCACATTAGAAATATGAACAACTGTGTAGATTGCGCCATTTTTGGTAAAGTATTGCTTGCATACTATTTTATAATTATTGTGTAATTCTTTTTCTCTAGTTAACAAGAAAGAAATACGTACCATACATGTCGGTAACCAACTCGGTAAGGGCGCTTGATTTAATATTGCCCAAAAAGTGAGGCACACGATCGCCGTACTTTTGCTCCTGGTTCTCTTCGTGTGAAATAGTTATATTACCATTTATAATTCCTTTCTATAAAGAGGGAGACTTTGGTCAACGAGAGCATCAGCCATTCAATAATGCATCGGCATTACGAAACGCACAATTTCATTTGTCTTGATTTTTGTTTGCAAAAGATATCTGACGTGCATATGTATGTATGATATATTCCGCATAATTTACACACACACAACTTAATTATAGAAGAGGAGCTGAAGGGAAGACGGAGGCACGAATCGATGAACAAACAGATCGCTAAAAACGACGAGGAACAAGGAATGTCAATGGAACCTCCATTTCGACATTTCCTATTTTCCATAGTTTTTTGCAACGTGTTTACCCACATACAACTAGCGAGACGTTCTTAGTATTACATGTTGCCCCGCCACGGTGGTCTAGTGGCTAAGGTACTCGGCTGCTGATCCGAGGGTCGCGGGATCGAATCCCGGCCGCGGCGGCTGCATTCCGATGGAGGCGAAATGTTGAGGCCCGTGTGCTGCGTGATGTCACTGCACGTTAAAGAATCTTAGGTGGTCGAAATTTCCGGAGCCCTCCACTAAGGCGTCTCTCATAATCACAACTGGTTTTGGGACGTTAAACCCCACGAAACAACAACAATTAGTATTACATGTTCCGTTTTTTAAAACTGAACATGTGGGTTCATTGGTGCAAATGAACCCACTTGAGACGAGAAGTTAGAGTAAAGGCGAAGGCCTGCAGGGATCAAAAATATCTAAGCAAATAATCACAGACATCGTCGCTAGATGGAACGCTTGAACGAGTCACCAAACCAATAACAAGGACACTTTTGCTATATTCGCCATTTTTATCGGTTACAAAGGCCTTTGCGTTGCTACCAAAACAAGAAAGAAAGAAAGCAGCGGCCTAGCCATAATTTTTTCAACGCGACAGCGTTAAAGAGCTCGTTTCGCAGAAATTCCGGTGTTGGCGTCGTTAGTTGGGAGCGGAAATTCGAGGTACATGTAAGGGAAAAAATTGGCAGATCCCACGTGCAGTGGGAATCAAGGAAATGCGAAGCACGCATAAGGAACGTAAAATGGATTTGCGTTGTTGTCCCGCTATACCGAGTTTAGTACATATGAAGTTAACGAAACGGCCGCAAGAGCACCACGACTGTGGCATGTAAGCCATGCCACTCATACACGTATGTCACGATTTTCATGTTATGACCTGTCATTTATGATCGTCATGCAGTCCTGTTGTGCCAAACCAATTTTCGTATAGGCTCCGTGCAGTCGAGTTTTCCATGTGCGACATCAGCGCCAGAATGCACTGCCTGGCGGAGAGAAGAAGCAAAATTGGGCAGACTGTGCCAGGGAAATACGCGAACGCGATGCGCGTCTCCAACTGTACAGCAGCAGCGACCGCCCGTCCCGCCTTCTTTCGTTTTATTTCCTTTGAGACGCGTGCTCCAAACCTGCGGCAAACTGTTCCAAAGGGCAACGCCGCGAGCGTTCGTGTGGTTAGCAGCACGCCCGGAAAGCAGCGAAGGAACGCGCCCGTCGCTGTCGCCTCGGTTTCCACCGTGCGCGACTGAGCCGTCCGACGAGAGCTACGTAGCGCCCTCTGGTCCGTAGATGGAGCCATCCCATTAACGAAACGGCAGTATAGCGCCAGGACCATGGCATGTATGTAAATCATGCCGGTCATGACACGCGTGTCATGATTCTAATGTTATGACCTGTCATTTACGTTCGTCATGCTGTCGTGTTGTGCCATAGCAATTTTGGTATACATCCCATTAACGAAACGCCTGGCATGTAAATCATGCCGCCCATGACATGCATGTTATGCTTTTCATGTTATGACTTGTCATTTATGTTCGTCATGCTGTCATATTGTTGCATAGCAATTTTCCTACACAACCCACTAACGAAACGGCAAAGAGAGCACAAAGACCTTGGCATGTATATCATGTCGCTCATGACATGATTTTCATGTTATGATCATCGCTCATGACATGATTTTCATGTTATGATCTGTCGTTTACGTTCACGATGCAGTCATCTTGTGGTATGCCAATTTTCGTATACATGCCGTTAACGAAACGCGTGGCGTGTAAATCATGTCGCCCATGACATGCATATCATGATTGTCATGTTGTGACCTGTAATTTATGTTCGCCATGCCGTCATGTCGTGGCATACCAATTTCCGTATACATCCCATAAACGAAACGGCCAGGAGAGCACCAAGACCGTCGCATGTAAATCATGTCACTCATGACATGCATGTCATGATTTTCGTGTTATGACCTGTCATTTATGTTTGTGATGCAGTAATGTTGTGGCATGCCAATTAGCGTACACGTCCCATTAACGAAACGCGTTGCATGTAAACCATGTCATTCATGATATGCATGTCATGATTTTCATGTTATGACCTGTCATTTATGTTCGCCGTGCAGTCATATTGTGCCATACCAATTTTTGTATACGCCCCATTAACGAGATGACCAGGAGAGCACCAAGACTGTGACATGTAAATCATGCCGCTCATGACCCGCATGTCATGATTTTCATGTTTTGACCTGCCATTTATGTTCGTCAGGCAGTCATGTTGTGCCATACCAATTTCCGTATACATCCCATAAACGAAACGGCCAGGAGAGTACCAAGACCATGGCATGTAAATCATGTCGCTCATGACATGCATGTCATGATTTTGATGTTATGACGTGTCATTTATGTTCGTCATGTAGTCATGATGTGGCATACCAATTTTCGTAAACATCCGATTAGCGAAACGGCCAGGAGAGCAGAAAATCGTAGGCGGCTAGATAGATAGATAGATAGATAGATAGATAGATAGATAGATAGATAGATACGCTCAAACTCGCCGAAGTTCGCTAAGAAATGCTTCGCATTTAAAAAAATCACAGCATATTCACGGGGTGAATGATGATGAGTGGGGCGAAGCTCCGGAAAGAATCATCGGTAAACCGTGAAACTCTTCCGTGGAATTCGCCCCACAATTAAATGTGAAACACTTGAGTAAATGTCATCAAACTATTATAACATCTCGCATCTTTCATCATCAACTACAAGTACCGCCATCTAGTTTTATAACATCTCGCGCATGCTACGAATCCTCACGGTTCAACTATGCACAATGCACAAGTGAAATCTCCCTCCGGCACTTCATTGCAAGTCAAGATGCAGTGCCTATGTATATATATATATATATATATATATATATATATATATATATATATATATATATGGGTTGCCGGTGAACGCTTCTCCAACGCGAGCAGTCGGTATTTCTCAATCAAGAAACTCGCTAGGAGACGCTGCCTGCGCCAACGTTGTCTCTCGCGGGCGAGCGCGCGCCGGGAGCCACGCGCTCGCCCTCAGCGCGCGCGTGCCTCCCGGCAGCACGCGCCGGTGGCTACCTACTACTACTACATACATCGGGGACGCACGACCCAGGCCTTAAGGAGCTTCGTCCCTAAAAACCACAGCATATCCACGGAGTGAATGATGATGAGTGGGCGAAGCTCCGGATGTTCATCGTAGATCGTACCGAGTTCCGGATTAATTTATTTAACGCGCACACTACGAATCCTTATGGTTCAACTACGCAGCACAAGTGAAATCTCCCACCGGCACTTCATTGCAAGTCAAGATCCAGTGCCTATATATATATATATATATATATATATATATATATATATATATATATATATATATATATATATATATATATATATATATGGGTCGCCGGTGAACGGTGCTCCAGCGCGAGCAGTCGGTATTTTTCAATCAAGAAACTCGCTAAAAGACGCTGCCTGCGTCAAGCTTGTCTCTCGCGGGTGAGGGCGCGTTCTTCTTCTTGGCGAGCTGGTAGAGTGTTCATGGAAGAAAGAGCGTTTTCATAGTAAACGCGCGCCTTTCACTCTCTCTCTCTCTCTGTCTCTCTCCCTCTCACAAGACCGCAGATGGAAGAGTGAGAGAGCTGACGTGCCGGGAGGCACGCGCCGAGGGCGAGCGCGAGCCTCCCGGCGGCGCGAGGTGGAGGGAACGACCCACACCCTAAGGAGCTTCGCCCCTAAAATCTTTGGACCCAGTGGCCATCGAACATGACACTCCTCGCTCCGCAGCGCGATGCGCTACTCGCTCGGCCACGGCGCAAGCATTTGTGCGCCGCGGCGGTGTAGTGGTTATGGCACTCGGCTGCTATCCAAGAAATGCGGTTTCGATAGCGGCCGCGGTGGTCGGATTGTCGGTGGAGGCAAAAATGCCAGAGGCCTGTGTACTGTGCGTGTTGGTCTAAATTTCCGGAGCCCTCCACTACGGCCTTTCTCTCTTTGACTCCCTTTCCTCCACCCCAACAGACGCTTATCTGTGCTCCCTACATGGGCTGCAGAAATTAATGTCCTTTCCTAACTGAACTACAATCGTCGTCATCATCATTGCCATGAGCTGTTACCGTGAGCCTTTGATATGCACCATTTCGCGTTGGTGATGCGCACATCTCGGTGGTGCGTCTCAGAGATCCTTCAGCGTGGAAGAGCCTCGACTGTCTACCGCGATATTGCGCAAGTGGTCCACGGCGTCTAGAGTTACTGTACAGGGAGCCTATCCAGGGTGCCCTGATAAGCGCTGCGCTGTACAGGGTAGTGACAACGATAGTGAACTAGAAGACGTCCAGTTCACTGTACACGAGACATGGCGCTGAGCTGCGCTGGCGTACATGGACAGGTTGAATCGTGCGTCTGGGTCTCGAACGAAGCACGGGCACCAAACAGACGCGCATTGCGTCTCGAATGAAGAACAGCCACAAAACAGACGTCCAATTGGTCGATTTGATTCAAAATGGCGTTGCAGCGGCTAATGGTTGTCACCACCCTTTACAGAGTAGCCTGTGCCAAGGCATCTTAACGCGCGTAGTTGGAAACATATACAGGGACACTAACGGCGCCGTGTTTCGCCGCCCGGCATGAATGGTGCACGTAGGAGGACGCTCGCACTTTTGCGTAAGGGCCTGGCCGCCTGTGCTTACTCCTGTGCTCGCGATGGTGTAGACGTTCAATCACGTCATATTGCGATGGATTCTGTACTGTGTACAAGAGCTAGGCGAACTGTTGTTGTTGTTGTTTTCCTCAACTGAGGTGCCTTTTTCATCGTCGAGTTTTAATGGCGCGTCCCCGCCATTACAGGCCATTACAGTGCAGTAATTAATAATCTCAAATCTACAAGTAAAGACTTACAATAACAAGTGTGGTGTTACGAGAATTACGTGGCTAGGCGACTCGTGAGCCTGGCAAGAGAAAGAGCGCGGTGAGAATGGCGCCACGCGTCGCTATCGCCTGCAGCTGCGTTGCCTTCCTGTCTCTGAGCGAGCATAGAGGTTGCTGAAAGTTATGAAGAGGAATGTGCCGGTATAGCCAACGGTTCAACAAATAGACTTATCTTCTTTAGAGCAGCCACTCGGCGAAGACAAGTCCACTTGTCCAAACATTCGCTCTAGCGACATTCCGTTGTCTTACAACGACAGGAACCTCTGCTGCATGCCTTTTGTTGGTTGGTTGGTTGGTCCTTGGGTATCTTGGCGCAACCCACTCTGGGGGATCGGCCATGAACCGGAAAAGAAATTTGTGTGGGAGAGAACTCCTAATAAAATACAAAAAAAAATTGTAGTACGAATATGATAATCAAATTTAGGTTAAAGGAATAGTTTTCTGCGAAGTCTGAAGGCATATAATTATAAAAGAGAAGCGAACGCTATGGAGATGTTCTCGTAATGGTTCCTTTTCTTTATCGCTTTCAACGATCACTCCATCAGTGCAAGCTTCTATCCCTCCCCTAGCATCTGTTCTAGTTCGGCTTTGAACCAAAATACTGTATAAGCTACTTACTATCCCGTGTGACAAATGGTGGTCCTCGGGCGAGCAAAAAGCCACCGAAACGTCGTGCGCGCAATTATTTGTACCTTTTGTTTTCTGACGAGAAAATTAAACTTGCAAGCGATGAACGTCTGCAGGGCGAGTGTAAGCGTGTTAGCAAACAGTCAGCTGATGAAATGTATCCGCAATAAAAATCAACACCGCCGTTCTCGTAGATAAATATGAATCATATCAGCATATCTGTGGGCCAGTCAATCATATTAGAATCGTCGATAAGATTGTTCAACCTTTCACGCATGAGGGAGCACTATACACCGAGTGGTACGGATATTAACTTCATCAAAAGGCACACACATTATAAATAGAAAACGAATACCACTATACGCGCGTCGCTTATATAGTGAGAATTACATAATAAGTGGGCTTACAACACGGAGTCCATTTTCTTTCGTTAATAATAAGACGGATGATGATTCTGCATCTTCATAAATACTGCTGGGCTCCATATGGATATCCTCCTGGCAGTTAAAAAAAGAAGAATACACCTCAAAATATCAGAAAACAGTATTTCGTGAAATATTTCACAATCAAATTAATTTCTCAGCAACCTAAATCAACACCATTTGACAATAAAGCTCGCGCGGAAAAGCTATCATATTTCAGATGACCAGGGAATAAGCATTTTCTTCGCATATTGTGCTCAACGTTAATAAAATGGAAAGCCCAAAATAATCCGCAGAGCGGGGGAACAATCACTTACCACGCCATCACTTTCAACTATATCAGACATACGGAGAAGATGAATATCCTTTGCAAACAGTGACGTCTTCTGCAGGCGCAGTACGATATCCCGAGTTATCGTTATACACAGCTGGTTCCCAGAGCTACGCTCCTCTATGATCTGTGGGAACACGGTTTCTCTCATTGCGTGTCCTGGAAGTGTACCAGTCAATCAGATATGTTGAGTTTTTATGTTTCATTTGCCCGTAATATGCGCGTCAAATTCCGAACAACGCAAGAGAATATTTATTAATTTACTGCAGATGACGTCTACTCATAGAACGCACGTAATAATGAGGATTTTTTTAGCAAAGCCAAGACCAAAACTGACGCTTTGCGAGGAAAAGCGGTGAGCATAGGTAACAATATTATTGAGAAAGGTATAATTGAGGAGCTTTGGGGATATTGTGATGACCCATGGATCAAAGAGCGATAAAGGGAATAAGAAATAAATTCGAGATGTGATACAACAAATAGTCGGTCCTAATAAAATAATTTCCTTAAGACTTTGACAACCGGACAATAGCTGTACAGTATCGTTAAGCAGCGTGCAAACAATGGCGGAGGTAAAACCTCTACACAAGGTACTCATAAGCAAACCATTGGCAACGTAAGAAAACTTCAAAACTTCAACATTTTTTCTGTTCGGCAAATAAGCAGTCTACAGTAGCACGTTTAAGGAAAGGTCTGCTGGTCTGTAAATGAGACAAGCGCCACACAAAAAGAAAACAATGTATGCGAAGTGACAATCGAGCGCGAATGCCAGCGCACTCGAAGAAATAGTGGCTATTTTCACTGATTTGGTGCTATCGTTATTTCTATTCTTCAATAAAGTGGTCTCCAATAAAGTGGCTGCCCCAAGACGCTCTCTAAGTCTGGCTCTTCTAGTCACAACACTGCGTGACAATATCATATCAAGCAAACAGCAAACATTAGATAATGTGCTGTTTGCCATTTCACTGACCATAAGACGATGCTTGTTGCGGTTGGCCGGAAGATGTCTCCAGAAGAACAAATCGAACAGCTGCCAGATAGCTAACGCAAGAAGGACGACAGAATGTGACCATTTACGAATGAAAGTGTCACGCCTATGTGCAGTTCATAATACAGGACCATGTGACTACATCACTGTACAATATTTTTATGAAGTTGATATACAAGTGCTATTAAATAGATCGAAACCTCTACCATTACTATAGATATGTCGCGCGCGCGCGTGTGTGTGTCTGTGTCTGTGCGCATGTGTGTGTGTGTAACAACACACATTAATAAGTATGCACTGAATGGTTGAAGTGCACACTAGGGGCCGGATTTCCCTATCGCGTTCAACTCTTACAGGCGAAGCTTAAGGGTCCCCCAATTTTGATTCTAGTTATTTTAATGAAAATTGTTAAGAACGCACTGGATAAACTCCTGCGGGAGATATATTGGTGACTTGCGAAAGGATTCTGGAGAAAGTCGTCAAGTATATTAAAGAAAAGTAGGACAATGTATACGTACGGGGTGCTCCGCTTGTTATCAAAAACGCCAACGCACACGCTGCTGTTGCTAAAGCCACATTCCTCCTCATTTCGTTCAAGAGGACCTAAAGAGGGGAAATGTTTAGGCGCGGCTCTTGTAGACTCCTTCACAAATGCGAAGTAGTCAGTATTACAAAGGCCGTGCGTTCAAAACTATTTCCGGTGATGTATTCGCCCCCAAACGCGAAAGTTCGCTGCGAACTACATGTTCAGTGAAACATTTGTAATATCATTATGTACCTGTTTACACTAATTAAGAAAATTGGAGAGAAGTCACGGATGATGAAAACACATGTTGTCTCTATTGCAACGTTCTGAAAAAGCAATTATCTTTTGACATCTCTTCGGAATACACTTGCGTCGAATATCTTCAAGATATACACACACTTGGTCCTCGGTAAACGTCACTACGGCTGCTACATGCAACATGTGTTGCTTATCTTATTTTACTACATTGGCTTAATGGCACACCTGCTGTTTCAAAAAAGAAAGAGTGCCTCTACAAGGAACGTCGTAAACGCCTTCAGCATAATGCGAACGCTTCGTCATGCAATAAATACTCTATTCCGCGGAGAGTAGAAGCTATACATGCACTTAATTAGGTAGGTGCCGCATGTCACAATTCATGTTTGACCTTTTGGGTAGCCCAATAAAACTATCAGTCGAGGAAGCTTCCGTTAAAATGTGAGCTAATTATTGTTCCACCATGCGCACTAGGCAATTTGTAATTCGTTTTCAAATACAGCTGCAAATTGCCCGCTCGTTTCCCAACAAGTGTTCCCCACAAGTGCTCGTTTCCCAACAAGACATAAATTGAATAGGCTGAGTTTGTGATGGTGGAAAGATCATCTTCTAGGCTTTATCTGCTCGTTTTGAATCTAAGCGATCAACAAAATATGCTTATTTCTCTTAAAGAGCAACGAAAAATATCAAGTGATGCAGTCGATACCCCATGTGAATTCACCTGTTCAAAGAAAGGGGAGGGGGGGGGGGGTCTTTCAATGTAGGTGTGAAACCAAATTGTGAATTCTGTGCTCCGTGCAGTGAAATATTGTTTAGCTTACATATTAACAGCAGCCATCACGACGTATCGATAGCATTTCTCATTTTCTTAGATTCTAAGAAAGTGTTGCCGTTTAAGTAAAGCCTAGGCAAGTGCACCTGCTAGCATACACGATCGCTACATGCACCTGGTAGCATGTATGGTTAGATGTTTTAGATTACAAAATATAAACGTCGCATCAGACGCCTCTTTGCTTATGGAATGTACAATTTGCTTATACAATATACAATACAATATCCCCAAATCTAAATAAGTCAAGTATATTGTTCGTAAGTATCCTGAACATGTAACAGGGCAAAAATTTCTGTTAGAAATCCTGCAGGTCTCCCCCATTGTGGGAATCGGTATCATACGAAGCAGTCAACGAGGAGATCTACTATGATGAAATGTTTGGCACTCACTGAAGTGTAAGGACTAGGATCAAGGTCTTTGTGCAAAAGGCACGAGTGCCCACTCATTATTACGCTTAACGTGGGCCAATCAGGAACGTCGACAGCACCTTGGCGAGGTTGCTCATGGTACGACGCAGCATTTAAATTTAGGCTAGCGCACCGTGGAAACGTCGGTCTTGTCGAACAAGAATTCAAGCTGAGATGAATTACAGTCACTGACCAAGTCGGATGAGTTGATCGACGTTTCGGAACCGCATACGGGTTCCTTGTTGACTGTTGAGTGAACAAGGAACCCGTATGCGGTTCCGAAACGTCGATCAACTCATCCGACTTGAACAAGGAACCCGTATGCGGTTCCGAAACGTCGATCAACTCATCCGACTTGGTCAGTGACCGTAATTCACCTCATCCAATGCCTGACCAGACGAATTTCCGTCGAACTCTTGACTAAGAATTCAAGCTGATTGCAAGGTAGCGGAAACGCCTATCACAGGTGTCGTTCTTTGAATTATTCTTCTGGGATCAAGGTAACGTGGGTAAAAGTATGCCGAGTAGTAGCACAACATACGTATGGTTTATAACATTGCTACGATAGTGCTTAATGCACACTAGAAGCGGAGTTGGCATCACAAGCACAATCATCGGAACTGCATGTTCAGCAGGCTGATTTACTACATACACTGTGTTGGAGGAGGCGCCGTAGGCCTAGCGGTAGCGTGATTCCTAGCCAGCTCAAGGACCTAGGTTCGGTACTGCCCGACCGCTTGGTAGTCTGCACTTTGCAAAGCAACTGTCAGTGAATAAAATAAGTCCTCGATACTAACGCTACAACCATAGAGGGGGCAGTGACCTCACTCTCAAGAAACGGGATCACTTGAAACGAATTCTTCATATGAACGGATCCAATATCCGGAAGGACAGCAGGTGTCTATTGCAGAAACCCCGAGAATGGCATTGCCAAATCCCATGCTCTCTAGCTGCTGAACGGAACGGAACACCAACCATCTGTGTTGGTGTTCTGTTCCAAACAAGTAAAGCAAGGAACGATTTCTTTCTTTACAGAAATCGAAAATTTATGTAGATTTAACGCGTTCATTATGCTCGCCTTCTTATTCTTAACATTTGCTGTTTTTCGAATCATATTTCTCAGTTTCTTCTCCACTTCCTATATCTCATTCATTTCCTAAAATGTTCTTTCTGTCGTCAAAACAAATATTCTGCCCTATCCGCCAATAAATACCCCATTCTCTTCGCAACCAAGATATTCACCAAGGAAGCCATCGGCACGTGTGAATCAACTCACTCCTACGCTGAAGCCACAACAATTGCAGCCTCATCTATACAGCGCCCACGCAATTTTTCAGGAAACTTATTGGAGAGGCAACACGCCATGACAAAAAGCTCCGCGGCAACAAGACGACGTTCACTACGAACCTCTTTTGCAAGTCCTTCGCGTCAAGTTTCTTATGGATTGGGATAAGCTTAGCATTCTTCAAAAGATTCCGGCACTCTCGCCTTCATAGGGCATTGCGTATGCTGGTTTGCCTGTTTGTCTAGTGCAATTTGCGGACCATTCTTTCAGAGATCGGCTGTTATCTGATCGTGACCAAGTCTTTTTTGCCTCTTGCCCCACTGTGATCTAGAGGCTATGATAATCGGCTGATGATCCGAGGATCGCGGGATCGGATCCTGGCCTCTGCGGCTGCATTTCGGGGGAGGCGAAATGTTGAGGCCCTTGTACTGTGCGATGTCAGTCACGTTGAAAGATGCCAGGTGATCAAAATTTCAGGAAGCCTCCATTTCGCCGTCTCATGATCAAAGCTGGCTTTGGGATGTAATACCCGAGAATTCTATCAGCATTTTTTCCCTGACGTTTCTTTCAAAGGGACAAACCAAAGGTGGCTGTTTTCCCTATCTTGACCAGGTTTTTCACAATCTAAAAAAATGTTACGGCAACGTTCTGGAGTAAACCGAGTATTTGCAGCACCTTTTGGGTTTCAGTAGTTGAGCTGTCCTACGAGGAAGCCAGCTTGCACTACCACGCACAGGGACCCTTACGTAACGTGCACCCCTCAGGTTGTGCACAACTTTAACTTTCATGTGGGAAATAATGCGTGGGCCAGACCGACAGTGAAACGTACGTCTGGGTGAGCACAGTAATAAAGTAAGAAGTTCCGCGATAGACGAGCACCCAGCAGCCCGTTCTTGAAAATGTGACACGGAGACACCGTGCTACGCTCTCTTAAAGCAAACTGTTGTCTATATCCATAGGAATAAGAGAACGAGGAAAATTCCCGAAACGTCAAAGATAGCTACAGCAGGTGATGAACACTGTTAGAATGCCGTCTATTGTTTTGGCTAAGAAAGAGATTTAGTGTATGGCACAAAAATCACACGACTGCTTATCTTCTAACCTCTTTGTGTGTCTTTCTCCAGTGCCGTATGTGTGCGTGAGTATGCAAGTTTACCAGCTACAATAAATCATTTCTTGAATGTCCGCGCTCGCATCGTCTTCTTGTAATTTGTTTCTTTCTTGCGGGATGTGTTCTATTTTGCGGCGGACTACCAGCACGCGCAAACTTCTTCCCGGCTCACATACACAGCCCGGGCCCTGACAGGAAGTCGCATTACAAAATTCTTGGAGGATTGAGTGCTCCTTCGCCAAAGCATGCGTTGTTATTTGAGTAAAGACATAATGTGGAATAGCTTGAACACCATAACATAATGCGTTCACGTGTAGCGCTTGTGTGACAGCGGCCACAGCTGGACGAACCGGTTTACCCGGTGCAGACTTTGCCTGCACATTATTGGGCGCCCTTCGAAGCTTTGGGCCTTTACTTTTCAAACGTAACATACACGTACTGCCTACAAAAGTGAGAGAAATAATATAGACAATATGTGCTGGCTTTCCTGCGAAAACTGCTTTCTACTTTGGAGGCAGTGACCAGATACAATGACTCGAAAACTCTACAAAGGGACACCAAGCGTGTTTATTCACCAGCGGACAACAATCTCACAAAAGCGCACGCCGTGGTACCGACACGCTCCTACAGTAGCCCACCTTCGCTGGTAATTTCTACAAAAGGAGATTTTGATCCAGGTTCACAGAGTAGTTCAGGCAGTTTCGCAACAGAATATCACAATCTTTAGGGGCACCTAAGATTCCCTCCCCACAATTGGGATGAACTTATCAGAGCTCCTATCTAGTGAAACAGCAAGCCATCGTTTCCTGAGACGAAAGGTCCCTTCCAGAGTGGGACCACCGTGAGGCACAAGGTCATATACGTTTTATTCTCACAGAAAAAGCTGTTACGACCACGACCACCACCGTATGCTTCCATGCCATATCTGTTGCCGACAGTTGACAGAAATCCTACAGACTGTGACTTGAAGTTAAGTCATATGACGCTGTGCACTAAAAGCCTAAAGGAACCCAGAAGCATTGTGCCTTGTACGGATACTTTATCTAGCGTTAATTAGTTCACTGAAGACATATCTTACAGTGTTATATCTCAAGCGGTTCGCACTATGATGAAAAAATAAGACATTTTTGCGGATTTAGCGATTCCCCTTCGGGTATTTTCTGCACCTACGTTTGCCATTGCACTGCTATTAACAGTTGTCACATTTTCTGGAACTATTTTTATTGCAGCAATGAGTTGAAGTAATGTACGAAGAAATTATGAACGTTAAGCTTATTTATGATTTTTTTGTAAAATAATATTCTGTTTTCCTCTTTATAGCAGGAAAAACACTCATTAAAGCATCCGGACAATATCTGTACCACGATAAACTCTTCGAATGACAAGGTTGGGAATATATCTATAACATACTCATGAGTAATAGACGAACGCGGATACACTGGTGTGTACAATATATGAACTTTTCTCTGTAACCTGGGGGCGCATGAAATATTTTGTTTGAAGTAGTGTTTGTACAGAATATCACTTACTCACGGGTTCCTTGCGATGCGTTGTAGGAACGGTCGCGAATCGAGCTGATGATCTGTCATACAAGCGGCCAGCTGATAAGACAGGGCCAGAAAAGCGCAGCGACATTACCGGCAACTTAAGTTACATTTTAAAAACGTGTGACTAAGTTCTGGCAACTTGTGAATAACACATATTGTACGTGCCTTATAAGATCACATGCCTTCTGTAAGCTATGTCTCCGAAATTTTCTGTAGTTGAGATAAAATGACATTTTTCGTGGTATGAAAGCTAATAGCGTGGTATGAAATATCACACACTTAAAAAACACTTGAAAATGTTATGCATGGTATGCGTTTACTTTTTGGTATATATGTATCGGGAACTTCGCTTCATGTTGAAGGTTTTATTATGACCTTTGCAATGCTTATATATTAAGTTTCCTCTATTATGACGTGTCACACATCGCCCCGTGTGGGTTTCTCGGTAAAAATGAGCGACACAAACAACATTACAGCTGTGCTCTTGATGACATGTAGACAATCCACAAAGCATTCGAATGTAGAAGTACTATAGAAGCATTTAAATTGCCCTGCAACGTTTTGTACATAACCTGAAAATGCTGCCAAAAATTGCCAATAATTCTGGAGGTCTCTGTAGGCGTGCTAGCTAGATTTTATCCCACATCAAGCGCCAAGGATTTTACAATTTCGTTAAAAAACAGCTGGATAGCGCTTATTCTTCCTCTAACAAACGGCGCCACCGGGCGGGCATTAAGGAATACGTAGAAAGCAGACCACCGCCTGACTAGCGGACGCCGCGGAGCACCGTTGGTGCGCGCAATGATTCTCGTCACTGGCGCATCGTAGAACGATACGTTGGCTATAAATATCAGGTAGGCCGCCAGAACGTTCCCTCGAGGCTTACGGTGCAGCAGTCAGAAGGTGCTGTGATGCAGATATGCACCCGCTCCCGTGGTCCCTAAAGGTCTCCGACTGCACAGCCGCGACTGACGTCCGCGGAACACATGTACGGTTCATGTGACTTTCCCGTTGTAATTTGATGTAAGGTATTCATTGGTCTAGAATGATTTCCGGTACCTCTCATGCGGCAAACGGAGCGGCAGGCTTCCACGTTTATTTAAAAATGTTGAGAGACAAAGTGGTATTTTGCCTTGTTGGCCACCTTTGACACATAAGTTGGCTGCTGTAACATGGACAGTCGCTGAACAACCTCAAGAAAGTTCAGTTACGCTGTATGATCTCCACACAAAACGACGCGCGTGACTATTCGCAACACAGATGCACGTAACAACAGCAGCTGCTTCCACGTTTCAAGAAGAATAAATTTGCACGAAGAAATATAGCATACTGTGCACTCCGATATTTTTATGTTTTATCGCTTTAAGAAGCAGGAGTGATTTCAGATCTCAACTATAAAGGTGATGAAAATTCTACAGCGAAAACGACTGCCTACTTGGCCGATCAAAATGGCTTCTGTAAATTGCATGGAAACTGCTTGAAAAATATATGCACACTCGCACAGCCGCCATGTTTGGAGGTAGCCGTACGGAATCGGCGGTGATTGCTTGTGATGTGTGATGGGCGCGGGTTTGGAAAGTACGCGTTAAAAAGGAGAAAGGTGAATGAGGCAAAGAAAGACGACGACTGAAGACGGCAGCGGACCGGGAGAACCGCCATAAATGAAAGACGAAGACGACGAAGAACAAAAGGAGTGGCGTTGCAAAATTAAATGGTAAAACGAAGCATCTAACCCGGAACAACCACGGAGTTCCCAACGGCCAATGGCTGAAGAACACGGGGACGCAGCGGTGGCCAGTCAGAGATTAACGAATAAGCAAAAGAGAAAGAAGGGCTTGCAGCACAAAACATCCTTTTTTTCTCTCTCTCTCTATCGGTTCCTTCCAATAATTTAAAATCAAAACGTAATCACCTCTTGGCCAATCCCCCCTGGTGGGTAAGTGCCGTAATTCTTCAGGAACATCATCATCATCATCATCATCATCACCGGATTCTGAGGGGGAGTTCCAGGAAGGCGAGTGAAGGCAGAGGATCGTCCACAGGGCCGGGCGTTCAAGACAGGCAGTCGGGTTCCATACCCGAGCCACCAGGGCTTCATCCGACCAGGACCTCCTGCTGACCTGACTCCAGCATTCGGAACCCCAGTGGCTTGCAAGCTACGGGGGAGGGCCTATACAATCCTGTGCCAGTAGGCATAGCGGGAACAGTCGGGCTACGGGTCCGAGTGCCAGGCTGAGATGCCTGGCCAAGATGCCGCTACCACCTGAACAACCGCCTGGCCGACCACATCGTCCGTCGTGATGAGAATTCCGGTGTAATCATCTTTCCGACCCGGCTGCACTTCGCTCATTTGGTTCACTCAAGGTGATCGACGATTTGGTGAGCCAGCCCACTTCCCCCGCGTCGCCTTCGCGCTTTACTGCCGGACCCATACGCACTAGAACTCGCGTAGAGCTTTACTAGAACGTACTCCTTTCTCGATACTGTGATGCTTTTATTTTTCTCCTAAGTGCTCATGATTTCACTTTCTCTTTTTCTTATTAGTTCATATTAAAAGCTTGATATTGTCTTGTGTGAAAAACGGCTTTGTCCTCAATTAGACTCTTGGAGGCTTAGCCTGGGAGAGTCGTCCGAAAACATATCTCGCAAACAAAAGAACGTGCTATCATCACACTGCTACGCATTTATGCATGCAAGTGCATTTAGTGGAATTAAGCGGAATGGAGAGCAGGCAGTAGAGTCCTGGAACGGCAGTCGAATTCAAGCCAAGCCTCGCGATTCGCTGGTTTTCGGCTTTATCACCTAAAGTATTATTAATGTGCTCTTATTGAGCCACTCAATGGGCTCCGTGCTCTCGTACCGGGTGCATAGCTGCTATCTGCATGGCAAACACCGTTTAAGCTCTGCATGGCTAACACAGAAGGCACCACATCAATTTCAATATAAACACTTGCATTTTTACATCCCGGAGGCACAGCGTGATTATGAGAGATGCCGTAGTCCAGTGCTCTGGAAATGTCGATCGCCACAGGTTCTTCAACGTGCACTATGGCACAGTAAGCGAAGCTCCGTAATTGCGCCTCCCTCGAAATGCGGTCGCCACGGCCAGGATTCGATCACGCGTCCTGCACATCAGCAGGTGCGTGTCATACGCACTAGGTCACCGCGGCGGTGCACAATATTCACTTCACTCTATGGTGACTATCTCGCATTGCAAAATTGTACAACCTCACAAAACACAAGAACCCACATACGGAGGCACACACAAGAGCGCGAGTACATTGATGCTTGTGCCTGAAAAATGTACTTGGTGGTAATAAAATTACTGCAAGAAAATTACAATAAATAAATTATTTTTTTGCAGGAGGAAGTAACCGAACGAATTTCTTCCAGCACGTATTTTTTAGAAAAATTTATCAGCACTTTCTAAAATACCGTTCAATGAATTATACATATGCACTTCCCTTACGGCAGAAAAAAATGGGCACGACAGGAAAAAAGAGACATCAAGCTGACTTGCATGTCCGGGAAAATTCAGGAAAACCGCGTAGTATCCGGACAAAAACGGCTGAATAACGTTCCTGCAAGGCCACGGACCTCGGAACAAGGGGCGTCTACGACAGCTACATGATTTGCTGAGTGTTTCACAGCCCAGAAACACGATGCGAAGGTTTCACATGCGTTGCCCATTTGCACCAACAGAGATAGCTTTTCCTTAGGCAGAACAGCGGTAGGCTCAGTAGCACCAAGTTCCCCTGCCACCCAACTCACATTTAGTCTAGTAACCTTTCCGACATGTTAACACCTGACGGGACTCATCAGTAGCACAGGCACAATTTGTTGTTGCGGTGATTTAGCTGCTAATTAAATGTAAACTTTGCCTAAATGAACTGTAGTACATGAATCAATGCATAAATAGTACGCAAGATGGCTCCAGCCATACTGTTGGTGATTGCCGTACGTGTCGAGGCGAGTTCAGCCTCTTCTTCAAGGTGTGGTTGTTTAGCGCACAGAGGCGCCTTAGCTTCCGGCCCTTCCAACCGTTGCGGTAGGCTCACACACCCCCTAAAATCTGTGCAGGGACGCTACGAGCAGTAGCCGACGGCGCCACTTTTAAGCCAGAGGAAACATTAGAGTACGTGTATTCCGCGCGTATTCACTGACGCACATCAGGGGAGATATCTAGAAATGGATAGTGGCGTTGTTTTCACTGTTGTCGTGACCACTAGAAGCGCCGCTTGAACATGACAGACCAAATGTAACACCAAGGTGGCGACGTATGCGAAGACCCAGGGATGTGAAGATCGTCAATGTGCAGTGCTGTGTTGGTGGATGCTCTTGCTCCGCTTCCTTTGTGACAAGGACTTATCTGCAGCCGCGATGAAGCGGCAGTGGGCCGCAGTGCATTGGATCTTGAAAGCGGATATCAGCGGATGCGTATGTGGGTCTACTGGTGCCCGAGTGCGAAAAGGCACCAGCGCCCCGCCGTGTAAAAGACAGCACTGCGCTTTAAGTGCTTCGGGAAGGGTGCTTTTCCTTTTTTTTGTGCTGTGCGATTGTTTTATTGAGCCTTTTCTTTCTGAGTACCTTTTCATCCCGCCTGTGGGATTCTTCTGCTGCAAACCTGATCCCTTCATCCTTTCCAGCGCAGTAGACGAAACGGGGCGTGACATACTCCCTTTGAGGGCGGAGACGGCACCAATGGTTTGATTGGATCACTATTTTGGAAAACACTGTATTACACAGGAGCGCAGACGCGCTCATGTAGCTTCCGGTTCCTTCATGAAGTAAATAAGCATCTCTTTTCTTCTAAAACCGTCATCAGCCTCCTCGTCCGCTCCGTGCAACTGCAACAATCCACTTACAAGCGCGGAAACCAGTGTAGATGAGGATCTCTAACATAGGTGGTAGTGGTAGGAAGAAGCTGGTGACATGGCGCCGCATTTGCGGGTGTGTGCTTGGTGCGTGCCTTGAGATTTACTAGGCTGTGAATTCGAGGTTCACAATTTAAATTTCTGGAGATGGTGCACTTGTTTCGATGCAAAGTCTGTGCGTTTAAGCATCTCTGTGTAGGCAAAACCATCGTTTTAAGCAGTGACCGCTGAGCTGGGTAAGTTGGGAAGGACAGACGGCAGACCCTCGGCGAATGTCCAATATAACCCAGTCAGAGTAATATCTGTCGAAATGTTTACATTGAAGTTAGAACACGAATGACGAAGCTTCCTTAATTTCATTACTTTTCACAGGCAATAGTAATGTAAAGTTATTACATTCGTGCAGCAGATATTCGCAACGTAATATAACTATATTTCAAGAACTACTAGGAAAGTGATAAGTAATGAAAATAGTTATTTTAAGTGCATTTGTGTAATGTTTCTGTTTCATGGTTTTGCACTAAGTTAGTAGACCAAGTTATTTACTTTAACGAAGGCCTAGTTGTAATACTTATATAATGGCCATGTTTGTGAACATTATTATTGTCGAAGCTCGTGGTCTGATGGTGGTGGTCTGATATTCTAATGGGGTATAAAGAGGCCTGATGCTCTTTTTTTTTCTAGTATTTCATGCCATAGTTCGTGGTTTATACTAGCATTGTGAATGCTTATATTCTTACGGTGTTAGAGCGCCAAGGAAGAAGAAGATGGTATCTGTGTGGAAGTCGACGAAGTGTGTTTCGAGCCTCGCGGATTATACACCTATATTTGAAGCAGAGCTCTTAGCCATCCTTTAGCCATTCGCAAACTTCCTGTACAAAATTCGGCAGTTGTGATAGTGACTGATTCGCTTTCGGTATGCACATACCTCGCTTCAGCTTCTCCTTCCAAGTCTTCTGTTCTAAACACATTCACATCATTAATTCCTCCCCACGTGCGTGGAGTGCGATTGGTGTGGGTGCCGGGCCATCGTGGCATATTTATAAACTAGATGGCTGATGTTCTCGCGCGGTGGTCCCTAGATGGGCCGGTAATGTCCGTGGTGCCTACTACTGCCTTTGTTACTTTGTCGAGATTCCGTAAGTACTCCTTACTTCAAGATTCTTTAAAAATGAAGTTACCAATTGAAGAATATGGGCATCTTTCTCTTGTTTGGGATAATAAGTGGTGTCCCTCTCGTAAACTGGAAGTGGCAATAACAAAATTTCGCTGTCGTATCCCTGCATCGAATTTTTATTTACACAGGTCTGGTATGGTTCCATCTCCGCTATGCTGTTATTGTCGAGAGCCTGAAAACATTGATCACTTTTTAATTACCTGTCAGCGTTATAGTAGTCAGAGGAAAAGGCATTTCGAAATTTTATTCAGGAATTTAAACATTCCCCTGAATTCTCAGAACATTCTTTCCTTTGGAGCGTCCTCACTAGGTTAGAGCAACAGGAACGTCTGCTTAGCCATGTGCAATTTCCTTCGTGACACAAAAAGAATTCATTGCTAATGATCATTCCATCCAAACCTTCGTACCTCGAAATTGCTCCGACTAGTTGATTAAACCTCAAATTATTTTATTATGGTTCATTTCTATTATAAATAGTCTGTCATTCTCTAGCATTTCATTCTTACTTACGTTACCGATTCTTTATTCTTCCTTTGTGCTCAATTTTTTTTCCTCTTTATATTAACCGCCGGCTTCATGGCCAATCCCCCGTAGTGGGCAAGAGCAAAATTTCAAGGAAAAAAGAAAGAAAAAAAACAACCACCATATTGGCTGCTTGGCTGTTATCCTTCTGTAAATACCTTGTAAATATATTTGTACCATTTTGGTGGAAGTGCTGGGTGCGACGCAAGACGGAACTTCGCAGTGGACGTGTCCTGAGCAGCTTCGTCATGTCAACGGAAGGAGACGCTGCCTCCTGTGCTCCAACCGCGAGTCCGAGAAGTCAGGCACAGCTTGTCGTATTGACGCAGCCGCGCGACCCTGGGAACTTCTGTAGCACCGATGGCGTTGACGTTGATGACTGGATTTCCAAGTATGAGCGTGTTGCAGCGCAATATCGGTCGGACCCCACATTGATGCTCGGGAATGTCGCTTTCTACCTCTGCGGCACAGCGGGCGTCTGGTTTCAGTCTCACGAGGAAGATCTTACCAGCTGGGACGCCTGCAAGGAGATGCTTCGTGACCTGTTTGGCAGATCTGCCGGCCGCCAGCGCGTCGCTTCGAAAGATCTCTCCTGCCGGGCGCAAAATTCAACCGAATCGTATGCCTCGTACATACTTGACGTTCTTGCCCTTTGCCGTAAGGTCGATGCCAACATGACTGAGGCAGGCAAGGTGAGCCATGTGCTCAAAGGCATTGCAGATGACGCTTTCAATCTGCTGGTGTCCAAAGACTGCTAAAGCGTAGACGACATCATCAAGGAATGCCGGCGTTTTGAAGAAGTGAAGAGTGGCCGCATCGCGCAGCAATTTGTCCGGCTTCCGAACACTGCCGCGGCGTCATCTTGCGAAGACGTTCAGCCGGCGCCAAGTCTGCCGCTTACTACCGACACCGTAGTCCGCATTGTGCGACGCGAAATCGAGGCGGCGTCCCCGTCATCCTTCGCGACGCGCCATTCCGAGGACCCTCGACCAACCATTTCGTTAATTCAAACTGTTGTGCAGGAGGAGCTTGCTAATGTAAGGCTGCAGCCTGTGTGTTCGCTCATGCAGCCGCCTGTCAGTCCTATGCCATACCCTTTGCGATCACCGGCAACTTTTCGTCGCTATCGTGTAGGGATGGTCGATTAAATTTTTTAATCGATTAATCGTTAATCGTTCGTCGATTTAGCCTTTCATCGATTAATTGCTTTCGCTGGGATGTTTTAATCGATTAATCGATTAATCGACATTTTTTATAAGTGCTTGAAAAATGATGACTTGTATTTTGAGAGGCGTTGCTTGTGTTTGATATCGACACAAGTATTTATCCGACGCACTGGAGATCACATGTGCGCATCAGCGGCTGCGTGAAAATTCGCACTTTCGCCCACTGAACACAGGGAGTCTTTGGGTGTCGTCAAGGATCCACGATTCCGTGGGTGGCCATGATCCACGGACGATTCGGCAGCAGGTACGCATTTCCTCAAGGTCTGACTACTAGAGCGAACTGAAATCAGAGGCGCTTTCGACGTCCACACTGGTTGGAATGTCGCACCGGAAACATGCAGTGTGGCCGAGAGTGAGGAAATCCCGAGAAAGTTAAAAAAATTAAGAAAAGAGACGAGTAGGAAAGGAAAGTTAAAGACACTCGCTCTTGTAGGGACGGTAACATTTCTCGGTTTGTCCGTTAGATATTGTGGAAGCCCTGGAAAATACTATAACCACGAACTGACGTCGTCTCTTCCTTGAGGTCACTCATGCGAAATCGCACAGCAACATACTGGTCTCAAAGGGCCATCAGTGCAGGCATCTGCGGGAAATAGAGTGACACGAGTTTTCCCTCCTGGCTAGAATAAGCGGCAGCTGTGCCAGTATACTGCACAAGTTTCACCTGGTCGCCGACTTAACTCGGCGCTACGCGCACCTTTCCAATCGCGCGTACAGCTCGAACTGTGAGGGCTGTCTAATGTATCAGAGATTAGAACACAGTATTTCGCGACTGTCCTCCCTTCTTGCCACAGTACTAGACGGCGGCCTCTAGGCTGGCTGGCATGGGGGTACAAGCAATAGATGAAAGCTGTATTTCGCCCGAAATAGGCGACCATACAGAATTACCAATTGATTAGGGTTCATTTCTTCAAGAGAAATGGACTGGATGCTAGACGTTCGGTATATCAGTGCGCAAAGTTGCGGATTGTGAAAATCGACTATTAAACCTAAGTGCAGCTAAAGGGGCTTCTTTCCAATGTGTGACTATTAGATCTTTTTTATAATCCTCGAGTGCGTTTTCCAGCACAGCATATTCGCCCAACTAATGGCGGCCCCTGTCACGTTTCAAGTGGAGACGATGTCCCAGTTTCACGTGCTGGGGTTTGACTATTATGAGTGTTTATGTCAAGAGAGCTGAGTCGACGACTTTTCGGCGTCATAGCACACTGTTTTGCAGAAGTGAATAGCTGCCATAAATTGGACTAACTGCATTGCAGGGAAACTAGCATTACAGTTATCAATGGGTATATAGGCGTTAAGGCTGACAGTTGGGCTATTTGGTATCAAGCGCAATGAAATATGATTACTAGCGTCCTTGTCCCCTTTGCGCAAGCAGTCATGTATTATGTATATACGGATCACACATTCTTATCCCTATCATCATGCTTCATCACTCTTTTTCCCCTGCTCCGTTGTCCCCAAAGTAGAGTAGAAGGACGGGGTGTACTAGATCAGGCCACCCTCTCTATCCTCTAACACATTATCTCTCTTTCTTGGTGACAAATAATCTTTAATTCGCTAAGGAGCAAAATACAACGGCAATAAGAACTGAACCGGTCAAGAAATAAGCAGCGCATATTACAATGTGGCACTTACGCAAGAAGTAAGTAAAATCTGGGGGTTCAATAAAACGGTGTGGGCGACGGAGATCGGGTCGAGTTCATTTCTATATCTATGGGGTATGACCACCTGCGGCTCTGGGCTCCTTCTACTTGCGTGGAAATATGCGCTCGACATCCGCGTCTCAGCGTCGCGCGCCTCGCAATCATGCACTCCGGCCAAGGGGCGGTGCTGGGGTCGAGGCGGGTGGGGGCGGGGGGTTCCGTAATCGATTAATCGAATAGTTTTAATCGATTAATTCGATTAATTGAAAGGGGAAATCGATTACGAATAATCGATTAACTGTGCACATGTAATCGATTAATCGATTAAATGTTCATCGATTTTACCATCCCTACTATCGTGACCCAGCCCAATGGAGGACGCCGGACAACAAACCGATCTACTTCTGTTGTCATGGTGTTGGACATATCTCCCGGTATTGTCGCGATCAAGGCTTTTCTTCTCGCTCGTTCCGCGCATATTGACGTGACGACAACCGGCTCATGCAGTTCGCAACTCGTCACAATAGACCATCCGGTGAAGCGACCACATCAGTCCGACGCTCCAGCCGTTCGCCCTCCCCGCGTAATCACGACGATCGCTCCCGCTCACCTCTGCACCGTCGCTACACATCCCCTCGTCCATCTGGACGCTCTCCATCGGAAAACTGACCGATGCAGCTCCCAGAGGTGACGTTGCATTCGACCACAGACCTGAAAACCCTCTCCTCACCTTGACTACGGACCAAAACCTGCTTGCTGTGAATGTGGATGGCCTTCCTGTTACTGCCCTTGTTGATACCGCCGCACGCATTTCTATTATGAGCTCGAACCTCCGTGCAAGGCTAAACAAGGTCCTAACGCCACCCGAATGCCAATTTTTACGCGTCGCTAACGGAGGAACTCCCGCCGTGCTCGGAATATGCAACGCACGTGTGCGCGTGGCCGACCGCCACACTTCTGTCCTGTTCCATGTTCTTCAACAATGTCCTCATAACGTCATTCTCGGGCTGGATATTTTATCTGACCATTCAGCCATCATCGATTGCTCAGCTGGTGTTGTACAGCCGGACCTGCCTGATTTTGCCGACGGCCCCGACACAGTCCAAAGCAAGCTTTCGTCTGCCGAATTTCTTCGCCTGCCAGCACAAGCACTAGTCTGTATCGCAGCTGAGCCTTGCCCCACAGTGCCGGATGGTGACTATGTGGTCTCTCCCTGCCGTAGTGTTTTGCTGTCGCACAGCGTGTCTTTCCCATACACTGTTGCCACTGTAAGAGCGAACAAGACATGTCTTACACTGTTGAACTTCGCTCGCAACCCTCAAGTTATACTACCTCAAGGTATTGCTTTCGCCACTTTGTCGCCAACGCATGACTGCGAGATATCACCGTTTATATCAGAAGTGGCCTCTGACGATTCATCTGCTCCACATAGTGCGAACAAAGTTCAATCGTCTCCACTGGAACACCACGTAACGAAGATTATTTCCTAGGATCTTTTACCTTCCCAAGTCAACGACCTCTGGGCTCTGCTTGTCGCATACTCTGACATATTTGACTTTGTCGGTCGGCCCTTAGGTCAAACATCGCACGCCAAGCCCCGCATACATACCGGTGAGGCGGCTCCGATTCACAGGCGGCCTTACCATGTGTGACCATCAGAGCACCAAGTTATTCAACAAGAGGTCGACAAGATGCTCACAAAAGGCATTATTGAGCTTTCTTCGAGTCCGTGGGCTTCACCTGCGGTCCTAGTTAAGAAGGACAATACCTGGCGTTTCTGTGTAGACTGTCGGCACCTAAACAAATTCACCAAGAAAGATGTCTCTCCGCTCCTGCGCATAGATGATGCTCTCGACGGCCTCCACCGTGCGACCTATTTCTCTTCAATAGATCTGCGCTCCGGTTATTGGCAAATCGCCGTAGACGGCTTGGACCGTGAGAAGACCGCGTTTTTTACACCTGACGGCCTCTACCAGTTCAAAGTGATGCCGTTCGAATTGTGCAATGCTCAAGCCACGTTCGAGCGAATGATGGACACCCTTCTGCGCAGATTTAAGTGGTCCATCTGCCTATGTTACCTGGACGACGTGATTGTATTCTCGCCAACTTTTGACACTCATCTCGAGCGACTTTCGTTCATTCTTTCACTGTTTCGTGAGGCTGCTCTACAACTCAACTCTTCGAAGTGCCGCTTCGGACGCCGCGAAGTTATCATCCTCAGCCACCTTGTTGACTCTTCTGGCGTCCGCCCTGATCCGGACAAAGTTCGAGCTGTCCTTGACGTCCCTGTACCGACGTGCCTCAAGGACGTCTGCAGCTTCGCAGGATTATGCTCCTATTTCCGACGATTTGTGAAGAACTTCGCTGACATTGCCCGCCCTCTGACTGATCTCCTCAAGAAAGACGTTCCGTTTTTCTTGGGATCTGAGCAAGCCTTCGCCTTCTCACGACTCATTACGTTGCTCACCACTCCGCCAGTTCTCGCCCACTTCGATGCGTCCGCCTCTACTGAGGTCCGCACCGATGCAAGTGGCTACGGAATTGGCGCTGTTTTAGCCCAACGTCAAGCAGGTCATGATAGAGTTCTTGCTTACGCCAGCATGCTCCTGTCCCCAGCTGAGCGTAATTACCCTATTACCGAGCCCGAGTGTCTTGCGCTTGTATGGGCAGTCAGCAAATTCCGCCCTCATTTATTGGACGTCCTTTCACCGTTACAACCGACCATCGCGCCCTATGCTGGCTGTCTACGCTTAAGGATCCGACAGGCCGCCTGCGTCGCTGGGCTCTACGTCTCCAGGAATTCACGTACACTGTAGTCTACAAGTCCGCCCGACTACATCAGGACGCCGACTGCCTGTCCCGGTACCCCGTCGACGCACCAAATACTTCATCGGACGACGAGTCAACTTGCATTTTCTTGCTCTCCGCTTTCGCCAACATGGCTGACGAGCAGTGGTGTGACACGGCTCTAGGAGACATCATCAGCCACCTGCATTCTGCCTCGCCAGACAGGCTTCGCAGGTTCGTTGTCGTCGACGGCATCTTATACCGCCAGAGCACGCTCCCCGTGGGACCGGAACTACTACTTGTAGTTCCCACTCATCTTCGCTCCACCGTGCTCCAGCAACTCCATGACGTTCCCACAGCAGGCCATCTTGGTGTTGCTAGGACGTATGACCGTGTGCGGCAGCGTTTCTTATGGCCCGGTCTCTACCGCTGCGTCCGCCATTACGTCGCTTCCTGCGAGTCGTGCCAACGCCGGAAAAAGCCCGCTGTACACCCTGGCGGTGTCCTTCAGCCCATAGATATGCCGGCAGAGCCGTTTTTCCGTGTTGGTCTCGACCTTCTCGGTCCTTTCCCTCTACCCATCACAGGAAATAGATGGATTGCCATGACTACTGACTATTCGACCCGTTACGCCATCACGAGGCCTCTCGCGACCGGTTGCGCTACGGCCGTCGCCGGCTTTTTAATTCAGGACTTCATCTTACACCACGGCGCCTCTCGCCAGATTCTAACGGACCGAGGTCGTTACTTTTTGTCAAAAGTAATCAACGAGTTACTTCGCTCTTGCACCACAAAACACAAGCTCAATACAGCCTACCATCCCCAAACGAACGGTCTCACTGAACGTTTGAACCGCACCATCACTGACATGCTCGGTATGTATGTTTAGACCGATCATCGCGACTGGGACGCTGCACTTCCCTTTTTGACGTTCGCATATAATACGTCTCGCCATGATACTGCTGGCTATTCCCCCTTTTATATCGTCTATGGTGAGAGCCCATCTTGCCTTTCGACACGCTCCTTCCAATCCTTGCCCAGCTATCCACTGAGTATGCTCGTCACGCTGTCACTACAGCAGAAGCGGCACGCCAGATAGCCCATCGCCGCCTTTGCGAGTCACAGCGGCGCCAGAAGCATCGCTACGACAATTGCCACCGGGATGCACACTATCAAACGGGTGACCTTGTCCTCCTGTGGTCTCCTTCTCGACATGTTGGACTCTCTGCAAAGCTGTTATCGCAGTGCTCCGGTCCTTACCGCGTCCTCCGACAAGTAACAGACGTGACTTGTGAAATCACGCCGCTAGACCCTGCCACGTCTTCCGCATCTTCCGACGTCGTCGACGTCGCACGCCTTAAGCCATACCTCTCGCCCACCTTCGCCGCCGGAGGTCGATGTTACGGTGTTAGAGCGCCAAGGAAGAAGATGATGGTATCTGTGTGGAAGTCGACGAAGTGTGCTTCGAGCAACAACCACCATATTGGCTGCGTGGCAGTTATCCTTCTGTAAATACGTTGCAAATATATTTGTACCAATATGTTATATCTGATATGAGCCTTCTATTATGTGTTCTTAGGTGTTCCTCAAGCGAACCTTTTTGCTTTTCGCCCAATCTCGCCCACGTTTGCGCGATGGAAATACAAGTTTGATTTCATATGAACTTTGGCTAGCTGCGCCGAGTACATGTACTCGGCGCAGCTAGCCAAAGTGCAGACAAGCACAGGCAATGTGGCGGGTAGGCTACCGCAGAAAAATCTTCGTTTATTCTTTTCCCAGGTACTATTTTGACAACGCTGAATACCATCACCACATTGGTGTAGCCAATAGATTTTTTTTTCGATTATCGCGTTATGGCAGTCGTCTAATGCCCGCATGCATAAACGAACCTTGCACGTATCTACTCCCTTGCGGACCTTTTCGGTGCTTCAACGCATTTCATAAACAAACCTCATGCATAAGTAGAGCCTTGCCTTCACCTTATCCCCGAGAAAATTTTGCGTTTTTTAAGGTCGCCCGTTAAGTACCTTATCGCACCAAATGTGCGGCGTAAGACGGCTACCGCAGTAACAGCTCATTGATTCTGTCGCACTGTTAAAAAAAGAAAGAAACTGACGTTGTGATCCGCTTGCAAGAGTCGTCCATTAAAGAGTTTTAGGACGGCTAGTTGCAAAAATAGGCTGCGCTTCTCGAAGCACGGAGTTCCTTTTCGCGCAGCCTCCAGAACTGAAGCCGACTATTTATGCATCCCCGGTGCTACCATTCATGTTGCTGGTGGAGGTCCCCTTTCATGGCGCAGGTAGTTTTCAAGTTGATGGTATAGCAGCGGCTCGTTGCCGACTATTCATCAACCTGCTTCCCTTCTTCCTACTAGTACGTCAGTGACACCTCATCTGCATATACTTTTTGAATTCTCTGTAACATTTAGGAGGTTCCTGAACCCGTTGATTAGGAGCATGTTCACACATCTAAACATTTCTTTTATTTCCCTTGGCATTTCATCATACGAAAGAACAAACACGAATGCACGCAATAGGAAAATGCGCACACAAACAAAGAGAAAAAATTGCAGCATATCCACGGAGTAAATGATGATGAGTGGGCGAAGCTCGGGATGTTCATCGTAGATCGTGCCGAGTTCCGGATTTAGTTAACGCGCACGCTACGAATCCTCATGGTTGAACTATGCACAGGAGAAATCTCCCACCGGCACTTCATTGCAAATCAAGGTCCAGTGCATATATATATATATATATATATATATATATATATATATATATATATATATATATATGGGTTGCCGGTGAAACTTCTCCAACGCGAGCAGTCGATATTTCTCAATCAAGAAACTCGCTAGGAGACGCTGCCTGCGCCAACGCTGTCTCTCGCGGGTGAGGGCGCGTTCTCCTTCTTTGCGAGCTGGTAGAGCGTTCCCCTAAGAAAGAGCGTTTCCGTAGCCAACGCGCGCCTTTCGCTCTCTCTCTGTCTCTCTCTCCCTCACACAAGACAGCAGAGGCACGCGCCGGGAGAGAGAGAGAGAGAGGCACGTGCCGGGAGGCAAGCGGGTTACGCCTGACGACTGACGCGTAACATCACCTGGGGTTCTTTAACGTGCACTGACAACGCACAGTACACGGGCCTCTGGCATTTTTTTTTGGCGGCGAAAATGCCAGAGGCCCGTGTACTGTGCGTTGTCAGTGCACGTTAAAGAACCCCAGGTGGTCTAAATTTCCGGAGCCCTCCACAACGGCCCTTCTCTCCTCTAACTCTTTCGCTCCCTTTCCCCCACCCCCACGGACGCTTAGCCGTACTCCCTACATGGGCTGCAGAAATTAGCGTCCTTTCCCAACCAAACCACAATCAATCAAATCAACATGGTTAGAATAAGCGGAGCTTCGCCCCTAAAAGAAGCCTCGCATGTGGAGCCCCATATCTATAGAAACTGGCGCTTCGAGAACGGCGCCACGACCGCGCGTCTCTGTACCCAAGTGGTATACGTTCGTACGCGTCTCATGGCCTGACTCTTAACCCTGCTCCCTAAATGGGTGGCCGAAATTAGCGCCCTTTTCTAACCGAACCAAAACCACCACCACCACCACAATCATCATCATCATCACCATCGCCTTTTATGCAACCTTCTGGCGCAGTTAGGCTTAGGCACTGTAGTTAGGCGAGACGCGCGCCGTTCAACTTAGCAGTTTTTTTGTTTGTTTGGAATGGTTACGGAAATGCTTTTATGCATTTAGTTCAGTGATTAGAAGAGCGGGTTGCTATCTTTCTTGCTAGTAAGCCAAGGAAAGGGAGTTAAAATTTTCATAGCTTCGCTCTCATGCTAGTTTCTTATGGCGAAAACGCCACTTTCCACAAGGTTGCTTTATCACGCAATAAGGTACTTGTCTCAAAAGGACAGAAAGTTCAGCGAGTTGGTAAGGGTCCATAGTCAGAAGAAGAGGGGCGCAAGACACGGACACAAGGGGAGAAGTGAACAGCACGAACGCCGACTATCAACTCATGCAGAGCACAGAGGCGAAAAAGAAAGAAGACACACAGCTTATGTGCGCATGCTCAGAAACGGTAGCGTCACCTGTCAAACCGTTACACATGCCGGTCTACGCGATAGACAACTGCTGAGGCATTCTATCTCCTCTCTGTTTAGGCTAATGGACGGCTGATGTTAATAAAAGCGGGCGCGAAAGCGGGCGCGAAAGAAGAAGTAGGATCGTGAGCGCGTGGCACGTGGTCTGGGTTTTTCTAAAAGAACTTGTTGTTGGGCTAGTTGGTAGTACATATCTAAACCTTATTCTGAGCGCAACCACACGACACTTCCACACACACACCCACACGTGGTGGATGCCTGGGTGTGTGGGTGTGTGTGTGGAAGTGTCGTGTGGTTGCGCTCAGAATAAGGGTTTTTCTGTTTGGAATAAGCCTGTGGTTCTGTCTTTTGGTGCCTCCATTTCTGGATATTGCAATACGAATGTTTGCTTGGCCGTGCAAAATTACATTAATGAAACTGATCGTTTCTAAATAAGCCAGAAATATCCTTTTATTTATTCAAATGCACAACTAACGTTCACTACAAATTTTAGTCTTTTTCTATTATTCTATTTTTCATAATGTGAATCATTACAGTCCCCCCCCCCCATATTACATCAATACCACTTCGCCATTTCTCTGTGTAGATTACTGCAGTCCTAAATATTAATTTTTGTAGCACCCAATTCTTGGCCAATCCCCCACAGTGGGCGTGAGCCATATATAGTCAGGTGAAGAAGAAGAAGAAGAAGAATAAACGGATAGTGGCGTCTCGCTGCTCAGCGCTCTTCGGGCGTATTGTCTTCCGCCACACTTCGAAGCGTGGTTATTATTCATCGAAGTCTTCGTACTTTACAGCTGACTCACGGACGCACTACCACTAATATTGATATGCCAGGCCTCGACCAATAAACGCGTCTCTTCATTCTTATGTCTGTAGAGGATCCCGGTTTCGTTCTAACTCGGGCGGGCAGTTACAGACTAAAGTCCCTAGATCTTTTTTCCGTTTTTATGTAGCGACAACTACCTCCTCTCCCGGCACCCTCTCGCTCAAAGCCCGCGTCGGCAGCCATGTTCTTCCTAAACACGTGGAGCAGAACACGCCGCGCCGATAACGTCCGGCCGTCAAAATACGCGTTCCTATCAAATATGACAGTGGACGTGCCATATGTAAGGAAACGCCTACTCAAACGCACAGCTTTCTTTGACGTTCCCTCGCTGCAGCATTCAAGTAAAAGCTTGAGGAAGAAGATGGCTGCCAAAAGCAACGCCGACCACTCATGTGCACCAGCGGCACCTCAAAGCTTTTCGCTACTTAAAAAACGGAAAGAAGATCTATGGACTTTATTACAGACCTGGCAATGCAAAGATAGATTAGACGGCGTTCCACCTGATAGCGACCTTCTATGTTCAATTAATCTTTGGTTAATACAACGCGCAGTTTGCTCTACATAAAAGAAATCACAGCATATCTGCGGAGTGAATGGTGATGAGTGGGCAAAGCTCGGGAGGTTCATCGTAGATCGTGACGAGTTATGGATTAATTTAGTTAACTCGCATGCGACGAATCCTTATGGTTCAACTACGCACAAGTGAAATCTCCCACCGGCACTTCATTGCAAGCGAAGATCCAGCGCCTATATATCTATATGGGTGGCTGGTGAACGGTTCTCCAGCGCGAGCAGTCGGTATTTCTGAATCAAGAAACTAGCTAAAAGACGCTGCCTGCGCCAACGTTGTCTCTCGCGGGTAAGGGCGTGTTCTCCTTCTTTGCGAGCTGGTAGAGCGTTCATCTAAGAAAATTCACAGCATATCCACGGAGTGAATGATGATGTGTGGGCGAAGCTCCGGAGGTTCATCCTAGGTCGTGCCGAGTTCCGGATTAATTTAGTTAACACGCACGCTACGGATCCTTATGGTTCAACTACGCACAAGTGAAATCTCCCACCGGCACTCATTGCAAGTCAAAAACCAGTGCCGATATATATAATATATATATATATATATATATATATATATATATATATATATATATATATATATATGGGTGGCCGGTGAACGGTTCTCCAGCGCGAGCAGTTGGTATTTTTCAATCAAGAAACTCGCTAGAAGACGCTGCCTGCGTCAAGCTTGTCTCTAGCGGGTGAGGGCGCGTTCTCCTTCTTTGCGAGCTGGTAGCGCGTTCATCGAAGTAACGGCGTTTCCATAGTCAACGCGCGCCTTTGGCTTTCTCTGTCTCTCTCTTCTCTCTCACAAGACAGCAGATGGAAGAGTGAGAGAGCTCGCGCGCCGGGAGGCACGCGCCTTCCTAGTAGCCCGTTCCTAGTAGGTAACGCGCTAGTACAACGGACGGAAAAATGTCGGTTCGTGATATAAGCTCTCTAAAGCAAGTTTTAGGGGCGAAGCTCCTTAAAGCGGCACCCGTTCGTCCCTCGTCGTAGTCGTAGTGCGTAACCAGTCTTCCGCTTTGACCTCCAAGGTGGTGCCGGTGGGAGATTTCTCCTGTGCGTTGTTGAACAATAAAAAATTCGCAGCGTGCGCGTTAACTAAAAGCCGAATTCTTCTGTCTCTCATTCCCCATTAGCAGCCATTGGCAAGTTCCAGTAGGAAACGTTAGTAGAAGTAGAAGTGTAAGTGTTAGCTAAGAGCCGACTTCTTCTGTCTCTCATTCCCATTAGCAGCCATTGTTTACCTCCAAGGTAGTGCCTGGTGAGATTTCTCCTGTGCGTGATTAAACAATAAAAATTTTGTTCAAAACGCCGTTGATTGATGAAATAAACCAACGAAAGACGCCAGATGTTTTCTAAAAGCAAAACGAAAAGACGCCAGCTGCTTAACGAAAGACGCCAGGTGTTTTCTAAAGCAATGGTTTTATATTCAAAACCATATCGCGATACAGGTTTGTCAATCGTTTCACGTCAATTTTATCGGGCGAATTAACGGAAGAAATTTCACGGTTTAACCGA
The DNA here is from genome assembly GCA_013339685.2 of Hyalomma asiaticum. Lineage (NCBI taxonomy): Eukaryota > Metazoa > Arthropoda > Arachnida > Ixodida > Ixodidae > Hyalomma > Hyalomma asiaticum. The sequence continues at coordinate 84,043,784 of CM023488.1, read as the reverse complement.
TGATTACTTCCAGGAGCTTCGCCCAATCTCATCATCATTCACCTCGTGGATCTGCCGTCAATTTTTTTATACGCATGCAAGGGTTGGCGACCGTAACACCTGGACTCTCTTCAATGCAGGCTCGGAAAACGAAGTCAACGTATCATACCCATGTGACTGCTTTATATTATCTAAAAAGAAGGAAATAAAGAAAGAAAGAAAGAAAGAAAGGCAAGAAGCCGTCGAGTCTCACTTGTCGCCAATTTTCGCGATAAGGGATTCTTGTTGCATGATTTGAGCTAGTTGCTATTGGCCTGTCACGTAACTGTGCTAGCGAAACAACAGATCGCCGAGCAAATGTGTGATATGTGAAGTCAAGGGTCAATTTGGTTATGTACTGGTGACTGCAAGGAAACGTTATTAATGACGTCAATAAAACGTAGCGTCGAAGATTTGTGGCATGGCAAGCTTCAAGGAAAGAAAAAGTGCTTACCTCACGTAAGCTTGAAGAGATAGGACGATACAGACAGACGCTAAATCGGTGATCACGGTGTTTCGAACTGTTTTGCGCGTGCCAACATGCTCGCGATAATGTCACTCGGGGGAGTGTAAAAGTAGACGCTTGCGCAGACCACTGCAAGCTTCAAGTCCTTTTGCGAATACTTTTAAACTTGTCAAACACGCCTTACAAGCAGTCACTGATTCTTGGCTTTTTTGACATTGCTTGCCGCGCGGGCCGCTTTCCATCCGAGGTGAATACTTGCCTGCCCGCAGCAGCGACTAGGCGTGCATAGGCATCCTCAAACGAAAGCCGTTTCAACCATGGATCCCTATGGAGGCGTAAGCGCAATGGTTTTTCGGACTTTGCAGTCACTTTGCCCTGTTTACGTGGTTTGTGCAAGAAGTAGCGCCGTAACGTTCATTGCCCTTCCCTTTATACTCTTTTCAGCCATACTGGACACAGCCTGAATTTTTTTCTAGTCAGGTAAGTGCAAATTATTCCTTCCGCTAAGTGTGTAGGTGCCTTACTCGTACGCTTTCTGCTGAGGCCAGAGCGAATATTTAGCACCTAACGTTCCAATTTGAAGTTCATGGCTTATTGCTGTTCGAACGGCGAGAAGCTTAGGTAGTTATTGAGGGTTCACTGTGCGAAAACACAGGACGTCCAGACGAGGTCAGGAGACTAGTGTCCTTGTCGCTTCTCCTGTTCCCGTCGCTGTGCGCCTACGTTGTCGCAATACGTATTTCGCTCAGTTATTCTCACGCTCCTATAGACGGTAACTTCGGGCTAGATAGAAATTCGAGATGCTACATTTTCAGAATACTTTCACGTTGTGTGTTTTCTTTCCTTTCTTGCATAAGTACTATCACGAAAGAGGCGAGTGTGTAATGATGCCTGCACAGAACTGCATACAGTTGCACGCATGTTTACAGTTTTCGCCTCCGCGAAAGCGAATGCATGGACCGTTGGCCTGTGTTTGGTGGCGGCTATTTAGAGCGCAGGCAATTGCCCCCAAGGACACAGAAAGCCCGCCAGCTATTGTCGTTATCCCCTTGCGGGCTGAATAACTACTTAGCGCGTTGCAGAATCTTGTAGACGCTTGCCTAACGGTGGTAGACTGTTACTCGGATTGCCTATAGGTAGCACCAGATGCGGTCGTGAGTAATTTCCTTGCCGGAGCAGTTGAAGAGCACGCGCTCTTGTGTTCCTTTTTCATAACAATGACAGCTACACATGTTGCACGGTAGCGTGTACTAAGCTGCATGGTTGAGTCTTGTGACGGCTGTGCTGCTAACTTCGAAAGTGCGCGTTGCGCACACGGGCGCATTGTTATTCGCCAGTGTGCTTTTTCACTTACTTCAGCTGCGTGGGCACCGGATCGCAGTGGAAGGTGCAAAGCACTGCTTTTTCTTGCTGTAACGAAATCTGACCTTTCTCCTTGTTGTGAGCAGGAAAATTTGAAGAGCGGCACTTTTTTACGAGTGCGTTAAGCGACAAACTAAACTTGAAACGACGTTGTTTGTGCAATTATTCTGAGAAAATGTAAACAACCATCTGGTTCAAATACTGTGCGCCAATTTCCACTCGTTCTACCTCCGAATAATGAGCAACTGCAGCGATACAGAGATTAAAACGAATAATTAGCAATAATTCGACTTAACAACCGGTAACATCTGTTGCTTTATGACCAAAACCACGATACCACTAAGACACGACCCATAGAGAGTGTGTGAAGTAATTTCGACCACCTGGTGTTTTTTAACGTCATCTTAATACTAAGAGGAGGTGTCTCTTTTTTTCATTTCGCATCACCACCCTCTCCGTGAAGTGCGACTGTGGCTGCTTTTTAATTCCTTTCTCCAGCAGCACAATCTCGGGTAGTGTAATGCCTGCTGTGGCCGGGCAACATCTACACTGTGATCGAGCTAGCCTTCCTCAATTACCGAGATATATATGAACGCTGAAAAAAGCTTGTCGCGTCAATCGGCTCGAGCAAGCCATGTTGTATTTATTGTTTCCTCATGGAGGTGACATGGGAAGGTGGTGATGATATTATGTGCATCACAGAATGCCCGACTGCGCCTCGCCACGGTGGTCTAGTGGTTGTGGCACTCGGCTGCAGATACGGAAGTCGCGGGATCGAATCCCGGCCGCGGCGGCTGCACTTCAATGCAGGCGAAATGTTGAGGCCCGTGTGCTGTGCGATGTCAGGGCACGTTAAATAACCCCAGGTGGTCGTAATTTCCGGATAGGTCCATTACGGCGTCTCTCATAATCAGAGCTGGTTTTGGGACGTTAAACCGCACAAATCAATCAATCAATCAATATAGGGCGCACTTGTGTTCTCTGGTTTCACGGGGACCGTCCTTTCCACTTCCTCAACGCGCGTTATCGCTCACGCATGCCGCACTTAATTCATGTCGCTTCGCGAATGACGACCTTTCTACAAGATTTCCGTGCCTGCCTTGTTTTGGTGTCCACATAGATTAACTGAGCGTCATTAGTAACAATAGAATTCACTGTGGGGCATATGTTAAATATGCTGCGCTTCGCCGCTGATAAGTCTTCATCGACCACAGATGGTGGTTGTCCTCGCCTCTGCCGTTCGGTAGGAAGAACTTGTGCATCTTAACAAGCGCAGCGGAACAAAGGCAAGAGAGACACGTTGACAGGACGGGCGCTAGATAGGACGCTAGACAGAAGCTAGACAGGACGGGTGCTGTCTACGTATCTCTTGTTTGTTTCTCCCTGTCTTTCCTCCTTTCTTTTCCTCCTCCTCTTGTTTGTTTCGCTGCGCTTGCTAAGATGCACAAGTTCTACACTCACCAGCTTGCCCAACTTTCTGCGTTGAACGGTGTGAAGACTTGTTTTCCCTGCTGGGCACAAGATATTCCTTCCAAAGGTTTTACCATTAGCAGCTTGGTCACTGTCTTTTAGCCTCACAACCACGTGACACTATATATATCTTCATACGGTCGTGACGATGATGGACAGGGAACAGGAATCGTTAGAAGGCTCGTGTTCCGTGTCCTTCATCGGGGGCGATTATGAGCCCTGCAAAGGAATCGCGCATTACTGCACACGGAAGCAGGGAGCGGAGCCATCTTTTGCTGACAAAAGCAGTCAACTGCAGAATGCGCCGGATTTTACGCGTACGTCCTAGAATATCAGCTTCACTACTTACGCTGCCGCAAGACCTGGAACGTGCTCGTTCCCGCGCGTCGTGTATGCAACTTTTGTAAGTTGTACTGTGTGCAACGTTCTCGAAGCTGCTCTCAAGTGCAGATGCGATCTTGACGAAGTCATAAGCTGGGTATTCTGAGATTGAAAAAGGCACATGTGGTGAAACAAAACAAGTTCGCATGTAAATATGAGAAAGGAGCTCCACAATAAAGATTAGCTGAGTAGCGTCTTTATTATATTCGGTATTGACTTCTCTATCTCGTCATTTCAGCAGCACTGACTAATTTCCTTGAAGAATTGCCTCGTTAACCGCATATGTGGTACAGCGCTTTTCAACCGTATAGGCACCACGAGCTGGTGTCGATCGCGTTCAGCCATAGTATGGCCAAGCAGGACCAATAAGTACTTGCAGTTGCCATAACTAATCCTGATTTAAACAGTACGCCGAGTAAAACTACTTTTCAAGGTAAACACTTAGCATACCGCATATAAGTGGCCCCTTTTTCGTCTAGTTTGCGAAACTAAGCTTTAGTGACATTTCAGCTTTCGGAAGCTTGGTATTATGCAGAACCCTGTGCTGCCATCAGCTTCTTATGCATTGTGCATATGATGTTATAAATTGTTTGGATCCTTCGTAAAACAGAGCTTATATATTTTTTGAAGTATTGTACGTAAGGGAATGCGATAGGTTGATGTGTGATGTGTGTTGTAGTGGCCGTAAGGTCTGGAGTTAAGTCCTCGCCCTAACTAGGCAAGGAAGGATCCAGCGGTTAAATATCTCTAGATGTTTGTGGACCGCAGGAAAAGGTCGCCTGCCGGTGTTTCCAAGTGGCTAGCTTTGCTTTGCGAGGCTTGAGGATACATATTTCAATATCAGACATGACAGTCGCATTTCGATGGCGGACAAAAAGACAAAAAGGAGAAAAAACACACGTTAGCTTAGATTTAGATGCACTTTGAAGAACTTCAGGTGGTCCGAATTACTCGGGAGTCTTGGACTACGTTATCCGCCTCATAATCATAGGTGACCTAGGCATGTAAGACACCATCAGTTATCAGTCATGGGGCTTATACACTTTTGGTGTCTGCGCTCCAACTCAGCGCCAGATGTATTTATACTGTTAGTTTACCAGTTACTCAGGTACTTTGGTTACTCCTGAGCAACACCGTGAGAGTCTTGAGCCCCACAAAGGACAAGAGTTCATGAGTACCTCGCTGGCATGTGATAAGCTCAAAACTTACCTGCCTTCGATCACGCCGCGGCAGTACGAGCTAGGCCAAAGGCTATAGACCCACGTAAGCCTTAGTCTTTGCACCTTTGTCGGCACACATCATACGGTCCATCAGGTATTCATTCTCGGGGTCTCCTGCCACTGCACATCGCCTCAAATTGGTTTAAAGGCACTCACACGATCACTAGATTCAAATTATTTCATTTTGACACATTCCGTTAGCCACAAGGGCATACGCGTAATATAGTCTACGTGTCCCCCTCATTAAGGCAACCTGTGATGAAACTAGGCGAACCGTTAGGCCTGCAAATGAAAAAGAAATGTACACGTGGAGCAAATGTTCAATCCTATACTGTGCCGAGGACTCTCTCAGAAGAGACATTTGTGATGTCCTGTTGTACAATTACAGCTTCACCCGTAGGTATATTTCAGCGTATCCATTACGTCAACACTGCCGGAGGACACAAGTGTTGTCAGTTGCTTCTCACTTCTCTTAAAAATTAGTGTCGTGCTGTTGCGTGCACAAAAAATCGGCAGATCCGCACATTTCGGGAACCGGTGTCATGCGAAGCGGTTTTTTAGGATTTTGCTTATGTTGAATTGCTGGTCATTCAGCCTATTTTTACGGGTGTTCCGAACGTCGTTGTGCATGTTTGCTGGTTATGGTGCACATGGCTCATGTGCCTGCTAGCAAACAGGCGCCGCTCTGGGCATGTGCTTGTTAGGTGAGGCACAGAAGCGCCTCAGATACATAGATGAATAGATAGATCGATGGACAGATACGGTCAAAGTTGCTGACGTTGAGTAATGTGCGTCAAATTTTAGCCTAGCATGAAATCTTACCTTCGCGCGGGGATGTTCCCCCTCGCAAGAGTTATATTTCAGCGAAGCTTTGCTGTTTAGTAATAATTCCTGAGCATGCCATGCTTCTCACCAGTTTCGGTTATCATTCTTTTGCACAGGAGGACCGAGGCGCATCTCTTTCTGAATTCGCCAATGTGGTTTCTAATGGTGCTCCAGAACTATTCGGCAGCACATGGGACGTCTTCGACATCTTAAGTAAGATTGAAAGGATTGTTCAACAAGTCGAACGAACGATGCGCGAACGACCGATGCGGGTGACCTCCATGTGCACATTTACAGCAAGTAATCCAAAGTGCTGGGCACTCGATCACCGAGAACAATGGAACAGCCTGTTTAACCATAGAGGAGTGGAGCTGGCTCATTTGCAGGACGGAACGTTCCACTTTCGAACAATGAACTTCAACCTGGAAGACATAGGGGAGACGGGTGACAACGTTTTCATTTGCTTGTACCTTTGGCTTCTCCGGCAGCACCGTTGCATCTCCTCCGTCTCCCTCTCCCTTCCCATCGTCGCAAGTAGGTATCTGCCTTTGGTCATGCGCGTACTACAGTTCACCGACTACGTGCAAAAGTTAGAGATACATGGTAAGGAACCGTCAGGAAGTCAATCGCCTGCGAGGTTGACTTCATCAGACTCTGAAAGCTCGAGTCATATAGGTGACGATCCTTGGGCAAACAAGCTAGAGTGCCTTTATCAACTGCGTGAGCTGGGTTTGTCGACAGTGCATTTCGGGGACGATGGTAGTGAAGCCCTTATCCGTTGCGTGCAGCGGAACACTCATCTTGTCGCCCTCATTCTCATCGACGTAGAGATGAACGTGGCCGCCTTCAAGAGCCTCATCGAAAGGGTAGTCAGGCTCGAAGAACTCCAGGACTTGCGCATTAAGGTGATCACTACGGAGGAACATGCCACGTTCGAAAGGGCCCTATCACTAGTCGGCCGGTCGTCTTCTCTCTTGAGACTATACGTACATGCGCAATGCGGACTGGAAAACTTGCTCGTCGGTCTCCGCTCAAATGAGACACTAGAAGAACTGTACCTGGAACCAAAGATTGGCAGTGCGAATGTGCTGGCACAGCTTGGAGTCTTCCTTGACGAGCACCCATGTTGCCAACGGGTGAAATTCAGCGCCGATTTCAGTTTAATGGGGGACGTGCCTGATCCAGTAAGTAACTTGGGACGAATCATCCGCACCCCTTCTGTGCAGACCTTGGTGCTCTCAGGATCGACAGTTGACTTGAGCCAGTCGTTGAGCATTGCCGACGCTCTAGCGGAGAGCAATCTTAAAGAGCTTCACCTGGACGGATGCGGAATCCATTGCGACGCAATCCCACGCTTCATAGCGTCCATCAAGGGCTTAAAGGATCCAAAGTCATTGAAGGAACTTAACCTCGGTGCCGTTATTGGCACTGCGCAGCAGCAGCGGGAGATGTTCAAACTTATTCGCAGCTCCGGAGTCCGACCGCTCATCACACTCGTCTACAGTGACAGCCTTATGGACACCTTTACGGAATGGCATCACACTGATAGAGACATGAGTGGTTTTGTCAAGCTGTCCTTGTCCTTCGCTGAAGATGCAACAATCGATCATGTTCTCCATTCGCTCAAATCGGCACCAGGATCATTGGAAAGCTTGTCCATCGACACGGAGAGAGTAAGTTGAGTTATCAGACCTATTCTACCGCAGCACAGACGTTGAGGATCATGTCACATGTTCTTAAGGAAAATGCAATTCGGTTGTGATAATGAGGATAAGTGTATGTGAGGGATGTGCTGAACCTAAGAGCGCATGTGTTTCGGGATGGCCGAAATGTGGCAACCCTGCAGTTTTGCATTGAATGTAGTTCTTCTTTCTGCTGCGTAATGTTCACGTGAAATGACTTCTTTAAACGTATATTAAATATGTGCAGAACGCTAATTATTATTTCACATGTCATAGTTGCACTCAGGCCAATATATTTAGAAGAATGTCCTGAACAAACACTGAGCCGCAGCAGCCGATATTTCCTAGACGAGATCGTTGCCACCGCCGAGACCCCTTCACCTCAAAAAACAAGCGTAGGTAGCAACGGCAAGGTGTGCTTTTTGTCAAGCCATCCTGTTCTTTTGCTCTCGCGTGCGCTGCTGCTCATGGCAGTCGGCTCATTTCCAAATTTGAAATGATCTCTAAGCTGGTGGCGGGAATCATTACTGTTCAGCCAACACACCATATGAAATATTCTTTCACCATTCTCTCCCGTACACGGTTCACCATCTTCAAAATAAAGTACAATCTTTGAATTGAAGTGAAGAGTAATTCTAATTTTTCTTCTAATGAACAGTCAACCAAAAGAAATCACTTCCACGTCGCGAAAACCGTCCTGACAGGCAAGCTCGTCTTTTTTTCTTAAATTGTAAGGTTACCGGCAAGCATAGAAGTTACTGGTGTCATGACCTATGGTTCACGTTAGTCGCACAATTTTCCTCACCCCAAAGCATTGTTTTCTTTTCCCTTAGCTTCGTCTCACTTATCCACAATTCGTGACCATCTTGCTGAGTTTGATCCTTCGCTGTGGACTCTTGCATTTGCTTCCTCACTTCATGCTAAAGGGTATTGACAGAAATCCGAGAGCCTTTCACACTTCAGCACACACAAGAAACACCATAGCGCATGCTTACTGAGACAACTAAAGAATTAAGGGAAACAAACCAAACCATAAAGGTAGCAGGACTAGGGGTGCTACAAGTTGTCATATTTATTTATGGCTCATGGTTTGCTTGGTTCTTTAGTTATCTGAAAAGGCATTATGCTGTTTACTGTCTCGGTGGTGAAGTGTTAAAGCCGGTGGATCTCCGACAATAGACTTCACCTTGAAGTGAGCGCTCACCCTGTGAAGTTCACTTCTGTCTTTGTCTTGTTTTTACACTTAGAAGTACCGTCCCAGATCTGTACAAATTCGCTCAATTATCTGTTCTCATATACGGCATGTATTTTCTGGCACGAGCTTACTGAACGTAAACCTGCTTTAAATTTGACCAGCCGTCGCACTCTCTTTGTAGCCCCGCCACGGTGGTCTAGTGGCTATGGTACTCGGCTGCATATCCGAGGGTCGCGGGATCGAATCCCGCCTGCGGCGGCTGCATTTCGACGGAGGCGAAATGTTGAGGCCCGTGTACTGTGCGATGTCAGTGCAAGTTAAAGAACCCCAGGTGGTCGCAATTTCCGGGGCCCTCCACTACGGCGTCTCTCATAATCATAGCTAGTTTGGGGACGTAAAACCTCAGAAAACAACAAAACAACAACACTCTCGTTGTATACTCTAGCAGTAAGTCGGCTAGGTATCCACAATCCTTAGTACAGTCTAGAGTGTGCAATGATAATCGGCGACGGGTTTTTTTTTCTAAAGGCTGGTGAGGATATCTGCATTGGCTTCGTGTCTGTATTTGCACGCACATTAGCACTTTACCTTCACGAGGAGTATGCTTTCCTACTAATAATTGTTATCGTTGTTACTAAGCAGTGCGATATCTTTCTAAATGTACAAAATATGGAATTTTTCCTGCCTACCCATTTTGCAACCGTAAAATCTCCTTCCGACAAAATTTGCAACGCCTGAATATTGATGGCCATATTGTGTGCACATATAAAAGAAGTGCGAAAACGCTGGCGTACCCACAAGCGTACGCGCAAACGAGCACGCCTTAGATGTTTTTTGATAACTGGTTACGCGTATTGTTAGTATATTTTCCATTGTCATGCGTGTCTCTGAAGTAGCCTCGCCGACTACTTTACAGGGTTTGTTGAATGTACTTTAGATGTCACTGCGTTATATAAATGGACTTTTCTTGTGCATTTCAGATTTTCGTTGCGGTGAGAATTCACCAAGCTAAATTGTTTCAATTATAACTTGATGAAATCCGTGTATATATGTATCGCATTATTTTTCATATTGCCTCGAATATTCTAACGCCATATTTCCGCAACTGGAGTTGCGATGTAAAATGCGCACGGAGTTAAATGTAACATACACTTTATGCTTTATGCACCCTCCCTCGGCGTAAACTCTTTATTTCGCTGAGAATCTGACAGCTAAGGTTCTGCTGGCATTGAGACTCTCTTATTAGCCAATTGGACGCCATAATTTGGAATTCATCGTGAAAGAGCTACCACACAACACAGAGGAAGAAGAGACGAGCATTGCGCCTGTGCTCGTCTCTTCTTCCTCTGTGTTGTGTGGTAGCGCTTTCACGATGAATTCCATGTCTGAACAACAACTTGCCCAACAGTCCACTCTTTTGGACGCCATAAGACACGAAAAAAAGAAGCTGGAATCTAAAAAGTACTACACCTTTCAGTTCTCGCCTTTTATTCGGCCAGAACTGCACAGGGTTCGCGGAGTGGTATTGGTCTGCCTAGTGCGCGAGTAGTCCTTTCGCAACGAGCCTGGCCACGGAAGGTAGACTTGGTTCTTTGTAAGTGATTCGTATTTCCTTCAAGACTATAAGACGATAGTATTGCAGCAGATAAAGATAACAGGAAGGACTGAACCTTCAGTAGGTTAAGATGACGCGTTTCACTCATTGGCCACTGTGCTCTATAACCCACTATAACGCTGCGACGTGCGGGCGCGCACGTGCCATCGATCCCCAAGCGCAGCCACCACGCAATGCCTAGAAGAAGCTGTGATGTTTGCAAATGCATTGCGATAACCTCTTGCAGCGAACAAAGCTTGGCGTCTTATAAATATGGGGCATAAGACGTCGGTAACGTGTCTTCTTAACATGCGCAGGTCATCAGCCAAACAGGCACCGCGTTCTTGGCCCATGTAATCCGGCAGAACAAGTCGCTCAAGGTTCTGCAAGTTCGTTGCCCCACCACATCGTACAGCTCGATTCTGCTGCTCCAAGCGTTGGCCGAGAGCAGAAGCGTCACCCACCTCACAATCGAAAGCTGGGACCTCAGCGAACGCGTTGCTTCCGCTTTCGTGGAGATGCTTCGGGAGAACCGTAGTCTGTATCGGCTCGAGATCTACTGGACCCACGACGTTGAATACCAGCGTTTTGCGTCGCACCTGCTGGAAGGCCTCTCGTCCAGCAAGTCTGTGGGTATCCTGAAGATGTATCAGGGTGAACGTAGTGACGTGGTGTCGCTCATCCACAGCCAGTCATTGCTTTGCCTCCAGAAAAACCAGTTGGCGCTCTTCACCGCCATTGAAGATGTCCTAAGGCACCAGAAACGGCGAGAGGGTATCGTCATAGCCGACTTACTTGATATTTGCGATATGGCCGTGCAGTGGCCAATGCAGACCAGTGATTTTGGCCCGCGTACAGCGTCCAACCTGGTCCGCCATGCGCGTATGGCGACAAGGGCGCAATATTACGCTCTCCGCTCTGCGTTTCCAGGAGAGCTGAACTTTAAGGTGAAGCTCGAAGCACAAGCGGACGCTCAGGAGCTCATTTTACGCACCCGAGGCAGTACTGAACGCGTTCGGTATGTAGAGGTTCCCAGTTGGTGATAACGACGCAGTACTTTTGTTTTCAGTAAGATATTCTGCTATTGCATTGACAAGTGGTCCACAAGTCACCACTGCAGTTTCATCGAGCTCCTGTAAGCATTTCCCGCCTGCTAATTCGCATGCTCGATAAGCAAACGATGTTTTACTCTTATTGGGCGATCAGCTTTACATTAGCTGGGGACGAAATGCTACGAACCACGCGAGTGCCTTCCACAACGGCAGTTTACATCTTGCACATACGGTTTCTTTGTTCGGTGTAGTATTTCGCAGCAGATATGCGGAATTTTATACCAGTCAAGTGCCGTTATCGCAGTCGCCTCGCAGGTTATCACGATCTTATAGCAGGATCCAGATATAGTGCGCCGTAGTAATGAAACGCTACGAAAAAGAGAGAAGCGCAGCTCTGTACGCTCCTGTGTCTCTTTTTCTTAGTCCTTTGCTTCGGCCAAGGATCGCATATCAACTCGACCAAGCGTTCATTCTGAATAGCTAAGCGGGAGTCATAATCGTATTCTGACGCCTCCACCCATGCAATTTCCTCTTACAAGACCACGACAACCCACACGCCACGGACGGATCAATAAATTGGCATGTCTGTGTGAGAACGGAGAGCCGCGCATGCGCTCTACGAAAGCCTCAGCAGCTGGAGGACTAGGAATGAGCCTTCGTAGGTCCTCGCATCCATTAGCGAAGCCAAATCTATTCTATGGCGTAGTTTTCTTACAAATTAATTGTACAGCTTTTACTTGTCCCGTTTTATCTTCTACCTGTGACTCGGGTATGATCTTTGGTAAACGATATTAGTGCATGCACCACGGCCAGCAAAGCTATATTTTGAAAGCAGGCGTAAATGCCTGCTCTGTTCGGCAGGCATGTATGTCTGTAGTGGTACTCTCACCAGGCTCGCGTATCAATCAAGACTCGCAATGCTTGCACTGATGGCAACCGGTGGTGTCAAGAGAGCTTCGACACCAGCCACCGCTCTGAATGGAGATCAGCTCTTCAAATTTCAACACACAGGTGTTTGACAGGCTCTTAATGTGCTCTTTACTGATTGTCTTTTGTAAAGAAATCAATTTTAATGAACATTATTACGAGGATGTTTTGAAGGTCTTTAATTACATGGAGGATTTTGTCAATTGCTGACAGGATGTGACAAATCTGTCAAAGGATGCCCTTTTTAAATTGAAATCTTCTTTCTGCCGAACGGTGCGGGCAGTATTGCTTGTGGCTTGCATGTTTCATTTTGTTGGGTAATAAAGAAGTTTCCCAATGGCCTGAATCACTTAAACTTGCACAAGAAAAACTGACAAAAGTTTGTCTAATAGAAATGCTATTGAATTGTATGAAAAGTCGTAGTAGTCATCGGCTATCTGCTAAGAGATATGCAGAAGCTGAACATTGGGGAGCGAATCCTGGTCCCGAAGCTGACGGAGTTTGTGGGTTCCAATCCATTGTCCATGCATATACCCTGTTAGCCAGTGTCAGAATATACCAAATTATATGCGCTACAACACATGCCATGGTAGATGCGAAGCTGTCCCCGCTTACCGTCGTCAGACATGCGACGCCCTGACCGTGCAATACAACAGTTTTGTTTGTGAGCCGAGGCTTATTTCTTCTCTCGTTTCTGCTGTACGGTTTTATTATCTTGCTACTTGTTGAAAACATTGCCAGAGTCGGAAAACGCAGCATTTACACTGTCAGAACTCCCGGCTGCGGCGGCTGCATTTCGATGGAGGCGAAATGTTGAGGCCCGTGTGCTGTGCGATGTCAGTGCACTGTTAAAGAACCCCAGGTGGTCGAAATTTCCGAGACCTCCACTACGGCGTCTGTCATAATCAGAGCTCGTTTTGGAACGTTAAACCCCACGTAACAAGAATACACTGTCAGATTTTCCAATCTTAAAGTACTGGATAGCGTAGGAATTGTATCAGAATAAACGGATCGCTCTCTCGTGATTCATAGCCTCACGCATAATGTGTGTCTGTGTCTCTCTGGGAGATGGGGATTCTTTGGTAAGGTTACTCACTAAGGTTCGAGCCTCTGTCCAGCACATTCCCGCAAGTTTGAGGAGATTTGAAGTCGACGTGCGCCTTCTCTCCTCTGTCCGAGTGCGCACCCCTAAAGTGAGCGAGTTTGTGCGAGAGAGAAATCACTAAAGGAAGGAAGTAAAATTGTTCCGAAGTGAATTTAAGGGTGAGCTTCTGATGAAAATGCGGTTCCGATGAACCGCATTTTCATCTCTGTCGGTTGAACAAAGACAGGGAAATAAAAGAGGCAACGACAGTTCTCGCATCGAGTTCTGCAGCCACAATTCATGTTTAGGAGTGGGCAGACACCGTGAATAATACAGGTGCCATACACCTAAGCTGTCTTTAGTTGGGACGTTCTCTTAACAGAAACCTCTATGCTTAAATACCAATCTTATGACCCAGACATATGATGGTATTCAGCAATCGTATTGTGCCTCAACGCATTCAAAGGTGGAAAGAAACAAAGCAAAAGAAGGTAAGAAGGAAAGAAAGTGAATGAAAATATGGAATGCAAAAGGGCAGGTATAAAAGGAGAAAGACACGGGTAGGTATACAGAAAAATGTGAAAGAAACAGAGTTGCATTGCCGTACTTAATGACGTACCGTCAGTGCAGCTTCGACGGACCAGCACGTTCACGTCGAGGAGTCGTTCATAAATTATCTACAATTGTGTCATAATCCCAGGGTATTTATTCTTTAGGAATCTTCAAATACGAAGTGGAATTATTATTTGGAAGTTCGCGCGTGAAGTAGGGAAGTGCGAGCTTTTGATCGAACAAGTTAAGCAGTGTCGAGGTGGTTGATGAAAATGCGTCTTACTGTTTCGCACGTTTCTTGAAAAAAGAAAAAGACGGCCCTATTCTATGCCTGCGATATCTGTGTAAGCATTGCAATGGGGAACAGGGTGTCAATTTCACTAGCACTGTGAACAAGCAATGTGATTAGCACTATTACTACTGTCTATGACTAGGCTGGACGCAAAGATGTGGGCAGTGGTAGAGAGGAGACGAAGGTCCGTTTCTTTCTGTTTCGCAACCCGTGACGTTTGTTTCTTTCCTTCCTTTCTTCTCACGTCGTTCTCTTTCACTTTGTTCCTTATCTGTTTCGCTGTACCTCTCCTTCTTTCATTCGTTCTGCCTTCCTCTATTTCTTTTATTTCTTTCTGAATCTCATCCTTGTTGTGTGGGCAGTAGGTCAAGGGGAACAGTGGGTGCGCCTTTATCTTCATGACAGCTAGATATTCACTACGTCTGCCCCTCCACAAGGTTTTACCTCGCCGCGCTGGTAGAGCAGTTACGATGCCCGACTGCCAACCCAATGGCTGAGGGTTCGGGCTGTGTCTATTTGTGTACTGTGCTATCGAGTGCACGTTAAAGGACCCCATGTGGTCGAAATTATCGCAACCCTGCACTACGGCAAACTCAGTAATATCACGGTTTTGGCGCGCAAAGCTCCAGCAACTGTTATTAAAAATGTCGCCGCCCAAGCACTCCGTAAAGATGGTTATCCAGCGAAGCTATAACCTGCGGCCCAGCTGTTAGGCAGCGGGTTAATCCCGACGATGCATTGAAGCCTTCCTCAATCATATATCTCCAATCGGGGCTGTAAAAGTGTTTGAACAGCGAAGCTGTGGACTGCACACACAACGATTACCCAACGCCCCCCGCATTTTGCATGCATTTTAACAGCATGCATACACTCGGCGTCTTTTGCGAGACCTCCAAGGTATTGGCTAAGAGCTGCTGAGCATGTCGGCTTTGTTCTTTTTGTCGGGCATTTTGTTCACACAGTTGTTCTGGCCTCTGCATAATTTGCACATTGCAGCCTGTAATCAGGTGAATGAGTTGTCAGAGCGGCATCTGCTCTAATTACCGGCCGAGACACCGCTAGAGTCACGGAAACCGTGCGCATTCTGCACGAAGGAAGGAAGGAAGGAAGGAAGGAAGGGGAAAACAGAAAGGCAGGGAGGTTAACCAGAAGGGCGTCCTGTTGGCTACCCTACACTGGGGGAGTGGGAAGGGGGAACAGAAAGATGGGAGAGAGAGAAGGAAGGGAATAATGAAAAAGACGTTGTCGGACAAGTCCAACTGTTAAAGGCGTTCACGCAAACCAGTCGTCTTGAAAAAGCGTAAAAGTGCTTTTAGTGCCTTGTGGGCCGACGAGCGATGAGGGCGGTGTTCGAGTAGCATCTGTAAGGATAGTGGCCGATCGTCAAGGTGGCGTAGCGTCTCAGCAAGGATTTCCCTTTCATCGACGAATCGCGGACAGTGGCACAGCAGATGGTCCAGGGTTTCGTCGGTGTCGCACTCTCATAGGTTGCACTGTCGATCGCTCCAATTAATGCGGAGTATGCCTTTGTGAAGGCAACTCCCAGCCAAGGTCGACAAAGCAGCGAGGCCTCATGTCGAGGAAGTACTGATGGAGGGCGGAGATGCAGGGAAGGGTTTAGCTGGTACAGTCGCGTTCGTCTGATGTTTGGTGAGTTCCACTCAACCAGTGAGAGACGGCGTGCCAGGTGTCGAAGCTGCATTGCAGCATCTGTCCTTGAGAGTGGAATTGAAATAATGTTCGCTTCTTGATGTGAAGTGCGAGCTGCGCCATCTGCGGACTCGTTGCCGCTGATTCCGCAGTTACTGGGCACCCACTGAATGCCAATCTCGTGGCCATTTTCTCGGAGGTGGTGGTGAAGCACGATTACATCGTACGTCAGCTGCTCGTGGCATCCGCGCCTAAGAGCTGACCGTATGCACTGCAACGCCGCCTTCGAGTCCGAAAACACAGCCCTCCTCGGCCTCTCAGTACGGATGAATTCTAGCGCACGACGTAGAGCCGTGAGTTCTGTCGCCGTGGACGTCGTGACATGAGACGTCTTTAGTCGAATCGTTATCCCCTGCGTTGGTACGATCACCGCTCCGCTAGAACTGGACGACCTAGTCGATCCATCGGTGTATACGTGTACGTGGTTACCGTACCGTTCGTACAACAGGTGTAAGCTGAGTTGCTTTAGCGCAAGGAAACACTGCCGGGGTCGGCAGCAGGCTGGCGCGTCCCACTACAGCCTGCTTCATTGCTCCTCTCTACGTCACTTCTGCGGCCCCGCTACGGTGGTCTAGTGGCTATGGTACTCGGCTGCTGATCCGAGCGTCGCGGGACCGAATCCCAGCAGCGGCGGCTGCATTTCGATGAGGGCGAAATGTTGAGGCCCATGCGCTGTGCGATCTCAGTCCACGTTAAAGAACCCCAGGTGGTCGAAATTTGCGGAGCACTCCACTACGGGGTCCCTCATAATCAGAGCTGGTTTTGGGACGTAAAAAAACCCACAAAACAACAACCTCACTTCCGTTATGCTACGCGTAGCTGTACTGACGGCGCTGCCAACGGCGCGCACGCTTGGGTGCAACGTAGAGGAGGACGTAAGTGACCGCGCAGCCAATGGAGAAATTTCTAGAAACATGGGACAAGTGTTTTTCATTAAGCCTAGACATATACGGGTTTCGCTGCAAAAGGGTGAAGCCACACATTTCTTTCTATGGACGCTGCGGCACCAGCTTGAGTTTATGGGACATGTCTATGTGCAGGCTGTGCTTGAATCTCAAGCGGTATGTGTATTTCTAACACGAAAGTGCTTCATCCCGTTGTCCAACAAGATGCGTACTTCCGTAACGCAAGAGGATGCCTGAAAAAATGAACGAATTCAAAATGGAAAAGTTCCACCCAGTAGGACTCGTACCCTCGTTAATGAGCGATCCGACAAGAGGAGATGGAAGCTCTACCCCCATATCCGCTCTAGTTAAGGGGCACGCGCGATCTTATATGTGATCCTAAGGGAAGTGACTAGAAAGTTCTTTTTAATAGATTTGTAGTGTTTGACGCCAGAAAGAGAAGCCGTAGTAGAGGGCTTCGAAAATTTGGACCATCCAGGGTTCTTTACCTTGCACTAACATCGTACAGCACACGGGCCTCAACATTCCGCCTCCATCGAAATGCAGCTGCCGCGGCCTCGATTTGATCCCGAGGCCCTCGGATCAGCAGCCGAGTGCCATAGCCACTAGGCCACTGTGGCGGGGAGAACGTTGTAAAATGATGGCATGTCTGGTCAATGATTTGAGCCATACATTCGTACCATTCCGTGCCAATTTTTTGTCTATGCGAAGTGAAGGAAGTGAAAGTTTTATACAGTTCCTACAGAGTGTTCCATACGGTGCCTCAATGCTTTAACACGAGAGTGATGCTGGGATCCACCAAGAGATCACTTACGTACTTCCGAAACGGAAATGGATGTCTGAAAAAAAAATGAACACGTAATAAAAAAGCACCACCTGCTGGGACTCGAAGCCACATTCACCTGGGATAAGACGATAGGCGCTAGGAGCTGTTCCCATTTCCACCAAGACATTGGAAACCTAAGGAACAGATCGACCATATATCTTCATTATACCTTTTGACAATTTGACTTTACCTGATGTCCCGTTAAAGTAATGACATTGAGCAAGCAACACTACTCACACTGACATCGCCACCATTTCACTGCATTCATGGTTCGTATTGGTGGTACCGCCATATTGGAACGATTGGGCGAAGCAGATTGCCGGGCAAAGGCGCGCAGGTATTTAGCGATTCGGTAGTTCAAAGTCTCGATCTGAGCTTCGCTGGCTTAGCGCCGTGGTGCGTGAAGGCGTCCTGCCGGGGCGTTGCTAGAGCAGTGTCGCAAGTAGAACCACGCCCGCTATATAATTTGTCTCGAGTGGCAAGTTGTGATTCGACGCGCCCTTCTCCAAGAGTGCAAGGATGTCCTTCGGCAAGCAATTGATGCTCCTTCCGCTGACGCGGAATTATACCGAAAAACAATCTGCTCACAACGCATTCACTACTTATTGGAATGTTTCACCGTTTACAGACGCTTGTGATTTACGGCAGGCGCTGCGCAGGTCTCGGGCGCATACAATATAGCGTTTCCAGAGAAAGACGAGTCATTCGAGACGTTTCGCCTACAGACAACTGCGTAGGATCTCTGTGCAGTGTAGAGGTGCAGCTGATGCCTGCTTGCATCGCGTTCACATGTCCAGAGTACCCAACCCATCTCGCACCACTCAATACGCCAGATTGCCGCTTATATGCAGTACAGAGCTTCGAGAACGCAGGTGTCACTTTCGTGTTACACCGATTCCCATGACAGAAGGATCATTCACAATATTTTTAAGGTCTTCCCACGAGACAGATGTTACATGTTCTTCTATACCGTTAAGAAACTGGCAGATAACGCCATAAAACTGTCTTTTTACCTCGCACCTTAAATATAAACCTCCTGCTAGAAGATATTCAGTGGCCACGGGATATTCCGTGAAGCGTAGTCAGAACATGTAAGTGAGTACTGGCGTAGTAGAATGCGTAATGGAAGTTCTACGTTTAGTGCATGACGGAAATTAAGCCGTCAAATACACCAAGTGAAACACCCATGTATATGGCAAACATCAGGCAAATAAAGCAACACATTGCAACACTGCCGTCTGCTTTAATGATGGTGGTCGATGATGGTCGATGTGGTCGAAGGGTCGATGATGGCTTGCTCATTGGGAACACTTGGATAATCTTCCTATGCCGCTTTTCTCTCACGTCCTTAGGACGATGGCATCGCCAAAGAGAAAAGGAAAGTCAACGTGTGAAGAAACTTCTTTAGTGGAGTCAATTGAACGTGATGGCCGTTATTGAGGGATCG
Source organism: Hyalomma asiaticum (assembly GCA_013339685.2). NCBI lineage: Eukaryota > Metazoa > Arthropoda > Arachnida > Ixodida > Ixodidae > Hyalomma > Hyalomma asiaticum. The sequence goes on along the minus strand of CM023488.1, from coordinate 84,024,776 downwards.
AGCGTTCACATTCAGATAAAAAATTGGCAGATCCCACGTGCAGTGGGAATCAAGAAAATGCGAAGCACGCATCAGGAACGTAAAATGTATTTGCATTGTTGTCTCGCTATACCGAGTTTGGTACAAATGAGTTAACGAAACGGCCGCAATAGCACCAACACTGTGGCACGTAAACCATGCCGCTCATGACACGCATATCATTATTGTTACGTTACGGCCTGTCATTTACGTTCGCCATGCAGTCGCGTTGTTCCATAGCAATTTTGGTATACATCCTTTTAAGGAAACGAGTGGCATGTAGATCATGCCGCTAATGACATGCATGCCACGATTTGCATGTTATGACCTGTCATTTGTGATCGTCATGCAGTCTTGTTGTGCCAAACCAATTTTCGTATAGGCTTCGTGCAGTCGAGTTTTTCATGTGCGACATAAGCGCCAAAATGCACTGCCTGGCGGAGAGAAGGAGCAAAATTGGGCAGACTGTGACAGGGAAATACGCGAACGCGATGCGCGTCTCCAACTCTATAGCAGCAGCGACCGCCCGTCCCACCTTGCGTTTTATTTCCCTTGAGACGCGCGCTCCAAACCTGCGGCAAGCTGTTCCAAAGGGCGACGCCGCGAGCGTTCGTGTGGTTCGCAGCACGCCCGGAAAGCAGCGAAGAAACGCGCGCGTCGCTGCCGCCTCGGCTTCCACCGTGCGCGACTGAGCCGTCCGACGAGAGCTACGTAGCGCCCTCTGGTCAGTAGACGGAGCCCATACATCCCATTAACGAAACGGCAGTATAGCGCCAGGACCATAGCATGTAAATCATGCCGGTCATAACACGCGTGTCATGATTCTAATGTTATGACCTGTCATTTATGTTCGTCACGCTGTCGTGTTGTGCCATAGCAATTTTGGTATACATCCCATTAACGAAACGCCTGGCATGCAAATCATGGCCCCCATGACATGCATGTTATGCTTTTCATGTTATGACCTGTCATTTACGTTCGTCATGCAGTCATATTGTTGCATACCAATTTTTCTACACATCCCACTAACGAAACGGCCAAGAGAGCACCAAGACCGTGGCATGTAAATCATGTCTCTCATGACATGCATGTCATGATCTTCATGTTATGACTTGTCATTTACGTTCATAATGCAGTCATCTTGTGGCATGCCAATTTTCGTATACATCCCGGTAACGAGACGACCAGGAGAGCACCAAGACTGTGACATGTAAGTAATGCCGCTCATGACACGCATGTCATGATTTTCATGTTATGACCAGCCATTTATGTTAGTCAGGCAGTCATGTTGTGCCATACCAATTTTCGCATACATCCCATTAGCGAAACGGCCAGGAGAGCCTAAGACGCTAGCATGTAAATCATGCCGATCATGACATGTTTATCATGATTTTCATGTTATGAGCTGTCATTTATGTTCGTCATGTAGTCATGATGTGGCACACCAATTTTCGTAAACGTCCGATTAGCGAAACGGCCAGGAGAGCACAAAATCTTAGGCAGCTAGATAGATAGATAGATAGATAGATAGATAGATAGATAGATAGATAGATAGATAGATAGATAGATACGCTCAAACTCGCCGAAGTTCGCTAAGAAGTGCTTCGCATTTAATATTTAGTGCACAGTCGCACACACCTTGTAAATCAGAAAGATGTCTTCGTCCCTGCGTCTCGAACCATTCCTGGGCATCCAAGCCTACTGCAGAGTGCGCAGATAGCCCTCAGTGACGCGATTATTCCGAGTTAATTGGGACACTCACGCTCTAGCATTGACAATCAGTGAGGGAATTATTTTAACTGCTTGATCGCACATTTTATAGAAGGCCGTCTATGCATCGCTGGATTTTTTTTAGAATTATTTATGGAGTTCCTACGCCCTTAATCACAGCGTGTGTGCCGGAAGGTTTAAGAAATTGTGGTTAATGGCGACGTCAGGTATCTTCGACTATAGCTTGTTGCGCTGAGCTAAGTGCAATGTAGTGCCAGTCTTTTTGAATGTGGCTAATATTAATGACAAGTCTATCTCAACACCAATGACAAGAGGAGCTAAACGGGCTTAAGAAAAGCCTAGCAATGTGAATGAGGAAGTTTAGCCTAGTTTCTACTTTCTTTCGGCCTATACTAAATTGTTTTATAATCACTGGTAGAACTGTATTACTGGTTATGTTTTGTTCTCCCCTAACGTCATGCCTTCATGCCGATATAGGTAATGTTTAAATAAATAAATATATAAACGATTATATTGCTCCCACAAAGTCCTGTTCCGCAAACGCTGGTGTTTTGCCTAGTGGTTGTGCAGCTCTCTATCATACCATGGGTGCTCGGCTTCAAATCCCGCCTCGCCAGGAAGGTTTATTTTCGTTTATGCACTTCTTTATTTTTTTCGCTTTGTGTCCTTTGCTCTGCATTCCTCCTTTTCACTCATTTTCTGCGAACGACGCATGCATTTAGCCCAAGAATAAACAGCTCTGCTGTTAAAAGTGCCCAACCATGTCCTGAGACAGGGGTGGATCCCTTTGCCCCTTCTGAGCGGAGCTGAAATCTGCACCGCCGTGGATTCCTTTGTCCATCGACAGCAAGAGGCTTACGGCAGCTGCGGGCAGGATCACCACTGAATGTACCATTCTAAGAAGCCCATAACAGTCTACGCTATGTTACATGGTAAATATATACGAACAGCCTGGATAGCGACGGAAAACTGTTCACCAACCTGTTATTCTCCAAAGTAGTTCGAAGGTGTAATTGTAGGTGAGTACACAGTTGCATTCGTTCACGTGAACATAGAACCAAATGCAGCTTTCGCAACTTTGCGAGGCGAGCTGTCGCCATCGATATCTCTTCTCAACGTTGCTAGAACGCGGCTTCTACCTTCTTTATTGGCAAGAGGAAAATGTCCCGCACTATAATGTGATGCATACAGCGAGCTCAGTATCAATATGCGAAGCACTCAGCACTAAATTCTGAATGTCAAAACAGGAAGTCGATGCGTTCGGAGCAGTCAAAAGCTCAATACCAAACTATTGGCCTTATGCCCGATTGTTTGGTGTTGGCATTAGAGTTAGCATTATGATCAATGTTCTTGTACTAATTTTGTAGTCAGCTCAGCGTGGGCTTACCGAGGACTTCGAGAGCAATGTACCAATTGAGTTTCTCATGCCATACGAGGTAAATGTGCGTTACGGAACGCTGATGTGCCCATCATCAGTGTCCTTTGCTGGAGTATTTCTATAGGTTTGAGCAAATCTGTGCTAAATGGTGCTTATTGGAAGCAGCGCGTAGCATTAACTCTTACATTTCTGTAAGAGCAGTTAGCACACACGAGATACACTGTTGGCGTTAGCAGGTGCCGTATCAGGATATAGCTGGTAGAATCGTTTTCATCCACGAAGTAGATAGATAGATAGATAGATAGATAGATAGATAGATAGATAGATAGATAGATAGATAGATAGATAGATAGATAGATAGATAGATAGATAGATAGATAGATAGATGTGGCCAAAGTGACTTGAATGCGCAAAGAAATATCTCGTTATTGAAAAAACTTGCTTCCGATCAAACGGAAGCAACCGTTGCCGGCGTAAGGTGCATCAAATGTGAGTTTTTCTGCTGCGCCCTAAAAGCATGTTCGTGAAATAAGTTTCGACAGTCTTTTTGAAGCGTCCCATGCTAAGCGGAATGCGACTGCTGCTGTGGCCACAGTATGCTCAAAAGCTCGTCTCGTTAACATTTTACATATCAAAATTGCCGCGCAAGGACATCATTCCAGATTGACGCTACTGACAGGAGATGACATCAAAAAGAAACCAAGAAGGCAAACCAAAATAAACAGCGTTATTACCACGGAACGTTGTCTACCGGTCACTTCGCACTACTATCGAACGTCAAATAATTTGCGGTAGAGCGCTGCGGGCACAGCTCAGCAGTGAATTTATTCAAGATCTTAGGCAACTTTGACCGCACCTGTCCACTTATCTACCCGCGTACGTCATGGCGCTATCTTGGTCGTCTTTTTTAGTTCGTGCATATCGATAGTGGGATGACAGTGTATCAATGCACGACGAACATGAGCGATTGATTGGGGCATCACGAAAGTGATGTACTGATCACGAACGTCATGATGAACGGCAATACAATCACATGTGTCTAATACCCGTAGTACTTGGCACAGGCTAGGCAGGTATGTGCCACAGCCGAGTGAAACTTATTATCACAGCTTAAAGAGCAACGCCAGCGATTTTTCAGTGTCCACTGGACACTGAAAACATATATGAAAACTGGTATATTTTTCATATATGTTGTCTTCGGTACTGCATTAATATATGCCAAGTCAGGTGGATGTATATCATTTAGTTTCCCTGTAAATAAATTTTAAAAATTTTTGCCGATTCACACGCGGGCCACCCTGCGTTTTTGACGTCATCACCTCCACGCTGCCTACCCGAGCCAGCGGGCCTTTAAAAGCAAAAGGGCGATGCTTCAGCACTCAAATCGTCTCTGTCAAGATCAGAAAAGCTGGCATAACTCGATATGTCACCGGATGACCTCGCCACTCGCCTTTGTTTGGTGCCAGTTCTATATTTCTGGTGACGGGAGGGTTGTGATGTCACAGCACACGCACCACGAAGCATCTGCCCGTTTCGGTTTGAAGACGACTTTCAGCTACTTATTAATAATTGTTGGTGCGTTTCCTGAGCAAACGGAACCACTCTGGCGGTTATAGGACTATCAGTACCATTGGAAAACATTGATATCACAACATGGCGAAAAAACTGCCGGAGTTGCCCTATAAGTTAATCAATGACTAATCAAGTGAACATTTTATGAGAAGGCACTTTGCGTGGTTTAAAAGGAAACGGAAGACACGCACTTCTTATAGCCTGGTATTGAATTGTAGATATAACAAGCGCGCGAACACAGTCAAACGTCATCCTAACATACACGTTACGTAGGTAGGAATTGAACCCAGGACACAGAGGTGGCAAACAAGCAATCCATCATCCGTCCACGGCCCCTCTTCAGGCACTTCACGTGCTTTGAGTTGCAGCCATAGAGGTTTATTAACCCTGTCGGCGAGTTCGATGGGCATATGATCGCAATCAATTTCAGTCATTGGAAATACACGTCCGACGCTCTAAAAGATGCGTGATGCTTCTCAAACCGGAAATCCCAATTCCGTGTGCTCGTGTTAGGAGAGCACTACGTTGTGTTGGTTTTTAAGAAATAGTGTTGCATTCTGTAAACGTCATATATGATGCACGCTGCTTTTCCTTTAACGCCTTTCAGTGCTACGCAGATTGTGTACTTGTGAGCATTTCGCTATGTGAAATAGCAAATATCTTCCTTTCCAATCTGGGAAGGCGGGTTACCACCGAAGCTGTGGTATCAACTGACCAGCCTGGCCAATATGACCAATGATTGAATGATTGCGCAGTGCACTGCTTCAAATCTAAAGGGCAAAGTAATAATAATAATCTTGCAGATCCCACGCAATGCGGGAACCGGTGTCATGCGAAGCACTGAGATAGGAAATTGTCTCACAATTTCTTTGGCATTCTGCCAGGTGTTAAGAACATGACTTCCGTCTTTGCATGGCGCATGAATGGCGTACGCTCAACGTAGGCCGACAGAAAATGTCGACGGCACCGTGGCGACTGAATAGCAGCCCATGGTACATGAGCTACCACTGGCCACTAGTGGGCATGCCGACTTGCTCATGGTACATGAGCTACCATGTACTATGCGATCTCAGTGCACGTTAAGCAACACGAGGTGGTGAATATATTGTGGACGGATCCAAACTGGTGACGATTCTAGTCGAAGTAGGCAGGGTCTGTGTGAACGCATTCAATGACCGCTTACAAGAGTGATCGGATGGTCCTGGTTCTCTGAATTGCATGGATGTAGGCCATCAGCTATCACGGGAACCAACAGAAGTCCCTCTAAAGGTCACATGTACGCTTTAGGTTATGTATACGTTTGCTGTGCAAATCGACGCGCGAGTAAGAGGAGTACAAAGCTCAACTATGACGCGTGTCAGTAAGCATCGCAGGCACGAAAACATTGAAAAAGTGACGACTTCTCTGCCATTGCTGGGGGCAACGGGGTTGCAGACGTGGCTTGAGCAGCGTGCACTTATTGTTATATCCGCCCTCGCAGCGCACAGATAAGCATTCAGTGACGTCATTAAGACGCACAAACACACATTGCGCTTGCGCGACGTTATCAAACAACATCACCGATCTCGTCAGTGTTTGTAACAAGCGCTACCGAATCAGTCGCGGTGTCTTCGGGTACAACCGCTTGTTTGAAATCTTCACTGCGCGTCTACAAGTGCCTTGAGGAGGCGTGCGTAGAAGCTTTGCACGTTGCGCCATCAGAACCATGTCCCGTCGTCGAACAGTAACAGTAAGTGCTACGATTTTCTTGCCTTTTCTGCCGCTGTCGTCTTATCGTAGGCAATGCAGTCGCGGAAAAGAGTTAGGCTATTGCTTTTATTCCATCAAATTTATCTTGTTCGCAGAGGAAAGCCCCGGCGGCACTTGTGGTTCCTGGCACTTCGGTAAGTGCCGGCAAGACCTATACATTATCGGGTGCCCTACAGGCGTACATGCCATGGTGACGCCTAAGCAGGCGGGCGTTGAGTTACTAGAATGCGTTGAACACTATATCGGACGTAAGTGTGCGTGGCACAGTTTATTAAGCCTAGGCAAACGCTACGTAATGTATAATGTTCCTGCGGTGGCTCTCACCTTTGGCAGCGGTATTACCTTTTTGGGCGTGGCGAGTTAGTCATCCCGTATTCGCCACGACCGCTTTCGTTACCGAATATTCAGATTCGTAGGCCTTTGCTCCCACGGTTATTCGCAATGCCGAAGGCAAAAGAGAAAACTACACCTAGGAAGTAAGCGTGCGCGGCATCCCTAGCAATTCTGCCTCTTTGGCTATTGCGCCTAGACTACCACGGCCTTGCCCCGAAAGACTGGCATAATGTGGCTCCTAGCACTTTAGTCCGGACCCTCTAGGAAAACCTTAGGCGGTTAGAAAAAAAAGGGGGTGATTTCGAGCTACCTCCATGGTTTCATTATGTTCGTACTGAATTATCAAACTCAACGTTGTTTTTACTGTTGCATCTGACAGAAGTGGCTGGCTGCGCTCGCACTTTTTCACAATTTACAAACAGGTTACACGACACTACGTAATGTTAAAGCCACTCCTGTTGTACACCATTTATATGGAGGAAAAGGTAAGAGGGGGGGGGGGGGGCGCAAGCAAGTGATTTTACTTTCATTTTTTTTTGCCCGTGCACGCCCGCATTGTAACGTTGCGAATCAAGAAAATGTGAATGGTTGAGCACCATGGATAGACTCACCAACTAGGTGAGGTGCGTCGAGCACATAAACAGCGCCCAACGTAAACCATAGAGCGCACACTCAAAGGGACGCGGCCAAGCACCTACAAACAGCGCTCTGGTAATACCCCTGTCACACGAGGAAAATTAAGTGCACTTTGAGCGAGTGCGCTTACGCTCACAGAGTGTACTTACGCTCATGCGCTGCAACACCAGAAAGAGAAGTGTTCTTTGGAAATGATGGCATTCCCCTAGCGGATGTGGCCGCAAACTGCCCCAGGGTGAGAATGGCGATGCGTTTTTTAAGTATTTGTTTTATTACGTAGCAGCATTTCTAATAACGAAAACAATGTTTGAAAAATACTGCGCGCGCCGCGTTATGCATTACCGTATTTGTTTGCAAGCCACTGCTACCGAGCTTACACACTCCGTCGCAGCGGAGTGAGTTCGGCGAACGCACTAGCCGGCAAGTGCGCTTTGTAACGAGTGTCACTAAACGTTCCCGTGTGGCAGCGTGCGAATGACACTAGCGGCGAAGTGCACTCATAACCTCGTGTGACAGGGGTATAACATTGCGAAGATGTACAGGTCGGCCCACTGTTAGAGGGAACACGCGCGCGCGTGTCCGCGCTCCGCGGAGTGCCAGTGCATCCGGCGCGGCCGCGCATCGAAGCGAAGCGGCGCAGGCGCTCAAGAACCCAGGGGAGGTGCTTCGTGTCGTCTGCTACAGCTCTGGAGCGCGAAGCAAGAGCGGTGCCATAGGAGGCCATGGGCGCCAATCTTGCTGCGGGCTACAGCGCTGTAGCAGACGACACGAAGCACCTCCCCTGGGTTCTTTTGCGCCTGCGCCGCTTCGCTTAGATGCGCGGCCGCGCCGGATACACTGGCACTCCGCGGAGCGCGGACACGCGCGCGCGTGTTCCCTCTAACAGTGGACCTAGCTGTACATAGTGCTTACTGTTTCTTGCCAAGGAGCCGCATCTAGGTTCACCAGGAAAATAGGTTTGCTGCCTAGAGAAGTCGCGCATGCGCGGGAAGTGCCACTGTTTCTCCGCTAGACCACTGCACTATAGCGTTTTGCATTAAATGTAATGAACAGGTCGAAAATCTCGTTTCTTTTGCCGTAACAGGCCCGCTGTGATTGTTGGGAGTGTTAACGATACCAGTATCGTTAACATCTTTGACATGGTTTTACATTAAATACCCGGTTTCCGTCTTAGTCCGCTGATCCACTAGACAAAATCTGATGAGCGCAATTGAAAATACGACTGAGAAACATGAACCAGAAACACTGGAAAAGTGGTGTGCTCAACCAATGTTTGTAGAGTTCCGGGATATTACCTTTTTTGCAGTGTTTGCGTTCTCTTACGTGTCTGTCCTTTTAAGCTGCGCTTATCAAATTGATCTTCCACGTTGTTATATTTGTTGTTACTTTGTGGATCAGCTAGGCCGCACTATCGCTTAGACTTGCACACGAAACGCTGCAGCAGACTACAGGGACCGTCTGTACTTTCAGGAATGTTAAAACACATGCTTGCGCGGCAAAGCGAAAATAATACGTGTCGCGTGAGAGTGTAAATATTGCAGTGCACACAGTTTAACAACGAGCAGTCAGTGTCTACAGAACTCTTTGGGCGCGCACCGCACCGCCAAATGATAGGGGACCGCTCGCCAATAGAATGAACAGGTAGCACCTGGAGTCTGTACTCTCATGGCAAGTCTTCATCTGCTGCCAATCGTACATAACTTGCCTAGATGCAACAGGGGATACTTGCTGTTATCATATTCCAGCGCTGAAAAAAAATCCCCGCATATCCACGGAGTGAATGATGATGAGTAGGCGAAGCTCCGAAGGTTCATCGGTAAAGACCGTGAATCTTCCGTCAATCTTGCCCAGTACATCATCAAAGACGTGACAAACACTGTGTGCCGCCATCTAGCGCTCTCCTATCACACTAGAGCACGCAGCGAGCGCCTCCGCGCCATCTATTGATCAATTCACGTACTAGCTAAGCAGCACCGCAGCGCTTGGATGGACGGACGGACGGACAGACGGACGGACAGACACACACAGACGGACGGACTCCCATGCTACGCGTTCCCATACATCTTAATGAAGCGAGCACCGCGGCGCCATCACGCCATCTAGTCAGCACTTCATAAAACTACAGGTGGCTACATACTATGTACGAAGGAGGGAACGTCCCACACCCTAAGGAGCTTCGCCCCTAAAAGTCGGGAATGAAAACAAGTATCGGGGTGCACTGAAGGACCGATCGTTGTTACGTGAAGCATTCTCCTCATGCCCTCGTGTCGTCTTTTAGGGGCGAAGCTCCTTAGGGTCGTTCCCTCCTCCGTACATGGTATGTAGGCATCTGTAGTTTTATGAAGTGCTCACTAGATGGCGGAATGGCGCCGCGGTGCTCGCTTCATTCTCATGTATGGGAACGCGTAGCATGGGAGTCTGTCTGTCTGTCTGTCTGTCTGTCTGTCTGTCTGTCTGTCTGTCTGTCTGTCTGTCTGTCTGTCTGTCCTTCGGTCCGTCCGTCCGAGCGCTGCGGTGCTGCTTAGGTAGTACGTGAATTGATCAATACACGGCGCGGAGGCGCTCGCTGCGTGCTTTAGTGTGATAGGAGAGCGCTAGATGGCGACACACAGTGTTTGTCGCCTCTTTTATGATGTACTGGGCAAGATTCACGGAAGATTCACTGCTTTTACCGATGGACTTCTGAGCTTCGCCCACTCATCAACATTCACTCCGTGGATATGCGTGGACTTTTTCTTCTAGATATGCTAAACTCGGTAGCGTGTTGGCCTGCGAAGAAGGAGTACTCTAAGGCCCTCCAACACATCTTGAACCTAGCGAGAAAACCATGCCGCTCAGCTATGGAGCCTGCTGTGAAAATGCCTGCCATTTGTACTGTGCTTCCTAGAGAACTTGCATTCAGTTCCATATTCAGCTGCAAATCGTATGCTCTTTCAGGAAATGACGTCACTGGTGGCACTAACTGCACCGATCGAGGCTTAATCACCATTGTTTATTTCATGATCGCTGATAGACCCCCTGCAATGCTTTATTTTTAGTTTGAAAAATAAGAACCGCGTAAGTATCTGTCTGAGATGAATGAGAAAAATCATGCCACTTTATCGGTGCTGTTGGTGACGTCGCTTGTTCAAAGCAGTGCAGACAAATTCCAGCTGTATTTGAAAATAAAGTGCAAATTCCTGGGTGCACGCAGAAGAATGTTCCATTCAAATATTCACAGGAGTCCCATCGAATGACTGGCGCAGTTTCCTGGCTATGTTGCAGGAGTTTCACAGGGTTAGTGTAATGAACTTTTGTCCCACTAGGGACTGTCAGCGTCATGCTGTGGTTTCCAGACGCACCCATCCATTAGATTATAGGATTATAGACTGAAATGAAAGCATACCGGGCATTGAGACCCCATTTTAAATATGGGTATACTAATATACGCAAAGGAAGCCACTGTTCGCTAAGGTAATGCCACTGCAGTGGGTAGAATTCAATCACTGAAAGCTTTCCTTTATGTCCGTCGCCGAAATGCTCAATCACTCGGCTTAGTTTCTATTAAAGAAGAAAGCGCTGGGGTGAAGGTGAAGGCAATGAGGATGCACGTACGAGCATATTTAATACCGCGTTATTTAGAGCGTCTAAGCGAAATATCACTATATACGGTCATCAACTCTTAATCGCCGTGGTGATACAGTGGTCACAGTTCTTGAGTGTTATCTTTTACGACGTGGTGGGGATCCGACCGTGCCGGTCGCATTCAAGATGGAGGCGAAAATGACACACGCCGGCCCGCCGCGAGTTGGTAGTGCGCATTAAGGGCTACTCAAGTGAAAAAAGAATTTTTGTCGCACTACTAGGTTAGTTCTTCACAGTACATAAAACACCAGTCTTGCGAGGAGATAAGGTAGGATACGATAAGGTAAGGTAGGATACGCGCTAAAAGAAAATGGGGATGGCGACGCCACAGCATTAAAACATGACGTCACGGATCTCTTGACGGCGTCTGCTGAGGTCTACGTAACCTTTCATCGGTAAGAAATACTGGCAGCGTTCCAAGGAAGCGAGAGACTCATGATACGAAGTTCCGAAACATTTGGTGGGGCGAATTTGCGAGAACACGGAAGTCAATTCGCCCATATTCGCCCATATACATATACTGCAGTGGTTACATCGTGCGTGCTTACGTAGTTAAATATACAGTGAAAGTGAATTAGGTTCGCCAAGAAATCCATCGCGTTTATTATTTCCCTTTTAGTGTGGTCACTGATAAGCACAGGCTGTCTTGAGTCCTTTGTGGAACAACACGCACACAATTCCAATCCATAAAAAGAAAATCGCGGGCCTGGTGGCTTCTGTTCGGTGTATGCGTAGTGTTGAGGTCCGTGTGTGATGTCAGTGCAGGTTATAGAACAGGTGGTCGAAATTTAGAGCCATCCACTACCTCGTCTCTCATAATAAAATCGTAGTTTACGGATGTAAAGCCCAGAAGTCAATCGAAACTGCAATATATATGGCTTTTCAGATTTCTTTGCTGAGTGGAAACATTCCTAAGCAATATTATTACTGAGTGCGTAAAAACATGTCATTCCAGAAAGCTTTACCTTTAGCCTTGTGTAAATTTATCTTCATTATACCTTTTCCCTAGTCAACTTCCATAATTGTGATAAGGTTGAGATTTCCCTCGCAAATTGATCTCGCGCGAGACCTTCTTTAAGGAAGGGCCCACGCTCATGACAAATTTGGTCGAAGCTGTCAAGGTCTGTCCGAACACATTGAATGACCGAATATGGATAGCGACCGGATGGTCCTGCTTCTTCGAACTGGATGAGTGCACGCCATCAGCTGTCACGGAAACAAATAGCAGTCCCTCTGAGCGTGTCCAGTACAGTCCAGACTCGGCACGGGCTAGCTGTGGATGTCAATGGGCAAGCATCAAAGAATAGTACAACGCGTAACTAATGTATGTCAGGCAGCATTGCGGGCGCGAAACGCGTGAATTGAATTCGCGACTTGTGTGTCATAGCTAGACAGCGGAACTTGATGTTTGAGCTTGAGGTTTGAGCTCAGACGAGAGTTGAGTAGGACGTTTCATTGCTCACAGCGCATGGATAAGCCGGCAGTGACGTCATTAGGACGCACAGGTAGCTTTTGCGCTGGAGGCAACGTCGCCACGAAAAAATTGGGTGCGTATCTGGGTGCTTCGCTGCAAATGTCATCGAAAGACGATAGTGTTCTGCCGGCCGTAATAGACTACGTGAGATGCGGACGCCATCTGGCAGGGCCATCGGGAAACATGAGCTTGTGCAGAATCCCTGGGCAACTGCCAGGTGGCAGCACCAAATCGTCGGCAAAGGCCTTTTCCGTGCACAGCGTTGCATTTGTATCGTAGCCCAAGAAACACTAGGGTCCTTAGAATTACGTATCTACGTATTTAAAGCAACACACCACCTAATACTTACGTATTGATGTTGTGCCTCAGATATGCGTAATATTTGCTTCTTGATCGACAATGTTCACAGGTATGAACACAGCTACCAATTCAAGATGGCTGGGCGTTAGGCAAGTGCTTAAACTTTGTCAAGGTAACTGAATCGCGTGACAGAAAAACAAAGACCGACCAAAATTTCTGCGCTCGAATATCCCAAGAAAGGCTATAGTCTTTAAAATATCAACCATCCGGTCAGTGTGTGCAAGAAGCGCTACCTAATCAGCCACGAATCGCTGAGATGTTCAGTGCGCGTGTGCAAGGGGTACATCAGGGCTTCCGTAGAAATCTGCACGCTTCGCCAGCATGACCATGCCCCGTCGCTGAACGGTAAGTGCTACGTTTTGCTGGCCTTCGCTGTCGCTCTCACTGTATCGTAGGCGTTGAATGAAGTCGCGGCAGTGCTACGCAATTGCACTTATTCTGTGAATATTGTGGTGTTTGCAGAAGAAAGTCCAAGATGAGCACCTGGATCCTGACACTCTGGTAAGTGCAGGCAAAGCATGTACGCATGTGTGTGCCCTACATGTATAAATACCGCGACCACGTCTAATCTGTGATGCTGTGAGCTACAGGAACGCATTTAACGCTAAATCGTGCGTTAGTTGACCTGGGAAATCATAAGCCTGCGCCAGTGCTGACCATGGATAATGTTCATGCTGCTGCTCTCACTGTGGGCAGTATTCATTTCTTTTGGTGTGGCGAGTTAATCAAGTTGTAGTCACGAAGACTCCTTTTATTACCGAATGTTGAGATTTCAAGGCCTGTGCTCCGGTATTCGGAACGCCGGTTGTGCGGCCGCGAAGCACGCACGAGAAAAAAAAGCGTCTAGCATGTAAGCGTGCACGGCCTTGCTAGCAAGCAGGAGTCGCTGTTTATTGCACCTAGGAAGTAAGGGACTTGCACCAAAGTTCTGGCGGAAGCTGGGCCCTATCACTTGAGACCTCCTTGAATTAGCTGTTGCAGCTGGAAAAAAAATGGGGGGGGGGAGGCTATGTCTAGGCATTTCGATGTCTTCTTTGTGTTCATACCTCATCAACAATCGGACTACCCATATGCTCACGCCTGTATCAGGCAAGAACGGCTGACTTCGCCAGCGCTTTTCACATTGGCTCACTATTACACTAAGCAGCCAAGCAAGGCGTGTTGAAAAGTAATCGGAGCCCAACGTAACTACCAATAAAAGGCACGGTCGAGCGCTTATAAGCTCGAACGCACATGCGCGCACACGGAGGTTGTCAGAGACCACCTACAAACGTGCAGCCTGCCTTTAACATCGCCGTGAGGCACGTAGTGGTTACTCTTACAGGCAAGCATATCCTATCCATGCTCACTACGAAGCTTTGGTTGCTTCCCAGTGAATCCGTGTAAGCGCGGGGCGTTGCCAGTATTTCTCCTGTAGCGCACGCAGAATTTGCCAATTGCATTGCAATGTATTGAAATCGTCGACAAGGTCGTTGATATAGCCGTAACAAGCTCGGCAGAATTGTTGGGATTATCTCGTATCGTGAAAGGTTTTGAATGGTTTTACTTTAAGTACCCTGTTGCCGTGCAACTCCGTTCATACGCTTCATGAAATCCAGTAATTGCAACTGAAAAGTCGAGACAAAGGAGAAATGCACAAGAAATACAGAACTAGCTCTACTCTCATCCAATTTTTGCAGCGCTCTGTTGATAGTACCTCTCGCTTTTTGTTTATGTAGGCATGCCGCCTCGACTTTCAAGCTGCGCTCCCGTGTTTACACTTCCAAGTTGTTATATTTTTCCTTATCCTTGTGCATGAAATAAGCCTATCTACCGGCGAAGCTGGTACGCGAACCACTGTAACAGCCTATAGCAACAGGCTGTACCTGCAGGAGTGCTAAAACACATGTGTACAGCTTAATAGGCATCGCGCGACCGTATCGATACTGTTGTGTACACTGTCAATTAGCGAACAATCAGTCTCTCCAGAACTACTCGGGCGCATAGGAGTGCCAACGATAGCTGACAGCTCGCTATTAGATTGCGCAGGCGGCAATGGGGGCGCGCGCAAGCGTGGTAAGTCTCCTTCGTCTGCCGACTACGCTGCTAGCTCCAAGAGGGGCTACATGTCACTAGATTCAAGCTCTAGATGTAAGTTATGCACCAAAACAAGTATCGCGGTGCACTGATTGGCTGAACTTTGTCACGCGACGCAACCTGTTCACCGCGTGTGTTATGCTTTTCTTCTCATATACAAACCTCGGCAGCGTGAAGTACTCAGGCGCATAATAAATGAAGTGCAATAAGACGCACATTAAATTGTCTCTGCAACACTTCTTGAAGCTAGATAGATAACCATGCAAATAAGCCGTGGAGGCCCCAGAGAAAATGCAAGATAATTATTCTTGGGCTGTGAGCTCTAAAGAATTTGCAGTCGGTTGCAAATTATCTGGGGAGCGTCCGCTCTTTCAACTAATGTCACTGAGAGCACCGACTCCATCCCCTGTGGCCGAGTCAGCATTCATCATTTCATGATAGCGGGAATATCTTCTGCAACGCTTTCATCAATTTTGAGCTATGAAATGAAAATCTATGTATTTATCTGATAGGGCTGGGAAAAATAAAGGGACCTAGTTGGTACTGCTGTGACGTGATTTGTTCAATGAAGACCAGGCGAGTTCGAGTTGTACTTTCAAGCAAACTGGAAATTCTCTGTTGCGCGTAGGGCAATAACGTTGGCCTTGAATGTTCACACGAGACTGTGAGGCCTAAAGACACTGACAGGACACTGTGAATGCTCTAAAGAAATGTTGCACGGCCTTTAAGGAACTGGGAAGTCGCAATATGGCCGCTCCGCGTCATACTGTGGTTTCCAGTCATATCGAATGATTAGACGTATGTATTTAAATACAGGGCATAGAAGCCGCATTTTAAATATTTACTCACACTTCACTCAAAGGACGCTACCATTCGCAGAAAATGATGCTACTGCAGCGACTGCAACTACTGAAAGCTGTATTATTCTTCACGAATCTGCGGTCGAAACACTAACCTTGTTTCGTTTCTATACAGGAAGAAAACGGCAACGAGGCTGTATGTTGAAAAGTTTTTAATAGCGGGTTATTATGGGCACCCAAAGAAAATATTCATTTACGGTTTCTTCAGTTTTCAGTCGTCGTGGTGGTCTAGTGGTTACGGTTCTCGACTGCGAACTGAACGACGTGGCTTGCATCCCATCCGCGGCGATCTTATTCTACACGGAGGTGAAAGTAACACAAACCCGTGTACTGCGAGTTGTCTGCGCCTATTAAAGAATTTCGGGCACTCAAAATTTTCGGAGAGGACTGCAAATGCAGACTTAAGGTGGTTGGATTACGTTATATTTGGGGAAAAGTGGTAATGTGGTATAAAATCTAGCTTACATTGTATACTTGCCTACACACCTTCGTCTACGGGGCTCCACTTTGCAGGAATAAAAGGTTAGCTCGCGTCGTGTACACCCCTAGTGGTTCCAATGCTAAAGTGTCAGCCTTGAGACTTTTTTAGTGTCATATAAAAAGCGTAATAGCATCCAGGACCCTTCGAACTTACAAATGTTCTTCGAACGGTTTGGATGCTACGATGGACTTGCAGATAATGATTGTTCACTGCGTACACCACGTTATCTGTACTCTAATGACACTGTTGCGTCATGGAGCCCTGGGCGCATATGCGCCTGGGTTATTGTATGCTTTCGTATCTGTGGGGGCAAGATTGGAGATGTTTAAGTGGTATTGTTTTATTATGATCAGGACCTCGATGTATGCAAACTGTTGAATGTACTCCTCATTCCATTTAGACAGTTAGGTCTGCTACGCATTTTAAAGCTTCTTTGGTTGCAAACGAGATGAGCGCAATTAGACTCGACTATCCATCGCAACTAAATTGTGCTAGCTGGGCATGGTTGGCCATACGGAGGGCGTTGTATTGTGTGCATAATTTAATGCTCTGAGGCTACGCTTCGTGCAGAGACAACACACAGCGGATGTCGTATTCAGAGCACACAATCACTCAAATGAGAAAATCGGGGGAAGGCCGTAATCGGAGAGCACTATTGCAGGAATGTCATACATGAGTCCTCTTCCGTTAAGTGAGCGACCGTACTGAATATGTTGTGGCAATCATTTCAAGAATCTTTATTTCGAGTGAAGTCTCCAAAGCGGGCGAAAACCTTTTCAAGAACCACAGCTGCTATTCTGAAGAAGCAACGTGATTTTATTTAGACGCCTTCAGAACAATGTTCGGAATACTTTTTGCTACATGTGTATTTTCAGCAGGCAGCGTTTTTACCCTTTAGAGATTGCAAAAGACATCGCATAGTTAGCGCTTTATTTCTCGCAGTTTTTTCCTGACTTCACTTTGGAAATTATCGGTGTTTCATTGTAGTAGAGGAAAGGACTCGCGGAATCGCATTAATATCTAAGATTGCAAAGTGCGCACATTCTCAGCTCAGCGAGCTGTGTCGCTACGATCGTACGCAAAGTTTTATACGCGGCACCATTTTCCTGCGGACTAGTTTGCTAATGCTGACCATGACACGTGCGGTAGTTTTTCATCAGTCATCTTGTGTTCGTGCAGCACGCGGGTGGCTCAGCTGTAGCGGAAGCTTTCACGTGTGCGATGCCGTATGGGTGCTGATGCAACAGTTATTCATGTATTACCATGCATGCCATTGGACACTGCCTGGTGCCTTCACCACGTGAGTACTGCAAGAGGCCTCCCGAAGTGTTGCACATTTGAACCCTTACATTGTGTGATCAGGTGCGTCTGTTGGCAGTTGAAATATGTGATGTTCGGCTTCGGGGGTATTCTAGCTGTTTCGTTTATCTTTAGCTTTAATGAACTCTGAAGCAGGGGAATGGAAAGCACGGAGCCTATTGTAACATTCAGGGAAGTCGATTGATCGTTGCCTCTTGTGTTTTTTTTCTTTCGTAACACAGAGCGACCACGACCCAATTTTTCTCGAATTCGCCAAGGAGCTCTCGGAGGCCGATCCTAATGTATTTCGCAACGCACGCGAAATCGTCGATATCTTCAAAGTTGCAAACGAGCAGTTCTCTGACATGGAACCCACAAAGCGCTTGGACCACGTCTGCACATTCACCGATAGCAACTGGCAATGCTGGGCCGTTAATAATCAGCGAGCGTGGAACTATGTTCTGAACAGTCGTGGAATCGAGGTCATCCAGCTAAAGAGAGGGATACTTCATCTGCGCACGATGAACATAAACCCGGAAGAATTGGATAAGGCAGACGACATTAAGTTTCTCTGCCTTTGCCTGTGGATTCTTCGGCAGCATCGCTGCATCTTCAGCGCTTCCCTGTCCATTCCAGTGCTGGCACCAAGGCATCGATCTATCTTTAGGCACCTGCTGAAGCTTACCGACAACCTGCGGCAGTTGGAGATTCTAGAGGATCCGTTCGGAACACCACCTGAGGAGCACTTGCCCTCGTCACGCGCGAAAAGTTCGAGCAAGTTCCAGGGCGAACCGTGGGCGAACAAGTTCGACTGCTTGTCTCGACTGCGAGAGCTGGGACTCTCTGCTGTGCCGCTTTTGGGAGCCGGCGCTGACTCCCTCATTAGTTGCGTGGAGAGAAACGAGTCACTTGTTGCCCTCATTCTCATTGACGTAGAAATGCGCGTGGACGCATTCGCCAGACTTATCGGTGAAGTTATCAAGCTGAAGAATCTGGAGGACTTCCGCATTAAGATGGTCGCCAAGGAACCCAGGGAGAAGTACGCTGAAGCACTCTCACTGATCGGCCAGTCGTGTAGTCTGCAAAGACTCTACGTGCACTCCGACTATGGCGTTGAAAGCTTGCTGTCTGGTCTCCGCGTAAACAAGACACTCCGCGAACTGACTCTGGACTCAGTAATCGCAAGGCAAGAATTGCTGGCGGCACTTTCCGGCTTTCTTGAGGGGCACGAAACTGTGCATCACCTCAAAATCTGCTTGGATCTTGTCGAAATGACAGAGGATTCCGATGTACTGAACCACTTGCATAAAATTGTGAGCTGCAGTAGCTTAAGGACGTTGGTGCTGTCGGGGTCCGACATAACTATGGAACACTCTTTTGCCATTGCCGATGCACTTCGCCGCTCTCAGTTAAGAGAGCTTCATTTGGACGGATGCAGAATTAGTCTTCCGGCAATCCGCAGATTCGTGAAGGCCCTAGAGCGGTATAAATCTATGCCCTTCGATGAACTCATCCTTGGTTTCCTCACTGGTCAAGGATTCGAGAAGGTTGCCGCGTTCAAACACATCGAGCAAGGCAACGTGCGCCCATGTGTGACACTTGTCGCCGATGATTGCATCATAAAGAATTGTTCGGAATGGGGAAGTCTCTATAATCCCGACAAGAACTTCGTGAACCTGTCTCTGTGCTTCAGTGAAGGTACGGAGACTGATGACGTTTTCCATGCTTTGAGGTCCAGCGTGGAGTCGTTGCGGAGCTTGTCTGTCTACACAAAAGGGGTAAGTCATTTGCGGCGTTACTTCAGTTTCTGTTAAGTAGATGACGGGTTTTGAATATCTGCATGGCAGAGAAAAGCCGGGGTGGAGGTGGTGATACAGTGAAGGAATACTCGCCGACGCGAATCAGTTGTAATACCGAGAAGTTCAAAAGCACATGCTTCGCGCTTTGGTGTATCGCTAGTGCGTTCTCTTAACTGTCTTAAAGACCCCCTGTAACACATTTAGAACATAGTCTGAAAGCTGTGTCCATCAGTCCTGGATGCTCTTGTGAACATGTGAGCGAAGTGTTGAGCCAACCGGCGTGCGCTATGAAATCGGGAATCCAGACTCGGACACGACTGCAAAGCGCCCGTGCTTCCTACAGCACATGGCATCACTTGAAAGCACCGAATAAATTGCATGAATTTATCACAGCTATTTAACAAATACACACATATTTAATTCGTTGAGCTTGTAAGGATCAACTAAAGCGTAGCAGATAATCTTACCTCGATTATGAAATCATTCAATGCTAGTTCTGCCTTAAACGACTTAGTATATACCATATGGCATGGCAGGTGCTGAAAGAACGGGTGCGGTGCTGCCCTATTCGATACAAAAATTTTGAATTTCCTTCAGCTTTCCGTCCAATAATATTTTGCTCATAAGTTCACAGGAGCCTCTGACAGGTCATCGCCATTCTTACTTGCTTCAAAGAGCGTTGCTGGTCCCCCTTAATAACGAGGGAGCTCGACGTACTCGCTTCAATTTCCTGACGTGCGCTGTAAGCGAAACTGTAAAAAGCACACACATAAGCCGCTTCCCAATATATCTGTTGAATACCACACATTGTTACAGCATTAATTTCGCTTCCTTACAGCCCTCGATAATGTGTCACACGAGAGGTGGATACGAAGTACATAAAATTAGCACTTAGTGAAACGCGTATTTTAATTGATATTGATACCATGAAGGTAGATGAGTTGGTTATGCAGGCGGTATGATGTGCAAGGGGGGTTAGCGTATGGCTGTGGGAATAAAGTGATCAGACTACGTGCGTGAGGAGAGGCCGCGCTGAAAAAATGGCGTATTGCGATGGAATACGCGTAAAGTTTCCAAGGAATGTCGTGCGCTCTTTTGGGCAAGAAGTTACAGGACCTGTGGAACGCACAACTAGAAGTATGACGGGAGGAAATTTTCGTCATTTTTATGTTTTTGAACAAGTTAGCTGGTATACGTAGGTATAGATGTACCCAACTATTTCACATTGATATGGAAAACCTGAAAGCTGGTGGTGAAAAAAGGATTGAATCTGGCAAAAAAGAATGTTTTATTTTCCGGACATAAGTGTTGCAAAGTAACAGTGTAGCTCCTTTGGATAACATTCATGATGCAGCTGTAAGAATCGAAGGGATGTGCTTACTCCTGAAATCTAGTGAGACGTTTCGACTTCATTTGACACTTAATCTTGACGCCTTATCCTATACTGCTGTCTGAATTTCCATGTTGGTAATTTTTCGCTTAAGTACTGAAGAGTTTCATCGCCGAAAATGATTCCCTCGCACTTAGTAAGATTAGCTGCCATTGGTCAAAATGAACACCAATTGCGAATGCTTTGAGTTCTTTTGAAGAGCGAGCAATTTTACTGTTAGGAAGAGACAGTCAGCATTATCGATAGTAAACGGATCTCTCAGGTCGCGTGCGATGGTAAAGCTTTCCTATGCATTACAAGCAAAATTTCTAACAGAGATCGTCAAGATACACCATGTGTCATGCCAGGTGGTGTCCGAATTTTTATGCGGCCGTCATTCTTTGCCTACACACGTGGTAGATGCCAAAATCACGGCTCACCTGGGGTTTGTCATCGCAAGCTATGTCTGGTCCGGTGGCATAGTTGTGGCTGTGGAATGCTGACCCGAACGACATTGGATCGTTCCCCGCCGCGAGGTCGCATTGCGATGGAGGCGAAATCCAACAGGCCCACACACTCTGCCACGTCAGCAAGGTTGTACTCTGCATGTACTATGCCACGTCATCAGGTACTTGAACTACCCGGAGGCCCGCCACTACGGCGCGCCTCATAATCATAGTCCGGTATTGGTACGTGAAAAGCCGTTCAATTATCCCGACGTATTTAAACCGAGAATTTCAGTAAATGAACTGGCCAAACACCTTCGCTCATTTTACCGATGGCGATTCGGCTAACGCAGCAGGAAAAAGTGCTACACTGCGCCGGGTTGGAAAGGAACTAAACTTTATACTGCGAAAGTGAAAAGACTCGTTCTCTTTGGCCACAGAGGAAGGATACCGTAGGATGCCAACACCTCCGTCTCGGTCACGCTTTCTTCCGTTTCTACTCCTTCGTGATAGGCTATCATGGCCGGCACATTTACAACCTGCAATAAGTATGCATGGATACTAGTGCATTTCATTCGCATAGTGTAGCTTAGCACAGAGTTAGTAGGCCTACAGGCAGTAGGAAATTTAGTGCCTTTTCCAAATGTTTGCGTACGGAGCCGGTTATCCTTTCTTACAGCGCTTTTGGAACAAGCAAGTGAGTGCCTGAAGTAGGAAAAAGTCTTTTGGCTTGGCACCAAAGAAAAAGTATTCACCAAAGTGCTTAACGTAACTTCGCAGAGATAATTTATGCCATCGCCTTGCGAATGCCTACTGATGCATATTTTATCAACAGAAGAAAAAGAAGGCGCAAAGTCATCAGAGTTTCTACAGGCCATAAGGAGTGGGTACTCGATAGTTATTCGCTCGCTGGTTGTGCCTGATTGGCGTGAACTCAGGCTATCCAACTGGTATGTTCTTGTAAAATCAAAACGACAGTCTGCTAGAAAACACAGGCCTGAGATGTACTATCGTGAGCAATATGAGCTCGAACGCGGGAGCGCGTGGAAAATAGCCTCAAAACCTAGATAGCGTCATACGTGCATGGCGCTGCCGAAAACAGGGGGGAAGGAGGGGCGCTCTTCCGCTAACTGTTGGCACTCCCGCTTCGCTAGCGTTGCTGTGAAACGGTAGCTGATTACGTGTGATCGGCCTCCAGCAATGATAAGGCAGTTAAAGCAAGCCGAACGTTATCACATTTTGCGTAGGGTTCGGCGCAAGCCATCCCTCTCTCCCTTTTTTTGCAAGCGGACAACGTCTCGCAGATATCCGAGCTTGATATCGTTGCATGATCAACTTAGCGCGAAAACACACGGACACGAGAAGAAACGAAACAGACAGGACGGGCGCCCGTCCTGTCTGTTTCGTTTCTTCTCGTGTCCGTGTGTTTTCGCGCTAAGTTGATCATTCCGCGATGCATAACCAACTAGCCCAGCAGTCTGTCCTACTAAATTGATATCGTTGCGCCAGCGTAGGAAAAAGCGGCTGTCATACGAGGTTCTTCAATCATGTATTTAGGATGGGAACGCGAGCGTTCCCATGGAAGCGACGAGGCTGTTTGTGCGTTCCGGAAGACACTTTATACACACAGAGGGCAAACAAACACACGCACACTTTCACAGAACACCTGAACACTAACTAGGGAACAAAACAAGCTTAGCGTCCCTACTAACAGTCTCTGCCAACACAGGCTCACCGTCTAGCGGGGCGGGCGACTGGTGGGAGCCGAGGTAGCATTGCCTATTGAAGAGTGTGCCAGAGAGCGACGAGGCGAAGTGGCGACGCTTGAAGAACGCGGCCGGCCACTGCAGCCTTGGAGCAGGAGATGGGGGGGATACATAGGCGGCCACGTGGAGCCCGGAGCTCCAACTCGTGGACCGTAGGAAGAATGTCGACACTCGGGCCCGGACACCCGGCTGTGTCGAAAGCACAAGTCCGTCTGATCTCTTCTCTCCCCGCTTCTTTCGCGACGCTCTCGTGCTCGAGCTCGCGCACGTTCGCCCGTGCGTTCCCTTCATCGTCGTCATCGTCGGCGTCCACACTTCTTACAAGGGGACTTAGGCCGTCACGCGAAATAGCTGCCCAAACGTTTACCGATGTGCGTCCACTTGCGGCCACCTCCCTGATGTTCTGCGGACAGAAGCGTGTGTTCTCCATGTGCCACACTCTTTTCTGCTGGTCCCAGCGACTCGAGAAAGTAGATTCGTCGGAGAAGATGACATATTTCCAATCCTCCACCCTCCAACTGCGGTGATCGACAGCGAACTTCAGGCGAGCAGTTTTGTTGGCACATGTGAGAAGGGCTTCTGAGCGGCGATGCGACTTCGGAGTGCGGCTTCCCTTAGCCTCCGCCGTATTGTGCTGTCACTTACATTCGCCAGGTCGAGAGTACGGCGCACATCTTTCGCACTTAGAAATGGCTTCTCACTGACTACAGCAACAACTTGTAGGTCTTGGTCCATCGATGTGACGCGGGGTCGCCTTTTGTGTGGCGCATCCTTAATGCGCCCTTCATCTCGGTATGCTTGGACTATCCTGTTGACAGTGCTCATATTACAGTCTGTCAAGTTAGCAATGTTGCGCTGCGTGTAACCTTTCAATGAAAGCTGGACGACTTCTCGCTTGTGCAAAGGCACTCGCGACATGTGTACGCACTGGAACGCACATCAATACTAGGCGCAGGTTGCCGCGCTCTGCGTTATCGCTATTTGGCACACATACAAAAAAAATGATAAAAGAGGCGTATAAGAAGGCTTAGCCAACACCGCCTAGATTTAATACGAGCATGGCCTGTGCATCACGGCAGGCTACGTCACAGCCGATATCTCAGCAGCTGCATAGCTGTGCGCGTTGATGTGAGTTGATATCACGGCTAGCGGCCACTGACATGCTACAAGTTACCGTTTCGCAGCAATGACGTCGAGGCGGGAGTGTCAACAGCCAGCGGAAGCGCGGCACCCTTTCCAATTTGTTTCCAAAAGCGGCCGCTGCGAATCGGCTGATGTAGGGTTCGAGGCTATTTTCCACGCGCTCGCGTGTTCCAGCTCATATTGCTCACGATAGTACCATGTAATAACTACAACAAACGCTTGAAAATTATGTTTAGCCTGAAATTTCCAGTGTAATTGACACTTAGAGACTACAATGCTAGCCGTAGCACTTTCCAGAGTGCAATGTTATATCGCGTTATCAGCGGGTACACCTACAACAACACTCTTAAATAAAATTCCCGCGTTTGAAGCACGTTCTCTGGAAAAGTCAAATCCATGTGTGCTGCATTGGCACTTCACGGAAAAGTGTTCCTGGTTGCACCTGAGAAATAAAAATGAAAAATAAAAGTGGCGTCAGCATTTTACAGGAGGTGCTGCAGAAGTGGAGCGAAGCTCATGTTGCCAAATTTTTACATGGTTATGGTGTAAAGTTTCTTGAGTCTAAGCATTCCCAGGATTTCGAGATATGCGCACGGGACACAACCTCTCGGCGGCTGCTGTGACGCCCTGTCGCAAATTAATGTGAAGTACACGAAAAGTATCTGGAGAACAAAACTAGCTATTAAATTGAACTCGCGGATTTATAAGTTACTCTCAAGTGCACCTCCAATGTTTCAGTAATATGACGCCAATTACGCGCTTTATTTTCTCATTTTAATGTCGTCCTGTGTCGTCTAGGAAGTTCTTTGGGCCAGGTTGTCGTATATTCGAATTTTATGGGTAACCATCCTCTCTGACGCAATATGCATAAATTCTTGCACACTGTTGGAGTGAAACACTACTATGCATATCAGGGAGTGCATTTTGATAAGTACTTTAGTCCTTCAGGTGTGATTTTTCTGCTGTTGCCCACTCAATCGTGACGAAAAGCCTCGAAAGCTGCCTAGAGGGTATCGAAGGGCACCGGTTCCCAAATCCGCGTCACGGCTCAAAAGGACAGTAATCAAATCGGCCGATCTCGGGGAGCAAATTTCAAGAATCAACCTGCTCTGATTGAGTTAGACACTTTAATTTTTATTACCATCAATTTCCTTCCTTGTTTGTGAGTAACACCTGGTGAAGAAAGCGGCTACTATCAACTTAAGGTGAAGCAAGACCGCTTTACAAACAGGGCAACCAGTGAAAAGCAATGCATTAAAGCATGGGAATACTATACGTATGTTCGAACCGAACAACATTTTTTATGCGGGATTAATCAATAATGCTGTGCAGAATAGGAACGCGGGCCATGTAAAGGGAAGTTTGCCGTCCCATAACGCATTTATTTTCCATACAGAACAGATACGTATTGTAGTTTTTATTGGTATGTGACTTATTAGTATTTGAAAAACAAAACTACTGCCTGAGTACCCTGTGTACTTCTATATTGGTAACCTTCCGGTGTCCCGTTTGAACCATGTCGTGGAAGGGGGTGTGCCCTTCCAATCAACGCAGATTTTCTGATTAATGGGGCTTTTTCAGAAACTTCGCTGAAGCGTTGTATTGCCTTACGCAGGAGATACAGGTGCTCAGCGGCGTCTATTTGGTGGACATCATCCGGGACAGCAAGCAGCTCAAGGTTGTTCGCCTGCGCTGCCCACTAAACGCGCGCCGCGCCTATCAGATCCTCGATGAACTGGGCAGCAGTAGCTGCACCTCCGTGCTCACGGTCGAATTCGGCAACATTGGCAAAGCTGTGGCGAAACAATTTGAGGACATGCTCTCCCGGAACAGGAGTCTCTTCCGGCTCGAGTTCTACTGGAATGACCGCGCGAACTACGAGTTCTTCAAGCCGTACCTGCTGCGTGGTCTCTCGAAGAACCGCTCCCTGATGTCCCTCAAGATGTACTGCGGCCCACAGCGCGATGAACTGTTCGAGTGCGACTTCGAAGTTTTGCAATACCTCCGGAGGAACGAGATGGTGTTCGCCTGGAGCGTGGACGTCGCCCTGAGAGACCGCTGCGTCACAGAGGCACTTGTAATGAAAGACTTCCTCGAGATTTCCGAGGCCCCCCTAGACTTGGACCAGGGGACTACCTTCATCTCTCCACGCACTGTCGACAACCGCACCCGCATGGCCCGCATGGCGACCAGGACTCGCTACTACGAGCTGGATAAAAAGTTCAAGATTTACCTACCGCTACGTGAACTGTACCGCACGGCCAAGGAATGTACCTATAGGCTGTTGCTTGCTATGCGGCGCCATGTGTTACAAGACCTTGGAGTAACCGAGGAACGCGAAAACAAGAGGCTGAGGATTGATGCACGAAGTGGCTCGGGCTAAGAGCACATCTGAGCATTCGTTGACATGTATAACCCTTTTTGAGGCACTTGTCTTTCCATAACGTCTTACTGTGAACTTTCGTATTGCGCACCGTTTTCAAGATTACTGAGAGCAGACCGCATATTCAACATGAGTACTACGAAAAAGAAGCGGGAATTTGATTAGGATACGGGGTTCAAACTTAGTGATACGCATCAAATATAAGCTCCAGATTGCATTTATTCATGACGAAATAGTGGTACAGATTCAATGGCTCCACTCACTAATTAGCAGCTAGAGAAAGTAATAGCTTTATACAAGTTGCATTAAGACGCGGCAGGACAGAAGAGGACCGTACGGGGCTGTGATGCCCTATTTAGGCCTGGAGATGCGCAAATTTTCATTAATTATGACAGTTTTTTTTAATTTATGCTTGTATAAGTTGAGGGTATTTTCGGGCGACCAATAATGATGATACGTCATTGACGTTCTCCTACTGAAGGACATCCTCCACGCCTGTTGATGGGAACAGCACGCAATAAAGAAATTCTTTTCCAGTTGCGTTCACTGATGTGCGAAGCGCGTGGTGGCTGTGTTCTCGAAAACCATCGTCCTGGAGACAGCGCTCGCACACACCTTCTCTTTCGCTTCGAAAATATAATAAAACAACATAGTCGAAAGAGATTGGTACTCGAGGCGCGGTATCAAACCACCGACCGCCTAGTTGCGAAAAACATGGCGCTAACAGATTCAGCGACTGTCGCTTCATAGACGAGCTCTAAGGTCATGTTTATGAGCAGCGTTTTTATGGAGGTGCCGGGCAGTGCATTTTCCCATAACACGTGCACATTCATGAGAGCACGCTCAGCACACAGACCTCATAAATCTGAGGTACATCTTCACATATCATAGAGACGTCACATAGGAGACGTCACATAACCTGACATATCAGACATGGCGAAAGGGAATGTTATGCTCACGTTTATGTTAGAAGCGTAATGACCATCAAAGAACGAAGCCTGCGAAAGCACAGGGGAAGCAATTGTGGTTTATTAATAGTAGTATTGCAAGTGTGGAATAGGCGGAAACGTACTAAAGTGGACGAAAAGCACTGTTTGGTGGGGACCAAACCCGCGACCTCCATCCAATGCGTCCGATGCCCTGATGTTCCGGCTGACGCATCCGATGCTGTACCAACTGAGCTACGAAGGCGATCGTTGTCCCGCCGATTTTATTGGGTATTTATGTACGTATAATTCTGTTAGTGTTGCTGTTGCGCAGCGCCACTCGTAACCATGGCAGCGAGCGTGCAACACACATCTTCGCAGTAGGTGTCATGTGCAAAGTGATCTTATGAAGGGACGGGCGTTTCCGAATAAATCCTCGCGTGCTACCTAAATGCACAAATTCTGCCGCAACAAGGCCCAAAATATGAAATGAAATGTGTCCGAGGCACCATTTATTTTTATAAACAACCTAAATAGCAACAAAAGTCGAAGCCTAAGAAAGCATAGGGGCAGTTATTGTTTATGAATTGTAGTGTAGTCCTGGAATAAGTAGGAAGGAATTAGGGAGAAAAACACAGTAAGGAAAGAAATACACACGGAACGACTACAAGAAAATAGAAAGCAAATACGGAAACAAAGCGATAAGAGGGAAATGACTACCATAGAAAGATAAACAAATGAACAAAACGAATTCGAGACTGAGCGGACTAGAAAGCCAGCAACCTAGAAAAGCAAAGGGGAGAAAAGGCACTCGCACACCAACCTTCGCTTGCTCCCATTTCGTCAATGAGGAAGGATTCCTAATTGCTGTTCAACATATGGCGTTGCCCTCACTGATAAAACAGCCAATGTACAAAAGTAAACCAGAGAATTCGCCTGTTGCAAAACTGTGTACCAAGGTCAGGTAACTTGCTTCGCACTGGTGCTTGCCGCCTTGATGCGTGAAACAGCACAACCGTCACATACCTTCAGATGAACCTTTAAAATTGGTGTAATAGACACTATGGCGATTAGTGTTCATGGCATTTGCTCCCTAAGCCAAATTACACTGCTGAGCGGTTGAAAAATGTGCACAGCGCAAAATTCTCGCACATCATTGTAATATGCTGCGTAGCGTTCCCGAAGCTTTCTGGGGAGGTATCCTGTGATTGAGACCCTATCACTTTTCAGCTGTGAAACGCGGAAAACCTGCTCAGCCAATGCCATTTCTTCATTGTAACTGGGAAGCACAAATAAAATATCAAAATTTCTTCTCGTGACCGTTCTTCGGAAGCGTGCTAAGAAAAACAAACAGCGCAGAGGAGTTCTAGCTAAGGCGATGATTTGAATTTTCATGGTTGACGCCGTGTTTAATGAAAAGTATCTAAAGTTAATTGAGGTTGCAATAACAAAGGAAAATGGACATGTACTGATGTCATTTGTTCTGTGGGATTTTACGTCGCAATATTATGGTATGCTGGAGAGACGCCGTAGCAGGAAATGTCGAGCATTTGTGGTTTTTTAACGTGCATTGGCGCCTCAAAGTGCGTCGGCCTCAACACTTCTCCGCCATCAAAATGGTGCCGCCACGGCCGAGATTCGACCTCGCAGCTTCCGCAGCAGCTGCCGAGCGCCGTACTTCTACACGTGTGTGGCGGAGCTACGTATGCGGACAACGAGGTCTGACGGCACAAGGCCGTAGGAGGACCTCGTGCCAAGCATTTTGAAAAGTTGACTAAAATAGCTGCAACAGGACAGTCAAGGGTTATGGTAAAATAGAACAGCAGACACAAATGAAAGCAAAAATAAAATAATTATTCCTACGATCATTTATTTTATACAAAGCAACGCCAATTTGGCAAGTTGGCAAGAAAGCAGGTTTCAAGCCTATAAAGAATACAGCGGTATCATCCACATCGACAAAGGTAACGAGACATGTAAGATATAGGCATGGTCAGCATTTCTATACTAATTAAAAGAAACCTAGCAATTCTGTAATCTATGAAGAAGCGATTCGACTTACCTCAGGGTGCACGGAAGTTGCTTTTTGTAGAGCAGAGGACTGGAGAAGCCCGTTTTTTTATTTATTACTTGTCTTGAACCCCCCAGGAGTGACGGCGTTATGGGGCAAAAGTGTTGACTATGCTGGAGATTGTAATGCCTTCATGAAAGCTTGTGCCCTATCCGCTTTGTCCTCCTTGTCCTCCATCTCCGGCTATTCGTGCAGGTTGACCCTTACGGAAATATCATATATGGGCCAGATATGTTTTATATATGGCCAGATATGGAGATATAAGCGCTCATATCAGGCTATATACTGCCATATAAGGTTCAATATAAGGTCAAATACAGCCGGATATAAACGTATATGGCGTTTTATATGCCATTAAGGCAGCTATATACTGCCATATATGGCTTTATATTGCGCCTTATATGACATATACGGTAGCAGGATACTTCCATATACGGCGTCCGTGGCCCGTATATGGCTTTATATACTCGATATAAAAAGTATGCATCATGTCACATAATGCAAGTTAACAGTCATATACATAGGTGTATTATATTATTTATGTGTCGACATCCAATTAAGGAGCAGTTCCTCACAATATGTATATATATATAGATATATATAAAATTTTCTCGCGTCATGGTGACTGCTAATATATCACGCGAAGCGAAACAATAAATACCCTGTAATGTTATTTATATACACATAGATAATCGATGGAACTACATATCTCGTCCCATCCAGCAATTAGTAATTACAAAAGAAATGAATGCAAAAAGTAAACACTAAGGGTAAATGATAAAAGAGAGTAAGGGAGGGTTCGCGGTGAGTTCTGCTTTCTCATGGCATCGTAATATCATTTAATACGCGATTTACCTACAGCGCGAGCTAATTATTATCTGCATTAAAACGATGTATCAAGCTGAACTATTATTGTTTCGTCGATGTTGCAGTTGCAAAAGCCAAAAGCAATTGTATATACGTGCGCATTATAGTGGTGCATTAATGCAAAACTTGTGCCAGCTGTACCACAATAAGCGCCTAGATTGCATGTTCACTGTAAGTTATAGCTAAACGAATGATTGTTGGAATGTGTAAGCAACGTTCTTTACTTTTAGTTTTGCCAGGCTGATTGCTACAAGGTAAGCTTTGATGCTTGTTACTAAAATTCTAATACGGTGTGTCAGTTCAGAAGCACGTGAATTGGACAATTTTATAGCTGCTAAGCGCTTTGTTTTCGCCATCGGATATCGGATAAACGGCTAATGTCGAAAAGCTAGCGTGTTTCTTTTCTATATTTTAAGTTGCGCCTTAGCCATTGCTTCTGCTTCCGACCCTTTAGCGGCGTTGTAAAAAGACGCCAAATGCAGTATTTTCTCCTTGTGGCGAGATCGAAGGTCACCCAACAGATGTACTGTGCTTAGACACGCTATCATTTTCTGATTTTTCCTTACGAATGCCTTAGACAAGTTGCTGTTGAAATTCTGTTCGTCTTACCGGTGCCCTTCCCCCGCCCTTTCACTAGTGAAATTCTCGTTATTGTAGCTTATTCGCGGAGTCTAGCGCCAGTGAAGCCGTGAGGCTGGAAATGCATGCTGCTTCAGAAGCAGTTGAAAGTGCCATATTGAGCATAAAGATGGCGTGGCCGCATTTTAGATGTTATCTGCATTTATTTTATTTATTTACCAAACAGAGCACTCCACACGCTATTTTGGAGAGGCTACAATCCACTCAGTCGTCCCTATACATCAAAGGTCAGTTGCTATGTATAAACATGTTTGCTGGTTCAGCTATCAATGACAGTGCTTTATGTGCATACATTTGATGCCATTTCGGAGAACCGCCCTCACGTGATTAACAAGCTAATCACGTCGTTGAGAAAAAGTGTTTTTTTCTGCGTGACAGCTGTAGCTTAAATGCCATGAATTGTTTTTGACAAAACAGGGACAAGCATCTCCCTTCCCTTCGCCTCAAAGTGCAAGGAAGTAAACTGAAATAATAATTGAGCAACTGCTTGTAAGGCGCTTTGCATATCGACCAGCACATTGCGTAGTCATGCACGGTCATGCAGGATGGTTTAACGTTACGGGCGTGTTCCGATGTTTTATGATTGTTGTTCTTGGCGCCTAAGTGAATGCATGCATGTATACATATAAAATATTGTGTCATTGCGTCATCAGGTGCACATATTTTGGAGCTATTTATCGGCCCTGATAATGTAAGCATTACTTTCATGCTCCAATTGTGTTTTGCCATTTACAGCTCGCACAAAAGACTTCCCTACGAGGTGCCAGTTCGAGTGCAGTGGAAAACTTAATTTTAATATTATCCATGGGCGCAAAGCTCAGCGACTTGAGAAGCAAAAAGACAGAAGACAACTCCGAAGAATGAAAAAAAAAATAGTTGGAAAATAAAATACACACGTGAAAGGTCCATCTTGCATTTGTGTTCTGTTTTTGTTTATATATGTATTCAGCTCTCACACATGGCCTACAGTGTGAAGCATATATGGCCATATAAGGGACCATATATGGATATATTACAAATTGCGCAGATATGGCCATATAAGGGCCCATATACGGATATATTAAAAATTGGGCAGATATGGCCATATAAGGCGTCATATATGGATATATAAAAAATGGACAGATATGGCCGTATAAGGCGCCATATATGGATATATTAAAATTGGGCATATATGGCCATATACGGGCCCGTATACGGATATATTCAAAATTGACAGATATGGCCATATAAGGGCCGTATATGCCATATATGGCCATGCCTGCCCAATTTTTAATATAACCGTATATGATTTTTTTCATATCAGTCCATATATCGCATTTTCGTAAGGGGAGCTACTCATAGGCGGCCTGCACATTCTCGCCGTGCGTGTCCCCGAATTTCGCTCCCATACAATTCATACGCACAACACGAGAAGGGAGTTGATACACACCTGATTGCTGTGCTCATGACACGTAAGATGTGTTTGCCATGCATCGCCTTTATTCCACTTTTTTCTCGTATTATGTGCAGGGACGGAGCTGTCTTGCTTGTGCCAAATAACAGTCAGCGTCCTCCTTAGCTTGTCGTCTTCTCAGCAAACGTAGATGTAGATATGAAGCTTCAAACCTTTATTTTCCGCGACACGTGCGATTTGCGCGCGATTATTGCAGAACCTGGACGGGACGAGGGACTCCCGCCACAATGCAGTTACTGTTCATCTGCTTTCTTTAGCTTTATAGGTTGAGGGTGTTCATTGTCAAGGGGTAAATGCACTAACCATGGGAGCCTTGTTCACCGGACTTCATTTACTACCCTGGGCATCATCAGGGTGTTCGTTGCTTAGGATAAAAGCTGTTAAAGGTATGCCGGCTAACATGGCTGACTGAACACAATAAACCATTGGTGACAACGTAGCATTGGTCCTCGTCCCTTACCGTTAAACAACTTGTTTGCAGAAATTTCGGTGTCAGCTCAGGCGTAATTGGTTGTGAACTAAAAATCGCCGTTTTCCGTGAGCGTAAGTTGCAGTTAGATACGAATAAATAAAACGCTTCAGGCCGACTGGGAATCGAACGTGCGACCCCTTGCTACAAACTACGCGCTAGACCACGCCGTAAGCCTTGTGATGAACGTTACCGGCGAGCCTTTTCTGTACCCTATTTCCCGTTGGTGATATGCATATCTCGGACAACCGTCTAGGAGGTGCTTCAGCGTGGCAGAGGCTTGACTGTCACCCGCTAGATGGCGCAAAGGACCCAGGTCCCTTAAGGGCGCCTAGCATGCCCCTATAAGCTCTACTCCGCACAGGGTTGTGAAAACCATCGGCCTCTACACCGCCGTTTTGAAGCGAGTCATTGCACGTTTGTTGCACGCGCGCTGAAAGCTGTTCATGAACGCCAGTGCAACTGAGTCCCAGTGCTCGTGTGATTCAATATGACAGGTGTTGCCACCACCCAGTACGGAGTAGCACGTATCGAGGCGCCGTCACGGGGCCCAGTTGGAAGCATATACGGGAACACTATAACGGCGCTGTGTTTCGCCGCAGGAAGACGCTCGAACTTTAGCTTAAAGGTGCGGTCGCCTGGGCGTGAGCCTGTGCTCACGAGCGCGTAGACGTTCATTAAAGCCATGCTGACACATTTCTGATGAATTGTGTGCTGTATACACGCGCCAGGTGAACTGCGGTGCCTTCTTCATCTGCGAGTCTTATAAAATAATTTGATTTATTGTTTCATTGATTGATTGAATCACTGCAATGTGCGCGCTCCGCCCTCCTGCTTGAGCGTAAGAGTGCTATGCTTTCCATAAGGGCTCTTGGGTGATCGACGCAGCCGAAGGATATCTTCTTCTTTAGGGTATTTCCTCAACACAACAAAGAGGTACACCTCCTCAAGTGCAATTCTTTTTTGAAGGAGCCTTTAACTCTGTGGATGGTGAGTTTTTTCTCGTAATCGATACAGAGGACTAAATGTTGTAAATGCCGTCTTCAGTGGAGACCTTTGGAACAGCTGGAACAAATCTCTGGGAAAACAAGCTCTTCCTTGAACGATTACTCGCGGATTACTCTGTCGCAATTTCGGGAAGGCCACCCGATCAGAACTATTACTGTTGTGTTAGCGCTCAAATGCTCCGGAACATGCGCTCTGCGATCTTAAAGAGGTGCAAATACAATGTGGAAACGCGAAATGCTTGTTTCTACAGCTGGAATAAACACACAGAAGCATTTACCACTGCACTGACACAATGGGGAAAACATCCTGTATGATATGCAGAACGTACGCACACTCATCAACTTGTAGTGACTATCAGACGACACACAGGCATTGTACGTACAAGTCTCGGAGGCTATGTCCGAACTGACCGCTTCATTCTTTCGCCAATAGTTTCCGACTGATTTCTCGGAATGACGCTTGCTACGACAGCTTCCGAAAGTTTTGTGCAAGTGTGCTAATTTATAAGCATGCAAAATTTGCCTTCTGGTTGATATTGTATGCCTTCACATGCTTCTTAAATAGCGGATGCCCTCTACGTTGTCACTACATACAACGGCGCGTGCATAAGAGCGTACCGCTTACGTAGCCTTGCCTTCATTGACACAGGAACTTGTACACGAGTGTAGTTGGCGCACTTCATGGAACTAGAGAAAAGAAGAAACGAAGTACCATCTGTTCGTTTCACCACTTGCGTTTATTTTCTCGGAGTTCTACTCTTTCCTTAGCCGTACAAGAACATTCTGCTTATCACCGTTGCAATCGTACCAGAAAGTGCGCAGCTCTTGCTTTGGTCGCGCCGGCGGGTGTTGGGGATAGTCAAGATTACGCAAGCCTGCACTCGACATTAAATAAGTGTGTCGGGTTTAAAGCGTCAGCGAGTCTTGGCAACCTACGTCACGGGCATGAAACGTTTAAAAGTGAAATTGACGACAGAGCAATAGCCGAGAACAGTCGAAAAAAATTCACGCATCTCCACGAAGTGAACCATGACTAGTGGGCGAAGGAATGGGGATCGTTCGCTGTTCCGTAAATAACCCGTGACATTGCCCAGTCATGCATGTAAATAACTGACAACGTCTGTGTGTATTCACCCACGCGTTGTCATAAATACTGCTGGTCTTTATGAGGTTCCTGTGATCCAACGTCATAGATCGTGCCGAGTTCTGGATTACTTGTGGTTCCTTGTGGTTCAACTGCGCACAAGAGAAATCTCTCGTCGGCACTACATTGCAGATCAAGATCCAGTGAATATATATATGGGGTTGTCGGTGAGCGTGAGCAGTCGCCTTTTTCAATGAGGGAATTCGCTAGCAGACGCTGCGTGCGTCAGCGTTATCTCTCGTGGGCGACGGCGCGTTCTAGCGCCTTGCCAGCTTGGGCCAGCTGTTGTGCATGCGCAGTGGGGGTGTAAACGGTGCCGGGACGGAACAGGCTCGACCATGAGCTGCTTCGCATCTAAAATGGGACTGCGAGAATCTTTGATTCGGTTGATTTCTCGGATTTTTCGTCCCAAAACCACGATATGACTATGAGAGTCGCCGTAGTGGGGCGCGAATATTTGCCATACGCGTTTTTAACTTCCACTGCGCACGACTGGCAACATGCAGCGTCGATGATAAACAAGCGGTGACGTCATTAAGCTGAGTAAAAGCCCTAGCGGTGTGTTTGCCGCTGTCGCATTTCATTTCGCTCCCTAGGTCCCGACTTCACAGCTACAGCAGCTATAGCACTTCCGAAGCACCGGCGAGACGCTCGGGGCTTGGAGAGTGCTTGCTCTAGCGACGTCTTTCTAATATATTTGCGCGAGTGCGTGCAGGACATAGTTGGGCGTGCACTAGCGCCTGACATCGAGGGTCTTCGGAGCCATGGAGCCTAACGAAGAGGTAAGTGCAGTATTATCCTTGACTGCACTAGTGTTGTGTTATGGTAGGCACTGAAGTCATGGGGCGGTTTTACCTTGATTCACTTACTATATATCCTACTTACTGGTATTTCTAGACGCACGGCTCTTCCCTCCGGTGGATACCGTAGTGGCGAATGCGGGCTACGATTACACTTGGGTGTTGGTATCGTTGCTACATATTGCGCTAAGGCGAGTGTACTGCCCGTACCCCACGCAACGCTGTTTAGGTAGTTTGCGAACATGCCGATGTGTATCGGTTCGCTGCTGATGCAATTCCCTGACACGATTCTTTGAAGGCATTAGGAGGCAAAGGGCCTCGCAGTTGTATTTTAGCGACTGGAGTTTCGCCCAGTTAAGCGGCGTCGAACGCTTTTTTTTTTCTACAGGAAGCGGTGATATTCCCATGCGCTCAGCCTCAAAGCCCAAGGGCAGATCAGGCATATGGAAAAAAATCCACTAGTGACTTTTCCGGCATTCACCGACGCGGAATCACGCTAAATATCGTAGCTTCAGCAAGCAGCCTCCCCCCATTTTATCAAGGGCACTGTAATAATCGCATTGGAAATGGTGGACAGCTAATACGTTGCGAGAACTCCCAGTATTGATTTTGCCCGCCGAATCCATGATATGGTCATGAGGCACTCTGTCGTGAAGGGGGAGGAGCTCCGACCATCTCGACCATGTGTTACTTTAACCTGCACTGACCTCGCCAAACACAAGGATCTCTAAAACCTCTTATGCGAAAATTGGTATGGCACAACATGACTGTCTGACCAACATAAATGGCAGGTCATAACATGAAAATCATGATATGCATGTCATGAGTGGCATGATTTACATGCCACGGTCTTATTGCTCTCCTAGCCGTTTCGCTAATGGGATGTATGCGGAAATTGGTATGGCACAACATGACTGCCTGGCGAACATAAATGGCCAGTCATAACATGAAAATCACGACATGCGTGTCATGAGCGGCAAGATTTACATGCGACGGTCTTGGTGCTCTCCTGGCCGTTTCGTTAATGGGATGTATACGAAAATTGGTATGCCACGACATGACTGCATGGCGAACATGACTGACAGGTCACAACATGAAAATCATGATATGCATGGCATGGGCGACATGATTTAAACGCCACGCGTTTCGTTAACGGGATGTATACGAAAATTGGCATGCCACAAGATGATTGCCTCGTGAACGTAAATGACAGGTCATAACATGAAAATCATGACATGCATGTTATG
Source organism: Hyalomma asiaticum (assembly GCA_013339685.2). Lineage (NCBI taxonomy): Eukaryota > Metazoa > Arthropoda > Arachnida > Ixodida > Ixodidae > Hyalomma > Hyalomma asiaticum. The sequence goes on along the minus strand of CM023488.1, from coordinate 83,987,656 downwards.
CGACATGATTTACATGCCACGGTCTTGGTGCTCTCTTGGCCGTTTCATTAGTGGGATGTGTAGGAAAATTGGTATGCAATAATATGACTGCATGACGAACATAAATGACAGGTCATAGCATGAAAGCATAAGATGCATGTCATGGGCGGCATGATTTACGTGCCAGGCGTTTCGTTAATGGGATGTATACCAAAATTGCTATGGCACAACACTACAGCATGACGAAGGTAAATGACAGGTCATAACATTAGAATCATGACACGCGTGTCATGACCGGCATGATTTACATGCCATGGTCCTGGCGCTATACTGCCGTTTCGTTAATGGGATGTATGGGCTCCGTCTACTGACCAGACGGCGCTACATAGCTCTCGTCGGATGGCTCAGTCGCGCACAGTGGAAACCGAGGCGACAGCGACGCGCGCGCTTCTTCGCTGCTTTCCGGGCGTGCTGCGAACCACACGAGCGCTCGCGGCGTCGCCCTTTGGAACAGTTTGCCGCAGGTTTGGAGCACCCGTCTCAAAGGAAATAAAACGAAAGAAGGTGGGACGGGCGGTCGCTGCTGCTATAGAGTTGGAGACGCGCATCGCGTTCGCGTATTTCCCTGTCACTGCCTGCCCAATTTTGCTTCTTCTCTCCGCCAGGCAGTGCATTCTGGCGCTGATGTCGCACATGGAAAACTCGACTGCACGGAGCCTATACGAAAATTGGTTTGGCACAACATGACTGCATGACTATCATCAAAGACAGGTCATAACATGAAAATCGTGACATGCATGTCATTAGCGGCATGATCTACATGTCACTCGTTTCCTTAAAAGGATGTATACAAAATTGATATGGCACAACACGACTGCATGACGAACGTAAATGACAAGTCATAACGTTAGAATAATGACATGCGTCTATTGGCGGCATGGTTTACATGCCACAGTGTTGGTGCTCTTGTGGCCGTTTCGTTAAGTTTATATTTACCAAACTCGGTATACCGAGACAACAATGCAAATCCATTTTACGTTCCTTGTGCGTGCTTCGCATTTCCTTGTTTCCCACTGCACGTGGGATCTGCCAATTTTTTAACTTCCACTGCGCACCACTGGCAACATGCAGCGTCGATGATAAACAAGCGGTGACGTCATTAAGCTCAGTAAAAGCCCTAGCGGTGTGTTTGCCGCTGTCGCATTTCATTTCGCTCGGTAGGCCCCGACTTCACAGCTACAGCAGCTATAGCACTTCCGAAGCACCGGCGAGACGCTCGGGGCTTGGAGAGTGCTTACTCTAGCAACGTCTTTCTAATATATTTGCGCGAGTGCGTGCAGGACATAGTTGGGCGTGCACTAGCGCCTGACATCGAGGGTCTTCGGAGCCATGGAGCCTAACGAAGAGGTAAGTGCAGTATTATCCTTGTCTGCACTGGTGTTGTGTTATGGTAGGCACTGAAGTCATGGTGCGGTGTTACCTTGATTCACTTACAATATATCCGACTTACTGGTATTTCTAGACTCACCGCTCTTCCCTCCGGTGGATACCGTAGTGGCGAATGCGGGCTACGATTACACTTGGGTGTTGGTATCGTTGCTACATATTGCGCTAAGGCGAGTGTACTGCCCGTACCCCACGCAACGCTGTTTAGGTAGTTTGCGAACTTGCCCATGTGTATCGGTTCGCTGCTGATACAATTCCCTGACACGATTCTTTGAATGCATTAGGAGGCAAAGGGCCTCGCAGTTGTATTTTAGCTACTGGAGTTTCGCCCAGTTAAGCGGCGTCGAACGCGCTTTTTTTTCTACAAGAAGCGGTGATATTTCCATGCGCTCAGCCTCAAAGCCCAAGGGCAGATCAGGCATATGGAAAAAAATCCACTAGTGACTTTTCCGGCATTCACTGACGCGGAATCACGCGAAATATCGTAGCTTCAGCAAGCAGCCTCCCCCCATTTTATCAAGGGCACTGTAATAATCGCATTGGAAATGGTGGACAGCTATTACGTTGCGAGAACTCCCAGTATTGATTTTGCCCGCCGAATCCATGATATGGTCATGAGGCACTCTGTCGTGAAGGGGGAGAAGCTCCGACCATCTCGACCATGTGTTACTTTAACGTGCACTGACCTCGCGAAACACAAGGATCTCTAGAACCTCTTCGCCAGCAAAATGGGGCGCTGAGGACATTATCGTGCCCGCGTCCTTTCGCTCGGCAACTGAGAACTCTTAATGTGCTGAAGATTGTCGCTTGTGAGTCTGGAAACTTTAGGACTAACGCCGTGGGGGCGTGTTCTTTCTTTCCAGCCTTTTTTGCATCCTTGTTAGACCCCCTACACAAACCACGCCGAGGAACACCGAAGTTCATTCTCGTAATAATCTATCCTAATTTTTCTCTTAATCCTTGCTTGCTGCTGTACTTTAGCAGAGATCACCTCAAGTCCATGTGTAAAACACCCAATTGCAATATGCAATATGTACTGAGCTACGCCGCTAGCAGCTCTAATTCCGGCCGCGGCGACAGCATTTCGATGGACGCAAAATGTGACCCGTGCACCGTGGGAAGCCAGTAAACGTTAAAGAAACGCCGGTGGTCGAAATTTAATGAGCCCTACACTACGGCGTCTCTCATAATCATCACGTGGTTTCGCGACGTAACGTCCCATATATTAATGAACCCGTGCAGCAGTAAGCATGTGCACGAGACGGTGGGGTTTGTTCTATTTTTCATGAAGGGAAGGCGGGGGGGGCGGGGGGGGCTTATCATATGGCACTTGTAATTGCGATGGCTAATTCCAAATGCCGTTTTGAGACTCTAGCCTGTCATACGTATGCCGATATGGAGTTCCGCTTTGTTGCGTGCTTCGACAAATCGCGTGTCTCAGCACTCGGCAGTGGTCCTCTTGTGGGTGGACAGTGACACGCAGGTTCACCTGTTTCGCTTGCCAAACTGCATAGGCGTGCTCAGTGGCGACATGAAAGTACAGTAATGCGACAGGTGCAGTATGCACTGATCGCTGACATGTACATCATTCGGTTTTTTTTTATACTGGAGTAGCCGTTCTATAGGGCTTAAGCAGTTCCTTTCACTGCGCAGTAGACTTAAATGCATCTGAAAAACCGGCTTATCAATGTGCGTACAGTCAACCACAAAAGTTAGCGCACTACGCGAGCGCGTGGCCAAGCGCCTCTTAGCGATACTGCCGCTACGTCACCGGCGATTGACAGCAGCGCTACTTTGAAGACGCATCCCTCCGTAAATTTACGGCCTATTTACGCACAGTGCGCAAATATTTTCTACCTATCTCTTTCAAGGTGACGCGCTCTTTGGTGGCCAGGGCTACTTGCGTATACCTTGAGTGCGGTATGTGAGTACGAGTCATCAGACAGCGTATTCGTTGGCTGTTATCAGTTCTATTTTCGCATAGCCACGCCGTCACTTTTTTTTTTCGTGAGTGAGCGGTGAGGCAGCCATGGAACACAGACGCTTAGTCAGTAGGCAGCATTCTTCTGTTCCTTCCCCATCGCCAACTGATAGTGCCGGCCGGCAAGTCATCGCATGCGCCCAGGTTTTGCTGTGCAAAGCCCAAACCACTGCGCTTCTATGGTGGTTACATCTTAAAAATAAGAAATAATGGGGTGCGATTACTCCTTATAAATTTACTCATAAGACATTTACAGAAGTGTTGTGAAACATACATCTCTCAAATATCTAGTAGGAAGTGAAATGTCCGAGGTTATCTAGCATCTTATTTATTCGTGTGGGCATCGACTCGTACAAAGACTGAATAAAGCCCGGTCGACCGCGGGTGACTTTCCATTCTTATGCGACCGCTTGTCACAGGGTATTGTCATTGCGGACGCGGTTGGCTCGTGTGGACATCCATTTCCTGAACATGTACCAAACATTTTCTATGGGATTCATGTCGGGGCCACATGGAGGCCACTCAAGCTGGCAAACAGCATGCTCTTCTGTACCGCTTTAAGTACCGGGCTGCGGTCGTGTTGAAAAAGTAGCAGCCGTCGCTGAAGGGACCATCCAGCGTATACGGCACGAGGTGTTTGGTGATGACGTCGCAGCACTGTAACGCAGTGAAGGGCCCTTCCAGACGCACAAGGGGACCAACGCCATCTTTGCTGATTGCTCCCCACACGCTCACGGAACATGGTCCACTGGATAGAACACTCTGTGTGTAATTAGGCACATATCTGCAAGACATAGCATACAATTAGGTTCCATTGCATTAGGTTGCAGTGGCGCGTCGAAAAATATTGAGATTCCTCTTGTGTATCAAATGTATACTGATATTATAGAGTTTACAATAGAGAAAGTGCGAACGTCCATTAGATACTACCGAAAGACCCTTTGGCAGCTTTTAATTAGCTTTAGAGTAAGTAGCTACTATGAAACAATCGTTAAATTACTGCGTTCAACATTATACCCCTACAGAAAAATCTCGTCAGTTCCAAAACCTCACTTTACGTGGAGCATATTGTGACGCAGAATTATCTTAGTGAGTTATTTGCGAATACACCTGCAGTTTCCTGGACGCAAAAGCCGCTTCCGTTGGTCCCAGCGCGTGGAAAAAGTTTAGTCGTCGCTGACGATGACATCGCCCCATTTCTGTTGTCCAATCTTTCATTGCTGTAGCGAACATGAGTCGTTCTTGTAGCTGGGCTGTCTGAGGCAAGGCGTCTTAGCTGCTACGAAAGACTGCAGGCCAAGCTCACTCAGCCTTCTTCTCAGTCTCAGACAACACCGTAAGCGAGAGCGCTTCGCGGATGTCCTCTGCACTTCCAAAGGATCAGCCATGGGGGCGGCCGTAACAAGGCAGTCCCCTTCCTCAGTCGTGGCCCTTGGACGTCCACTGCGCTCGATATCTGTGAATCTGCCGTAGTAGCGGAAAGCGTGAATAATCCTATTCACAGCAGTCCGGCTACTGTTGGTGCGGCGGCAAATTTCGAACTGATGTACTCCATCTATTACTAAACACACAATGTGTCCTCTTTCGTCTAGTGGAACATGGATTGGAATCTTTCCAAATAGGCAATCATCACGTGGCCTGAAGCAAGTCTACTACGTTTTCAGCAACTGATGTGAAGATGCGCCTATGTGTGCAAGAAAACTTTCTACACATCCGCTTTTTCTTTATTTTTGATTACAGTGAAACACGTCCCTACCCTTTCTCTCTATACGTAGAAGCAGCAACACTCATTGGATCAAGATGCTGCCAAACCGAAGAATAACCGTCGCTTAAAAAATCTTCGGAGCGCTTCGTGAAACTTATCTACACACTGACACTCCAGTCGACAAAGGTTGCGGTGATTGCTCCGATATTGCTATCAAGGCAGATATGTAGCGATCTTACCGCAGACAGCGCTCGGCGTCACGACAATGAACTAACAATGTCATGCACGGGAATAAAAAAAACATTGACATGCAGGCGAGTACCAAGAGGGCTCATATCCGGGAGAGCGCCCCTGTCTCCGCTAGCTGGCGTACCGCTGGGTGGCGCGGATAGGCAGTTTGGCACGCGCTTACGTGGGCCGCAAACTTTTGTGGTTCAGTGTGCCTCAGTTTCGCACTGAGGCCTGCATTTACTAATCTCTGTAGGTCAAGCAACAATCGATCAAAGGAAAGCAATGCGACAATGAATACTCGGTCCCATTTCAGTTTATTTCTGGGGTTTGACGTACTCAAAACCAGCTTTATGAGACGCCTTAGGGCAGGGCTCTGGAAATTTTGACCATCTAGGGTTCTTTAACGTGCACTTACATCGCACATCGCACGAAGTCTAATTTCAAATTAGAGCACCTCCTTTTTCAAAGGCTGGAGCAACCACTTTCTTAGCAGCCGTATTAATAAACCTGAAGTACTCAAAGCTCCTTCATTTTCCTTTGCTTATGAATGAAAATATAGCTAGATCAGGATATATACCCGAGGAATACTTGAAAAAATAACACGAATAGCTAGGCAAGAAGCTTTTTCGAGAAATGGATTGGACAGTTCTCGCTACCAAGCAGCGATAGGTGAATTTATATACTGTAATAGTGCGCCAATTCGCCAGCTGTGCTGTTAAAAATTGTGCAATAATCTTACGCCGACTGGCGGTTTTCAGTCGGGCGCCGCATTGCAAAGATATCTTCGATACTCCCGTGTTTCAATTCCACACTGCTGTCTAAGCCGGCAGAGCCACTTTTGCAGTTAAAATGTCCCACTGCTTAATGGAGACGAAGCGAGCCCTCCAGACGCACTTGCGAATTTTGCATTAAATTACGTGGCGTTAAGTGATATGGTTCCTGACCTACTGAACTCGGTCTCACAGCAAATGCTAGTTTTCTGTGCGCTTCTGTATTGTCTTCATTAGCCTGACTACGCCCACTGCAGGGCAAAGGCCTCCCACGTAGTTCCAGTATTCCCCTAGAGCATCTAAGCCGTTGTTAAACTCTGACTCCAAGCATTCGAAAGTAGTAAAAAACGGAATAGCCTTGTCCTGTTTAAAGTCAGCCCTATCGAAGTCGTGCGTGCACCGCATGACCATTAGCTTTAATGCGCAGGTCGAGCGCCTCTTAGATGCAGGTTACCCTAGACTAGCCATAGCCACAGTAGCTGAGCGTCTTAAGAAGTCGATTTCGACCGGAACGAAAGCTGTAGCAGAGAGTAACATTAACAAGAAAAAGGTCGTGAGTATTCCGTATATCCACGCAGTTTCGCACAGGCTTAAGAAAGTGGGAAGTAAATATGGGGTTAATGTTTTGTTTACGGCTCCCAATAAGTTAGGAAGGGTTTGTGCTGCCGCGTAGAAATGAGCAGATGGAAGGCAACAAGCGAACGGATATCTGTCCGGTTAAGCACTTAGCCAAGAACAATTTCACTGACTGTCGCATGGGTGTGGTTTATAAGATTCCTTTTAGCTGCGGACGTTTTTATGTAGGGCAAACTGCGCGTTGTATTAATCAAAGATTAATTGAACACAGAAGGTCGCTATCAGGTGGGACGCCGTCCAATCTATCCTTGCACTGCCAGGTCTGTAGCTGCACGCCCGAGTTAGACGAAACCGAGATCCTGTACAGGCATAAGAACGAAGATACGCGTTTATTGGTGGAGGCCTGGTATATCAGTATTAGCGGAAGTGCATGCGTGAGTCAGCCGTCGATTAGAGGGGAGATAGAATGCCTTAGGAGTTGTCTATCGCGAAGACCGGCAAGTGTAACCGTTTTACAGGTGGTGCTACCATTCCGAGCATGCGCGGATAAGCTGCGTGTATTCTTTCTTTTTCGCCTCTGTGCTGTGCTTCAGTTGTTAGTCGGCGTTCGTGGTGTTCACTGCTCTCCTTGTGTCCGTGTCCCGCACGCCTCTTCTTGTGATTGCAGTTATAATGTCCCATTGCTTAATGGAGACGAAGCGAGCTGTCAAGGCGCACTTAAGAATTTTGCATTAAATTACGTGGCGTTAAGTGATACGGTTATTGACCTACTGAACTCGGTTTCACAGCAACTGCTAGTTTTCTGTGCGCTTCTGTATTGTCTTCATCAGCCTGACTACGCCCACTGCAGGGCAAAGGCCTCCCACGTAGTTCCATTGTTCCGGTCCTGTGCTGTGACCAGTTTATCTCGGCAAGCTTTTTGATATCTGCCCACCTAACTTTGTAGCGCCACCTACCACGCATGCCTTCTGTAGCGACCCGCTCTGTTACTCTTAATGGTAAATGGTTATCTTGTCTTCGCATTACATGCCCTGGCCACCCGTTTCTTTTTCTTGATTTCTACTAGTGTCGTTAACACGCGTTCGTTCCCCGACCAACTCCGCTCCTTATTTGTTTGTCTCTTAGCCTATCATTTTCGGTTTCACTACTCGCCGAGTTGTTCTCAATTTAAGTCGAAACACTTTAGTGAGTCTAAACCTTCTACACCGTAGGTCGGTGCCGGTCAGCCGTTATACACTTCCTTATTGAGCAACAATGGTAAGCTACCATTGCTTATCTGGGAATGCCTGCCGAATGCATTTCACGCTCCATACTTATCCTCTTATTATCTCAGCCTCATAGTTCGGCTCAGGGTGACAATATCCTTGGTGTGTACAACTTAGGTGATGACGCTTTAAAAATAAATGGATCAAGCTAATTTAATTTACTCATAACGCCCGCCTGCAGTGTGCGTACATTTTTAATAGGATAAATATAGATCTTTGTACTCCATATAATTACATTGGTGTACACATTCCATTTGACTGACTTAACATGGAACCATTGCATAGATGTCATTGATCTCAGCTGTCACAGCATGTGTCTTTAATTAGGCACGCTCGACATAGTTGAACACACATTGAAACACGCAGCCTCCGCACATAGGTAGGATCGCCCATCTTACAAATCTTCATTCTGCAATTGCATATGCCTCACCCATTTGGCACCCACATGAGTCATATCCGTGTCGCGGCACGGGATACGCGCAAACCCGTCATTTCCGTTTCACATTTTCTTATTCTTGGCGTGTTTCACTCATTCAGATTAAAAGGCTGTCCCACCGCCGTTACATACAGTGTTTGTCTTCACAAACCTCACTATCACCCATTTCAACGCGATATCCTCTTCAGAGCACACCATTCATTCTTCCACACCGCGATCACTTCAGCGCCATGCATACCACTCCTATCTGCTCGCCCTTTCGAACACTCTACCACCGGAAACAATCAAGCTACCATAAAACTCAAATTGCTGATCTAATGAGCCTTTCACTCGGGGTTCAAGCGCATCTTAACGGCTGGGGTAATCCTCACTTACCCGTGCGGTTACTTTTCTTGTTTTCAAGGTCTGATTTCAATAATTTTTGTTGCTCACATATGCACCCTTTATTTCACTCGGGAATTTATAAAATTACAAATTTCTAGCATTTGAATATTTGTATGATGCTTTTTTTCTGTATTTGCACTGTTGGACGTTTCTTACGTATTGTTTCGGTCATCTGTTATGTTACTTCACTTCCATGCTTACTGACCTAAACAAAGTGGAACGGCGAGCCTTGTAATTATTATGCAGAAAATTAAAGTTCAATAGGTTTGGTCGAGCACAGCGGTTTGAGATGTGGCGAGGCATTGGAAGTGGTAAGCGAATGCGTCTACTTAGGACAGGTAGTGATCGCTGATCCCAACCATGAGGCTGAGATAACTAGGAGCATAACAATGGTGTGGAGTCATTTGACAAGTATTCTCGGATAATGAACGTCACCAAAGCTTTTAGCCTACACTTCAGTTGTAAGGCCAGTTTTTCAATGCGCTAATAGTCTGGTTTCCGCATACCCTGACTGACATAGCCAAACTAGAAGCAGTACAAAGGAAATATGAGGTTTCTTCTACAACAAATATAGACGCACAGATTCGCCAACACTTCTTTGAACCCAGTCCAGAACACTTTCCACAAGACCAAAACAGCCTCCCTTAAAATACCTGTTTAAACTCGTATCCAAGAACAAGATAGGTACTTTCAAATACATATTTTTCCCCAGCTCGTCAAACACGTAATAAGCATGCGCACACACTGAAAGAAGACACGCTTAGGGGGGGGGGTATTTATTTTTTCCGCTCGCAATAGCACAATGAAATCAACTTGACCGTGCTATCACAAACGTTGAATGGTTATCCGAATTTTCTACACAAATATATAAAACCGTGTGCGCATAATAGTAGCGACATACAGAGGGGCCAGCGGCCCAGATCTGTGTCCGTTAGGTAAGGCAGTATTTTTTTTCACGATAGCTTTTCACGAAGCCACTTGTCATATATTCTCTCAATGCTTGCAAATCCAGTTCTACTCCCCGCAGTCCCCTCCTCAAAAAGGCTTCATATCTCTTCCTTTCTATTACCATTCGGTTTGACTTTAGCATTATGTCATATCTACAGGGTGTTTTTTTTTTTAGTTGCAAGACATTTCGAAAATTAGCAAGAAATGAATCGCAGGAATGTCTTGTGTACCATTCGAGTATACGGATTGGCGGCCTCTGGATACAAACACTTTGCGCACTTGTATGCATAATTACCGAAATTACGCTAATTAAAATTTTAATTATTAGCAATTGGTGGCTACAGCAAATGGGTACTTTGGAGCCCGTCCTCGACACTACCTATCCCAATGATCAAATTATGAATAGCGGAGCGCATGTCGGAACTACGCGAACAATTAGTTCCCCGTGGCAGGCTCCTTGAAAGCAAAACTAGATAGAAAAAGAGCGTCTGTGACGTCGATGTCGCCGCCCCCACGGCTTTCGTCGCTCTCCACTCGCCCGTGGTCACCGCCGCTCCGGCCGCGCAAGCAGCTTGCGTTACCTCCTTGTTATCAGCGGCGTTGGGTGCCGCGGGCGACTGACGAAATCCGGGGAGGCGGTGACATCTACGTCACAAGCGCCCTTTTTTTTCGGCAATTTCGGTTTAGCCTGATAAACAGGTTAGCCTGATAAACAGTTCACCCGACAACGTCTTGGGTTCTGGTGCGCCATTCGTCATCACGACCACGTGAAAATATCGCCGACGTGGCTAACGATGTTGCAATACCTATCTTTCAATCGATGTCTTATATTTCCCACACCAAGCCTGCTTTTAGTTGTTTGACGGTGCCTCATTTTCTGACCTCCGCTTTTATTTTGTGTGTGTGTCCTTGTTGCATGCGCCACTGACTCTACTTTTGTTCATGAGCTTACAAAATAACGTGAATTCTTGCCTATCTCGCTATTAGCATCCTTTGGCGATGTTTAAACAGCTTTTTTTCTGTTCACGAGAACTTAGTTACATCTTGTCTCAGTACTCTTCCTGCGACTTCAACTACTGCCTCGATGATCAGTCTAGAAATATTTTAGTTCATCTTGTCTATGTCCTCATTTTCTTCAAGTTCTTGAGCCTCCTAATTGTGCTTAAGTGCACCTCTGAATTCTTCCGTTTTTGCCCTGACGACATCCAGCTACACCTGTTTCGGTGTGAACTTTGTTGTTGTCCGCTTTAGATTGAGCTACCTGTCGTCCCTGCTCGTCTGTGATAATTAATTTTGACTGTTCTAACTACTATCGTCTCTTGTACTATACCTCAGCCACATTCTTAAATCTGTTTCGTCTTTTGTTTACTCGTTAAGGTCTTTCATGTTCACTTCCTATTACGTTTTGCAAAGAAAGTAATCATTGCACGCAGTTGATTTTTCTGCCAACTCCTATAGCATACAAACATACTATAGCGGAACAAAAACAAGGACAGAGAAAGAAGCACACAGGACGACCGCTAGACTTCAACTGAACATTTTACTTTGGACATGTGACATACATAGTGTAAAAAATTGGCCGCGTATCTCCGTGCTTCGCTGCAAATGCCGTCGAAAGACGATAGCCTTCTACCGGCCGTACTACATGAGTCCCGTTTCGCGTGTTTCTATTTCCCCCGAGGAGTTGCGCAAGCGAGAGGGAAAACGAAGAGACGCGAGGAGAGAAAGAAACCGGCCGGAGGGGCTGGCGGCCGTTCCCTGCCTTCCGTTCGGCACGAGCGCGAGGTAAGGGCGCCTTCCGGCCATGCTTTCGGGAAACGCAAGAAGCTTGCCTAGTACAGGAAACGCCCGCTTTTGCGCATCCTAACAAGCACTAGGGTCTTTAGAATTACGCATCTATGTATTTTCTACTAAAGGAACGCCCCTCTAAGACTTACGTAGTGATGTTACGCCTCAGATATGCGTAATATTTGCTTTTTGGCCGACTGTGTTCAGAAGTATGAAGGTAGCCACCAGTTCAAGCTGGGTGGTCGTTGAGGAAGGGGTTCACGAAACGTCACCATTCTGCCTAAACAAAAGCTACACGTGCCAAGCTACGCGTCGCGCATGCGCCCTTCCAGGAAGCCAATCTCCTTTTTCATTAGGGCAATTGAGGGCGCACTTACACACCTGTCTGCCTCCCTGTGTATATTCATGGCCTCACAGATCTCACGTCGTAACTGGTCATGACCCCTTCCCAACACCCGCGTTGCACGAAATGCTGGGGCGCACCCACACCGCTTACAATTATCGGCCAAGTGGCCTCCCGCGGCAAGCGACGAAACCGCTGCCCGATGCTCTTAACCGGTCATTCAAACAGCGCCCCGTCTTTCCCACATAACATCCTATAGCATACCCCCTCAGCGCTTTGCGCTTTCTATCGCCTGCACGGCAGTTGCCCACTGCATGCTTTTTCTAAATGTGAAGCAATTCTTAGTGAATTTGAGCAACTTTGACCATATCGATCTGTCTACCTAGCCGCCTATGTCTTGTGCTCTCCTGGCCGTCCCGTCCATATGATAAGAACCTCACTCGGATGGCAGGGCTTAAATGTATGACGAAGATTACTTATCTTCGCACTACCAATATGCCGTAATCAAGCGTGTCCCGATTAACCATTGTGTAATCGCGTCTCGCTCATACCCGTAGTACTGGGCCCGTGGTATTCGAGCACGCGCCAAGAGTTTGGATTTCATACATGCCAGGTCAATGTCAGGACAACATAGACATCCAACATATATGGGCATTGTACTTCCAGCGTCCCGTCCGTAGGTAAGGCCTTTCTCGAACAGCCTATCATAGCAGCAGCGGGAGAGTAGGCGATTCCCGGACCAACGACCAGCAGCCATCAACCAAGCAGGCGCGGCAGCGTTCCACCGTCCAGGACAGCCGAAATCAGATTCCCCGGGTAGCACGCAGGCTGCCGCTTACACATCGTACAAGTCGGGGCAAGCGCTTCTCCATAGCACACTTCGTAGCGCTATCGGCTGATTGCTGGCGCGCGTGACTGCCGTATACACAACACACTTGAAGGTAACAAAGGTGTACTGTTTGTCGCGGCATGAGATTGAAATTTATTCATTTATTCATTTAATAAAGAGAACCTATAGCGCCCGAAGGCATTATTGCAGAGGGGAGGGGAAATACACAGGGAAACATGTACAGAAAGATAACTTTCGAAACAAGAATAGCTGAAAGAAAGACAAGAGGAAGACTATAACTGCGTTGTAAGTATTTTGGATGATGCATCTGTGCGACAACCCGCGATTTCCTGGGGAAGCTGATTCCATTGCGAGATTACGTGTGGGGGAAAAAAGGAGTGTTGGAAAGCGTTTGTTCCACAAAAATATGTATTTTTAAACAGTTATCGCTTCTTTCAGATAAGAAATGCGGTGGTAAAAGGGACGGCTCTTTAGTTATTTTAAACGTGCCGTAGAAAATTTTGAAAAGAATTTCTAACCGTGCTTTGTTTCTACGTGTACTTAATTCCCAGCCTATCCTTAATTGGAGTAACACAAGTAAAGTCGTAATTACTTCTAACAAAACGTGCTGCGTGGTTCTGCACCAGCTCGAGCATATTAGAAAGCGCAGAAATGCAGATATGAAAACCACACAGGGACACACGAGGGCGTTGTAATATCCGAAGCCAACCGACCATGCGAAGCGGTACAGGCGGATATCAAACACGGCCTGCCGCTGTGCGAAGCAAAGACGCTGCCGCTAGGCTACACCAGCCTCTCCCACGCGGTAAATATAGTAACAATCTCATACTCCAGCAGTTGCGGCGATGCTTCTTGTTAACGTGAATTTCTCTTTTAGTGTGTGAAGCGCTGTCAGAGCCATCTAGTAAACGGCGCACACGTTCTAGCAGCACTGGGCATGGTTTTGCTCGATTTTGTAGGAACATTTCAACTAACGAAGCAAATGACACCCACGTCAGCGTAATGCAGCCTTCGTTTCTGTTCTACACACGGATGTCTGTGTTGTGTACTCGCGCGAGTGGCTACGTTACTTTGTAGCTCGACCTACGGTTTAGTTTCCACGGTGGTGTCAAGTTTCCTGGTTAGCTCCTGTTGAGCATATACACTTGCTCATGCGCTATCTAGAAACAGGTTCGTCTGACTCGTAACACTTGGCTGGATAACGAACAGTTCAGCTTGGTAATCCTTTCGCTTACTGCTTTGCATGACACCGATTCCCGCCTTGTGTGGGATCTGAAACATTTTTGTTTCGTTCGTATTTTCGCCTTCAAATCCCAAATAACCAACGTTTACTGTGTGCGCCGTTTGTTCGTCGTTGTTCCCACATCCCCATAAAACGGTTGAACATCCTCGGCATTGTGGCTTTTAGTTAATTATCGCTTTTTCTGTATTGATGCCGACTTTCGGATACCTTTTTCTGAAACATGCGTTCTATTCGTCTCTACTAGGGTCATGCACAGTTCATCTATGCAATAAACGTGTGAAGAAACTGCATATGGGCAAGAGGATCTTCCGTCTCTTGTTCGTTTTTTTTCACTATGTTCTAATCTTCACTACCTTGTTTTAGGGGCGAAGCTCCTTAAGGCGTAGGATTGTCTGCCGTAGTTGTCCATCGTAGCCACCTACGAGGTGCACGAGGAAGGAGACATTAACGAGGAAGACGCAGAAGAACGAGAACGAGACGGCCAAGAAGTGCAAGAAGAGGAAAATAAGCGCAATATCAAGACGACGACTGCTACGAATAAAAAAGGAATTATAATAAAAAATTAGGAGTTGCCGAAATTACGATGAAAACGGAGACCGATTGAGAAGAGGAGAGCAACGAAGAGGAGGAAGCAGGGAAGGAGGAAGGCTGTTAACAAGGAAGAAGAAACGCGAGAGAGGAGAACGACACAGCAGGTAGCAAAATAGTGTCTCCTTTGCGCAGGAGTGGCAGCTTTTAGGGGCGAAGCGTAGGCTTGTCTGCCGTAGTTGTCCATAGTATCCACCTCGTCTAGTTCGTGAAGTGAACACTAGATGGCGTTGGTTGCTGGCTCCATAGAGGTACATGGTAAAGGTTAGTGTGACGGGATATCAGTAGATGGCGCTAGCGCAACATAGTTAATGAATTAAAATACGAGATGGCGCTCCGGCGCTCGCTCAATTCAGATGTATGGGAGCGCATAGTGTGATGAGCGATCACTGGATGGCGTGCGTGAGCACGCCTCTCATTGGATGGAGGCAATCGTTAGAGATGTTTCGATGCAGTGCGATTGGGGACCGCTAGGGGTGAGAGCTATAAAATGCGCTCGCTCTCGAGTGATATCAATGATCACGAGATGGCGCTGCTGTGCTGCTTAGCTAGTACGTGAATTGATCAATAGATGGTGCTGCGGCACTCGCTGTTTCGTTGTCGCGTAGTAGCCACGCTCGCGCTCGCCCTCGGCACGTGCCTCCCGGTGCGGGAGCTCTCTCACTCTTCCATCTGCTGTCTTGTGAGAGAGAGCGAAAGGCGCGCATTGACTATGGAAACGCTCTTTTTTCGACGATGATGATGATGATGATGATTGTGGTTCGGTTAGGAAAGGACGCTATTTTCTGCAGCCCATGTAGGGAGCACGGCTAAGCGTCCGTGGGGGTGGGGAAAAGGGAGTGAAAGAGATAGAGAGGAAAGAAAGGCCGTAGTGGAGGGCTCCGGAAATTTAGACCACCTGGGGTTCTTTAACGTGCACTGACAACGCACAGTACACGGGCCTCTGGCATTTTCGCCTCCATCGAAAATGCGACCGCCGCGGCCGGGATCGAACCCGCGTATTTTGGGTGGCAGCCGAGTACCGTAACCACTACACCACCGCGGCGGTCGCTCTACCAGCTCGCAAAGGAGAACGCGCCCTCACCCGCGAGAGACAACGTTGACGCAGGCAGCGTCTTCTAGCGAGTTTCTTGATTGAAAAATACTGACTGCTCGCGCTGGAGAACCGTTCACCGGCCACCCGTGTGTGTGTGTATATATATATATATATATATATATATATATATATATATATATATAATATGAATCAGGGCGTAGACGAGCACTACGTAAGACTACCGGAAGACATCTACAATGGCGCCACAGCCACCATAGTCCTCCATAAGGAGAGCAGCAAGATACCCATAAGGAAGGCGGTAAGAGAAAGTGACACAATCTCCCCAATGTTATTCACAGCATGTTTACAAGAATTATTTAGAAGGCTGGATTGGGAAAAGGTGGGTGTAAGGGTTAATGGGGAATATCTCATTAACCTCCTATTTGCTGATGACATTGCCTTGCTAAGTAACTCGGGAGATGAATTACAAAGCATGATTACTGACCTTAATACGCAAAGTATAACAGTGGCCTGAAAATTAATATGCAGAAAACTAAAGTCATGTTCTATAGCCTTGGGCGGGTACAGCGATTTAAGATAGCTGGCGAAGCACTGGAAGTAGTAAGTGAATGTCTACTTAGGCCAGGTAGTGACCCCCGATCCGAATCATGAGGCTGAGGTAATTAGGAGTATTAGAATGGGGGTGGAGGTGCATTCCGCAAGCATTCACAGGTAATGAATGGTACCTTACCATTGTCTCTGAAGAGGAAAGTGTATAACAGCTGCATCTTACCGGTACTCACCTACGGGGCAGAAACTTGTAGGCTAACTAAGAGGGTTCAGCTTAAATTGAGGACGACGCAGCGAGCTATGGAACGGAAAATGGTAGGTGTAACCTTAAGGGACAAGAAGAGAGCGGTGTGGGTTAGGGCACAAACGCGTGTTAGGGACATAATAATAGAAATCAAGAAGTATAAATGGGCCTGGGCGGGCCATGTAATGCGAAGACAAGACAACCGTTGCTCATTAAGGGTAACAGAGTGAATTCCTAGAGAAGGCGAGCATAGCAGGGGGCGGCAGAAAGTTAGGTGGGTAGATGAGATAAAGGAAGTTTGCGGGGATAAATTGGGCCCAGTTAGCACAGGACAGGGATCATTGGAGATCCATGGAAGAGGCCTTTGCCCTGCAGTGGGCGTAGACAGGCTGATGATGATTTATATGCACTGGATTTTGACTTCCAATGAAGTGCCGGTGGGAGACTTCACTTGTGCGTAGTTGGACCATAAGGATTCGTAGTGTGCGCGTTAGCTAAATTAATGCGGAACTCGGCACGATCTACGATGAACATCCGGAGCTTCGCCCACTCATCATCATCATTCACTCCGTGGATATGCGTGGATTTTTTTTATTCTTAACGCTCCTTGTGCATTGTACCGCTCTTGTGACACAACTGAGAAATGTTATGTGGTTGATTCCGCATTCATAGGAATCGGTATAACACGAAAGTGAATCCTGTCTTGGCGCAACTGTAGAATGCATAAGCGGCAATCTGGCGAATTGAGGACGGGAGATGGTTTGGGCGCTGCGAACATGTACACATGTTACATGTAGACATCAGGGGCAGCTCATCACGGCACAGGGATCCTCGGCACTGAATTCCACACGCCAGAACTCTGCGTAGATCTGCCATAAACGATGAGCCTCTGCTAACACTTTGCAAGCAAAACCCAGCGGGTTGTTAGCGGATCATTTTGTGGCAACGCTGGTCAGTGCAACGAAACGCCAATCATTTGCTTCTCAACGGACATCCTTGCGTTGCTGGAGCAGTGCGCGTCAAAACTCAACACACCTGACCGTGCAGAAGTTCTCTAGAGCCCGCGTTCTCACTTAGGCCTACGAATGCACAATCACCACGCCTCGACGGCGCCACGGCCCTAAGCGCTGATTACCGGCGAAAATTCGCACGACGGTTTGGTTCGCTCTATATATCACTCCTAGATGGCACTACCACGGCAGCGAACCTAAGCACTCAAAGAGGGTAGTTTACGGGAGGCGATGTTAATTTAAGGGTAATTTTGCTTGTTAAGCACAGTAGTTTACTATACTAAACACCTTTTCCTTAACCGCCCTATTGAAAATACGCTGGTCGCTCATCACCATAATCCACGATAACCACCATTGGGATGCTGGTTTTTGTGGTGGACATGGTGGTTACATGGTGGTTGTATGGTTAGTGGCATTTCCGGCTTCATTAAATGTACACCTAATTGGCTGAACGCGCCCCATCCTCTTTGTTGCGCCCAGTTACGTTGCGCTTATGGCGACGCACATAAAGATTAAATCACAACAGCAAACGAACACTGAATGTTCCTTCTCTTAATCAGATAAGATGCCTACCTTTTACATTACTGTCGCTTTTCTGTGCTCTTATTTTTGTCCGCACAATAGTAAACAACTGTGCTGAGGTGCACGAGAGGCCTGGATGGGCTCAGCCAAATGTGCATTCACCGAGGCACATAACATCAATCACCATCTAACCACCATTTCCACCCTAAAAACCACCATTGAGTTGGCGGTTTTGGTGGATTATGGTGATGGGTGGCAGGGGGATTTTCAATAGGGCGCACGGCAGTTAAATGCAACTCGTAAAGCGTTATTGTGAAAATATAAATTCCAACAGGTCCTCCTGTGACTGATGTTACGGTGGTGTATCTGGTTATTAAATTTCCCAAACTCCCAGGACATACGCCGACTCTGGTATCGACGACTCCGAAAAGAGGCGAACACTAGGCGATGATCACTACACGGTGCGCTAACTACTTTCGTGGGAGGGCTTCCTAAAGCGTGTTACTGCAGCTTGTAAGTATTCTGTCACACCGCAAAGACTTACCTCTTTGATGTGCGGAAATTATTCAAAGAAGTTGAAATGATAGCTATTGAAGAGTTATCGATATTGGCTTTTCAAAGAAAGAACAATTACAGGGCATTGTGAAGACTCCTCAGTGAATGACACTAACTTGAATGTTTGCATCCAGTGCAATATATTGACGACATCCAGAGCTCTAAGGCGCAGTTACAAGCCTTGTGCACAAAAAATACAGGGGCGCACTTGTGCGTGCGCGAGCTCTCCGTTTTCTGAACGAACAGCCTTGTAGTAGGTCTCTAGGCGATGAGCGCCAGCACGCGCTGTCTAAGCAAATCGTAGAGATAGAGTATGGTGTAATCGTTTTCAATGAGCCTACTCTAATAACTAAAGCACTTTTCGAACACTATGCAAAAATGTTTCGCAGTCATGAATCATTAGATAAAGGCGCCTCGGCGAAGAAATTTATCTTTGCCACCGCAGTTGAATTAGGATGATTGTGATTATACAAATGCAAGCTTTGATATCAATGAGATAACTGCATGCATAGGTTCGTTAGCGAAAGGCAAGACGCCAGGTCCGGATGGCCTTACCGCCGAATTTTATCAGTGTTTTCGGTCCATCTTGTCACCGTTATTACTACTCGTGTATCATGAGGCCTGGGAAGTTGGGTACCTACTGCTACTATGTATGAAGGGAACGCTGTCCTCATAGCCAAAAGCACTGAGGAAACTAAATTGGAAAAGGTCGGTGGATATAGGGCCATTTCTCTGTGCAATGTGGATTATGAAATTTTGCAGAGGTTTTGGCGAACCGTTTACAATTCGTGATAAGGTCTGTGGTAGGTTAACAAACATGTGGCTATCAGAGGCTGATCTATTCAGACAAACATCCATGCTGCGAGATCAGTGCTAGTGTGTGTAACAGAGAGGGATGGGCAAGTTGCGACGGCTAAGGCGTTCGGCAGGGTGAATCATTCGTTCCTGTTTAGTATACTATACCATATAACTATCGGATCCCAGCCGCTGAAAGGCATCAAAATGTTATACTAATGGTTCAAAGAGGCTAATAGTGAATGGTTCGCTCTCTCATCCGATTAGGCTCCTGTCTTCAGCAAGACAGGTATGTCCTTTGTCACCTCTTTTGTTATCCACTTCCGTTACGGAAGTACGTCACTGGTTTTTTGTGGACCCCGGCATAGACCACTTTCGTGTTAAAAACCTTGCGAAAAGACTGCGATATCGAACAGGTTTTGCGATAGACCAGGTGTGCTAGTCATGTTGTGTACGCTTGAGCTGTGGAAGATATACCATGGCCGACAAAAGCGTTTTCGTGATTGTGCACGTGAGTCCTAATCAAATTGGATGTTGCTAACATAGGAGGTGGCCATCGTGCTCTTCATTGTAAAGAGCGTAAATGCACTGCAGTTTTCCAGAACACCGTTTCTGCAACGTGCGCATGATAGCCTGGAACGCGAAATCAAGGCGTATTTTATCATTAGAGAGACAACTGTCAGATTCCCATCATTACATTACTACGAAAAGTTCATTTTTCACAACTTCTTTTACTATTTGTGACGGTTTGCGCGCACATGTCTGTGTCAATAACCTCAGTCGAAAGTCAGCGCCTCGCCTATTCATTCGTATGCTTTCTATTCCCACTGAAATCCTTTAACATGAATCGACTAGAAACTTCTCAGATTCTTCTGCTTCACTATCTGTCGGGCGGGAGAGACGTGTGTACCTTATGGTCTCACTAATGCGTCCCAACAATGGCGCAATGGTTCAGTACATTCTGCGGTAACTTGAATAACGATCGTCGACTTTTCCGTGGCCACATGCCTCATTGTTACAAGCGTTGCCTGGAGGGCAGGGGGGTGATAATATTGCAGGTGCTTCTCCGCTAAGCGTTATGCCTGGCGAGCGTCCGCCTACCCATTATTAAGAAAAACTCAATTCATTATTACCAGTAATGTAGCTTTGCATTAGTCTAGTGGGCTCTTCACGATGCGAACCGATGCAGCCAGTTGCGCCGCCACGGTGGTCTAGTGGTTATGGCACTCGCCTGCTGATCCCAAGGTCGCGGCATCAAATCCCGGCCGCGGCGGCTGCATTTCGATGGAGGTAAAATGTTGAGGCCCTTGTGCTGATCGATGTCAGTGCACGTTAAAAAACCCCATATGGTCGAAATTTCCGGAGACTTCCACTATGGCTTCTCTCATAATCAGAATTCGTTTTGGGATGTAAAACCCCCAGAAATCAATCAATCAATGCGATGGAACCAGCAGTGCCGCGTCTTTATTACAGGCCTTTATAAATGTTGACAATACGACTGATCTTTAAGGAGCATATTGTCTTGCCCTTCAAGGTTGGCGACTTCCTTAATGCTTGCTGTAGTCGCAGTGAGCTCTTGGAAGGGTTGTCCTGATGATTAAGATCTGATAGCGCTGAACTCTATTGGGTCTTTTATTCTTTCTGGAGATCTCTCTACGGAGCTCATGTTTCCACCTTTAGATGCAGACGGGGTATCCTATATTTCTTTTTATTAGTGGTTACTTTGAATCCAATCCACGCGCAAGAAACTATCGTCTTTGCCGGATTGCTGAGCGCATGCAGATTTTCACATATCTGACTTTCTCTCTAATGCAGGAGCCGTTCCACGTCGCCCTCTGTGAGTTTGCCAGTACTTTGTGCCGCAGTGATCCAGATGTGTTCGGCAGTGAGGAGCGCATCCTCACCATCTTCCGCAATCTGGACAGGCAGTACATGGAAATTGTAAATGCGCACCCCATCACGGACGTGTGCACGCACGAGCGTCGTAGGTCGTCATGTTGGGCCTTCTATCACCGTCCAGTATGGAACTTCATTATGAACAAGCGTGGGATCGAACTCACGGTCTTCCAGAACATAGATCTTAAATTTCGGACCATGGATGTCTACACAGAAGACCTTGAGGAAGCGGATGACGTGAAGGTCTTGTGCTTGTCGCTGTGGCTTTTACGGCATCATCGTTGCATAACCGCGGTCTCCCTGTGCCTTCCTGTCGTGGCACCCAGGCACAGGAACTTGTTCATGGAACTCCTACAATTCACCGGGGACGTGCGCTGGTTGGCGTTGCATGGCGAGGAGCTGTTTAGGAAGAAAGACGACCCTACTTACTGATGATGAAGCCACTGCAGCATTTACTGCTGTCCGATGGACGCACAAGCTCAATAATTTGTCCCTACTGAGGGAGTTGGTACTTTCCAATCTGCACGCAAGTGGCGATGCCGCTGAGGACTTCATAAGTTGCGTGAAGCGAAATAAATTGCTCTCTGTGCTGATTCTCATCGACGTCGAGATGAGCGCGGATACCTTCAACAGTATTGTTGACGAGCTGGTGAAACGCAAGAACTTCGAGGACTTCCGCATTAAGATGACCGAAACACAACGGAACGATTTTACCTGCGGTACTTTGTACAAGATAGGCCAGTCACGCAGCCTGCTCCGATTCTACGTGTACAGCGAGTGCACAGCAGAAGGCCGGCTGACAGCGGCGCAGAACAGCTCTCTGAGAGAACTTATATTCGAGCCACCAATCAGTAGTGCAGCTACGTTGGGTGAGATTAGGGAAGTCCTGCAGGTGTGCCAGTGGCGTGTACGTCTGAAAATCTGCGTCGACCTAAGCGCTAGGACAGCCTCGCCCGATACGCTGTGGAACTTGCTAGATATAATCCAGGAGAAGTCTTTGCAAGTTTTGGTCCTCACAGGATCAACCATTAGTTACAATGAGTCGCTGCGAATAGCCGACGCACTGGAAAGCAGCAATCTGATAGAGCTACATCTGGACAAGTGCAATATAATGTGCGCGGCGATTCTACCGTTCATAAACGCCGTAAGGAGGTTGAAACCGGAGAACCCAAACTTCAAGGAACTTAACCTTGGTGTCGTTACTGGCCCACCAGGTGAACAGGCGTGGGCTCAGCAGATGATTGTTTTCTATGGTGTTCAACGTTGTATGCGAGTTGTCTTCACTGACTTCCTCGATAATTACAGCACCTGGATAACCGCCGGGAAGGGCATGAGGGATTTCTCAGAGATCTCTCTTACATTTTCTGAAACGACGCCGTCCGATGGTTTCCTGACTGAGCTAGCTGATACAGCGACATGGTTGGAATGCTTAACCATTTACACTAATCAGGTAAGATAGTCAAGTACTTTCTTCTTTCTTCGTTCTTGTTTATTGGAACACTTGATTTTTCCTAATCAGGGCAAATGGATGAAAATGCATACGGAACATTCGTGTTACTGGCCAGATGGGAACTTGTCTAGATCAGGGATAGGAATAAATTTTGTGGTCGTGCCAACGGCTCGATCGTTTTGCAGCCTTTAATATCGGAAGGGCTTGTTGGCGTAATGTTGATTGCATGTCTTAGGCTATCATTTCTAAATCAGCGTTAAAACATGAGTCTTGTGTAGCTAGGCCAGACTCGCAACTCCAGATGAACGAAATTGAAACTGAAAATACGCACACAACAGCGAGTTTACGAGACTCAAACGGCAGTACGACAGCCTTAAGAAGCCATCGCAGTTAGGGTTAGTTAAACACATATCATTGCAAAGATGAGATCGTGGTATGCGATGCGATATCTTTGACGTTACAGTAAAAGAAACGTGGTGGTTGCACAAGCCAATCTTGTTTCTAGTTGCGGTAAAAGTTTTTGTCACTTCATATACGTTATCCGAGGTTTCAACGGCGAAGTTTTCGGGCGCTACGTTAAACCTCTAGAGATCGGCATGAAATTATCAGTGTGCGCGCACTTCTATGTATTCCACGTGCACGTGTTCTCATGCTGTAAAACGGCGAGAGTGGTATAGCAAGATCAAGGAGTCGACAAGTTGTTGTTGTTATGTGGGGTTTAACGTCCCAAAACCAGCTCTGATTATGAGAGACGCCGTAGTGGAGGGCTCCGGAAATTTTGACCACCTGGGGTTCTTTAACGTGCACTGACATCGCACAGCACACGGGCCTCAACATTTCGCCTCCATCGCAATGCAGCCGCCGCGGCCGGGATTCGATCCCGCGACCCTCGGATCAGCAGCCGAGTACCATAGCCACTAGACCACCGTGGCGGGGCAAGGAGTCGACAAGATTAATGAAGCTAATACCGATGAAGCTAATATAAACGTATGTGTAACTGAAGTACCACAAATTAGGTCATACTGAGCTAGGTAAATCATGCAAAATCTAGCAAAACAATGTCAAACTTCAAGTGGTCTATCCTTTGCTGTGTTAAGCTATGCGCGACATACCGCAACATTCGGAAATTCTTCTTACTGAAGTACCTTAGTGTACCCCTCCGCTCAGATATTGTTTAATAGGCATTCCTGGTGTGCTCCATCCTAAAACAATACAATTTTACGAGAGGCCGTCGTGGAGCAACTGTCCAAATTTAGAGCATCTGGAATTAACTTCCATTGGCATGACACGTACCAGAGCGTCTATTAACATTTTTGTCTCCATTGAAATGGGGCCGCCTCTCTTGGGAAACATGTTACTCTATTTTACATGGACAAAACGGTTCGTTTGAACAAACGTCATGTTTCCACTTCGCTCGAGGAGATGAGTCGGCTTCACTTGGACGCTTCGTGTTCTTAAATTAAGGCATCAGATACGGTGTCATTCATACTGCAGTAATGAGACACCGGTGAAGCTACAAACGAAATAAGTTTTGTCACTGTTGGCTGACTAATAATGATCTTAATTTCCAAACCGAGATGTTGAATTCTAATAGGAGGACAAAATTTCTTGCGAGGTTTCTAAGTAGGCGGGATCCTCAGTCCAAGGATTCACTAGCCCTTGCGGCTCGCTTGGCTTGGTAGAGCAGGGCGAACTCTCTACCGATCCCTGTAAACAAGCCAGGTCTGCAACTGGCATCTTCGAGGTGTCATTTCCGGAAGGGGACAAAGTCTTCTGGTCGTGGTGTGGGGAACGGTCGAATCTCGCCCACATTACGTGGGAATGCGAATCGCTCCAAAGGGAACGAAATAACTTTCCAGAGATAAGGTTCGAGGACAGTGAGATCCGCGTTTAAAAGCGGGAGCTTGTAGCTTCATTCGTCCCTATAGGCATCGCCTGTTGTTGACGAAAGTGTATTATCCCACACTGAAATTAGTCCGAGCTATCGTGTTCGAGCTCGTCAAACCTATCGCGCTAAAGTGTACACCAGCCCATTTCCCTATCGAGAAAATTTAGGCAAACGCCATGCTTCGTGCGGTGTTAAATATTCAAAGGCTTTCGTAAGCTAAGATACGTTAAAATTGCGCAGGAATATATATATAATACTATAGTGCAGTGCGTCTCAAACTGGGGTCGGTCAACCCCCGGTACACAAACCTACCTTTGAAAGACCAGCTTTTCCGCAGTACATAATATACATGCAGTGACGCGCACTTACAGTCGAAAGGGGCACGAGCTATCATAGCTTACAGTACTCTATAATATCAGGCGTGGCACAGTCAAGCAAAGCGATGGTTAATATGCACCTCTCTGGGGCAATAATTTCCACATCTATCGCTGTACTATCCGCACATCGGTGCCTCGTTTCGTCTCAGTTGTTACTATTTCTCGCGGTATGTTATACGCCACTCACGCACCAACCCCCCCTCCCCCTGTTCCTGCACTCTTTTACCTCAGGGATGCCATGTCACTTCAACCGGTCCGGAAGAGGCCCGTCACTCATATATTATAAGCTGAGAACCGCTGGCCTAGAGGTCTAGTCCAACACCCTTCGGAGGGTCGCGGTCCCGGGTTCATAAGCCCGCCACTACTACGAATTTCCATTTGAATGAGTTAGTTCCTCGAACACTTCACGGAGGGAGTAGTGTGTACGTACTTTTCTGGGAGCCCCTGGTACAGGCATGACTGTGCCGAGTGGAACGATGAAACAGGCTCGTCGACGCAATCTCTGCATTAGAAATATAGCTACAGGTGCCCTCGGATTATCCGCGTTGGTTAATGCCAGCAAATTGTGCTGATTCACTTATTCATAGAGGCCCTGGACAGCCGCCGATAATACAAGAGTACACAGTTCTTTGTAAACGGCAATAAAGAACTGTCCATTTTACACTCCTCTTTTACTTTGGAAGGACCCTAAGCGACTTTTCAGAATGCTGCCACTGATGAAGCTTGGTTGTTATAAAATCATTCGCGACATACATTCAGCGAAGCACCTTGCTCTAAAGTTAGCTACGTGCTTATTTCGATCGCCTCCCACTTTTATCGCTGGAGTCACTGCTCAGATCTATTAACTGCGGGGTGCGTGTAAGCGAACGCGTCGCTTGCCACGGCAGCTGCTGCGCAGAGGCCGCAGTCGATGTCCCATAGGACCGACGTCTTCGATAGTGCTGTGGTACCTAATATATCCCCAAAAATGGGTCGACAGATTGCACGAAGATACAGTGGCAGGCCCTTCGTTGCCTTATGGCAACAGTAGGGAGAGGCAACTGTATCACTCGCTGCGCCTTGCTTGCACGTCCCATGGGTAGGAGTGGTTGAGAAAATTTTAGGGTGAGTAGCGATAATCTTAAAGGATGCGCACATGGTGAAGCTTGCAATTTACACTTAGCGAAGGACGTTGTAACTGTCTTGTTAATTATGTGTGCAGAATCCAGTAAACTCTTTTACGGTCACGTGAAATTTACGTCTGTCGTGAATACTGTTCTCGAAGCAAATCCGAAGCATGGTACATTAGCATCCAAAGTTAGAACGCAGCCATTTCAATAAACATTAAACAAACACCATTGCCTCATCTGTATATGCATATCACGGAAACAAAATTCACTTGGTAGTGTAGTTACGACGTGGCGCACAGCTTGGAATCTTCGTGCAGGCAATAGGGAATATATTTCCGCAAAACCAATAACTGCTGCGCCTTTCCATGACAATGGCCGTATCGCAGACGCGCGCCCTAGATGAAGGCTCGGTTACTTCAACATCCTGTAGTTACTTCACGTGCACTGACACCACACAGTGCAGAAACTCTTAACATCAGGAAGCCGCACACACACCTTGAAGAGGTTTTTGAATATAGCCGGAAAAAGCTGAGCATCGCTCATGGACGCCTACTTGTGAACATTTCAACCAAATATTGTTGCACTGCATGCAAATTCAAATTGGCAGTTCAGTCGCCAAGTACAGCTGGAAGGAATACGCTCTTCTGTCAAAACACTTCTATACCCTAGCGCGGACTGTTTATGAAGAACCTATGGTCGATTAGTTCCCGCACTTGTAGCGGACAGCATAGGGGACCATCAAATGCCCGAAGTCAACATGGCGGGACGCACCATCATTACCGAAGCATGGATGAGTTCAAAGAAAAGATAATGCTCAAGGTCATAGCGCAAGCTGGCATAGCTTTTCTCCTCTTTCAGCACCCTTTGCCCTTTAGGTACCCGCTGGCGCGGAGTGAATGCGCTAAGACTATGCAGCTGCCATCATAGCAGGCGACGCGACTCCGGTGATATCGAACAGATTTGAAAATATTTTGTGGCACATATGTGAGGCACTAAACTCCCCTAGGTGGTGCCACTCGGAGATCACTTGGAAAAGTGATGCAGGGCCCATTTACACAAATCATGATGGCTGCCTACCAAACCTTAAATGAACGCCGAATTATTGGGCGAGACAACAAGCGCGGTGGCCGTTGAAGTGATCCGCGAATACAACAAACGGCGAATACTACGTGGCGACTGCAAATGAGCCCCGTGGAAATGCGCAAGGTCGAGTCACTTTTGAAAGGAAAAATTAGCGTCCATTTGCTTGTAGCACACTGTTGCAGAGAAACCAATACGGATTTCTCAGAAAAGAAACCTTCCTAGTTGCAGGAAAGTTCCTTTTCCAACCCCGTTTTCCAACCCTGGACCAACGCCTGTCCAGACAGCTTGCTCTGCCAATTCACCTCGCCAGGGGGCTAGCGATTGACACCGCGACCTCGAATCCATCGACAACTAGAAGAAGCATATAGGCAAGAGCAGGTATTGGTGCCGGATTCGAACCCCAGACCAGGACCAATTTTCCGGGATCTAGGAAGCTTTCATTTGTGAGAAATCTCTATCGATTTACTTGACCTGTGCCACAAACAGAAGGATGTTAAAATTTTCCTTTCAATTTCGTGACGAACGAAATTGAAAGGGAAAATTATACGCGCGGAAAAGATAGCGTTCCTGCCGGACTCAGATTAGCAAACTTTGCCTAGGTGAGTGACATGATGCCCTATGGTAGTTGACAAGCACCATTTTTTTAGCGCATTTGCAACACAAGGACGAATATCGCGTGCGCTAGCTTCGAACAAAAGTGGCTTACTGCACACAAGGCATACATCTACACTTCGATGACGCCCACAGTCTGCACCACTACACACGTGCAGATATTCCTGGTTTTTCACTTGACTCTTAAAAGATAAACATAGCACCAACCAAGTCACACACTCCGGCACCTTCACGAAATTCAACTCCTTATCCGACAAGGACAGCAAATGATAGGTACGCAATATTGGCTCAACTTTATAAGTCGTTCTAAAAGATAACGCGGCCGCACAACACTCGACACAAGCACAGAACTTCACTTCCACGCCATAGAGCTAATCGCATGTCAAACTACACTAAGACGGTTTTGGCCACTGATACAAGTGTGATAAGCCTGAGCGGGAACCTCGTGGTTTTTCACGGCTTTTTTTATCAGACGCCGTACCACAGAAGAATGTGGTTCATTATCTACAATGCCCTGGAAGTTGGGCTCTTACAGTTTCAAATTCTGCGCGCGATCCCTCATCCGGGCATATGCATTCGACCCTGTCTGCTCGATGTAGGTTTCTTCCGGTAATTAGCGGTTGTGGCGCACTTACCGCTGCAGTGGCGAACTTTTCGAAATTATTTAAACGCTCGGATTTGCTCCTTGACGCAGAAGACCCAGTCATTTGGGAATAAAAGTGCGACAGTTATTTTGCGGCTAAAAATCGCTCGCCACATGTGAATATGGGCCACTGGCGTCGCTTACCTTGAGGCTGTCACTGCTTTGGAGCTAGTTTCGAACAGTAGGCTTCGAAGTTCGAACGTCCCCTTCAGCGTTCTTTAAGCGCAGGGTGCCTTTATTCTATCATTACATAGGTGGCAGAATAGCTGCTGCAGAATTGATCCTAACGAACTTGGTTCCTCTTCCGTTATGCCAGCATAATGTCAAGTCCTGTGTATGCGAAGCCCTCCGTTCTCGAAATTTCCGCATTGGTATGCTGAACAGTTTTGTAACATAAAAAAAATATAATGGGCTTGCTATGTCGACTTACGCAGCTCATTGAAACAGATTTATGTGAAAAGTGGTTTCACTAGAGACGGCGTCACCAAGTTCGAAAGTCTCATTAACACAGTACACATCCGCGAAGCCGCAAAATGAAGTGTAGCATGTTGATGAGCACTCCGGCTGCGACTATCTTTCGGTTCCTAGTTTGTTGTAATATGAACATCTTATTCGTCGGGCTACCCTTGCTTTATAAGTGCATTTACATTGTCGGCTAATGTAGTTTCAACGTGTGCTTTGCTTATAGGAATTGTTTGTCGCTTTTGGGAGGATACTACTGTAGGATTGTGGGCCCTACTCTGGGAGTTCGCAAGAACCCTGAGGGTAAACGTAGCCAAGGTCACCGTCACTGATGACTATTCACCTTAGCTTTGAGCGCCATTCGACTGGCCTTGGTAAAAATGTATCTTCTCTCATGGTTTACATTAGTGCAATGCGCATGCTTCGGTGGTTATCGTATTGCAGTTTATGCGCGGCCGCCTCGGAGTGATCGGCAGAACATGCTGGCGTGCTAACGGTGAAAGAGCTGCACTCGTCATAACCTCGCCTACCCGGCAAAACCGTGCCTGATTCCCACCATTGCGGTTCGCAGGTTCTCAGTCTCCACGCCATGAAGATGTTGGGCGAAGTTATCAAGAGGAATGTGCTACTCAAGGTGGTCAGACTCCGATTCCGCACGGAAAAAGACTACGCCAAGGACGTGCTCTCGGCAGTAGCCAACAGCAAAAGTGTAGTCCTTTTGGCTATCCAGGGCTGGGACTGGAACGACAAGATGTTAGAGGGGCTCCACAGGATGCTTCGAGATAACGTCAGCCTTTACCGGCTTGAGCTCTACTGGGACAAAGACGAGTACTACATGCCCCTGAAGGGGTGCTTGCAGAGAGCTCTCAAGAAGGACACGTCTGTGGTGGTCGTAAAGATGTACCGTCTCGATGGCGCAGGATACATCGAAGTGCCCTTGCGCGACTTCAGCATATTGAAGTTTCTCCATAGGAACGAAACGACATTTGACTGGGCCATGGACCGCTTGGCAAGGTGCAGAATGGGTGAGCCGCTGGAAGTGGTCGCCGAGATTCTGAACATTTGCAGCTCACCTCTGTACTCGCGACGTCGGACCGTTGACCTCGCGCCATGTATTGTGCAGAGTATGGAGCGCTTGGACCGAGTTGCCACCAGGACGGACTACTACAGTCTCTCCTTTGGTGACCCCTATTTTCTGGGCCTTTGTCGGACGTCCGATGCCACAGAAGTCCTTCACTATCACATTTCCGTTATGCGCAACCTTGTAGAGACTAACGGACCAAGGGTGGCGCTGCGTGAAGAGCCACTGCTTTGAGGACTACAGCGTGGCGGTTTCTACATTGCGTTACCTTCATACAGTGTCCGCGCACCAGGGCCCCAGAGAACGTTCGCAATTGTTTCTTTTTTTGTAGTATAGAGACCAATGTACAGGAATTGTTTTGTTAGAAGTTATTTGTTCCCTTCTATGGGCTGGCTCTGCGATATATGCTTGGATGTATATCAATGTAGCTATGTTTGTGAATCGCCCAAATCATTTAGAACTAATACTTTCTGACACAATTGTGTTATCTGTGCTGCTACTGCATTTATATCGGTCGATTGAGCGTCAGTCGCCCATAATTGTTCCAATGAATAAAATGTTCTCTAAATGCTGTGCTATGTGCAATTCCTTCTCTTGACAAACTTCGCGGTAACAAAACTTAATGTACCGGGATCGTGCTGCGTAATTACGCGCGAGGTTGCACGACACCTCAGCAGCGATTGCTTAAGATGCTAGGCAATATCGTAGAAGCAAGAGCAATCAGTGTTTACAGAAACGAATACGATGAGAGACGTGAAATGTGCCACGCGGACTAGCAAGTTTCATAAGTGGTCGAAATTCCGCCTGGTGCCATGTTCCTTAATTATTCGCTTACGTGCGACAGTTTCGGTCTGGTATTGAAAATTCTTTGTTCTAGCGCGGCGAAATGAAACTTTTACTGGCTCGCATTCAGACTATCGACTTTGAATGAACACTGTTTTAAGGAAGAATCGGAACCCTTATTTCTTTGTCTCGGATACAGTGCTCGATTATGCAATTGACACCCTCCGTTCCACAGAATATTTCCATCTGTATTGTGTGAACGTGCGCAGTCGTTATATCAGCATTAACTCTAAGAAGCTTCAGTCAGGGGCCATGTTTAACTACAATGTAAAAAATATTTCGCTATAGTCCGACCGAAAATGGTAAGAACCGTAAGCAATCGCGTAGCCCTGTCCTTCGAAGAAGCACGAAGGTAACACACAAACAGCAGAAATCCTTGCGACCCCATACTCGATCGATAAGGATGCTTGCTAAATTGGGACGGAATACAGGAGTACGTGATTACTCTGCGGATAGTAGTGCGTACAATCTCGCAATTTTTATGCCCCCGGCCATGCTTGCGTTTGAGTGCACAGTGATCGGACTGCGACTCTTGCACTCTGCAAACCTTTACATGGATCAACAACGGTGAGTTTGATTGCTGCGGGATTGATCATCGGAAGATGAATATCTGTTCGCCTAATCAAAAGGGCTGGCACCCCGGCCATCGTGGCCTCAACGTACCGCAATCAGTCGCCCGTAAAACAACTCGGTGGATGCTGGCTATGCCACTGTCGTAGCGGACGTAACGGCAGTCTTTCTTCTTGTGCAATAAAACCTTCTTGCAGGCTCGTTCATTCATGCCGATCGGGCATTGTACTGCGCGAGTAGAAGAGAAGCAAGGAAAGCTGGAAGCCTGGGCTCTTTCCTGTCTTCCCTGCTTCTTTTCTACTCGCGCAGTACTATACCCGTCCTTATGGTGGTTCTTGCTGCTCGAGGTGAATGACTCACTTCTCATTTGATCCAGCCTTGTGGTTGCACCCCTTACGGCTATTATTATGGGGCTTGTAGACCTGCTTTTCGCTGCGTTAGCAGCAACCGCGATTAGGAAGATTAGGACTAATTTGACTCATCGAGAAGCGCGAACTATGATGCATATTACTTTGATGTATTGCTATAGTGGTTAGACCTCTGCACTGCGCAAGTATAGGTAGAACAATCAGTTGACATGTGGTAGTATAGTGCACGCGTTTTCCAATGGAGTGCAATATAGCCTGTAGAAAAACTCAACGTAGGCTACGCTTTTCACCCGGACATGTTTTTACCTTGCGCTTATTTGTTTCCCACAGATATAGCATTGCTTTCCGCAGAATCTTAGGTCGATTCTTTTAAACTATACTTAGGAATAATCAAAAGCACACACATTCCCTCTGAGAGGGTGAATTTTTGAGTTTGGGCGGAGACGGTAGCACGATATAAGAAATCACTTTGCTTATTTTTGAGGATAGTAGAGCAGCATATTTGCCACCACTGGGAAAATCTGGTATTCCACCATGAATGAAGGAGCAAGTCCCGCGAACTGCGTGGCACTGTTAAAGCACCCCGTGAATATATGTATGTGAGCTTAGCATCAACGACGTAGCATGTCGTGCCCATTTTCTAACCTTTTTACCAGCTGTAAAGCGCCATTATGGAATAACTCGCAATGCAGAAGGTCAGTGTACAAGACCAACTGGAAACTTTAAAAGGCTTCGGCTGTCGATCATGCGTAATGACTATCGCCACTTAGCCCCGCCACGTAGGTCTATAGCGGCGATGGTACTCGGCTGCTGATCCGAGGGTCGCGGGAATGAATCCCAGCCGCAGCGGCTGGATTTCGATGGAGGCGAAATGTTGAGGCCCGCGTGTTCTGCGATGTGAGTACACGTTAAAGAACCCCAGGTGGACGAAATTACTACGGCGTCTTTCATAATCAGAGCTGGTTTTGGGATGTTAAACTTCACGAAACATGTACCGCTGCTTAGTGCCCGCGCACAATCGGTTAGACCTCCGGCGTGTCACATTCGGAAGAAGTGCCACGACATCTGAACCCACCGGCACAACGACCATTTTACATCTGGGCATTCACCCTTCAGTGCTCTAAAGGAATTCCACGGCCTACGCGGGCTCTTCCCGGAACTTTGCCAATGGGTTTCGTCAGCCAGTACCTGTGGGTGCTGGGTGCCGTGGCACCCTTACGCATGGCCCCATCCCTAACTCCAGCTCGAGCATGTTTTCCTTCTCTCTCTCTTTTCGCTGCTTGGCGGCCTCTCGGGCACGAGACAGGGTTCAGAATAAAGATACAGTTCAATACCAGACACTGCCGTTGCCGGTCGTCGCTAACATCATAATCATGGATGGTGACCACGCTTTTCTGAGAGCACATAACAAGCTCTTTGCGTACGTTGCACAAAAGGCAAACTCCATGAGGCGTGATAGCTTTTCTGTCGCTCCAGCGGAGCTCAGGCGAATGAAGATGGCGATTCTGAATGCACCGCCTCGTTTGGCTTAAGACCGGTCTCGACTGTCGTCAAAAACGCGCGCGACACGCCGCGCACGGCGAGCGCCGACGCGGCGCGGGCGCATCAAGAAGTCCGCACTCGCGTTTAGCGACAAGCGGCTACCAGGGACCCAAGAACAACACGTCCCTGCTTATCCTGTTACCATTCGAAAGGTCTCACGAAAACGTGAGCTCTGATTAGACGATTTGATCTTTCGCCAACTATGTACGTGTCTCTAGAGCTCCGGCAGGTCACGCTTTGAGAAAGGTGCTGCTGAGAAGAGCGAAGACGCATTTTACACGGCGTATCGGTACTGATAGGCTTAACGAAAACTGCATATATGGTCTCCATGTGGACCCCGAGATTTTCTGATGGCGATGTTGGTTTCCATTCTGAGAGGGTGTGCATTATGGTACTGCGCCTGACAGACAGGTGGCGCCACGCGTCCGTGGCACGCTTCCACGGCTCGCTTCTGATTCGTTCTTGTTTCACGGCAGCCGCAACAAATGAATCTCGAGCAGCTGCCGCGCGTTGCTCGTAAAGAGTCTTGCCGCTCGCGACAACAACGCTTGCCACGCGTGGCCAGCCGCGCGTGTTTTTGCCGCTAGTGGGACCGGCCTTTACACGCTCACGCAATTTTCGATTTCTCGCGTCGGAGATTAGCGGCGATTTTGGCTCGGTGGTGGTGATTTCTTTATTTCGCCCACAGAAAATGGGGACCAGTCTGAAGAGTGGCAGCGCTGTCTTAGAGGAGGTCGGCGGGGATCCCTTGGGATACCGCAGCCTCCACAGCGCGCTGGATGAGCCGGCGCTGGTCTGCTGGCTCGGAGACACGCAGGAGGGACTCCCACGAGTCCAGAGTGTTCGTGTTGTCTGTGTTGCAGCGCGTATAAGTCCACACCATATGTATGAGTGTGGCCGGAGACGAGCAATGTTGGCACCTTGGCGCTATCTGTTCCGGAAAGATTCTACTATATAAGAGGGGGTGGGGAAAGCTGCCTGTCTGTAATTTACGCCATTGGACGGCCTCGCGTCTTGTTAAATCGCGGTGTACAGGAGGGTATATGCATCTTCCGAGTCGATAGTATTGGAGGATGTCCGTGTATGTGGTGAGCTGGGAATCGTGCGACATGCTTGTGTCAGGGGAAGCGGCGCGGTGTATCCTGCACTCGGCTCGGCAGCTGAGATCTCGAGCGAGTGCGTGCACCTGGGCGTTTCCACTGAGCGACTCGTGGGCTGGAGCCCACAGGAGTACACGGGATGTAGAGGGAGGGGGACGGTGCGCTACGCTAATCATCCGATTTAACTGATTTAATCATAATTACGCATATCTTTTTCACTTATTGGCTTGATTTCTGGAAACAATCGCAATGTATGATTTTACCTTACTCTTCATATTTATTTTTAATATAACAGTGGTTATTTATCTGCGTACGCGGGTGATCGGCGCTCTATCAGGCTTTCTATGCCTTTACGCCGATTCCCTAGGCAACTATGTATTTTAGTTGTCTAAAAGAATTTTTAAATTGAAAAAATATGCCCCAATTAACGAGTATTTGGTGCCATAGAATAATGTGTATTCTTTCCGCGACCAATGAACAAATTCAAATCATCCGATTTTCCGAAGCAACGAGAATCGTATTAAGGAGCTTTCACTGTACAGAAATTCTAGCTTCATTTAAGAAAATAACATACGATAGTGTCTCACCAAAGGGTATTGAACGGTCCTGCCGCACAGGCGTGTGGGCACATTGTGCACTTTCGTTTATTGTTATCTAAAAAAAGCGCAACACGGGAAGGAAGTTAGCGGGAGAAAGCCAATTATACCGGTGGAAGTATTTTTGTATCGAATACGTGGAGCTTAAATTGGGTGTTGTACAAAGACATGCGATGTGGCATTCCAGAGGCTCGTAGCGTTGATCTAGGTGTTCTTTGCAGCTGTGTTCTCTTTGCCCCTACGTTTTTAGAAGGTTTCTTACCTCGCCGAAGCCGAAAACAACTCTACAATCCTGAATAGAAAGAATTAATGCGCACGAAATGCATCTACTGCCACATGCAATAGGTAAGAAAAAACGTTCTTTGTTTCCTTGCAGCAGTGCTTGTTTCCTGCTCACAATCCTGCGTTTTCATTCGCAAGGGCTGCGCTTCCGCAAGAACATTATATTGTGGGGAGGCTCGTCGCTTCAAATCTATATTTGATCATTATGGCTCAGTTCCATTTATATTCTTGTTATCTTCCATATTGTTCATTAGGGTGGCGTTAACAATCAATAAACAGTTAAGACAAACGCGAGTAGAGAGGTACGGTTACTTGCGTTCTATACGGACGTTAAGTTGTTATGTTTTGAAAGTGACCGGGCTATACTACTCTTCTCTCTTAAGTTAGGTGAAATTCAACACATGATGCATTCCACGAATTAAAGAAGGCATGTTGCTAGCCTAGTCAGGTTCATTTCAGGAAACAAGTTTTAAGTTTTCTTCGCAGTGCTACATATCTTACACTATCAAGCGTTAACTCAGCAAGCAATGTTGTCACCTACGAAGTCGCTAAGCCGCGGTTGCTCATCGACTGTGGTCTGAGATCTCCTTGCCACGAGCCTTCCTGCACGACAAACGCCCTTGCACGTCCTTTGAGCGTAGCGCTGCGAAAAACTTGAGCATTAGGACCTATGCTTCGCTCCGCGTTAGCATGCACCTCAAAAACATACGTCGCGCATTTCAAGAGAGCTTCGTCATCCTCGGCGTAGCAATGCCAATTGTCATGTCCGATTTCTTAGCGTACTAAAACCTCCTACCGGACTCCTGACATGATCGACTTACTGACGCGACAACAGGTCTCTCATCGACGGGCCAGCGTATGACCCTCGGACAGCCCAGCATTAAGGGGCTTGCCGCCAAAAACCAATCGCCGTACCACGCCCTCCTCGCAGGATTTCCCGACCTGACTCGACCTAGCAGATGTCCTCAAGATGTGTGTCACACAACCGTACACTACATCCGTACTACTCGTGGCCCTCCAGTCTCCTGTCGCGTAGGTCGCCTAGCTCCGGACCGCCACCGAATCACCCGATCCGGGTTTGAAGCCATGCTCGGAGAATGGATTGCCCGCCGCTCGGAAGGCCCCTACGACGCAGTGCTTCAACGGGTGCGAAACAAGAGGGATAGCTGGCGCCCTGTGGATAGCTCGCGCCCTCAATGCCCGCACCATTCCAGACAGGAAACCCGCCTGTCACATACAGGATTTTTCCCACCGCTTGCACGGCAGCAACATGTTAGTTATTGATCTCGTCAAGGCGCACATGCAAATTCCTCTCAACTCGGGTGACGTTCCAAAGACCGCAATCATCCGACCCTTTGTATTTCAATTTCACTTCATTAGTTTTGACATCAACAGTGCGGGCAAAGCTTCGAACGCTTCATCGACGACATCGTTTGCGGCCTCGACTTCTTTTTCGACTACCTGGACGATATTCTGATTTCATCTCCCAACGAAGAGGAGCAAATTCAGCACCTTCGCCAACTTTTCCAGACCCTCGATGACCACGGCTTACTTACCAATGTCCAGAAGAGCACTCTCGTGCCCCCGACGTCACCTTCCTTGGCCATAAAATACCCTCGAAAGTTGCTAGACGCTTCTCTGACCGCACCCTTGCCATGGGCACTACTCTCGGCCTACCACTGGAAGAGACATCTGATGTTTCTTTGGCTTGCTCAACATTTACAGGCGCTTGGTGCCTAAGTGGCCGCATGTCAGGCTCGTCTCTGCGATGAAGTCGATAGCCTACGAGGAATGCAAACAGTCAATTGGACACTACCTTTAACACAAACGTTCTAAGACTGCAAAACCACCCTCTGTAATGCCGCACAGCATCCCAATACAGAAGCCTCATCCGGGCTCCTCACCGGTGCATCTAGTACCGACGTTGAAGTTTCTCTCATGCAGTACGTCAGCAAAAAATGGTTCTTTCAGGCTATATTTTCTAAGAAAATTCAGATGAATATGCCCAGAAAACCCGAAGGAGCACAGCCGCGGTACGCTCGTATGCTTCCATCGCTATTTCAATGAACAGTTGTTGCGTTGTTATGCGGAATTCATCCTTCGGTGGATTGATTGGTTTATTTGTGGGGTTGAACGCCCAAAAACAAGCTCTGGTTATGACAGAAGCCGTAGTGGAGGTCTTCTGAAATTTCCACCGCCGGAGGGCCTTTAACGTGCACTGACATAGCACAGCACACGGGTCTCAACATTTCGCGTCCGTCGAAATGGAGCAGCCGCAGCCGGGATTCGATCCCGCCACCTTCGGATCAGCAGCCGAATGCCTTACCCACTAGACCACCGTGGCGGGGCCCTTCAGTAGACTCGACATCCCACACAGTAATGACCAGTTGAGCTATGCATGCGAGTGCTGAACTTCACAAATCGGCCTCCACGTTGTACCAAGTGGTTAAGACTTGGATAGGTGTGCGTTAGCTTTCACTGCCTAATAGTGTACCGACATGAAAATATTGCGCACGGGGCCTTCTATTTTGCCTTCTAAGTGTTGTCGCTTGAGGTAGGGGTTTGAAATTTTGAAACACCATTCCCACGTAGTGCTCTGCTCACAACGTATGTTTGTTATTGTTAGCTCATCAAATGTGTTCGCAGTATGCTACCGTGGGATAGACGGACTTGGTAAGATAGCCGTACGCCTACTGAAGCAAGGAACCTGAATACCCACTTGGCGCCGCTGTGGTGAATTCTTACGCACAGAGACGATAAAATAGAAAATTCAAACGCGTTGAGGACCACGCTGAACAGACGTTCAGCGTGGTCAAAATATGGATGTACACGGACAATGTTTGATCGCACTCGTCTTTCCGTCAGAAGCTCGGCGGGGCTGTCCCCCGTAGTTGCAAATCGGAAGATATATTGAACCAACGAGGAACGAGGCAAGTTGGTTGGGTAGCGTCGCTCTAGCAACTTACGTAAGGCTTGTTTTGTTACCTGTACCGCCCTCTAAATCCGTTCATTAAAGTGTTGGTGATAGGGCTCGACAGTAATGTGCCGAATGTGGTTTCTGTTCGTAAATTTGGTGAACTCTGGCGACGTGAGCTTCCACGGTGTTAAAGTCCGACAATGCATTATTGGACGTTAACACCGTGGAATGCCAAAGTCAGCAAAGATGGCCTGAACTTCTCTAACCAGTTCTGCTCGTCATTTATTCAACCAGTAAAACAGAGCAATTTGGAATGTGAATCGACAAGAAGCGTAACACATTGTCCTATGAAAGGACCAAGGCAGTCACGTGCAAACGTGACCAAGAGTTCCTAGTGAACTTCATGAGTGCACCGGTGCGCTGTCGGGTGCTTGCATGCTTGACCATCAGCCCTCCAGCAATCTGTGCGAGTGTCCACACCTGGTCACTCCACAATCAGCATGCAAGACCCTTCACCTGTACTTCTCCTGGAAGCGTAGGGTATGAGACGTTTGGTACTTGTGCCTATGCTTACTATGGAATCACGACGCGCCATTCCCGCATCAGACAATTTCGGTAGGTGAATAGTTGTTCTGGCCCATTTTAGCAAGGACAACCTTCCAAGGTCCAGTAGTATGCACGTAAGAACACTCAGTTCGCTCATGTGTACACCACTCTAGAATGCTGCGGTCTTGGTAGACTGTAGAGGAACTTACGGCGCTGTCTCCAGCAGCAATCCGTCCCATCCTCAACAGAAAGCGGAAGACGCCCGAAAATATAGGCGTGCGGCAGGTTCAAGTCCGGTACACACAACACGCAGAACTGTGATTAGCGGCATAATCCACTGCAACATCAAATGTACTTATACGGCAGAAACTGGGTAGGCTTGGTGAACATGCATTTGATCATGCATGTTCACCAAGCATTTGATGCTTTAGATAATGTTAATTGCATTTGACTATGTTAAACACGAAGCGATCCTTGACGGTCATGGTTGCCGACCTTCTCTTCTGACTACACTACAGTAAGCATCATTCAAGTATTAGTGATGTTGTTTTATCCTTTACTTCAGAAGCAAATACTACCAATGAAGTAATAATGCAAGAATTTATTTTGTAACGTGGTAATATGATCTTGGGTTGGAAAGTCGCCCTGGAATAGGTGGCATTTATAAAAGCAACCTTCTTGTTTGCTAAAATGGAGTTGGCTGCACGTCACCGTGCACATCGTCTATGGCTGGCTCCTTGCAGCGGGCAGGTCGACAGCAGTGTTTGAGAACTCAGAAATAAATAAAACATCTCATGAAATGGACCTCCTATTTTCCAGGAACATTAAATGTATAGGCACTGGGCTTGTTATTGTTACTGAAAGGAGACACAGGGGATACCGAGAAACCGAACGCAAGAGACACCCGGGCGTTACAATGTCAACAATGGCCGCAGTAAAATAATGCATGCTCGAGGACAATTCTGATATCGAACAAATGAGTACATTTACTCGAAGTATACTAAAAACATACCGTGAAACATATGTAGACTTCTTTTATGAGCGGTGGTGTGATATGCCAAGAAAGGCACTATTAGATACCCATGACGGGAACACATAGTTCACTGAAATATAACAACGGCCCGCTGATACATGCCTCGCAGGCTTTCATTGTCAGGTGAGACACATTGAGCTGTTGTACTTCAGTGCGTGGTGGTGGTCGTGTACGTTGTACTGTGTTGCTAGTTGCATGCACCGCGACTGACAGCGAGGTGTGTACGATTTCATACCTTTGTTACATTCACGATGTTCTGAACCCCTCTTCGATCACGCGTGCCTTTCTCAGCGCACAGTGAAGCTGCATACGCAAGAGAAGTGCCCAAAACCAACTGAGACATCCTAAACCTGGCATGGTATCAGGTATCTTTGACCATGTAGACTACCTCACAGAACTGTACTAAAGCCCTGTCATGATATTAATGCACAAAAAATGTCTTTATCCTCGACAACGCTCTGCCAAAATAACGAGGATGTGTAAACAGTCCCTTCGTAGAGTAGCATCTCCATGCCAGCTAGAAATTAGTGGCGCTATCCAGTAGTTGAATATTAGTTAGAAACTAGTGCGCGAACTTTATTAAACCCACTAGTAACGAACAAAAGTGGTTCTGTATGCAGAACATTCCCTAAAATAGTCCTACGCTAATATAACGAGCAAAAATTTTGAGGAAATGCATACAACTACGGGAAGCGACGCTACACATAGAGAAGGGCGGCTACTGGAGGTGCACATTGGACGTCTGCGTGTGCCCGCATCTGTATGTGGCGCACCTTCAACTGGTAGAATCTATGCCACAGAATCACGAACCAAATAACACAGCAGTTCGTAGTGTCCGTAGCGGTAAGACTTCCATTTTGATCTAACGTAAGCTCCAATTGGCAAGGGAGTACCAAAGATTGAAAACAAAAGCAATTTTCTTTCAATACGTTGCATTCACAAGTTGTCACAAAAAGACCGTGCAGAGAACTACTGTCCGCGTCTCGTTTTCAGCACTACAAAACTTCCAAAAGTGTGCAGTTACTACTTATATGCTGGAGAAAATAAAGCATGCGCCACGGAATGCCAAAGCTCTCATGTGAATCGTACCCAAAGCCCACGTCTGAGATATAAGTTTTTGTGTGGGACAGGCGGGTCGTTGCATCAACGACCGCCTTCGCGGAGACATTATGAACATGAAAAAAATTCACAGCAAATCCACGGATAGAATGATGATGAGTGGGCGAAGCTCCGGATGTTCATCGTAGATCGTGCCGAGTTCCGGATTAATTTAGTTAACGCGCACGCTACGAATGCTTATGGTTCAACTACGCACAAGTGAAATCTCCCACCGGCACTTCATTGCAAGTGAAGATCCAGTGCCTATATATATATATATATATATATATATATATATATATATATATATATATATATATATATATATATATAGGCACTGAGGCAACGAGAGCGTTGGTAAAGTGTCGTGCCTATCAGTCATGTCTTGACATCATTACGTTCTTTTTGTATAATCATGGTCACGTTGCTGCTAACGCGCTGTCTAGATATGTTCTGAAAACACGTTTTTACTTTTTTTTTCTTTCGTTTGCCGCGCATGTATATGTGTTCTGTAAACATGGTTCCTTACTGTTCTTATTTAAAAAAAATTCCTTGTCGCGCGTCTACGTGGCGATGACATGTACATCTGCATCAGTCTTGTGATTCACATATTCTTGTCTTGTCAGCCTTGTAATATTTGCACAATTACACGTGCACGTACATGACCTTGCCCACATGTGTATGCCCATAAAAGAGGCTACGAGACTGTAATTGCTTCATTCTGACGAAGGCCGTGCCACGGCCGAAACGTTGAATAATGAACGTGCGATTTTCGCAAGTGCGCAATTTGTTTCTAAACTACTTTTGAACCGGACCCACAGAACTTCTTCCCCGAATTATATATATATATATATATATATATATATATATATATATATATATATATATATATATATATATATATATATATATATATATATATATATATATATATATATATATAAAGTAGTAGACCCTCGGAATTGGCAGCAAAAATGTGGAAAGCGTTTATTCAACGTTTCAGCCGGAGACCGGCCTTCATCAGGAATGCCTATGGTTGTATTTCCGCTTCTATTTATACCTATCTGAGAGAGATTTTCATAAAAGAGGGAGGAAGAAAAACATGAAAAAAGAAAGAATAAGAAAAGAAAGAACAGGAAAGATCTAGAACCTGAAAGAAACAGAGCAAAGAGTGGGGGAAGAGCAGACGACGTGTGTCATAGGCGGGCATCATGTCCACCCCTTCTTTTTTATTGTTATTATTTTTGGTGTTCCCCCTCTCTGCCCCCTTTTTTATACCCTCCCCTCTTTACGAAGTGGTTTCCGTGGCTGGACATAATAG
This sequence comes from Hyalomma asiaticum, assembly GCA_013339685.2. NCBI lineage: Eukaryota > Metazoa > Arthropoda > Arachnida > Ixodida > Ixodidae > Hyalomma > Hyalomma asiaticum. The sequence goes on along the minus strand of CM023488.1, from coordinate 83,945,574 downwards.
TCAAGCCTACACTTCAGGCCCCCCTCAGGTGAGTCAATGTCAAGGACAAAAACAAAAAAAAGAAAGAAAAAAACCAGTAAAAGGGAAGGAAAGAAGAAAGCGGGTGGGGGAGTACAGTTGCAGTGACGTCAGTGGTGATGGCGCCTAGAAGTCTGCGCCCGGACGGTCGAGAACGTGTACTGACCTGCCTGCGCGTTTGGTCACATCCAGGAGGAAAGAGAAAAAAAAAGAGAGAAAAAAAAGAAAAAGAATGTTTCAGAGCAATAATTAGAATAAGGCATGTAAAAGATGAATGGTCAGGTAGTTAAAACAAAGGACAAGAAGGGAAAAATCATCAGCAGGTTTACATGATTCGCTTTGAAAAACGTGTCATATTTCAATAGTCCGGTTCCCGCTGTACATACGGTGCCACAGGTTAAACGCTTGCCAATGATTTTATTATTGCGATGGTTCCCGGGTTCTCATTTATACCTTTCTCGATGGTTTTGAACCGGTATATTAGATACGATTCTCGTTGCTCACGTTCTCGCTTTGACTTGAAGCCCGTTTCTAATAGTGTCACTGTTAGTTTATCGAATGACCCGGAACCACAACCCTTACCTCGAGACCCGATACCTCCATCAGCACTTCGATCCATACGACAAGGCGGCTCCTGCGTTCATAACCGTCCGAGGGGCGTCCACGTTCGACATCGAAGGTGAGCTGAGAGCCGTCCCAAGAACCGTAACAACACTGGTGTTCCATGTTGGTACAAGCGAGCTGCAAAGATTCGGCTGCCAGGAGACCCTCCGACGCATGCGACGACTAGTAAACAATACCCTACGGGCCCGCCCGGAGCTCCAAAGATTGATTGTGTCGTGTGTTCTACCGCGACACACAAACCGCCGACTGGATCACCCAAACGACGACTTCGTGGGGTGGTTCAACAGGGAAGCGCAAGAGTTGAACGACACGATCAAAAGGTACTGCCGTCGCCCCAGCAAAGTGACGTACCTGGACTACGGATTTGAGTCGCTCCCGCCCCGCCGCTTTCTGGCAGCGGATGGACTGCACCCCAGTTTCTCGGGGGTGGCTCTAATGGCTCAAACATTGAAGGGCGTCCTCCGCCGAGGAAAGATGGAAACAGCTCCTGGGTGGTCTACCCAGGCTGCTTCGCCTAGAAGTACGCCTCCGTCAGTAAGGCAGCCGGAAGCCAACATCACCGGGCATCCCACAACTAGCCCGGCCGTCGCACCATCTAGCTCGGAATCTCAACGCACGACCACTGCGGACACTGTACGGTCGCAAGACTCGGGAGCCAGGACAACGCGCACCGACACGGAGTACCCCACTATCGCTGAAAGCCTCACGCCTAGCACCACAGTAAGGCGCTACAACCTGCGCAACTCCACTGTGCCAAGCCCTCGACCGAAGGAAGATTGACCTGCTATCGGTGAGTCCGATTCCCGGTCTGCTACCTACAGTGCCACCTTTTTGAAAGTGAGGAAGCTAACGGACAAACGAATCAGGCACGCATTACATAAATCGACACTTGAAGTATATCTGAAAACCGGAATGACTCCTAAAGGCATAACACTTTCCTTCGCGCCCGCTATTACAAACCTTGACAAACGCGACAGGTCAGCGTGGCAAAACGTTCTCCTCAACGCCTCTCTGGAGCTTGTCAAAATCGCCATCAATCACAGCGAGAAACAGGTAAAACAACTAAGTAAGGCAACCGCAACCCTTATACGATCCAATGACCCCTTATCAGAAGACGAAATAACAGCCCTTAAAGAATTCGAAAAAACCAAGCACCGTGAGCTCGTCGCGACGAAAATTCGTAAACTCCAACGACATAAGGTTACAACTCCCGTAATCCCCGAAATCACTCCATTCGACTTTACCATCCCACCTGCTCCGCCGGCGGATATAGCTGGCGACCACACAGTTATCAGCGAACCATCGGGCACCAGTGTAGTGAATCTTTCAAACACCACCCTGTCCGATGACGAAACGAAGCTACTGTCGAAAGGACTCATCTTTTGTCCAACTACGCCTTTCTATGACGAATTTCAGTTACTTCAAGATCTAGATAACTTTGCAAGAACTTTAAGACTACGTGAATATTTCTTAGATAAACCGTCTAACCCTCAAAATGCACAGGTACGCCCAACAAGCGATTGGACACCGAACGCTCATCGCGACGAGTGTCTTGATTTGTACATAGCCGCTGTTCAAAGGGATATTACGCGTGAATACCAAAAGCAGAACAGAAAAAGGCAGAACCTTACAAAATCTGAAAAAGCATGCCTTACCAATCTCCGTAACAGGACCGACATAACAATAAAACCAGCAGATAAAGGAGGTGCAATCGTAATTCTTACGGCGGCTGCATTTCGATGGAGGCGAAATGTTGAGGCCCGTGTGCTGTGCGATGTCAGTGCACGTTAAAGAACCCCAGGTGGTCGAAATTTCCGGAGCCCTCCACTACGGCGTCTCTCATAATCAGAACTGGTTTTGGGACGTTAAACCCCACAAAACAACAACAACAACAACAACACCTCCGACTACATTCAAGAAGGATACCGACAACTCAATGATTCCAAATTTTACGAGCGCCTTCCAGGGGACCCAACAACTCAGTACACGAAAATCGTAACATCGGAACTGAATATGCTATTAGACAAAAGAAAAATAACGCCCAATGAACATAATTTAATGCGGCCAGCCAACCCCATTCCGGGTCGATTTTACATGCTTCCCAAGATACACAAAACGGGCAACCCAGGGCGCCCAATCGTATCCGGCATTGGGACGATAACGGAACCTATATCAGGCTACATAGACAAACTAATAAGACATATCCCTACAATACTAGACTCATATGTCAAAGATACTACGCACTTCCTCGGAGAAATTTCAAACATATGTGTGCCAGAAGGATCATACCTGGTAACTCTCGATGTATCCTCCCTTTACACATATATCCCTCATGAAGACGGAATAGCCGCTCTAAACAGCATGTACGCGCTTCACAGACAACCAGATACTCCAGACCACCACACAATTGCAAGTTTAGCTAGACTAGTCTTGGAACTCAATTCGTTTGAATTCAACAATGAATACTTTAGGCAAGTTAGCGGAACTGCTATGGGCACCAGGATGGCCCCCAGTTATGCCAATATCCTTATGGGACAACTGGAATCAAAATTTCTCTCTCAATCCCCTCTAAGACCACTTTTGTACAAAAGATATATAGATGATATCTTCTTTGTCTGGGAGCACAGCGAGGATGAACTGATAAAATTTATAACCTCCAACTGCGCACTCCCGAATATTAAGTTTACCCATTCCTACTCTCGCACAAACATAAACTTCCTGGACGTAACTGTGAAAATTGAAAACGGCCGACTATCAACAAAACTATATCGGAAACCTACCGATCGGCAACAATATCTTCACTACCACAGCGACCACCCGCGCCATTGTAAGAACAACATTCCATACAGCCAAGCACACCGTTTCAAACGAATCTGCTCAAAAGATGAAGATTTTGACTCGGCCGCCCTGAATCTAAAAACCGTCCTTCACAAGCAAAAGTATCCGCCACGTGTTATCGACGACGCCATCCAGAGGACCAAAACACTGAACCGACAAGACCTCATTTCGAACCGTCCCACACAACGCGACTCTCAACGTACAAACCTGTGCTTAACGCAGAGCACGAATTTCCCCAATGTCAACAAAATCCTAAGGCGCCACTACAACATTATACAACAAAGCGAGCGACTTAAGCGTGCATTTCCATCCGCCCCTTCCGTTACCTACAGACGATCACGTAACCTCAGGGACACCCTTGTGAACTCGCGATTAAATGCATCACGTCCTCACAACGGATGCAGGCCATGCCTGAAACCAAGGTGTCTTGTCTGTAAAGCAATGCAGCAGACAAGTACTGCCCACAGCTCCCAATCACAGTACTCTGTGAAAATTCGCGGTAATTTAACATGCGATTCCTCGAATGTTGTCTATCTGCTGGAGTGTACTGTATGTAGAATTCAGTACATAGGTCAAACAGAAACCTCATTCAGGCTCCGCTTCAACAACCACAAAGCCCATGCCAAATCTATTCCAAATCTACCTCTCTCGAAACATCTAAACCTCCCAAACCATTCATTCGATAAACTAACAGTGACACTATTAGAAACGGGCTTCAAGTCAAAGCGAGAACGTGAGCAACGAGAATCGTATCTAATATACCGGTTCAAAACCATCGAGAAAGGTATAAATGAGAACCCGGGAACCATCGCAATAATAAAATCATTGGCAAGCGTTTAACCTGTGGCACCGTATGTACAGCGGGAACCGGACTATTGAAATATGACACGTTTTTCAAAGCGAATCATGTAAACCTGTTTGATGATTTTTCCCTTCTTGTCCTTTTTTTTAACTACCTGACCATTCATCTTTTACATGCCTTATTCTTTTTATTTCTCTGAAACATTCCTTTTCTTCTTTTTCTCTCTCATTTTTTTTTCTCTTTCCTCCTGGATGTGACCAAACGCGCAGGCAGGTCAGTACACGTTCTCGACCGTCCGGGCGCAGACTTCTAGGCGCCATCACCACTGACGTCACTGCAACTGTACTCCCCCACCCGCTTTCTTCTTTGCTTCCCTTTTACTGTTTTTTTTCTTTCTTTTTTCTTGTTTTTTGTCCTTGACATTGACACACCTGAGGGGGGCCTGAAGTGTAGGCTTGACTATTATGTCCAGCCACGGAAACCACTTCGTAAAGAGGGGAGGGTATAAAAAAGGGGGCAGAGAGGGGGAACGCAAAAAATAATAACAATAAAAAAGAAGGGGTGGACATGATGCCCGCCTATGACACACGTCGTCTGCTCTTCCCCCACCCTTTGCTCTGTTTCTTTCAGGTTCTAGATCTTTCCTGTTCTTTCTTTTCTTATTCTTTTTTTTTTCATGTTTTTCTTCCTCCCTCTTTTATGAAAATCTCTCTCAGATAGGTATAAATAGAAGCGGAAATACAACCATAGGCATTCCTGATGAAGGCCGGTCTCCGGCTGAAACGTTGAATAAACGCTTTCCACATTTTTGCTGCCAATTCCGAGGGTCTACTACTCATCTCCGCCTTCACGCCTCCGGCCTATTCACCACCATGACTGTTATATATATATATATATATATATATGGGTGGCCGGTGAACGGTTCTCCAGCACGAGCAGTCGGTATGTGATTGATTGATTGTGGTTCGGTTAGGAAAGGACGCTAATTTATACAGCCCATGTAGGGAGCACGGCTAAGCGGCCGTGGGGATGGGGGAAAGGGAGTGAAAGAGATAGAGAGGAGAGAAAGGCCGTAGTGGAGGGCTCCGGAAATTTAGACCACCTGGGGTTCTTTAATGTGCACTGACAACGCACAGTACACGGGCCTCTGGGATTTCCGCCTCCATCGAAAATGCGACCGCCGCGGCCGGGATCGAACCCGCGGTTTTTGGTTTCGGTATTTGTCAATCAAGAAACTGGCTAGAAGACGCTGCCTGCGCCAATGTTGTCTCTCGCGTGTGAGGGCGCGTTCTCCTTCTTTGCGAGCTGGTAGAGCGTTCATCTAAGAAAGAGCGTTTCCATTGTCAACGTGCACCTTTCGCTCTCTCTCTTTCTCTCTCACAAGACAGCAGATGAAGAGTGAGAGAGCTCTCGCGCCGGGAGGCACGCGCCGAGGGCGAGCGCGAGCCTCCCGGCGTTGCATGGCGTTGCATGGTATTGTGAGCGGTGTAGGTTACACGATACGACGCGTGACAACCGACCCACAGCTTAAGGAGCTTCGCCCCTAAAAACAAGGCGGGAGTTCTGCTGGCCCTCTACTATGGTGAGTGTAGTTTGGCGCCTATGTTCTATTAATTCATGAAATTACCCAGAAGCCACGGCATAACTTATCTGATACGCTTTATTAATGAGGCACATTTCAGAAGTCTAAACTTCACCTGCGTTAACGCAGTTGCCTCACATCATCAATGAGGAAAGAGGGCACATGCGCAGCACGCTACATGTCGAGTGACATTTTCGCCTTGCGAATTTACACGGCTGCCGCGCTCAATGTTGTCGTGGCAATGTGGCGATGTTAGCCTCGCTAATAAGGTGTTCATAGTGTGCGCTGCGTGTATGTGTAGCCTGTACTGCACTCTGTCCGCGTATTCGGTACAACACCACATGTCTTTCCTTCTCAGCTGTTTCATGAGTGCTAGGTAGGCTCGCGTGCCCTCTTTACCAGATGGCCACGTCGACGTGACACCGTGGCGTCAGTTATCACGCAGCCTACCACCGTATGCGGACGCAGTCGATTCTTCGACGCCGTGTGGCACGTGCCAGCTGCCTGCGAGTCAAGAGAATATTTTTTCTCCACCCGTATTTAGTCGTGGTACTCCAACTTCCACGTTGATGGATGAATATAAACCACCTGCGGCAGCTGGCGACACAGTAAACTCTTTTGGAAGTGAATACCTTCGCGTATTTTCTGAACGACTATACCATGAGAGGGAAAGATACGCGTCCTTCGGTAGAATTTGAACCATCCGTGACAAAATAGGCGGTTGCACACCACCATTGGTGTAGCTGCTGCGTGGTGTACATAACACCCGCTGAAAATTTCTTGTCCCTATATAACAGTCCTCTCCCTTTGTTTTGGCCTTCCATCCGGCTATCATTTACAACCCCCGACACAGTGTTCATTTACATGGAGGCGAAATATACGACGTCAGTGGAAGTTAAGCGTGCATCTTCACGAAAGACTAAACCCATGTTTTCTAGGGCGGATCCGTCTTTTCCATGTTGCACATTCGGCATTACATACAACGCTCACTCTTGGGAAAAGAGGCTAATGATGATTATAATTTTCTTCCATTATCAAACACTTCATGCGAGCTAGAAACGCTTCGCAGTTAAACGTGTACTTCAGGACAACTTCTATCGGGAAATTGGGTCAAGCGAAGCTTGGTGTATCGACGCCTTTTGTTCTCTTTCTTTTTATTGCTTACCTTTTTTGCTTCTTTCTTATTCTATCCTTTCTTTCTTTTCGGTATTTCAAGTTGTGCTTCCGTATTATTTTCTTGTTTTCTTCCTTTCTTTCCTGCCTTCTTCGGTTGAAGATGCAATTGCTTCAAATGTCACAGCTCTGTCCACATCTGTGCCGAGCTTGCAGTGCGCCTGCTTCGTGACAGCGCGTCATGCTGTGCGCCTGCTTCTTCATGTATATGGAACAACGTCTTGAACAACGCGTGTTATGAGCCAAGAGTGGCTGATTCGGTTCGCGCACGGGTCTCGCAACCCGCAGATTGGTGAATAGACTCTGCGGCAAAAGAACCGGTTTTCATTTTGCCTCATGGCATTCGGACTTTCTAGACCCAGTGACGACAGCAGGCCGATTTCTCTTTTCTTTCTTTTGTATTCATGCCAGTTTTTCTCAATCAAACGTTCTCAAACCCTCCCTGTGAGGACTTTCGCTTCTTCAGACCACAGCGCAAGCGTCGTTACCAATAAATATCTATATAGACCGGAGCAGACGCCCGCAAACATACTGTAACGCCACGCGTTTATTGCTGGAACTTCAAAGCGGCGTCGCCTCCCATATTTCGTTTTCGCGCGTTTTCTAGCGTACCGAGCTTCTTCTGACAAGATTGGTATCTTCGGTATTGGAAAACAGTAATCTACTCAGAGGCGAGAAAAATTGTTTTTCGAGTTTAATGTTCCCCTAACTTCGAACCGCACTTCTGGAGCGTCAAAGCACACCTCGAACAGCTCATCTATTAAGATGAAATTTCATATTAGGAAAGAAATCGTTTCTGTGTATTTTCACGTGGTCGTCACGCGCGCAGCACTGAAGTCGAAGCACGCAGAACTCTAGACGATGTCATGCGAACTGTTTATTGGGCGAACTTGCGCCCAGCAAAACAAAACCAGGGATAATGGGCAGCGTGAACAGTAGTCGGTCGACGGAAAGACTGACAAATGGCTAAATGCGCCGGATTTTATACACGTTCTCGCATTATCTCTAAAATTCTGGAGGACACCCAAGTGGGCGCGTCAGGCATGAGAAGTTTCAAGAACGGTCAACACGGTTCCCGAAGCGACGTCCAAGACAAACGCGGCCTGTGCTGCGTGTAACAGAAAGTGATAACGGCACTCGCCGCAAACAACAAGCGCGCGTATCACTGGAAAGTGATAACGGCTTTTCACTTAAACAAACCAGAACAACCGTACATATCTGTATTGAAAGAAACCGTTTGTGTGCCATACTGAATTTGTGCTTGTCTCAAAATACTTAGAATACTTGTCAATTTAGCGCGCTGTGTAATGCTACCGCTCAAAGACACCGCCAGGTTAAAACAGCTGCACCGACTGGCTCCGAGCCTCTTTTACGCGTAGCTATCTCAGGGCATGGGCACAGCTGCGAATATTCGTTTTGAGCAGGTGTTTTCATCGCAATGGAGAGCACGTTCACGCTTTTTCTTAAGAAAGCCAAGAAAAGGCACCTTGCGCTACATATGGACAATGTAGTGGAATTTCCAAGAAATATCTTAGGAAATACAGAGAATAACTCGACGACTATTTCTTACCATGGTTGTCTGCAGATGCCGGACGCTGTATTTTCGAAATCGGCATGATTTACCTGCAGATTTGAACTGTTGAAATGAAGTGTGTTAAACTATAAACAGTTCATTTGTTGAAAAAGATTTCCTTTATTTGGCCATTGAATATAGTAGTGGAATATGAAGTTAATAGGTTACCAAGCACTGATAATTGTTTGTAATGAAAATAAAAAGAAACGTCCCAGGCCTGCGAAGAATATGAAGAACAGTTACAGTGTAAGCTAGACATCGGCGCTATCTGCCTACTGTTCTCGGTCTTATTCTGCCCCACCAGGATTGTCTAGTGGTTATGGCACTCGGCTGCTGATCCGAAGGTCATGTGATCGAATCCCGGCCGCGGCAGCTGCAGTTCAGTGAAGACGAAATGTTGAGGTCCGTGTGCTGTGCGATGTGAGTGCACGTTAAAGAACCCCAGGCGGTCGAAATTTCCGGAGACCTCCACTACGACGCCTTTTAATGGTGGTTTTGAGACGTTAAACCCCACAAATTAATCAAATCAAATCAGTCCTATTCTATTTCTCCTTACCTCCTCCCCTCTTCGTCGTCTCTCACCGACTGCTTTCTTTGCTTCGTCCTCTTGTTCCTCATTGTCATTCGCTTCCCAAGTTCCCTTTTTTGCTCTCGCAACGAAAAAAAATTATGCCGAATATGTAGACTACAGAAGAAACCTGCGCGCATAATTACAGGTGTTCCAGGTGATCAACATCGCAAACCCGTCTTTAAGGTCCCTAACTGGCAACCAATGCCTGATAAACACAATTCAGTTACTCTGAATCGATACCATAGTTGAGGGAATAAATACGATTTTTTTACAGATTTAGTGCACTTAAAACCCTAGAGCTACCTGTATAGCACACGAGCCACTGATGCCTGCAAAATGCCCCACAGACGTAGCAACCATGAAGGCCCAATGACATACTATATAACGCGGCAAACGTTGAATTGTTTCGTACAATAAATAACTGATAGCATTCCTTTCTACAAACATTTTGTATATGTGTTTTTAAAGAATGTAATCGACACGTTTCTCCAACATCTTTTTGATATTGTATAAACACTTATCAGTTTATGTTGTGTGTACTGTGTGAAACAGAGTGAAAGCCTTCGTCGCTTTTTAATTTCACCTTATTTCATCACTTGTGACCTTTGTAATGTCTGCTTTTATATTCAAACTCTTAAAGTTGTTGCTTATACCTTCGCAACGGGATGCGCTAAGACAAGTCATGTCCGCCGTTTAGGGGCCTACCGTAAATATATGTGCAATAAACATTAATAAAAGGAATATACGCTCGGTGGTTATAGTAATTGTACAGTTTTGATAACTTTGTACAAATGCATCTCGCCTTTAGCTCATAGCATTGTGATCCTCAGCAGAACAACAGCTCTGCGTTGAGTGTGTAATTTAGTATCAAGCATTAAATAATGGCGCAGCTAAAAGTCGACTTGACTCGATGTTTTCAACCCTCCTGCCACGGGTCTTTCAATTGACACGGATTGATTTCCTTTCCCGGCTAACGCTATGCGCTTCGAAGGGCCAGCCACTATAGTTCATGTATACGGCTACATTAACTCTACCAACTACAGTGACTACATTTGGCTGGCCCTCCCCTTCTCACGACGTCAGCCCTATATGCAATAAGCTCAGAGCAAGCGGTATCGTCACTGCACCACCTTGCAATGAGCACTCGTATCTTTGGTGCACTACGCAGACTCGCATTAATTAGGCCTGCCGTACCCCTCGTTAGCGTGCAGCCCCCTGTTCAGCAATTGAGGAGGGGCAATAATGGTTAGGAACAACGCAACAGAAATAAGCCCATAGTGACTCGGTGGAAGGAATTTCGCTTATTTATTGCCTGTACAATCGTGTAATGACGTAGCCTAATCAGTGACACTGCGTCAAAAAAAAGACCCGTTTAGCGGACACTTAATGGCCTGAAGTGGATCTTTCATTATAAGAATATTTACGTACACACCAATCAATAAGCAATATAGTTGTTGATGCACATGCATTGATACTTCCAGAAACACGAGAACGAGAGGAAAGTGGAGAAACATGAATGTTCTTTTGTATTGGACGCTTCAACTTTCACTGTGGTTATGCTGTGCCGGTACCAATGTGAGTAACTTTATTGCCTGCTGTCGAGCGCTCCTGAGATATCTCGATATATCTGTTGCGTCCTGTTTACGCGTTCCCCTTTTAAATGAATGATAAGCAAGAAATCTTTATTGCTAATAATGTTGCGCTGCCATCCGCAATTGTCAATGAATCGAAATCTCTCGCAACAGGCAAGCTGTTCGTTCATTGTTGATTTTCAGTCTAAATAGCAATGGTGTCAATTAATTGTCGCCACGATGTATAAGATCTGTTAGTTATACGACCCCTCATAAGTACCTACCTAGCGTATGCATTCCTTCCCCATGTGCTCAAGCAGAAAGAAATCAGCCACCCGATGCACACATAATCGGGGTGATGAAGAATTAACTGTAGCACGACTGTGTGGGTAGCTCCAATTGCGCCTGGTTTCAAGCAGAGGGAAAGCCAGCTTTAGTAGGCTCCATAGTGGGGCTGTCTGTTATCGACCATTGTATTCAGGCAATCTGAAGCTGCAGTTCTTCGGGCAAACAGGTTAACTGATTTCTGGTTTTTACGTCTCAAAACCAGATCTGAATATGCAGGGGCGCCGTAGTGGAGCGCTCCGGAATTTTGGACCACCTCGGGGTTCTCGAACGTGCGCTGACGTTGCACAGTATACGGGCCTCAACATTTCGCCACCTAGTGAAACGCAGCAGCCGCGGCCGGGATTCAATCCCGCGACCTTCGGATCATCAGCCGAACAGCAGTAGTCAATAGACCACCAGGGTGGGGCTTAGGGAAATCGGCAGCGTGTGCACAAATACACGCTCTGTTTTCAAGTCACTACGGTACCTTCTTCCATCTACGGGCCTTCGTGCCGCCAGCAAGGCTGAGAACGTTCTGCATACGCGCACATACTGCATGACGGGATTCACTGTGGCCGTACAAATATATGGATTTTATTATATTGATTGGACCCCTGTCACAGGGACATCCTTGCATCCAGTGATCGGATGTGTGCATAGAGCTTTTGGTTGCTACTTTATATCGTCCAATTCCTTCCCACTTTTTCCTTTGTCGCTTCTTTTTCTTTCATACCAATTTCATAATGTTGGGGCCGCCGGCCCTGACGTAGCCTGCCCTCCCATGTCTCTCACATCCAAATAAAAAGAAACAAATGTTAGATTGTCGCAAACACGTTGCAAATTGCTGATATTGAGCCTTGAAAGGAGCATGTTGAATCGCAGGAGAGTTTGCAGATGCGTCTTTATGCTTGACAGTGGGAGGGAATTTTGACGGTGGGAGTACGAACAACCTTCTAATACATGTGAGGATTGCTTTCGAGCATCATGCGTCTTAGATTATCTTATAAATATTCATTCTCCAGGTGCCGCGGCAAGAAATGATGCCAACGGAGATAGCGGCTATCAACCATGGACACTGACAGCAAAGGACGACGTGCCAGGTACATGACATATCGAACTAAAATCTCTGTGTGGTAGTATCTAAGTAAAGGTGATTGAATTTATCAGTTAATTTCTCGATTATTGCCCATCAGTTACGTATTCTCACCAAATATGCCTTCAAGGGCTAGGGCATGACTGTTTGCTTGCGAATTACTCCTCAATGTTTTTATACCTAAGGTGATTGGGTTATGCCCTGGTTGTGGGGGTAACGGGCTTGTTTAGAAACACTATTATGTATAATATCATTACTATGAGAAGGTTTATAAGAAGGTGAGCGGAAGGTAACAGAGAAGAATGTTTCGTCCTACATAGTCATAATCTAAACACACGATATTTTAACAGAGCGTTCTATACCATAGAAGACGCTTATTTTAGTTGGACAAGCAATTCGAGAGGTTTTTCGTGCCCCTTATGCACACAAGGTATGTACTGTTTGTACGCCTTTTATTACCCACACATATAAGCCATGTGAATCACTGCCTAAATATACTACCGAACAAGATTGTGACTCATTCGCATCCATGATGATGGGTGACCCTGCAAGCTGTGGAGGTTGCACACAGCAAATATGCGAAGAAGCATTTAGCTGAGATGGGCTGGAAAAGAGAAACAGCGAACAAGCCATCCCGCAAGTGCACGCAAGTGGTAGCAACAGGGATGTGACTAGGTGGAAATGTTATCACATGATTGATTGATTTGTGGGGTTTAACGTCCCAAAACCAGCTCGGATTATGAGAGGTGCCGTAGTGGAGGTCTCCGGAAATTTCGACCACCTGGGGTTCTTTAACATGCACTGACATCGCACAGCACACGGGCCTCAACATTTCGCCTGCGTCGAAATGCAGCCGCCGCGGCCGGGATTCGATCCCGCGATCTTCGGATCTGCAGCCGAGTGCCATAACCACTGGACCACCGTGGCGGGGCGTTATCACATGAACCTCGTGATGGCGTTATAACTTGGATGATGTGGTAGAAAAGCTTGTGTAGTGGAAGTTTAGTCAAATATTGTTTCTGTGAATTATTATTATTATTATTATCCATTCTGCCCGAATGCTTTCAGCCGGTTTCAGTGCTTTAGAGCGGGTGCGAAAATAAGTTGCGATGCAGGCGTACACATATCATTGTTTTAGAATCTATAATTCTTGGTAGAACTAAAGATACCGATGCGCTCGTGATTTTCTTGAGATGTCCACGCGGTTGCTCATTGCACGTAGGAAGCAGGCGCTATATAATGGAAGAAACCATTTCGCCCCCAAACGTAGAAATCTCTCCCGCTTGTTCAGATAATGCGACATGCTGGGTAGTAGCTTTGCGTGCGACTCCCTCAATTCAGCAAGCAGCGTAATCTTAGCAAATAGATTAGAGGGCAATAAAGAAGTAATCAACAACTCTCTAAAATACTGCGTTTGTACTACGGACACACCGACAAATTGAGCTTTGGTGGAATATATAAGCTACCTACCTGTTTTGTCCTAGTCATAATTACGATAAGGGTAGTCAGCCAGGCTGGTTGGTTTTGTTTGTGATTACAAGACATTGGCTATAGGGAGGCACACATACCTGCCTTTGGTTGTGCACCCATCTTATGCGTGTCCGGTCTTGTCGATTACATGCATCACAATAGCGAACACGCCCCTGCAGGCCTTCCTTCAATGCCTGCTAGCCCCTCTAGCTCCTACTGGTTGGGAATGTACCGATCACATCGAAGCACATGTCCACTATCATTACCAAATCGCAACAAAACACAGCCATAATTCTTCAGACTGGCCGGCAAACAACCTTATTTAAAAGTCCAGCGATGAAATATCGGGGCGGGCTTTCAACCCGGCCAGGTCATTGGCCGTGAGCCCCTTGAGTCGAGCGGCTCCCTCTGTTCGCTTGTCAGCCGATAATTCTTCTAACGCGGAAATTAGCAAAGCCGCCTCCCAGCCGCCTCCCTACAATTTGAGACTGCCTCCTCAATGGTTCTGCTTATTCCTTCGTTGATACTCCAGCGCGCCTGGAACATATGTCCCAACGTTGTCCAGGCATCGCACGCCGAGCTCCAAAACGGCAGATTGATTACGGTTCCTCGGTTCGTGTGAACGTGTTTAAAGATTAGCATTATTGCATCTAACCAGATAGATCTATCTCGACTATTCACGTTTAAATACAAGGTTTTGCAACGTTTCACATACTCGTTTCCTTCCTCGTCTCCCACCCTTCGCATTCTACACACACACACACACACACACACAAACACACAAACACACCCACCCACACACACACACACACACACACATATATATATATATATATATATATATATATATATATATATATATATATATATAGGGCCATGCTATGCTAGGCCTGCGTGGCATATACCAAATTTCTATTATGCATACCCACGAAGCCATGGCAAATTTAAGTGATAGCCCAGGAAATTTTGCGCAGGCTTAACCATCTCCGCTGTTAATAAGGGTTCTTATGCGAGACGAACCGCGCCGCATATTCCCGTCCTCAGAGCCGCATACGCACTCTATCGCAAATATTATACCTAGGATGTACGGCCATCGTTTTGTTTTTCCCAACCATCGCAGCCCCGCCGAAAGAGATGAGCTACACAGAGGCCGCACGCTGCGCCCGTCACCACTGCGCCGCGCGTGGCATCAGGGCACTACGCCGCCGCAACTCCGTCGTCGTCAGCCACCACTGCACTCAACGTCACTTCGCCCGCAATCGCCTTGCGCCAGTTGCACTAAATCGCGCAAAGCTCATACATAGAGAAGCTGATCGGTGCCATGCTTAGTTAGTGTCGTAACGAGATTGAACTTGCCTTTATCTAGGTAGACCTTTGGCTGTAATGTGTTCCCTTTGTCAAGGCAGCTTTTCGTGCGAAACCTTCTTTTTCTGAAGAGCCAGAAAAGCGTTGACAGCCGTCACTACAACCTTCGACGCTTCCTCAAAGAATACCAACCTGGCGACGATGTTTGGAGGGATACTACCGCGCGGACTGAGCGAAAAGCTCCTGCAGTCCGGCAATACATTGCACCCTACATGGTACTGCGACAATGCGGTGCGCTGGATATGAGGGTGTCAGAGTCGGTAACGTCGTCACAGCGCGCATCACGCAAATTTATATTGATTTTTGCTTTAGTTTCTTTGCTAAATTTAACGAAGCAAGGCGAAGGTAGCCTCGCGGTGTTCGGCACGATTATCGAGTGACGATCTCGCTGGTTAGTGTGGTACGCCCTGCATTAACTTTTTTAAACATGACGCCGCGTTGAGACCAACATCGAAAACCGTATGCTCGCTGATTTCTGATAGTCGGGGATTATTTCATATTGGGCCAATGATTTTAATTAAGCTTGCGCAGGGCTGTTTCATTAAATGCGCTTCCCTCTTCCGAGCACGTTTCATTTGCAATTACCAGACAAAAATTATTTTTTATCCTTTTGTAAATGCTCAACTCCCTTTTTCCAAACTGTTGGTGCCAGAGGTCATGGCACCCCGCTCGCGCATTGCCGAATTCGTTCAAAACTAGTAAGGTTAGTGTGCTTGACACATTATTCTGCTCTTAATATTTCGTAAATGCGAACACCGAACACTGCAGCTTTGCAATTATTGGGCAGTGCTGCTAATTACGGCATCGCTGGCTCTATCGCCTAGCATCGCGGCGGCTTACCCGTGAAATCTTTTTGGTTGGAAGGCCTTCACTCGTACATGTAATTCTCCTTACCGTGCCGAGATAATTCAAACATTTTCGTAACCACCACCTGTGGCTGGCGTCAAGCTCAACTCGACGTTTTTGCATACGGCATCCAACACCTTGACCACTCCAACAGTTGTACACCTGTTCCGTGGCGGGCTCCATTACACAGGTAATCGATAAATCGTCATGGCAAGTAAATAAGTTGTTTATGCCCAATAACTTTCCAAATTGTGCCCATAGTAAATATTACCTTAAACAACAGTTGTACTCAGCCAAGAATTTACGTAATCGATCTACTATCATTTCGTAGCCCTTTACCTCTTAAATACTGTTGACGATACACCTGCATGGTACTTCAGCGCTATTATTATGCTTCATGGTGATAAGTGCGCAAACTCAGCACAAGGACGCAGCAAGGAGACACAAATGAGCGCAGACTGGCCCGACTGGCCCGACTGTCCGCTCTTCTGCTATTATTATGCTACTTGAGCGTTACCTGGTTGTAACCCGTCGCCTACGAAATCGTTACTAACTTTCATAACGATCAGAAGATGTCAGCAACTGAATGTTCAGGTGCTACTTTATTTCCTGCTCTTCATGCTTTCCAGGCTGGGGCTGTCCTAAGCACAGTGTAATGTGCCAGCTGTTCTGCCAGAGGAATGGCAGCCTTTTTGGCTACTGCGATGGAAGTACAGATAACGGTGGCTGCCATTGTGTTGACACGGCGAGTAAGAAATTCTTCCTTGCTCACAAATATACCCATACACACAATCGTATATGTATATCTAGACGACATTTTATAAAAATGTGTCCAAAAATTGCATAAACAAAACAGAACAGACACTTGCCTAATTTCTCTAGAATTGTTTCGTTCAT
The DNA here is from genome assembly GCA_013339685.2 of Hyalomma asiaticum. Lineage (NCBI taxonomy): Eukaryota > Metazoa > Arthropoda > Arachnida > Ixodida > Ixodidae > Hyalomma > Hyalomma asiaticum. The sequence continues at coordinate 83,928,824 of CM023488.1, read as the reverse complement.
GGGAGCAAACCCCTCAGCACGATTAGGAATGAGAATATAAAAAATGCTATCGGATTTGCACTAAATACAATGTGAACTGGCAGATCCAGGTGCTAAGACCTATTCGAACAATAGAAACCATTTAGGCGGCGAATACATAGCCACTGTAATATTTGGAAAGTCTGCTGCTGCCATTAGCAGAAGTTCCATAAAAATAATTGATTTATTTCTGGGGTTGTAAGTCCCAAAACCAGCTATTATTATGACAGACGACATAATGGAAGGCTCCGGAAATTTTGACCACATGCGGTTCTTTAGCGTGCACTGACGACCGCGCAGTACACGGGCCTCAATATTTCGCCTCCATTGATATGCAGCCGCCGCGGCAGTGATTCGATCCCGCGACACTCCGATCTGCAGTTGAGTACCTTAGCCACCAGACTACCGTGGTGGGGCGATAACGTACAAGTAATTTCACTCAGCAAAGTGAAAAGTAACGGTCAAGAGAGAAATTGCCGCTGCCTTTGGTAGTGTTCTGTGCAATATCTTACCGCCCCCCCCTCTCCCGCCTCACCTTGCCAGTGGTCAAAGCAAGTCATGAAACTGCCATCCTCCTCGCTTCCTTCTTTCGCCTGATAACGCGTGCCAGAAGAACTGTTTGACAATAAATAAGAACCCTTTGACCCTGGTCCTGGTGAAGACAAGTCCACTTGTCGAAACGTTGGCTTCTGCGACATTCCCTGTTCTAAATCGTTCTTAGCGACCTATTCGCTGACAATAAATATTCACTCAGTAACGAAAGGGTGCAACTCTGTCGCACATTCGCACATGGGTGCGACCGAAGGGAATAGAAGATGCGCACATTGACCATCCAGTTTCGAACTCTTAAGTGAAAGTAGCCCGATTTCACCCATCCGTGGAAATTTGCCGCCATCGCACACCTGGAAACGTCATACTTCGATATGGCCTACAAAACAGTCGAAATTATTGACGATGGTTTTAAACGTGCTCATGGTATTGACTGCAAGGACCTATTAATTCGGTGGAAGGACGTTGTGTAAACAAGCTGTAATCAAGCTTTAGCGCGCCCCGCATCACCGCCGGACATAAGCAGAATGATCTGTATGCATCACAACTTGATATTGCAAAACGATCGCCTTGAAGGCTTCTTTCTCGATCCTCTGCGCGTGGTACATCGTAGACCAAAGAACTTGCGCGACCTACTAACATCATAAAAGATTGGACCCGCAATTGAACTTGGCGGTCGCACTTCCCACAAGCTCCGTTGCTAAGCACCTACATGACGTAAACCACTCACGTTAAGAGCACTGCTTCACAATTTCATTTCAAAGTAGAAAGGGACTTTGACTGCGACACAAGCAAGTTTTTGTGCATACTTGAATGCTCCATTTGCAAGCTTCAGCATATCGGGTGAACTGAAACCCCCTTAGAATGCATTTAATAACCGCCTGCCACATGTCTACCTAATCTACATCAACCCAAACCCGTTTACATACCTGATCACATTTACTATACTGTGATCCGGTTTCCCTTAGAACCACGGCACAGGAATTTGCCAGTCATTAGTCATACGCAAGATCAGCGCTGTGTAACCAAATATAAATTTACACTCAGGCAAATTAGGGTTTCATTCGGCGCGCAACTAAGGTTTACCGGCATCACATTGTATCCGTATTCACGGCACGCACAAATTCTTGTTACACACTTCTCTTGGATGATGTTTTTAGGGGCGAAGCTCCTTAAGGCGTAGGCTTGTCTGCCGTTGTCCGTCGTAGCCACCACGTCTAGTTCGCGGTCGCGCTAGCCCTCGGCGCGTGCCTCCCGGCTCGCGAGCTCTCTCACTCTTCCATGTGCTCCCTTGTGAGAGAGAGCGAAAGGCGCGCGTTGACTACGGAGCTCTTTCTTCGATGAACGCTCTACCAGCTCGCAAAGAAGGAGAACGCGCCCTCACCCGCGAGAGAAAACGTTGACGCAGGCAGCGTCTTCTAGCGAGTTTCTTGATAGAGAAATACCGACTGCTCGCGCTGGAGAACCGTTCACCGGCCACCCATATATATATATATATATATATATATATATATATATATATATATATATATATATATATATATATATATAGGCACTGGATCTTGACTTGCAATGAACTGCCGATGGGAGATTTCACTTGTGCGTAGTTGAACCATAAGGATTCGTAGCGTGCGCGTTAACTAAATTAACCCGGAACTCGGCACGATCTGCGATGAACCTCCGGAGCTCCGCCACTCATCATTATTCACTCCGTGGATATGCGTGTGATTTTTTCTTGTGTGCATCTCTCTACACTTTTCTTTCGCATAATGTTTCCCTTTTCGGATCTTCGCAGTGCTTGACATTGTTTAGTAAGGAATCTTGTCCTATTCAAACATTTCTTATAACTATTTCGAAGTGTTATTCACGCGTCCTGTTTCACTGAACGTTATTTTAGATGTGATTATACGCCCTTACAGTGAACTCTTGCTGTCATCGTGCATGGTTGGCCACATTACAGTGAATATGATGTGATAGTGACAGACAATGTATGAGGGACCCCTTATACTACGCATGTATGTAAAAACAGCGCATTTCTGTTTCGTGTGTACTCTTCAGAAAGCTGGCGCCCGACTGAAACGTCGGTGCAACGAAGAACTTTTCCTTTTGTACATCCTTCACACACAACAACAGCACAAGAATCATTGTTGTGGAGGAGCTAGCAGCAGAGGCACTCCAATTGTCAAGATTGACTGCTCGCAATGTGTTTTAGGAAAGCTGCATGGCTGGAAGAACTGACCTGAATACTGTAGACAGCCTCGTTTTCCCGACATCCTTTCCTATTGGGGGTTTTATTTAGGTAAGACGGCAAGCTGGCGCCAGTGAACTGAGGGCTTACTTGCTGGACCCCATTCACATTTCTCCTCAGGTGCGTCATTGCGCGAGCAGGTTTTCCTGTTAGGAGGTTGCCGAGATCTTCTACAGTAGCCGCAATAACCAGGATAATAGTGAACGGGAAGCAGTTTAGAAAGGGCTGACGTTCCACCAGTACTGACAGAGGAATTAATCAAAGCTTTGAAAGAGATGCAAGCGGGAAAGGCACCAGGTGACGATCAGATAACAGCAGATCTCTTAATGGATAGTGGGTAGATACTGCAAAACCTGGCAAGCCTGTACACGCAATTCCTAATGACTGCGTCCACACCGAAATCTGGGAAGAACGCAAGCATCATCCTAATCCATAAGGGCGACACAAAGAACATGAAAAATTAGAGGCCAATTAGCTTACTGTCGATCATTTAGAAGGTATTTACTAAGGTAATAGCTAACAGAATTGGTGCCACTTTAGATTTCAGTCAACCGAACGAACAAGCAGAGTTTCGTAAAGGCTTTTGGACAGTAGACCATATTCCCACTATCAATCAGGTGATATAAATATGCGCGAAGTACAACCATCCCATATATAGAACTTGCAGAGATTACAAGAAAGCACTTGACTCGGTCGATACATCAGCAGTGATGCAGGCATTGCAGAATCACGACGTAGACGAGCACTACTTAAGACTACTGGACGACACCTACAACGGCTCCACAGCAACCATACTCCTCCGTAAGGAGAGCAGCAAAATGCCTATAAGGAAGGGAGTAAGACAAGAGGACACAATATGTACAATGTTCTTCACAGCGTGTTTACAAGAAGTATTTAGAACGCTGGATTGGGAACAGGTGGGTGTAAGGGTTAATGGGGAATACCTCAGTAACCTCAGGTTTGCTGATGACTTTGCTTTACTAAGTAATTCGGGAGATGAATTACAAAGCATGATTACTGACATAAACAGGCAAAGTATAACAGTGGGCCCAGCGATTTCTGATAGCTGGAGAGGCATTGGAAGTAATAAGTGAACATGTGTGCTTAGGCCAGGTAGTGACCGCTGATCAGAACCGTGAGGCTGAGGTAATTAGGATGATTAGAATGGGGTCGATTGCATTCGGCAAGCATTGTTAGACAATGAAAGGAATTACCATTCTCTCTGAAGAGGAAAGTGTATAACAGCTGCATCTTACCGGTCACCTTTAGAGCTCTCGTCATACCGCCCAATAGCACTAGCTAGCTGTGTAGGGAAGCTGATGGAGCGCATGATCCTCGCCAGGCTGGAGTGGTTCCTAGAGCGCTACGAGGTCTATCCAAGTGTCATGGCCGGTTTTCGACGCGTTCGTTGCTCTATCGACAACGTTGTTGACCTCGTAACGTACGTCCAGCACCAGAAATTGAGCAGGCGATTAACCGCGGCACTATTTTTAGACATAAAAGGAGCTTACGACAACGATTCTCACGAGGCCATACTCGACGCCCTTGAGTCCGTTGGTCTTGGTGGCCGAGCGTACCGCTGGATTCGTGCCTACCTACAGATGAGATCCTTCTTTGTGCAAACCGACGATGGGCCGACATCTCTGCACTACACACACCGTGGAGTTCCTCAAGGGGGCGTCTTGAGTCCCACATTATTCAATTTGGTTATGATTGGTCTCGTGGAACGCATACCAGGTTGTGTACAGATATCGATTTATGCTGACGACATCTGTGTTTGGACGTCAGGCGTAACACGTCCTCAGATACGTGCGAGGCTCCAAAAAGCCGCGACTTCGATATCGACATACCTCAATGAACAAGGTCTTGAAATATCGCCTGCAAAATCGGCGCTGGTCGCTTTCACGCGAAAGCCAATGACAGCATATGCCATATCTATTAAGGGACAAAATATTTGTTACGCTAGGACGCACAGGTTCCTGGGAGTAACCATCGATCGGGACCTCTGCTGGAGTCCCCATGTGGCCGGTCTCAAGAAGCGCCTAACGGCCACCTCACAAGTTTTCCACTTCCTCGGAGGGAAAACGTGGGGTACGTCAGTGAACGCCATGTTACACCTATACCGGACGCTCTTTCTCGGGTACTTGAGATACAGCTTACCGGTGCTGACTGATACCTGTAAAAGTAACCTACGCACACTCGAGAGCGCGCAGGGCCAGGCACTCAAAATCTGCCTCGGATTGCCACGCTGCACCTCAACAGCGGAAACTATAGCGATTGCCAAAGACCTTCCTGTCACCACTCACATCACTTTGGAGGTGCTTCGGACACACATTCGACACCTTGCTCGTGCTCCTGCCCACCACCTCGCCTCGCTTCCAGAAGACCGACCCGGTGCCTCTTTTTGTAAGAGGCTGTCGGCATACCGCGAGTGCCTCCCAAAAAATTATACTCCTGCTGAGAGACTTCCGACGCCTCCTTGGTGTTTGGCCCGTCCAAAGGTCCGGCTGACAGTGCCAGGGATTCGGACGAAAGCGGAACTCTCACCGCCGGCCTTAAAGCAGCTGTCTTTGCTAATGCTATATAAGGACTACAGGAATCATCTTCAGGTTTACACTGATGGCTCAACAACAGCAGGCAGATCTGCAGGAGCTGTGACCTTCCCTGCCAAAGCAGTAGATGTACTGTTCAAGACGTCTCATGGCACAACATCGACTGCCGTGGAGCTTGAGGCACTACGCACCGCACTTTGCGTGATCGATGGGGAGCCACCACAGAAATGGGCCATCTTTACAGATTCCAAGTCAGCCCTTCAGTGCCTTTTATCGGTCTTACGTAGCGGGCCGCAAGACCAATTAGTGCTTCAAACACGACAGCTCTATCACCAATTAACTGACAAAAGCCATGACATCACGTTTCAGTGGCTACCAGGCCACTCTGGAATAATTGGGAACGAGCACGCAGATCATGCTGCGAAACGTGCCCACGAAATTGGAGTGCTGCAAGCCATCCCACTGTCAAGAACGGATGCAGCAAGAAAACTACGCTCGCTTGCGCGTGATATGACGACAGCGCAGTGGAACACTCCTGGCCTTCTACATACCCGTCTACACCGCCTCGACCCATCACTGCAACTTCGAGTTCCGCATGGGCTTACCCGCTGTGAAACGACCGTACTTTGCCGACTGTGGCTAGGCACGTCATTCACGAGAAGTTTCGGCTATCGCATTGGACTGGAAGACAGTGCTGCCTGTGTTCACTGCGGAAGCGAGGAAACGATTGCACACGTCCTCTGCGATTGCCCTGGATACTGCTCCCAGCGACAGACTCTCGCAGCAGACTTATCATGCCTTGATGGTCAACCGCTGTCCGAGCAAACCATATTGGAATGCCGGAACGATAGTGTCTCGCAGCGGAAAGCCACGAAGCCTGTGCTCAAGTTTTTGCGCGCAACGGGCCTCATGAACCGTCTCTGACACATGCCGTGCTTGTGTGTGTGCGCGAGTTGACCTCTCTCTTTCTCGCTTTCTTCTTTTCTTCCATTCCTTTCCTGTCTCCCTTCACCCCTTCCCCAGTGCAGGGTAGCAAACTGGATATCTTCCTTCCGGTTAACCTCCCTGCCTTCCGCCCATCATCTCTCTCTCTCTCTCTCTCTACAGGGAAGAAACTTGGCGGGTAACTGAGACGGTTTAATTTAAATTGAGGACGACGCAGCGAGCTATGCAACTGAAAATGGTAGGTGTAACCTTAAGGGACAAGAGAGTGGAATGGGTGAGGGAACAAACGCGTGTTAGAAACAAATTAACGGAAATTAAGAAGAAGAAATGGGCATGGGCGAGTCATGTAATGCGAAGGCCAGACAACCGTTGGTCATTAAGGGTAACGGAGTGGATTCTTAGAGAGGACAAGCGTGGCAGGGGGCACCAGAAAGTTAGGTGGGCAGATGAGATCACGAAGTTAGCGGGGATTAATTGGGCCCAATTAACACAGGACAGGGATAATTGGAGATCTATGGGAGTGACCTTTGTCCTGCAGTGGACGTGGACAGGCTGATGATGAATTTACTAAGGCTAAGAAAATTTTCTTTGTGTTATTGTGTCTCCTTGCCTGGAGACTTTCACAGCTCAGCTATTAAGGTAGGAGGTTGATATACGGCAGTAGTCATCGTCGCCGTTGGTCGCAGGTTTGCATAAACAAATAACTAAATTCAAAGAAGCTTTATTTGCGATGCGAAATCCGATACCTAGTGCCCACGATCCGAATGCGAACGTCTTATCCACTAGGCTGTGCACCGGCCCTTGCAGGACAAGCATGTATGGGAACCACATGAGCGCGCTGTACCGGCGAGTGTAAGGCAACTTGTTCTGGCCAATAGAAAGACAAAGCACGAGATATGTAGAAAGAAAGAAGCAAGGAGACACGCATAGAATGACATAAAGTAAGAAGCTTCAGTCCTGAGCGCTGCCGAAGGGAAAAGCGAATTCGCATTTACCCTGGGCGCGCTACCGATATCATTGCACTCAGTACATTACTACATAAATGTGATAGTCCCTCTAAGAGTGTTATACGATAGTGATATCTCAATAGTTATATCATGGGTGATAGTGAACGTACAGGTCAAATACTATGAAGAAGATGGTGGCAAGGTGATGCCACCAGCTCAACTGCTTGATGAGTCTTCGCAGCTTTAGCTCAGTGAATCTGGCAAAGTTTTAGATGGAATTATTGTGCGTTTCTTTAGAAGCACGTAGGCTATGGAATTTTCGTAGATTATAGCTATAGAATTCAGATATGATTCGGTACCTCTCGAAGCGAGAGTGCACATCAGAGCAATCTGTCATGATTGCCTTTCTGTTTCGATTTCCTTCCCTTTCTAACGACAATTTCTGGATTTATCATCCCAAGCACACGATGTGATTATGCGAGACGCCATAGAGCAGGACTCCGGAAATTCCCGCCACCTGCGATTTCATACCATGCCCTGACATTGAATAGTACAGGGACCACAAGCATTTGTCGTCCGTCGAAATGCGGCCCCCGCGGCCGACATTCGAATCTGCGACCTTCATATCTGCAGAGAAACGTAATGAAGCCTAAGTGGTCATTGCGGTTTCTTCTCCTGTTCATTGGCAGCCGCACACAGGCAACAGATATCAGTGTAAATTGCATCGCACAACATCTTGCAAGTGCACGGGACAAAATTGTTTCCCGTGCTGGACAGGAATACTAATTATACTCTTTCAAGACATGGATATCTAAATATGCGTCCTACATACCTAACCTACAAATACATTTTTCGTTGATGTGGCGAGATCTTTTCGAGACACTTCTGAAAAGGGCAAAAAACAACACTGAAATAGACATACATGAATGCCGATACTAGAAGAATCTTTTATTTCGTGTTTGCCGAGTTTCATAATGCTATTATTAGCTGGATCATACTTGCGTCGGTAATGTATCAGCTCACTGAAACTTGCAAGCAAAACAAATCGTTAGGCGTTTGCAATTATGAAGTTTTTCGAATACGAATTCATTAAGAACATCCCGCATCCATATCACATCTAGTATAAAATGCCAGAAGATAAATGCCAGCTAATTAGCTAAATTATATTGAGCTCAATGTTAGGTAAGAAAATATACTAATACACAAACATACAACAGAAGAAGATAGCCATCTTTGATTCACAGCCCCCCTGTGCCGCATTTAGGAATGGTTTTGAAGTGCCGCTTCTCTGGGAACTGATCGCGTTAGAAGCTTTACAGAGACTTTGTGTCACGGCACTTTCCGCACGGTGGGTGATGAACAGATATCAGCCCGAAAAAAAATGAGGGGAACCGCACTGAGCATGGGAGACACCAACAATGGCGTACAGCTATTATGCCTTTCACGTCTTCAGGCTTTTTACCGCATTATCATTCTGTGTGCGGCGAACACATCGCAATCCACCGTTTCACTGAACGGCGTAACGCTTTCGTTTGGCTCCACAAAAAATAAAGCCTTCGCCTTGGAGACAGATCAGGTATATTCCGTTAAAACACGTCATGAGAGACCGCTGTTCTTCACAGTATCGTGATGATGCAATCAACATATCGCAAAAAAATTTCATTATTGTGATAAAAATATATTTTTCAAGTGCGTCTCACACACAAATGTTGGTACTAAAAGGTATCTGTAAGATACCCTTCCAACACGATACTGCGCGGACCTGATTGTTTCTAAGCTATCTGCAAGTGCTGCATCGCAAAACATAACCTAAAATTATATTCTTTGCGTTCTTTTTTATGTGGGCAGATCTCAAAAATGGGCTTTTACAGACCGGTTACATCAAAGAAAAGAATCTGCTACGTGCCGTTTTACCAGGTATGGAAAAGTTTTCTCTTCTGTCCTCCTGAGACCAAAAGTGAATTTAGGGTCTTGGGTTTTTGTGAAACTTTCAGAAATGCTTTTTCTGAGTGCAAAGGTGAAAAGTGTCACGTAGTTTTTTAATATATGATGCTACTTCGCCGCAGCACTTCGTCCAATATATTGGACACTGGGACCCTAGGGGGGCCTTTTTTGGGTAACAGACAATAGGGCGTAGTTGAGGGCAGTGATCGAAAAAGACATCTTGCAACACAAATATACCTTTATTTGCTGCTTCCATACCGGAAATACAATTATTAATGGTCGCGTAAATTCCAGTCACACGGGGCCTATCACCTAAAATGGAAAATACATTAAGTTTAAATGTAATAAGGAGATAACTGCAGCGAAAAGGTATTACTCTATGTAGAGCGTCAACAGAGCGCACGAGCGTACTGTCGTGTTTTTGTTGTCATTGGGACCCAATGTCCATTATATTGGACATTGTGAAATACGCAACGCATGCAAAATGACTACCAGATTTTTTGCTCACATATGAATTTCCTTTTGTGCTTCACCTCTTACGAACACAAATCAATGCTTAATTACCCTTTAGGAATCCAAGAATGAATAGAAATCCAGTTACTTCTTAGGCGGCAGCCGTAAAAGTCGTTCGTGCTCAATGCCGCCATTTTGAATGCTCCTGAGAGGCGGGAAACACACCGAATTTGACCATATTCACTGGATGGCAGCACGGGTCCAACAAACTGCCGCGAAAATGCTCTCCGGGATGAGGCAAGCGCTTTGAAGGCCGTAGTGCGCTGTGTTACAATGTCCAATGTATTGGATAAATTTCCCATTGCCGGGTCTCAGGAGGCTATATTCTTACGGCAAAGAGCAACGTTTATTTCATGTATTCATGCTGCTTCCGCGTAACTCAAGTTAGACCTGTGTGATACACTAGCGATCACTTTGTTTGCATAATGAAATGCGAAGTTGCGTATTTGCAGCATTATATTGACCTAACATGTTTACTCTTTCTCACCACAAAAGGGACTTTATACAGAGGATTTATGGAAATATTTAAGCTTCTTGAGAGGCTTTGATATCATTCTTCCCAACGAATGAGCCGTTGTCACAAACCAGAGATAAAATTATCCATAAATCGAATGAAAAGCCGAAAAGCTTTTCAATTCCCAGGTTTTCGCAAAGCTTTCGACTCTGTAAAACACGGCATATTACTAGAGGAACTCATAGTATGTGATATTTTACTGAGAGCTATAGAACTTACGAATGATTACATTGAAGGCCAGTTTTCTAATATGTCGTTGGAAGTTTGCAGATCCGGAAAAAAGAAACGTAAATGAATATGGAGAGAAAGATGGCCGTATTTCTGGGCCTGTACTGCTTATGTTATGCATATATAACACAACAAACATTCCACTAGTAGTTCAAACCACGATATACACAGAGTACCATCAAGAAGCCCTCTAACACGTTTGAATTAAAGGGATAAAATGGCGCCGATCACTCTGTGAAGCTCCTTTGAGCATGTGAGCGAAATATTCTTGCACTGCACGGAGCTAGAAATCTGCAATTTAATTTCCAACGCAGTTGGAAAGCGTCTGCTCTTCATTCAACACAAGACATCACTAGGGCTAACGACTAAGGCGCCTGATGCAGGAATAACATTGGCTTAGTGCATGATCGCGGGAAAATATTCTACCATGCTTATCTTGTTCGTTTTTAATTTACGAAATAAATCACACGTGAGCGCTTCTAAAGATGAACAAGAAAATTCAGGCGATTTACTCGGTGCTCACAGTGACGTCAATTTCTTGAAACTAAAGTGGTCGCTTTCCAGATCTTTGAAACCGAAACGCCATTTCCTTTTTTACGCGTGTAGCGCGCTATTGTTCGGCTCACATGTTCGCAAAAGCATCCACAACTGTTCGCCAACATCCTTAACGTTCAAAAAGAGTTGCGGGGACACGTAAGTGCCCTTATTTTCTTCTACAATCTTAAAGAACAAGAAGTTACCGCCAATTGTTGAGTTGAAGAAGTTAAGAAAAGCACTATTTAAGTGTGCTCTATTTCATTATTTGTTATTTTGCATGCATACATGTACGGCACAGGGCCATGACAATAGAGCAGGCTGACAACTGCCACCGAGAGAGGCACCACGCCTGCCTACTCTTCTGAGAGAAGGAAATGGGGGAGGAGAGAGGGGAAAGAAAGAACAAAGAATATAAAACGTAATAATATACGAATACAGAAAAAACAACAAAAACTAAAAAAGTCCACGCATCTCCACGAAGTGAATCATGACGAGTGGGCGAAGCACTGGGGATCGTTCGTAAAGTAAATCACCGTGATATTGCCCACTCGCGTGTGTCAATGAGTGACAACGCGTGTGTTCAGTATATACAATGTTTTATTTGTCATAGCTCATATGTCGTGTTGAGTTCTGGATTCCGCTTTCCCTTCATTATCACATGTTTGTGGTCTGTGAAACGTAGAGTCGATGATTTTTCGATCGGATCTAGCATGTAGCTGGCAATGAAAAGGTCTAAGGACGTTCCTCTGGTAGTTTTCGATTGTTTCCTGTCACACGAAATGCATCCTAAAGCGTATCATAAAGTCATATACTGCGAAAGCCAGCCTTTTTCCACGTTGAAGTTTCCGACAAGTACGAAGGGGTAGTTTTTGTACTTTTCTTCGTAATCGCGCATGGCTAGACCGATCTACTTTTCTACTTCACCTCGTGACGATGGTCCCGTCGGATAGTCTTACTGCAGCGTGTTCGCTGTTGTGAGATTGGCTCGTTATTGGTAGGTAGAAATTCGTCGCGGTCTGTGGCAATTGCTCGTACATCCCAACACCACATACCGATCGCTCTGCTTCTGTGCACACGACGGGGTAGAATCAACTGATGTGCGGTCTTTTCGCTTTCCGCGTTTCGGCAAAGCAAAGGACGTCTGCTTTCGTTAGTATGCGATCTATTTCGACGTCATTTGCCTGGGCACGAGGGAGCTAACGTTCAGCAAGAGCAGGACAAACTCTGTCGTGGGGACTTCAAGGGCTGTGAGGCTTCAGTCGAGGAAGTCACGCTTGAACCACGCATGGGCGTCTCCCATCTCCGGTAGGGAACGTTTCTGGCGTTTACCTGCCGCTTCACGAGCTCTCGCCACCGGAATAGAAGCTTGTAGTCGACGTAGACGTTCAGCATCTGGTTCTCGAGCTCCCAAGACACCCCGTCCGCTTGGCGTTTTTCCGTTGAGGCGCCGCATGCCGCGCCCTCGCCTCCAAAGTAGCAGCTTGTTGTCGGCGTTGCCGTTTTGGCGCTGCTTCCCGAGCTCTCAACTCCAGAGTAGCAGCATGTTGTCGGCGTCGGCGTTACCTTTAGCGGGCGAGAGCTCCTTCATGTTCGTTTTCATCCATGGCAGAAAGAGAATGTGTGGTCTGGAACGTGCTGATATGCGCATTTGCACCGCAGCGCCCTGTCGTGTATTTTCAGTGCAGCGTGGATTGTGCTGTCATATCGCTTAAATGGTTTCGGTTTCTATTTTACACGATGCTGTGCATGGGTATCGTACTGGGTACTGGGCAGAGGATTCCTGTACATATACCCTACATATATGCTGTCTAGGAGCACCGCCTGCATGTTCGGCCCACACATGCACACACACTGTCTGACAGCACTGCTGCCATGGTAGGCCCACATGGGCCCACACCCATACACTCCTATTGAAAATCCGCGTGCCACCCATCACCATAATCCACCATGACCACCAACTCAATGGTGGTTTTTATGGTGGACATGGTGGTTCCATGGTGATTGATAATATGTGCCTCGCTGAATGCACATTTATTTGGCTGAACCCGTCCAGGCCTCTCATGCACCTCCATACAGTTGTTTACTATTGTGTGGACAAAAAAATCACAGAAAAGCGAGAGTAATCTAGAGTGTAGGCGCCTTCTCTGATTAAGAGAAGGTACTTTCAGTGTTCGTTCGCTGTTGGGATTTGATGCTTTATTTGCGTCGCCATAACTGCGACGTAACTGGGCGTAGGTGTAAAAGAGGGTGGGGCGCGTTCAGCCAATTAGGTATGCATTTAATGAAGCACAAAATATCACCCACCATGTAACCATCATGTAACCACCATGTCCACCACAAAAACCACCATGCCAAAGGTGGTTATGGTGGATTATGGTGATGGGCGACCAGCGTATTTTCAATAGGGCTCTTGTTGCTCTGTATAACACTATTGCTAAGGATCCAGGTTCCGTGACGGACGGATAACATGGACGCACAATCCTCGCCCCTACTATGTCTATAAACGAAACGCAATACCGGTAGCGTCCGAAAACGTCAATAACGCTCGATAGCCCTGGTCCCGTCGAGAAGCACTCCCGTTTGGGAACAGATAATCGTCAACGGTCGCGCACTGCACACCAAGAAGTCTATACTCCTTAATTAGCGATGTACGTTGCGAAACGTGTGCGGGGCACTCTAAAATGTGATCTACAAGTGTCTCACTGGAACCACAGGGTGGGCATGGTGAACTGTCCACACGGCCTTGACGGTGTAAGCGCTAGCGAACGAGAACAGAACACATCCTCCACTTACAGATATGCTCTAGCTAAGCACGAGAAAACCAAGCTTGTCGTCTTTTATTCTCTGAATATATAATTTAGGACGCGAGACTTTTCTGCAGCCCCGCCATGGTGGTCTAGTGGCTATGGCGGATCCGAAGGCAGCGGGGCGGGTCCAGGCAGCGCCGGCTGCCTTTCGATGGAGGCGAAATGTTGAGACCCGTGGACTGTGCGATGTCTGCACGTTAGAGAACCCCCAGAGGTTGAAATTCCCGGAGCTGTCAACTACGGCATCTCTCATAATCATAACTTGGCTGTACTACACTAAATACCAAAATTAGATCAACCAGCATTTTCTACAATTTATGACTTATCAACACGGATCAAGCCATTGTTTTCAACGTGTTGCATTTTATAAAACTAAGCTGGACAGAGAATCTGAAGGAGGTGGAAACTCCAAATGGGTTGAACTATGAATGCAGTTTTATGTGCCGGTTAAGCTTGCCTTTTTTTCTTCGAAGACCTCTTCTTAGGTACCTCTTATTACTACAGAAAAAAATGTGGTTGATCCCTCTGTCGAAGTAATCGGTGTAACATGAAAGCAATATGCCTCTTCGCATAAGCAGTTGAATGTGTATTGTGACATCGAATGTGTATTGTCCCATCGCTATCGGTGTTTCGCTGGTACGGCACCGTTTGACGTGGATGAACCGGCGTTCACGCACCGCCTCCATAACATCAAGGGACAACCTTTTGTGGTAACTGAAGTAGTTAATATATGGGCACAGTCTATAGGAAATGCCGCGCGACAAGAGGTATCAGTCGTATTTACCAGCCGCACATTGACCCACATTGACTTCGTTGCCGTGCTCTGGCGCCTAACGCAGAAGTTTTCTTGGTCCCACGACGCTCGACGAGCGGTCAGTGGGGAAGAACCACTCACGGAGAAAGGTTACCGGTGCCTTCCCACTGCGCCCTCGAAGCTGTGCGAACGCGGCTATGCGCGCAGCTGTGCATGCGGTCATTGAGGCGGACTGTGGAAGGCTCCTGGAATCGTGGCGCCATCCACCAGAGGCGAAGTAGAACTGCAGTGATTCACTTTGCATCTCCTGGATAGCGACACCGTACCAGACAAAGTGCGCCTGGATATGCGCGTGCTGAGCCGGACGAGACAAGAAGGCGCGTTCGTACAGTATCGAGCATGTGCGGCATTAGCGCATTGATAGAGCACCAGGCACCTTTCGTTGTGGCGCGGGGGGCTGTGAGTTGGCTTAGTAGCGTATCAACACGAGTTTTCCTGGGCGTTTTTCTATATTGTTCGTGTACGATCACTCTATTACATCATATCCGTTACGGTAGGGACTTATGGGGCCATGGCGGACCCCGCCATAACATATTTTCTTGTTAAAGTAGCCAGAAATCCGATACAGAGAAGCCGGTGTAGTGCGATCTATTTGTTTCGCTCATTCTCCGAAACAATGCTCATTGTCCTTCAAAACTTGATGCGCCACAACTTTATTGGCATCAAAAACTCTTATGCGATGAATAACGCCGTTAAGCAGCGGAACGTCATCTCTAGCGGGCTGAAAAACTTTTCATAATTGTTCCTCGGGAGAGACAGTCTTCCTTAATGTAATAGCGAGGAAGTAACCGCGCAGTAACTTTGCCACGTAAGTTGTAGATTATTAAATATTGTGCTAATTTTTATTTGATTTCATAATGCCCCTAGACGCCTGCTGCAGGTTATTACACAAGGAATACAGATACAAGAAGCAGTGTAGTCTTCCAGCGTTACAGAAAGAAAATGTGAGAAAGTTTTGTAAAAATATAACGAAGCTCGCCAATTACACCAATAAATAAGATGCAAAATTGAATAAACAAACGAAAAAAATGAAGCTTTCACTAGCGCCGTAAGGCTAGCGAAACAGCGAAGCTGATGGGCACAAGGCTGGTCCGGGTTTCGTCGTGTTCCGAGGCCTCGGGAACCGTCCAAACAGTGAGAACGCTTCTCAACGTTTCGCAGAAAGATTAGCCTAAGGAGATTCGCGTCGAACTACACAGGGTGGCAGACGAGGCCACGACGCGTGGGCTAGGCTTGAAGCCTTCCCACCCTTTGCTATACTACACTATGCAGAAGCGCATAGTTTCGCGGAATGAAGACGACGACGACAATAACGGTCCTAACACTTAGCATCTACCCACTTCGGGGATTAGCCAAGACTCGGGTGCATGTAACTTTCATTTGAAAAAATTACATTACCTGAAAGGTTTATTCGTCCTTTGATGTGAATTTGATTATTACGAGCGTGGCCTTTTTCTGCGGGATAACTTATTACGAAGAAAAATAAGGATCAGTCAGTGACCGAGACGGTAATGAAATAACCAATTAGAAGCTAGTAACAGAACAATCGAACTGATTCAAATCAGTAAGAAATTTCTGCACAGGAAGGCATATATTGCTATTCGCGCGTCCCAGCACTGAAGACCCGAACGAAAGCAATACAGTGCTTGATAAGGGAATGACCATATTTCGCAATGCCATTATGGAAGTTCCTTTCCTAAGGGAGGTAAAGTGTCTGCATTCCAGCAAAAAGTGTTCGGTGGTCTGGAACTCGCTGTAAAAAAAAAAAAAACACGCAAGACCACCAGAGCAGCCCGGTGCGTACAGAAATTCAATGTCGGGATTCTACATTGCAACCTCGTCACTATTGCTTCGATTTTCGTTGTTTGGCGAAATGGCCTGTTCAAGGGGTATTGTAAGTGCTGTAAATCAGGTGAGCATGCAAGACATGGTGTCGACATCAATAAGGCGTGCTTTCTGAATCTGACCTTCGTAACAAACGCCGTATTCGGAAGGAGAGAAAGAACACGTCCTGCAATGGAATCCTTAGCGAAAGTGGAAGCCTTGCTGCTCTTTCCCACGCAAGACTTGCCGTATTATGAGATTTACGTTGTTCTTATTTGTGACTGTGTCATGGCTCACGGGCTCTTGGCCCCACAGGATGAACAGAGTCGTTTGAGAATAAGCGCTGAATAGAACCTTGGAGGCTATTGCTACAGGTTGATATTCACTTTTTTGAACTTGGAACGGTAATAAGTCAGCCTCGTTGCAATTTTGTGGGAAGTCCTTGGCGATGTTTTCTGCTTACTGTGATTTCGTGATGAGCAGGGAACCGTTTTCTTTTTGAGCAATAGCGAACTCAACCAACACAGTCAATTCCTATGCGACTGCGCGTTCATTTCACACTTTTGAAAAGTCATTCTGCCAAAACGCCCCCGTTCCTCTTGCTCCTCTATTCCTTCCTCGCCCTCCTAGAAGTCGCTTTAATTCTTTCTGGAATCAATACATGTGCTTATGCGGAAAGTAATAGAACAGAACTTCGAAAACATTAAAAAAATTGTTGTCACGCCAACTCTGTATTTTCGAAAGTATGCGCTTTCTGCGTCGACGCAGCGTTTGCAGGGACTCTTCACACCAATGAAGGCACACCGAAAAACATGAACTGGAACTTTCTTCGGCTCCCATATTAGGGCCTGTTCAGTAGGGAGGACCATGGCCATGGTGCCACCCTTTCATAAAGGGTGGTACCGTGACCATTGTGCCAGTTGGTGTAAGAGGCAGAGGTTTGCACCGCCGCCGCGCACCGCCGCTGCAAACCTTATGTGGGAGGCAATGAATCTCGCGCATTTATTTCCTTTTTTTCATGCTCACGGAGCAGTTCAGTCATTTTGAAGTACGGACCCTAGAAGTAAATTCTTCGGAATTCTGGAACGCACCGCCTATATACAACGTGCCCTAAAAGGACCTGAATAAGGACGGGAATAATGTAGGTCAGCTGAGCACATAACTACATAGGAAGGAATTATTTCAGTTGTCGTAGCCATGCTGTCGTAGCCATGCTGTGAAGAAAAATTTCTCTCTTGAAATTGCAGATTTATTTTGTTGTAAGTTCAGGAATTTAGTTAAATAGAACGTGCTGATTATATACAAAATATTTGCTCACATGGGCAATGTATATTTTGCAGATATTTCATGCAAATCGGGAGTAAGTCCGTGCGAAGTTGAGTGCCTAAAGAAACAAGGATTGTTCACGCTATGCGGCGGTAAGAGAGGACCCCGCTGCAATTGTTATTTCCGAAAAGGTAAGTGGTCTTAAAACATAAAAAAATAAAATTTTTAGGAAGGTCACACACAGACACACATCCTTTATACGTCAGTGCAGAGTAAATTGTAAGTGCACCTACTGGTATATAATATCCACTGAGGGCTTGTCCTTTACTATTATAAATGCTTACATACTGATATGAGAACGTTCCTTCCCGCCCATCATTGCTTTTATTTTAAATCGATCTCTCGAGCAATTTTGATCGGAAAAATAAAACACAACTCGTATATACAGTGATGCAAAACCTCTTTCTCTGGAACTGCTAATGACATTTAGAAAACAGAACAACTGACTTAAATGCCCCCTTTTCCCAAAGTTCACCAACTCTAAGCCTAAGACTGCGCAGTGCTTAGACACAACAGCATGAGAAAGTGACACCCTGCCTGGCGCTTCATTATAGCCACACCTTAATGTGCAGAAATGGTCGAAGTAAAATCGACCGTAATACTTTTAAGACAATTTTCATCTTACCTGTCTTTTCCAAGGGCTTAGCAAAAATCGCGCACAAGCAATTGCACACTTTCTTATTAAAACACTCGCTTATCGCGGCAGCACAGTATTGTTTCCTCAAAGGCTGATCAACGGAATTAGCCTTAGTAAGACAAAAAGAGTTTATAACTACGGCGCTTGATCGAAGGGAACTGCTCTTAGGTATATATTTTAGACGTCAGGAAGGCATTCGATACGATTCAACATATCATACTTTTAGCTAAGCTTGAGCAACACGGAGTACTTGTTCATGCAAGCAAGTCTTTGTCTTTGCATCTCCAGAATTGCTCTCAATAAATCACCCATAATGATAGAAAATGAAAAATAAAACGTACTGCACATTTTGTGCCACAAGCGGGCATTCTCGGAGCGTCTTTTCATTGTGTCGATTGAAAGATCTTTTTTCTTACAACCGGAAATATCAAAAGGTTCACATGTTCAGGAAAGACCGCCACTCTTTTCAGTGGCGCAAGTCCGGACACTCTAGTAAATTGTGCAAACCTTCTACTGCAGGTTATTGCAAACTGGTATGATGGAAGTTACTTCAGCATTTAATGCAAGAAAAGCAGAAGCGAGATCTTTTCGTGAAAGGCCTAAGGCCGTCAGCCTTTCAATTATGTTGCAATTAAGCAACGAAGACATTGAAATTAATGTAGGTTAAAACACTAGCAAATATTTTTTTCAGAACATTTTCTGTGCAAGAGGGACATGCCGAATATTGTTGCGCAGGTCTATGCAGAATAACGAGACTGTCACATAGACACTGAGATTTCTTGCCTACAATTGTGAAACGACTGTCTTTAACTCGGTATTTCTTTGTACACTGAATTTCTGTCACATAGTCTGGGCAACAACACCAAAACAAAACACCACTAACCTGAAATTATGCCAACGAGCTGCTGTAGCTAACCTCTACTCCAATGAACAGACGTGTAAATCTTTTTTTCAATACAAAATAACCCAGTATGAGTTTATTCCCTTCGTCTGGCATGCCCGTATAGAACTGCGTTGCAAAAGGAAATATAGATTATGTGAAGTTGTTAAACTTAAATAGTTGTGAAATTACATAAAGCACGAGACATGCAGAGTATAAGCTTTCGTCCTACTGATTATGCACAACAATCCGCATCCTACCGCATTGCTGATCTTCCAAGCACACTTAAGAGAAGTCGGTTAAACCCGCATACTACGTGTGCGCGCCCGGTTTTTATTCACTTGCTTTCCCAGAAACACGCTGTGTTATTCCTGTATTTTTTTGTCTTCTTTGGTTATATGTATATATTTATGTACGTTCACATGAACATTCGTATACATACATGTTTTTAAATGCCCAAATATGTATGTCATGTATTTTATATCAAGGTAGAAGCGCTCTGTGTGTTTCATTTTGTTTTATTTTATTTTTAGCTTTAACTTTTATTGCCACAGCCTCTTATGAAATCACTTTCTATGTATAACCCGTACCATTTACATGTCTTTGTGTCACATTTCAAAATACAAAATGTCTCTAAGAGCTATATGTGCTTGTTACTCTATAAGACGTTTCTCTTATTTGTTTCGCGTTTTCTGTAAAGTTTCTGGAATTTTGTCTAGCTCTCTTAGAGCTATGTTACTCCTGAACAGTTCCGGATTTTGCGACCGAGGGCCGGGCTTAGTTAACCTGCAGTAACGCAGCTTTTTCCGGCCAGCCCCTTTCTCTTTCATGAGGTAAAATAAAAAATGATTTGATTTGAATTGAAAGTGTCTAATGCCGCGGTTCACCAAGAAACCACTGACGTATTTATAAACGTCACGGAAGTGGATGGTTGTAAAAGTCAACGCAGATTCGGCAGTGAATTACCACAAGCTAGGCTTCGAACACACAGGTTCACTGGATGCCACGATGCGAGCTGGAAGCTCTGCCTGCCAAAGCAGGTGACGCTGAGGAACTGAAGCAAAAGCGTGTAAAACAATTGTCGAAGTATACAGAACTCCAGTGCCACAGGAAAAACCCTTACTCAGTGGTCACTGGACATAGCAAAGGGGGAGATTTGCGTATCCTTTTCCTTGAGTTAAACTACAAGCCAACCAGCGCTCCGCTACCCCTTCTCATTTATTGTAGCATATCAAGGAGACAAAATTCAAAAGGCACTAAGCAGCGCACAAACCCACATCCTGTACCTAATTGTAGCCCCGCCACGGTGGTCTAGTGGCTAAGGTACTCGGCTGCTGATCCGAGTGTCGCGGGATCGAATCCCAGCTGCGGCGGCTGCATTTCGATGGAGGCGAAATGTTGAGGCCCGTGTGCTGTGCGTTGTCAGTGCACGTTAAAAAACCCCAGGTGGTCAAAATTTCCCGAGCCCTCCATTACGACGTCTCTCATAATCAGAGCTGGTTTTGGGACGTTAAACCCCACATAACAAAACGTAATGTACCTAATTGTAAGTTTTGGTGCAAATTTATTAAGGAAATAAAATTTGTGTGGTACATTAAGTCAACTTATTTTTCAAAAGAAATAAAGAAACTTATTTCATGTAATGACACGGTAGTTAAAGTTTGACCACTAAGCGTAGTCTTAGGCATTCTCCCCGAAATGTTTAAAATAGACGGATTTCGGCTTATTTGACAATACAAACGTTCATTTGAAGTCATTATGTCAGTACTCAGAGAGCTTGCGACCATGTTGGCTACCTATGCGTGCCAAAATTTCATAGATATGCCCACTAGAATTACAATACGCCCGGCTACACTATTCGATGCGCACATAAGAAACGTCAGTGCTGATTACATACATTCTTGGGTCTTATTTAATGATTGACCATCTGCCAGTGTTTCTATCAACCACTCGATATGAAACTACAGCTGAGGATGAGATGTGCTTTCGAAGAAACCTGAATGTCACGCCGCCCGAAATCTTTGAAAACATAGTTCAAGGCTCGACCGAGAGCCTTGTCAATGAACCGACGGATGTCGACACTACCTGTGATATGTTTTTTCAGCATGAATCTTAGCAGTTAGGACAAAGCATTCGCCCTAAAGGATGTCGTGGTGCAGCGAAATAAAAATAAATGCAGGAAACCTTGGACAAGCAAAAGTCTAGATCAACTTATAAATACTAAGGACACATTATATCACGTGTTTTTTAGATGCCCGGATACCCAAATCTTTTGCAGTTACAACAAATTTCGTAACTCTCAGAGCAGTTATTTAGGAAAAGCCTAAATCTGGTACACGTCTAAACTGACAGTATTCACGACAACCCAAAGGAGGTGTTGGAAATGGTAGATGTGCTAACAAATAGAAAGATGCGAAGCGATAATATAAGGGAAATGATTATGAACGACAAAGCAATTTGTGGTGAAGTTGTTCATCGCAAATTTCATAAACGTGGCCTATTACGAAGAGCCTAATGGTGAACGACTGTGACGACAAAGTTCCACCACACCGACGCTGCAACACACACAATTCACGAGACTGACGTCTCGTGCTTAATCGGAAGCGTCATAGTGGCTAAGGTACTCGGCTGCTAATCCGAGGGTCGCGGGATCGAATCCCAGCTGCGACGGCTGCATTTCGATGGAGGCGAAATGTTGAGGCCCGTGTGCTGTGCGTTGTCAGTGCACGTTAAAAACCCCAGGTGGTCAAAATTTCCCGAGCCCTCCATTACGACGTCTCTCATAATAAGAGCTGGTTTTGGGACGTTAAACTCCACATAACAAAACATAATATACCTAATTGTAAGTTTTGGTGCAAATTTATTAAGGAAATAAAATTTGTGTGGTACATTAAGTTAGATATTTCGAAGTCAGTCAACTTATTTTTCAAAAGAAATAAAGAAACTTATTTGATGTAATGACACGGTAGTTAAAGTTTCACCACTAAGCGTAGTCTTAGGCATTCTCCCCGAAATGTTTAAAATAGACGGATTTCGGCTTATTTGATAATACAAACGTTCATTTGAAGTCATTATGTCAGTACTCAGAGAGCTTGCGACCATGTTGGCTACCTATGCGTGCCAAAATTTCATAGATATGCCCACTAGAATTACAATACGCACGGCTACACTATTCGGTGTGCACATAAGAAACGACAGTGCTGATTACATACGTTCTTGGGTCTTATTTAATGATTGACCATCTGCCAGTATTTCTATCTACCACTCGATATGAAACTAAAGCTGAGGATGAGATGTGCTTTCGAAGAAACCTGAATGTCACGCCGCCCGAAATCTTTGAAAAGATAGTTCAAGGCTCAACCGAGAGCCTTGTCAATGAACAGACGGATGTCGAAACTACCTGTGATATGTATTTTCAGCATGAATCTTAGCAGTTAGGACAAAGCATTCGCCCTAAAGGATGTCGTGGTGCAGCGAAATAAAAATAAATGCAGGAAACCTTGGACAAGCAAAAGTCTAGATCAACTTATAAATACTAAGGACACATTATATCACGTGTTTTTTAGATGCCCGGATACCCAAATCTTTTGCAGTTACAACAAATTTCGTAACTCTCAGAGCAGTTCTTTAGGAAAAGCCTAAATCTGGTACACGTCTAAACTGATAGTATTCACGACAACCCAAAGGAGGTGTTGGAAATGGTAGATGTGCTAACAAATAGAAAGATGCAAAGCGATAATATAAGGGAAATGATTATGAACGACAAAGCAATTTTTGGTGAAGTCGTTCATCGCAAATTTCATAAACGTGGCCTATTACGAAGAGCCTAATGGTAACGACTGTGACGACAAAGTTCCACCACACCGACGCTGCAACACACACAATTCACGAGACTGACGTCTCGTGCTTAATCGGAAGCGTCGATAACGCTAATGAAAAGCAATATCGCACCTGGAATGGGCGAAACTGGTGCAAAGTGATTAAGACTGGTATCGCACTCCTTATGGACCTGTGTTGTCCGACAACAACCTGAATCAGCACGAGTAACACGTGTACTCAAAGGTTGCCTTATAAAAAATTCGTTACATTGCCGACGTAAATTAGTACTCCCAATGCCGTCGAAATAGTTTGAAAGTGCCACAAATGAAAGTCTCGTTTATTTTTTAACAAGGACAAGATTTTGACTAGCAGATATGATATTCAGAATAACAATGCTCGAAGCGCACATTTCCGTGTCTCGTAGAATCTCAGTGAAAATAACAGAAGGCGCTTCGACGAGCATGCGCATCGACCGACTACTACTCACATCAATCGACCACTACTTGCCATCGACCGACTACTACTCACAACGCCATCGTTTTGCAGGGTGATTTGCTCTGCATTGTTGGGCACTGGTTTGCCCAATTGAAGGTTCAACTATAAACACCTTGAGTTCTGCTGGGTCTTTCGTCGTTACGACCACATGACAATATGCGAATTAATAAGGAACCGATATCGAAAACAAGACTGGTTATGGTAAACAAACAAGTAATTATCAAGTACTATCAATTCTGATTAATCTGGACGGCAACCTTGACTTGAATATAACAAAGAATGTATTCAAATGTGGAGTTGAAGAACTGTTACTGACAGCGAGCGGGTTGAGGAAGTGATGTCGAAACACATTTTTTTCTTGTGCATTCCGATTTTTTCCAGTTCTTTTAGCGTGGATATTTACATGTACACATGTTGTATCTGAATTGCCTAATAAATTTACCTTGAGCACCAGATTATTTCGCAGTTTCCGAACATAACTTTCTGTTTTATAACCTTTAAAGAACAATGGTAGCCCAATAGCTTTGTCAATTATTGTTTTAAGTTTGATGTGTAAATGGTGTCTTATTATTTTCAACTACGGTGCGTGTACTGGGAATTCCGTCAGGCAGTGCACTCGTTTTCCTTCTGTACCTTTCTTCAGATTCCATTCAAGATCAGTAAACGTCCTCTCAATAATTATTTAATTAATTATTTCATCTTTCAATCGTCATTCATTCAATATGCTTGCATAATGTGGGATCCGCATAGGCAAAATGCAGTTAATGCAGCCTCATAGACACATAGGTGTGCTGCACGATTTATTACATCGCAAGATGTATTATATACGTCCGCGAATTCGGTGAGCGGCATTCTGACAAAATCAAATTTCCCTAAGCTCACAGCGGTGTAAAGGTGCTGTCTATAATTTACTTATTGACCTAATCAGACATAACTCTGATGCATGCGAAAGAGAGTATCACGTATTATTGGACAGTACGGTCTATCCAGGACCAGAATAATCCCATTTCTGTCAAAGCTGACGCATTCAAGTACTTAATACTTCAAAATATAATTGAAGTTTGGAATAATTACTTCACGGCACAAATAAAAGCAACTCTGTAGTAAAATTTGAGAAATTAGTGCTTTATTATTCTTCGTCTATGTCACCGTACTCCAATAAAATCCCCTTTTGTCCACTCTTCGCGATTTAAATACATTTCACAATTCCTCTATTTCTCTTTGTTTCTGGTTTGCTCATTCCACAGTGTCTTATTTTGATATCTGTGAATTAGATTGTGTGTCGACTTTAAAATTGGAAATAACTATGAAACTACGGGATACGATATTTATTTCTTTTGGCTGCGGTTGTGAAGTGGTGGCGCCTGTAACGACGTCTGGAAGAGGCATAATGATGACACCCAATGTCGGTCTTTGGACTAGGTGCATAAATAAATAAATATGATATTATGCATCCGCAGGTACAAATACCACGAGTATAGTGGAAGGAGGATCTGCAGGAAAGACTAGTGTTTCAGAGCACCTTCGCCGTAAGTACCTTTGCATAAGTGCAAATTCAATCTACCATTTTCCAGCTGGGAATGATGAAAACATTTTAACTTAAAGCTGCCACTAAGAATCTACAGTAATCGAAATAGACAGTGTAGCTGCTCGTTGAGATCTGTAGTAAGACTGCGATTATTCGAAAACTTAGAATAACCAAGCAAATGGGGTTCTATTCAACTTGGTACTTGATCGAATTGCGCATATTTAAAATGCCGATGCTATTCTGAACAGTTGAGCGATAGTCACCACTTCGGTGAGCACCTCAGTAACAGGATAGGGAAGCGGAAGCTTAATATACATTCTGGTGCTACCCACGGTCGCTTATGATCTCATATGCTCTACACACTGCTGCACACAAGGCAACCTCCCACTATGTAAGTGTCTTTTTTTTACGCTTGAATGCGCTCATAATATTCCGTTGTCAGTGTTTATGACCATTTCTTTCGAATTAAATGTCACGGAATTTTTTTTTCCGTGTGGAAAATTTTTTCTTACTATTAGAAAACTCTTCGTTAAGCACTCGATTCGCTTTAGTATTTGCTTCTGTATTATTACTATTTGATTCGTAGTTGATATTCGGACACCCCGTATAATACGGTGGCGTTCTCAGCAAGCACCCCTGGCTTCGCCTCGTGAGCACGCCAGGTTTCCCGCCCTTTACTGCGACGCCTCGAGTGGCGTTGGCGGGGAGAATCTTGGTGACGTGGAAAACGGGCATACTTAATAAGAACATCGGCTATATCTTTGTGGTATAACATACCAATAGAAGGCCTATTGAAAGTGATAATGCTTGTGGGTCTCCATGCATTGTGCAAGACACGAGTGCAGGTGCGGAACACATCTGTGCACGTCAAATCTTCAAGAGAGGACTTCATAGATAATATCTCGCCATTCAGGGAACTGTTTAAAGCCCAGCCTCAACCACCACACTGGGTCGCAATAGTACGTGCTCTAATAGACGTGAGAACGTTCAAGATGTGTAGTGGAAATCTGTCATTTGTGTCTATATTTAGCCTCATCAAGCTGTACCATGTTGAACAGGGCAATAAAGAAAAGGAGAGTGGTGTGGTGTTAATGCCAATCCAGTGCTGATACGAAGGTTGTGCGATCGAATCACCGCCGCAGTAGCTGCATTTCCACAGAGGTCAAATGTCGAGGTCAGTGTACTGTGCGATATCAGTGTGCTGATTGAAATTTCTGGAGCCCTCCGCTACGGCGTCTCTCGTAATCACATAGCGGTTGTGGAACGTGAAACAACGGAAGTCTATCAATCAAAAGGATGGCATTACTTCCCGCATCTCCTCGACTTTGGGTTAGGTGCCCAGATGACGGTTACTCACATTTCTGCTTGATGACGCTCGAAGGTGGCTAACAACGGGAGTTGCCTGCATGTCCCGCTTAAAAATGAAGTCATGGAAAGTGCGCAACAGAAACACGTGCAAAGAGCGGGCACTCGAGCTCTACAGCGGCCGAGCACATAAGAGCCTGACCACACCGCAAGTGACGCAGCTATGTCTATTTCCACTCCTCTTCAAAGATAGACTCGCATCCCCATAGCAACGGCGCTATGCTGATGATGGGCATCGGTGCTATCACCATAGCGTTGGGGCTATGCATCGGTGCATAGCTTCGGAGCTGTCACCATAGCATAGCATTGCTGCTATGCCGCTGCGTTTGCAACGCACTCCCCTCGCCGAAGGTGTTGGAGCGTGCCAAGTAGGTCACGCCGCAGGTGCGCGTCGACGTCACGCTCCCCTCGCAGTGCGCGCTGACGTCACTCTCTCCCTCGCCTGCTGCGCGCTCGTCGCAGCGCCCGCAACACCTGCCGCTATCGCCGCTCGCTACACCGCCGACTCGTCGGTTCACGCGCAAAATTAACACCATCTTCCCAAAGGGAACCCTGATGGGATGCGAAGCACCCGCGTTAGCGCCGTTGAACCCGTGATGCCACCCGTGCGCAACGCTGCTGCTTCGCATCCCATCAGGGTTCCCTTTGGGAAGATGGTGTTAATTTTTTCAATGAGTCGCCTTACTTTTGTGGTAAGTTGTTCGTTTTAGGTTGTACCAATATTAATGTTAATCCTAGCGTTAAAAACGTTGTTCGCAAGGCGTCTGTCATGCTGGATTAGCATATTTCTCGCGTGCAACATAGAATATGCGCAGTGATGTCTAACGATACCTGGTTTGCAAGTTTCAGTTCCGCTGGACACGGAGCTCGTCATGTCTAAAGCATTTCTGTTGCACGACGTGCTGCTTGCAGTTCGTTGCCTGTATAACTGAATATATATACTGGTGTCATTCCTGTACGTTAGGCTTTGGCAAATACACCTTTCACACCTCCACTTCTGAATTGATGATTGATTTGTGGGGTTTAACGTCTCAAAACCAGCTCTGAATATGAAAGACGGTGTAGTGGAGCCTAAAGACACCGGCGCAACCAGACGGCACAGGAAGAGAGACAAGGACACACGTGTCGTCTGGTTGCGCTGGTGTCTAAGTTTCAAGAATGTACCAACTCGCCCAACAAGAGGTTTTGGTGTAGTGTAGGTCTCCTGAAATTTCGACCAGCTGGGGTTCTTTGACGTGCACTGAGATCGCACAGCACACGGACCTCAACATTTCGCCTCCATCGAAATGCAGCCGCCGCGGCCGGGATGCCTGCACTTTTGATTGTGATCTGATATGAATCCTGCCTTGATCGCGATCAAACTACGATCAGGATTTAGTCGACTGCCATCCACGCAGCCGGATCGAGCTGGGCAATTTCGGTGTACATCACCGTAGGCGGCTGCCAGTTCTGTCATGCAATGCTATCGATAAGCTCATGAGTGAATTTTGTTTGCGTGAAACTCAGGGTCTGACGAAAAATTCTTTACGAATAACTCATACCAATGTGATGCACTGATGTGCTGATTTAGTACTTGAATTTTCCGAATAGCCCATGGTGAGAAGCCGATGTAGCAGAAGAGTGCCCCAGCCCAGCTGTAGTTTTTCGATCTCTGCTGGAGTAGAAACGTTGTCAGCTGCTTTTGTGTTGCTTTGAGGGTTGATTTGTTAACAAGAAAACATGTACATGGTATGTACAATTGTTTATTTTGTTAACATTGTATCATGTGCATCACTTATTTTTTTGTCTTTAAGACAATGTATATTGTTACGACTACGCAGAATCTTCAGGGCCTTTTAGTGCGTAAGGAAGTGCCGAGAATGGTTGGTGGTTGGTTTGGCCCTTGGAAACATGGCGCAACCTACCGTGTGGGATCGGCCATGAACCTAAAGGCGATATGTGTTGAAAGGGACTACTAAGAGAAAGGACAAAGACACTGTAATGGCGATAATGCAAATTTCTTAATCAATCTGAGGTTAAAAAATTGTTCCTTGCAAAAGCTGCAGGTATAGAAAAGAAAAACAGAATAGAGAAACGAAAGTTGTGGAGATTGTTTCTCACGTACTGCGATCAAGATTAAAAAGAAATGAATCAGAAGCCGAGGCACTGAGGCGGTGGCGATTGCAGTAACAGCCGTCTTCCTGTCTTCTCTACGCGCTTCTCTTGTTCGCTAGCATTGACGCGCTACAGCAATATGTTCAGTGGGACAGACAGACATACATCCAGACAGACAGTGAACATTTCATTTAGGCCCTGAGGGGCCAGCCTTGGGAGCGCCTGAGAGGACCCCTGGGTAGATTTTGGCTACTCCGATGACGGAGCCGGAAGGAGATGCGTCCCTGCTCTCTCACGGGCCCTTTATGCAGCGTTGAAGTGGTCTTCTTGCTCAATGTGAAATATTTTTCTGTGCGATTTCTTATGTAAACAAGGAGAATAAACATTTGGATATTTAACCATTATTTTCTATATTTTGTGGCTGAGAAATATGGCTTCTAAATGGCCAAAACTACTAATAAATGCTGCTCTGACCTTAATAAATTTTCTGACTAGAATGTGTAAATTGTAGCACGCAAGTGCTTAGGTGACCTAAGCGGCTTCGTCGGTAAAATAGCTGCGACCCCGAATAATTTTACATGTTGCCATAGCGGCACGGTCGGGATCAGGCATTGCAGCTGTTGGTTTTTGCTGAGGGCGACCTAGTTTAATGTTTCGATAGCCAAAGATAACCCGATTCGAATGCGCTGCTATCCGAACCGAAACCAAAAGAGACTTACACCAGGCGTCCAAAATCTCTGAAGACTGTGTTACGGGTCTGCCCAACTGCTGGGGGCGCTCGCTGCAGTTGAGTAGCTGGGCCGCAATGCGGTATGGTAGTGTCCGCTCTTTATAAGTATTGTTCTTTATGGAGCTTGTGTGACACGCTTCCCCTACCCGTACGCATGAAGTCGTAAGTTTGACGTCTACGAAATTCCTTCCTATTTATTTTACATCGCATTATGTACATCTAATTGATGTTGTGCAGCGGAGGGAGTAGTGAATGTACTTATTTGCTATTGGACTTGTCAAGAAAGACTATGCACTTGGGATGTCGTTCACCGAGTGAACACACCGAAACTCTAAACAAACAATAAGGGGGCCTGCTGTGATTGACCATGTTCCTTGTGCTGAATAGGAAATGTAGCGGGATTAAAACTTGCTTGTTTCGCACTTAGGTATAGCTTCAGCAGAGGCAAATAAAGTTAGAGAGCTTCATAACAAGGTGGGAAATAAAATCTAATCTCAAAAAGTAACGGATATTCGTTTAAATCGCTTGTGACGCCACACCACTACAGACGCATTATTTGACTGCGCTGCGTCGTGCCCCCCCCCCCCCCCCCAACAAACACACACACTCTCTGACAGCAGTTTCTCCAGGATGAGACCAAACTTTCTCTCGTCGAGGCAGCAGAAGTGTAGCATTCAGTAGCATAAGCATTGATATTGTTACCGTAACAATATGTTCCTGCGGCAAAATACCCACGCAAGACCGCTTGGCACTTCCCCGTGATTAACGTTAGCTGAGCTGCATTGGTTCTTTGTTCGAACTACGTGATACCGATTTTTCAGATTGGCGATGCCCGCAGAGAAGGGGACCGTGTGATTTCTATTGCCTAATAATGGGACACCCGCTGGGGTATTGCCTATTAGCCACACATAAATGCCACTGCGTGGATTCAAAGGTCATAGGTGAGAGCCTTTTCTTTCTTAATTTCGCATTATGATAAGGTTTGAGGTTTGTTCAAATACAAGTACAAATAAAAATGATTATAATACTGAAGGAGGTCCAATAGCAAAAACTGTCAGGGGACATCCTGCAAGTGCATGTGTAGAGAAGTAAGGAATACAGATAGGCAACTAACTGAAAAAGGAGCAAGCAAGTAAAAAATGAGTTATACATGACAGCAAAAATACACCAGTTATAGGGGAGTTCTATAACGAACTTATAACGAATTCTATAAAGAACAATAATAAAATATTATAACTTATGTATAACACTCATTTTGTCGCGTCGTAACACATGCATTTAATCAGGTGGTTGGTAGAACATCTCCTAGGTGCCACCGCACAGAATGTAAGGAGGGGCTCTATTTAATAATTGATGGCCAAGAATTCCAGAATGAAATTTCACAAAAGAACTCTCTCACTTAACCGTACATAGTGTTTACCTTTGGAAGGCACGAATGGCCTCTATCAGATCGTGGCACTAGCAGGGTAACTATATATTTGCTTCGGAACGTTACAATATCTGCAATTCTACCCATCCGACTTCAAAGAACGAAATTCTCGATTTTCTTTTGGGCGAACCACAGTAGAAGAATTGGGTGCGCTATATGAGTAACTTAAACGACCGGCGATTATATTCTTGCATATCTACATATTAGAACCTGCCACTCTAGCATCGCCAGTGCGAACTTGGCGAAGAGAATGACAGCAGCTTGAACGTTCCGTGCGCAAGCAGATGCAGTGATGTGATCAGAGTCGTGTTTGGAAAACAAAAGAACATAAACTAGAAGAAATGCTGCGAACGGCACTCAAGCGAGGCAACACATAGATCAATCGGATTATGAAAGACAAGTGTCTCGAGATTAACAAACCAGTACTGCAATGAACGCACCAAGAAATCAAAGCTGGCACTTCGAAATTATCTAATTTACAATGGTTAGTGACGCGACAGTTGGAAGGTAGAAACAGATGGAGGCTTACGTGAGGTGACCAGAAGTGTTGAGTCCTCGATTGTCAGAGCTAGAAGTCACGATTAACTTTTCCGCAATTTCGACACGAGAGAAATTTCAACGCTGATGTTCCGAAAGTCAGTTATCGAAGGGGATCTCAAGTAGGTCGAGCTAACTTGAGAAGGAATCCCGAACAATGCTTTGCGGGTGGTAGAACGCGCCTCCTCTAGATGAACGCCTAAGTCCAGGTGGCCAGCCCATACGAAGCCACATTAAAAGTATGAGGGACACTGGTTGATCGTTTGTCATGGTGGAGCTGCACAGACGACTGCTCAGTAGCGCTGCGGGCTGTCATGCTGTTTTGATTTTTTCTAGCACGCGCTTCTCGCACCCCTCCACCGCACTAAGCAGCTTTAATTTTGCCCACGTTGCACCGTGGACAAAGTTCGCCCAGCACAGCGACCGCAAGCGATGATGATTATTGTGGTTCGGTTGAGGAAAACATGCTAATTTCTGCACCTCCACTCGAGAGCACGGCTAAGCGCCCGTAGGGGTGGAGGAAAGGGAGTGAAAGAGATAGAAAGAAGAGAACAGCAGTAGCCGAGGCCTTGGGGAATTATGTCCACCTGGAGTTCTTTAACGTGCACTGACAACGCACAGTGCACGGGCCTGTCATTTTCGCTTCGTCTGCAAATGCGAGTACCGAGGCCGGAATCGACTGCGTTCTTTCCGGCTGACGCATTCGCGTGAGCGCTATGTGGCTAAGGCAACGCCGGCTTTGCGGCGACATGCGAGGCTATCTGGAACAAAGAACGTCGTCAAGGCTGTAGAAAGATATGGTAGAAAGACTGTCACCGACACATGCGATGTAGTTGGCTAGCCGGAGAGAGCAGCGTGCCCTCTCTGGGGAAACTACGTGTATGCACAGCCTTCTTCGGCAGAAGTGAGCTCGAGAAGATGTCACGTGATATTGAATTATGTAATTTTGGCTGAATTATGTCATGAAAGATTACATTAAGTGATTTTGGCGGGAACATGTCACGTGATGCTACATTTCGTGGTATTGCTGGATGTCACGTGGCATAGCGTTAAGTCATTTTGGGTGATCATGTGACATGCTCCCGTAAAACAACGTAATGAAATTTCAGGTCAAAGGTCAAAGCGAAAAGTGCGTAACGCAATGTCACGTCACATGTTTCCGCCAAAATCGCGTAACACGATATTACGTGACATGCTTCGGCCAAATTCACCTAAAGCAATTCACGTGCGATGTTTCCGCCAA
The DNA here is from genome assembly GCA_013339685.2 of Hyalomma asiaticum. NCBI lineage: Eukaryota > Metazoa > Arthropoda > Arachnida > Ixodida > Ixodidae > Hyalomma > Hyalomma asiaticum. Next base: position 83,896,301 of record CM023488.1, on the reverse strand, counting down.
ACTCACGCAACGCAATGTCACGTGCAATGTTTTCGCCGAAATCACGTAAGGCAATTCCACGTGACGTGGTCCCCCAAATTGCGTAACACAATGTCACGGCACATGCTGCCCCGAAATCATGTACTAAAGATAACGTGACATGTTTCTGGTAAGATCACGTAATACAATGTCGTGTGACGTATTCCCGCAAAGATCACGTGAGGCAGTGTCATGTGACATGTTCTGCCAATATCACGTAACGCAATGTTACGTGACATGATTCCGCCAACCTTACCTCGCGCGATGTCACGGGACATTTTTCCGCCAAAATCACGGAACACCATGTCACGTGCCTTGCTCCCCGCCAATTCACGCAGCGCAATGTCACGTGAGATATTTACGCCAACATCACGTGACGCAGTTTGACGTTGCATGTTTCCGCTAACATCGCGTAATGCAATGCCAGGTGACATGCTTCCCCAAGATCGCGTAACGCAATGTCACGTGACATGCTTCTACAATGTCACGTAACACAATGCCAAGTGACATTTCCGGCCACAATAATGGAAGATATATTCCCGCTGTATCACGTAACGCGATCTCACGTGCGTTACATTTTTGTGCCAAAATCACGTAATGCTATGCCATGGGACATTTTTATCCTAAAATCACGTATTGCAACGTCCCTTGACATGCTTCCGCCAAAATCTCGTTGTGAAATGTCATGTGGCATGTTACCACTCCAAACACGAACGCAGTGTCACGTGACATGTTGCCCCGCCATGGTGGTCTGGTGGCTATGGTAGTCGGCTGCTGATCATGGGGCCGCGGGATCGTATCCCGACATCGGCGGCTGCGTTTCGACGGAGCCGAAATGTTGAGGCCCGTGTACTGTGCGATGTCAGTGCACGTTAAAGAACCCCAGGTGGTCCAAATTTCCAGGGCCCTCCACTACAGCGTCTCTTTATCCAGTGGTGGTTCTGTGATGTAAAACGCCAGAAATTAACGCGAAATGTTCCCCCAAAATCACGTAACGAAATATCACGTGACATATTTGTGTCAACATCACGTAACACATTGTCCCGAGACATGTTGGAACGAAAGTCACATAATGCAGTGTCACATGACTTTTCTTAGAGATTTAGAGTTTATATGCATACATACTTATATGCATCCGGGACATGACAGCAACGGCAAAAACCAATCGATGCTGTCCATATAATTGTTATTGCAATTAAACTACGCACTCTCCGATGGCGTCTCTGGTAGGCGTGTTTTCTCCTTTTTACTGACCGCAACAGCGGCAGACGCGAAGGCCTGCAGACAACAATGCCGAAGAAGCACCCTGCACCGCTTTAAAAGGCACTCCGACGGGCGCAGGCTAACGTCACGGCCTATTGTGCTATCGCGCGGCAATAGCCCCCGCTGCCGGTTAGAACCGAGCCCTTTGAATGTTTCCACGCCGCAAGTCTCCTTTTCTCACTGGACGACGGTTCCGTAGCGTGCACGCTACGATTGTTTTGGGACGGTGAGAAAATGTTCCGTGACGCAGCCCCCTGAGAGTTAGCCCAGCCACAAATGTGGGACGAGTGCTCCAACGGCTCTCACAGACGGGCAGATGAGAGGGTGTACGTCGTGTTCGCCTGGACACAGGCGCGCCTATTCTTCTGTTTCATTTATTTACCGGACTGTGAATGGTGGTGCGGTTTCGCGTATGAAATACTCAACTCATAATTGATAGATCTCTTGGGCCTGCAGTAGTGGTGAGCTCTGGAAAATTTTATCGCCTGGGGTTCTTTAACCTGCACTGCCCTCGCACAGCACACGGGCCTCTATCATTTCCGCCTTAATCGAAATGCAGCCGTCGCAGCTCGCGTTCGATCTCGCGACCTTCGGATGAACAGCCGAGCGCCCTAACCTGTACACCTACCTGGCGCTGCAAAAAAATGCCCTGAAGCACTCGCTGCGGCTTTTGCTAATCATCGGGCAACACAGATACGTTTGGCCAATTGACATAGAGACTCAAGATTATTAGGTAAGTTCCGGGCAGGATTATGTGCGCTTATATTTGCATACTCCCTTAATACTGCATTCATTAAAGGGAGGAGAGATGCTCTGAATTTTCGTGTGGTGTCCTTAGCGAAATTTTAGTGAACAAAATTTCGTTGATCAAGGTCAATACGAAATTGCATTACGTGAATGTTCATCCCTTCACTCTTTTCAACAGCGAGGGTAGGACAAATTTCTTATTACCAAGACGAAGGAAGAATCGTGAAAGCCTACCACGGTGAGTACACATCTTATAACCCAGATTGAGGTAACAGGTATCACCGTATCCGGAGAGAACTATTAATTCTAGCTCGATACTACAATTGAAATACTTTCTGATTCCTATTCAAACATTTTGCCTACCTATGGTATAGAAACACGAAAGATCAGCGGAGCTATGGGTGCTTAGCGAAGAATTGCAAACTTAAGCAAAGAATTTTTTTAGGTGCGGGGCACCTTAGGGGCTGGGCTTGTCGGCGTGTGCTGCCGCTGTCGTCACGGAGGGCCCCTCCTGAAGGCAGTGCAGTCACACAGTGTGTGTGCGTTTCTGGGGCGATCCTGGACACAGTGCACTCGGACAGTGTATGTGTAGGGTTGTCTGCTCTGAAGAGATTGAACGAGTTTCTGCTAACGTACCCGGGCTGTCGGAGTCTAACGTCATCGTCGCGGCAACGTAAAGCAAGCCCGTGAGCAGCGACTGACATTCCCTGCGAGAAACACCCGCACATCTCCGCATGCTTTGCACCTTCCCAGGTTTCACTTTAGTGGAGCTGTTTTTTTTTGTCAGGAAAACCACGCACAGCTTTTCTTGCACTGTATAAGCCCTCTGTCTTTATCTCCGGTTTCTACTTCTGTATGTGTATCTCTTTCTGTCACCCTCTCACTGTCTTAGATACTTTTTCTCGTCTATAGCGTATTGCCGATACACGGCCCAGTGTGCGTTGCCATGTATCGTCTCTTGCAGTCGTCGTCAAGTTCCTTACTTTCTTCGTCATTTTCGTAATCTAATTGTACAGTCACTATGGCTCATAAAAGCACTGTCGTGACGTCATGATATCACTTTCGTGTAGGCCTACGACTGTGACATAGCAGTGGACTGAGGGCAAGGATGTCGGTAGTGAGTTCAGGGCAACCACGGGTCGGCCTTTCCCACCTGCCCAAGCCGTGGATTTTCTTCCTTTCTTGAAGCGGTGTGAGCTTCCCGGTAGAAGAAAAAGAGGCAGTTCTAGAAGCTCTACGTCGACAAGGGGTACCTGGCGTATACGTGAAAACCATAAACAACATATACAAAGATTGCACAGCCACACTACTCCTACATGAGAGAAGCAGAGAAATCCCCATCGGGAGAGGTGTGAGACAGGGAGATACAATATCCCCGATGCTATTCACTGCATGTTTGGAGGAAATCTTCAAACGTCTAGACTGGGAAGAAAAGGGAATTCGAATAGACGGAGAATATCTAAGTAATCTAAGATTTGCAGACGACATTGTGCTCTTTAGCAATGATGGTGACGAATTGCAAAACATGATTGATGACCTAAACAGGGAAAGCATTAAAATTGGGTTAAAAATGAATAGGCAAAAGACCAAAGTTATGCTCAATAGCCTAGCTAAGGAACAGGAATTTAAAATCAACAATGAACCCTTACAATGTGTAAACGAATATGTATACCTGGGACAGTTAATAACAGGAACTCCTGCCCAGGAAAAAGAAATTCTCCGTAGAATAAAGATGGGCTGGAGCGCATTCGGAAGGCATTACGAAATCATGACTGGGAAATTACCGCTCTCACTAAAGCGAAAAGTATTCAATTACTGCATTCTCCCAGTACTAACGTACGGTGCAGAAACATGGAGGATAACGAAAAAACTAGAGATGAAACTAAGGAACACGCAACGTGCAATGGAAAGAAAAATGATAGGGGTAACGCTAAGAGATAAAAAAGAGCCAGGCCTGCGCGGAATCGCAGGACAGTGCCAGCGTGAGCTGAAAGAGCGACCTTCCTAGAGGCCATTGTAAACGTTTGGGGAAACTAGTGCAAGTACAGGCGGTGGATATCCCCTGCGCCATAACTCTGTGGTTTGGGCTCCTCTCTGCACAGCGGTCTGCTGGGCCCGACGTCGCCCTACTGCAGCCGCGCGCGTAACTCTGCGATTCACTTTTTCAGCAGCGGTCCGCATCTTGCGAGGAGGCGCCATCAGGTATATCGAAGAGCCATGTCAAGTTGCTGTCGGGGTTGCGCACGTCGCCTGTCGCGAGATGCATGGAGCGATACGACAAAACTGCTTCACGAGGCAGCGCTTCGTAAAAATACATTGCGAAGGCTATGCAGAGGATATCAGCGCCAATAGATGGCAGCAGTTGTCCTGTTCTTCACGAGGAGCGATATCGGTTACGGACACGGGCGGACACCGGCGGCGGCGGCGGCGGCGGACGACTACGGCGCCGTTGTTGTGATCTCATAACAGCTTAATCTGAAAAAAACGAGCGGAATGGATCAGAGAACAAACAGGAGTAGCCGATATTATCTTATCAAATAAAAGAAAGAAGTGGACCTGGGCAGGACATGTCATGAGGAGGAAGGATAACAGGTGCACAGTAAGAGCGACGGAATGGATATCAAGAGGGAAAACGCAACAGAGGTAGGCAAAAGGTTAGATGGAGCGATGAATTTAAAAAAGTTTGCGGGCATAAAGTGGAACCAACTCGCTCAGGATAGGGTGGATTGGAAATCTTTGGGAGAGGCCTTCGTCCTGCAGTGGACCTAAACAGGCTGATGATGATGATGATGATGATGATGATGATGATGATGATGATGAAATCCTAGGTACAATACAAGAAGACCTTGAATTGAAAGTGGAGGCAATTAAAGAGAGACGCACGTCCAATAACGGTGGGTTCCACGGTGTCCTTCTAAGTGGGAACGCTGCGTTATTTTCGTGCAGCCGACAATCGACTCCAATATGTGGGTGACATTTTTCCTTGAGGAGACATCCGCGGTGAATGTCATCTTTTCGAAGTAACTACGGACGTCAGCAACTAGGGTATCAGGTACCCCGGCTATGAAACATTGTTGAGCGTCACATAGATTTCTATGCACCCCACTCCCCCTTTAAGGAATTTGTAAAGAACTTTAAAAAACTTCGTGTTATATGCTCAGGTATCTTGTCAATAAAATGAAGTTCGGTAAGTTCTTATGTACACCGTCTTTGCATATGTATGCATGTAAATTATATATATATATATATATATATATATATATATATATTGTGGGCAATCATTAGGTACTTCTACTTCTTCTGTACATAGTCATCTTCACCTTGGTCTCTGCATCTTTGTCTGGTGGGTTGCCATCTTGGGTCCGATCTGCGCCTTGTGGTCAGCGATTCTCCGTAGCCTCAAGGATTAATAATGCGGCTTTATTACCCCTGCCTCACAATATATATACGGGGCGTGTTACGCGGCGTGTAGGAGGGTTTATTCGAGCTAGCTGGGCGGCAAGCGATATGGCGGAACTTCTTTGGGATATTTCCCCTCCTCATTTATTTTACTTATTGGCTTTAAGCCTGCTATACCTTCGGGTGGTGCGGGCACCCCCACATTTCTTTTAATTTTTTTTTTGCATGGGGGACAGACTAGCACTAGCACGTCGTTCTCTTCTTCGCTGCTCTGTGTACCTCCTTGTTGCTGCTGCTGCTGCTCCACTACCATTTGACGCACCGTATCATCGCTCCCCTCGCAGACGAAGCCCTCCGGGCGAGAAATCAGCCGGGCCTGGCGTTGAGTGAAGGGCTTCAGCCGTGCTACGTGCGTGATTTCGGTCTTGGATGACCGTCTGCCCGTGGCACAGAGCCGCGCAATTCTGTAATTGACTTCGCTGAAGACGTTCGACGACAACAAACGGTCCATCATAGTTTGCGAGCAGTTTTTGGGAGAGGCCACGTTTACGGACAGGGGTCCATAGCCACACTAAGTCACCCGGGGCGTAAGTGACCTGTCGGTGTCGACTGTCGTATCGCAGCTTATACCGCTTCTGCGAGGCTAGGGTACGTAATCGCGCCAGGCGCCGATCCTCCTCCGCGCGGCAGAGAGTTGCGGCGATACAAGTGTCCTCATGCATGCTAAAAGGAAAGATGGTGTCCAGTGTGTACCTCGGCGGACGGGCGTAAAGTAGAAAAAACGGGCTGTATCCGGTGGTTTCATGTTGCGCCGTGTTGAATGCGTACGTGACGAACGGCAGCACGTCATCCCAGTTCTTGTGGTCCGAGCCAACGTACATGGAAATCATGTTCACGAGTGTTCTGCTCGTCCGTACTGTCAGCCCATTGGTCTGCGGGTGATAGGGTGTGGAGTGTCGCAGGTGGGAGGCGCAAAAGCGAAGTAGTTCTTCAACGACATCAGCTGTGAACTGGCGCCCACGGTCGCTTATTATCACTCGAGGAGGCCCATGACGAAGTATAATGCAATGCAGGATGAACTGTGACACCTCGTGTGCAGTTGCAGAAGGTAGTGCTGCCGTCTCGCAGAATCGAGTGAGATAGTCGGCACAGACTATGATCCAGCGGTTGCCCTTGGAAGAACGTGGGAATGGGCCTATGAGATCGATGCCGACTTGCTCAAAGGGCAAACTGGGGGCACCACAAGATGTAAGCAACCGGGCGGAGCTGCGGTAGGTCGCTTGTGGCTTTGACATTCGGTGCAAGTGGCTGGCTACGTATGTCTCTGTTGTCTTGCGCATTTGAGGCCAGTAAAACCTTTCTTTGGTGCGATGTAGTGTTCGCGTAGATCCTAAATGACCCGCAGTAGGATCATCGTGCACAACTCGCAAAACAGATGAGCGGAGAGATTCTGGCACCACAAGAAGAAACCGCGCGCCTATACCGGAGAAATTCTTCTTATATAGAAGTCCATCCCGAACACAGTAACATGAAGTTGACTCTTTCACAGCAGAGAAAAGCGGCACTAAGCTCGAGTCTTCACGTTGCGCTTTTGCAAAGGTGGTGGCATCTGGGAAGGCTCGATGTACAGACGCAATGAGATGGTCAAAACCGTCGGCGTCACATTGCGTTACACGAAGGGGCATCCGGGAAAGGCAGTCGGCGTCAGCATGTCGTCGCCCGCTCTTGTATGAGACACTGAAGTTGTACTCTTGCAGACGCAAGGCCCATCTTGCAAGGCGTCCAGATGGATCACGAAGATTCACGAGCCAGCATAGAGAATGGTGATCGGTGACGATCGTAAAGTGACGCCCATACAGGTACGACCGAAACCGCTGCACGGCAAAAATAACAGCGAGGCATTCTTGCTCAGTCACCGTGTAGTTACGCTCAGGTTTGCTTAGTGACCGACTTGCATAGGCGATTACGTGTTCTTTTTTCTCGAAGCGTTGAACCAGGACAGCACCAAGCCCAACACCACTCGCATCTGTGTGGACCTCTGTTGGCGCGGAAGGATTGAAATGCCGGAGGATCGGTTGCGACGTGAGCAGGAACTTCAGTTGTCGAAAGGAAGCAGAACACACAGGCGTCCACTCGAAAGACGCGTTCTTGTGCAGGAGGCTGGTCAAAGGATAAGCTACGTCAGCAAATCGAGGAATGAACCGCCTGAAGTAGGAGCAGAGCCCTAGGAAGCTGCGGAGTTCCTTTACAGATTTTGGTGGTTCAAATGCTTCAACAGCTTCTGTTTTTGCAGGATCAGGCCTAACGCCATCTTTGTCCACGAGATGTCCCAACACCATGGCTTGACGCTCACCGAAATGGCATTTCTTTGAGTTCAGCACAAGACAAGCCTTCCGTATACAGCCGAGAACAATGCCGAGACGCACGTTGTGCTCGTTAAATGTGCGCCCAAAGATAATGACATTGTCAAGATAGCACATGCATATCTCCCATTTTAAACCTCGTAGAATAGTGTCCATGAAACGTTCAAAGGTAGCAGGCGCGTTGCACAAGCCGAACGGCATAACGTTGAATTCAAAAAGGCCATCGGGAGTTACGAAGGCTGTTTTCTCTTTGTCCTCTGTATGCATCGGGATTTGCCAATAGCCGGATCTAAGGTCTACGGAAGAAAAATAAGAAGCAGAATGAAGACAGTCTAAGGCGTCATCTATACGCGGAAGGGGGTAGACATTTTCTTGATGACGTCGTTTAGCCGTCGGTAATCGACACAGAAGCGCCAGCTGCCGTCTTTCTTTTTGACAAGAATTACAGGCGCCGCCCAGGGACTGGCAGACTCCTGAATAACTCCCTTGTGCAGCATTTCTTGTACTTGCTCACCAATTATCTTGCGTTCACTCGGAGATACTCTGTACGGCTTCTGGCGTATAGGGTGCGCTGATCCTGTATTTATGCGATGGCGTACTCGAGACAACGGAATCGGGAATGTCTGAACCTTCTGTGCAAAGTCGAACACTTGCGAGTGCTGGGAGAGAACAGTCACTAATTCGTGTCGTTCACTCGTGCAGAGCGACTTGCTCACCATCTGGAGTAATTTGGAGTCTAACTCGCTCGTATGGAAGGGCTTGTCTGTAGCTTCAGATTCCAGTGCAGCCAGGCACGTTGGCGTTTCTTCTGTGAAGAAAGCAAGCTTCATGCCAGCAGGTAGAAGTATGGGCTGGGCCGCGTAATTCATTGCCCATAATCCAGCGTGTCCTTCAACTACTGACACTAAACAATGGGGAACCAAAACGTTCTTCTTTACACAAACCGAATGAAGAGGCTCTGTCGCGGCATAAAATGTGGTATGTTCGGTACCAGAGCAAACCACCGGGACGCATGCTGCGCAGAGTGCAGGAATAACTGTATCTTCGCAAACGCAAAAGACGCTCTCGCTCTCTTCACGTGACGAGTTCTCCATGAGTCCAGCCATACCCTCACGCTGTATTGAGAGCTCCCCGCTACGACAATCAACTGCTGCACCACACTCCTGCAAGAAATCTATACCTAAAATAACGTCGTGGGTAGATCTAGGAATAACGGCAAATTCGGTTGTAAACAGTTTTCCACACAAGCACACGTCCGCGGTACAAACACCAACAGGGCATAACGGGTCACCACTAACACTACGGAACGTGGGAATAGTTTTCCACGAAAACATCACTTTTTGTTCCAGTAACGCTTTAAAACTAAGGCTCATTACAGAAATTGTTGCCCCTGTATCCACAAGAGCCATAGTGGGCACACCATCTACAAGCACGTTAACTTTGTTTTTGAGCATAAAAACTGGCGGAGGAATATCGGTTGTCAGCGAACGGTATCCAGCGACCTCACCCCCATCGGCCGCACTACCTAGTTTTCCGGTGGTGGTGATGGCAGGCGACGCCGCGGCGATGGAGACCGCTGAGCACGTGGGGCAGGCGGTGGTGTTATGCTCCTATCGGAGGCTGGTGATGGATTCCGGAACCGACGGGTGGCTGGCGGCCGTGTTGGCCATGGAGCGGACGGGGGTCGATAGTTTGCCTGGTACGACAAGCGTACAGGCTCTTCTCGAAAGGCTCGGCGACGGTCGCAAAATCTAGCGATGTGTCCTGGGACACCGCAACTATAGCACACAGGGGAAGGCCGGATTTCGCGGTGATGCTCGAAGCCTTCATATCCGTCGACCAGCATGGGGTATCTGTCGCGGTCGTCGTAGCCTCTGTATCCTGTAGCCATCGGGTGTGGAGTACGGTACCGCTGCGTCGGATAGGGAGCGCTGCGCTGCTGCTCGTTGTTCAGGCGAAATCGGTTCGCGGGTTCAGACTGATTCGCAGATCTATAGTCGTCCACGCTCGCTGCATTGACAGATGGTTGCCGTGAAGCAGATGGCAAACCCGGATCGTTGTCTCGAGGGTCATGGCCAACGCAGCGCCCGCTTTCGTGGCACCGGAGCAGCTCTTCGCGTACTATTTGTCTTATCGTGGACGCCAGATCGGATGGTGACAGTGCACTTGTGTCGACGCTGGCCACTGTCGGTACATTAGCCAAACGGCCAAACTTCGGCGCGATACGACGCATCTTGAGCGCTTCTAATGTGCGGCAATGTTGAATTATGTCCGCTACAGACGTCAGGTCTTCTTTGGCTATCAAGAACTGGTAGACATCTTCAGCTATCCGTTTAAGAAGATGTCCCACCTTATCTTCTTCGCTCATTCCAGCATCGACAAGTCTGCACAGCTTAAGGACCTCTTCTATGTACATAGTGCAGGTCTCACCGGAGAGTTGGGCCCTTTGGGACAGGGTCTGTTCAGCTGCTTCTTCCTCGTGACAGTGTCACCGAAGCACTTCTTCAACTCTTCCACAAATATCTCCCAGCTCGTAAGTACGCCCTCGTGGTTGTCGTACCACATAAGAGCAGTGCCCGTGAGCGCGAAAACAACGTGTGACAGCTGAGCGTTGGAATCCCAACCATTATGTTTGCTCACCCGTCGGTACTGCTTCACCCACTCGTCTACGTCCTCACCGCAAGCGCCGGCAAAGCTTGGTGGCTCCTTGTACAGCTGAGAAGGGCCCGGGGCCGATGGCCTCGGAGATTCAGCCTCTCGGGGCATGCTTTCCGTTGGCGATGGTGCAAGTCCCGCAAGGCGACGGCTGCGACGAAGTGCAACGAGTAGGGTTTCCGTTGTTGGGTGATCAGGTACCCCGCACCTCCACCACTCTGTTACGGGGCGTGTAGGAGGGTTTATTCGAGCTAGCTGGGCGGCAAGCGATATGGCGGAACTGCACGTCGTTCTCTTCTTCGCTGCTCTGTGTACCTCCTTGTTGCTGCTGCTGCTCCACTACCATTTGACGCACCGTATATATATATATATAATCGGTTTGTTTTCGAAGCTCGTAATTTATTACACTTAAGTAGATATTCCTGAAGTGTTTGTAGGATGTATTGTTTTTTATTTGCAATGAAAACTGTGCAGTACACACGGATTGAATTAGGACACTCTGAGCGCGTGGCGGCAGCGCCGCCCTTGTGTGCTCATGAAACCAAGGTGTTGCACAGTGGTATCACGTGGGGGAGAGAACACCTACGGAGCAGAATTTTTCCTTTCGGTTGCCAGCAAGCGGGCATATAATTCAGCACAATGCGAGCGCGGCGCTGCGTGGCTTACACACTTTTGCACTTTTTATATACCTAACGAAATGGCCCGGCTGTGCGCTCGATGGCCGACACACATACTGTGCAATAAGATACTGGGTTCAGCTACGAGATTGCGCCTAGCGTGCGTTCGTAGACGTGATAAGCATTCGAGCCAAAGAGTGGAAGGTTCGTTTTGTGTGTTTTTTTCATGCTTTTTGTGGCGCCATAAGAAGGAGGGAAGAAGCCTGTCCCCGTGCAAAATTTAAAGAAAGTCTCAGTGCTTTGTCCGTTGGCCCGTATGGGCCGACACCTTACGATAATGTTGAGTGGAAATTTCCATGAACGCTATCGACGAGGGAAGATCGCACCAGGTTCTTCCATTTTTTTTTCACGAGAATTTCGGTCCGCATGCGAAGCTTCGCATGACTTGCTGCGCCACGCTGGCAGTGTGGTGAATTAAAGGAGGGCTTGTTGGAGACCGGAAGGAACACTGTGCTCCGTAGGTGTTCTCACCCTCGCGCTATACCACAAATCAATACCTTCGTTCCGTGAGTATATACGGGCGGCGCTGCATGTACTGGCTGCCAGGCGCTCCGAGTCTCCTATTTCAATCCGTGAGTTCTGTACATGCATGTTTAATTGTTTTGTTTTGTTCTTTGGTTGCTGTATTGTGTTGCTTAAATAGAAACCATGTACATGCACCCCGAATGCGCACAAGATTATGAGCCTCTGTCAGGCAATATGCCTTTAGCTCTTACTCCTGTTTCTGTGTAAGACACCAATGAACAAACTTCAAAAACTTGAAAAATACGATGCTCAAAATCAAAGGGCGGTGGAGCTGTTTTGGGAACACAACTTTGTTGAATTTGTGAATTTGGTCTTGGAAAACCATCCATAGATACTGATGAGCTACGTCGAAAAGAAGCAGGGTGTAATATAGAAAGGCAGAGATAAATAAACAGACAGGGAAGATAACGCAATGGGTAAAGGTAACGATAGACAAAATAATCAGTTGGTATGCATGAAAAATTATCATTTAGTGGTGTATTTGTGTCTGTGCGGCTTATGCGCGTCGAGAAACGGCTGTTATAGCTGTGGAAATAAATGTTTCTCCTCCTCCCAGCTCTTCAAAGCTTTGGCTTTGATAAGCACCCACAGCTCCGCTTCTCAAAGCTGCTTGCAATATAAGAGGCAAGCCTGAAATTTTTATCGACAGCGGAAGGGCCCTGACCTTAGTCTTACTCACAAATATTTTATTTGTTGGTTATTAGGGTTCATTATCATTTCTTTGCGTAAAAGACGCAAGCACTGTTAGCACGTGCGTCATATACACGGATTTAAGGTGTCCCCTTTTGTATTTCTCCTTCTTTGCACTTTTGAAAACTTCTTAGTGCATTTATGTTTCAGTATTTCATATTTTCTTGACCACCTTCATAAGGTAATTCGATTTTTTAATATAACATAGCAACGCTCCCCTACCGCATCTATGGTTCCTTGCCTCTGTTTCCTAACTTTTTAATTTTACCGCGTTTCGTATTTACTCGACCTTTTGAGGTCGATAGTGTATCTCAGCTAGTTTTCATTAATTATACCATTGAGTGGATGCCCATCTTATAAAACGAACCTTTGTACTCCTAGCATCTCTGTCGTTTGCATGCCTTCGGCATTTTCCACTGGCAGAGTTTCTGGCTTTATCCATTGTTTTAACTCGCAAGGCGTTTATAAGGCACAGCCGAACGGGAGGTCCTGCCGGAGTAGCAGAGGGTGTCACTCTGCACTAGTGCCACAAAAAGAGGTAGACTTCTGCGCGCGGTTGTTTGTGGACCTTGTTTCTCCACAGCAGTCCGTAGCTGAGGTGCCTTCGTTCTCCCATTATTGATACTGAACAATATTACTGAAGTTCTTTAGGCCTATCAGAGTTAGTATCACTGCGGTGCATTTTACCGGTTTCTCATGTCTGTTGTTTTTTAGGAAATGCAACGCGCGCATCTTCTTTCTTTTTATTGCGATACCAATGATATGGATAGTGTCGGCTGGTTTTTTTCCGCCCCCATCGCCGCCATCATGAACCGTATATGTATAAGTACCCTTTACCGCTGGCAGCACTCAGAGACGGCAGGCGCTTATAAGCGTTTCTTCATTACCAGCGCGATGGCCCGAGGAGCGGAATGGGCGGCCGCCTTTGCAACTGCAGAAGCGCTGTTCAAACTGAGAGTATCCATTGTGACAGCTTATTCGCGCTCGTTCGGTGTATATCTGTGCGTTCGTTTCGTGCGTGCTTCACTTGATAGTTCGCGCTCATCTTCTGTTTGTTGATTTAGCGGCCTCCCTTAGCTTTGTATGAGTAGCTTTTTGACACCCAACGTATAAAGCCCTTCGTACCAGCACGCGGTGCCCACGGGAGGCGCTCACTTCGCAAGTGCATGTTTGCAGCAATTAATATTGCTTCTGAAGCTGCGAGCCTCACTTCGTGTAGCATTACAGTTTCTTGCTCTCGCATTCATTGCTTCGCCCTTGCGGCGAAACTGTGACTTGTTTTTCCCTCACAGAGCAACGCGGCTGTCCCGCAATATCTGAGTGTGCGATCCACTGCCTGCTAGATAACGGCTTGTTCTCGGTGTGCAACATCAACCCTCCTTATTTCTGTTTTTGCTACTTCCTCCCCAACTCACGTGAGTATCTCTGCTGCACTAGTTCAGCGAACATATCGGTACGCAATAGTCAGACAGACAGACAGACAGACAGTGAACTCTAATCAATCCTGAGGAGCTGCTGTCAAGAATCCCTAGAGGGAGGCCGTTGTAACCGCTGACAGCTCCCACGTGGAGGACAGAACACCATGACCTTCAGTCCTTTTGTGGGCCCTCTGGATAGCCTGGGCTTGCTTTCGGAGCACCGTGCTTCTGACGGCCTCCTCCCATTCAGCTTCGCTGGAGAGAACGTCGTTAGGCAACGCGGGACATCGCTAGAGCATGTTAGCCACGGAACAAAAAGTTTCACTGCAGTCGGGACAGCCAGGGTCCACGTCAGAGTATAACCTACTGAGGAAGCCCCTGAACGGGAAAGAGCCCGTCTGCAACATTCGAAGAGTAACTCATTCGCCTCTGCTGAACTTCGGATAAGGAAGAGGGTAGAATCTCCTGCCAAGTTGGTAATGTTTAGTAATTTAATTGAATGTGAGAAGTGAGTCGTTCTGCTGAGCCTGTTCCTGCGCCTCCGGAGCTGCCAGACCGCCGCGGCGCGTGAGTTCTCGCGCACGGTCGTAAGCCAGCTCATTGATGTTTGGGAAGCCCTCAAGAACGTTCGTCCCTATGTGCGCGGAAGCACGTAATATAATGAGAAGCGGGGCAAGCCCTCTTCTCTAGCATGGAGGCCGCTTCTCGAGCGAGGTTACCCATTTCGAATGCCCTAATTTTGTCTCGCGAATCGAGGTAAGCGTAGAAACGCTCCTGATCACACAAGGCGAGCACAAGCGCGATTTGATCGGCTACACCCGGGGTGGTCGCCCTTACCGAGGCTGATGAGCGAAGCACCCCCTGTCCGTCTATCACTGACAACGCGAATGTTCTACTGTTCCCGCACCGCGCCACATCTACTAATACCGCAGAGTCTATGTCATCCCTAACTCTCTTCAAGATGGCTCGTGCACGGGCTTTACGCCCACCCTCAGTATGCAATGGATGTACGTTTCGCGGGAGGGGCCCCACCATGTAGGTTGCCCTCGTTTCCCGTGTCACTGGTAACCGTCGTTCCTCCATTATCCTAGCAGCCATGCCAAATTCGTCTAGGATCCGCCTGCCCGCTTGGGTCGACGACAGGCTAACCACCTGGACCCCCTGCGCCTCTGTATTAGGAGTTTTAAATGCGAAGCATTTCTTAGCGAACTCCGGCGACTTTGAGCATATCTATCTATCTATCTATCTATCTATCTATCTATCTATCTATCTATCTATCTATCTATCTATCTATCTATCTATCTATCTATCTATCTATCTGACTACTACTTTGTGCTCTCCTGGCCGTTTCGTTAATGCGATTGTATACAAAAATTGGGATGTCACAACATAGCTCCATGACTAACATAAATGAGAGGTCATCACATCAAAATCATCACATGCATATCATGAGCGGCATGATTTACATGGCATGGCCTTGGTGCTCTCCTGGCCGTTTCGTTAATGGGATGTATACAAAAATTGGTATGCCACAACATGACTGCATGACGAACATAATTTACAGGTAGAGATAAAAAACGAGCGGAATGGATAAGAGAACAGATAGTAGGAGCCGATATTATCTTATCAATTAAAAGAAAGAAGTGGACCTGGGCAGGACATGTCATGAGGAGGAAAGATAACAGGTGGACAGTAAGAGCGACGGAATGGATACCAAGAGATGGAAAAGGAAACAGAGGTAGGCAAAAGGTTAGACGGAGCGATGAAATTAAAAAGTTTGCGGGTATAAATTGGAACCAACTCGCTCAGGATAGGGTGGATTGGAAATCGTTGGGAGAGGCCTTCGTCCTGCAGTGGACCTCAACAGGCTGATGATGATGATGATGATGATGATGATGAACATGAAAATCATGACATGCATGTGATGAGCGGCATTATTTACATGCCGCTGTGTCGGTGCTCTCCTGACCGTTTCGTTAAAGGGATGTATGCGAAAATTGGTGTGTCACAACATGACTGCATGACGAACATAAATGACAGGTCATAACAGAAAAATCATGACATGCATGCCATGAGCCTCATGATTTACATGCCACGGTCTTGGTGCTCTCCTGACCTTTTTGATAACTTCATATGTACCAAAATTGGTATAGCGAGACAACAATGCAGATTCAGTTTATGTTCCTGATGCGTGCTTCGCATTTCCTTGACTCCTACTGCACGTGGGATCTGACATTTTTTTATTGAATGAGCGTTCGTACGGTACAATTACTCTGCCTTATTTTCCTTAAAGTAATTCTTCCTTCCTTCCATATGCTGTGTTCGTGTGATGCCGTCTGTGACTGGTCTTTTCGTGATGCTGCTTACGATTAAGACATACCAATTCGACCAGCATGGTACACTTTACTATACCTAACGCCGTGAGGACATAGGCAATATATTTCTCCGGGATATGTGAAAAAAGGCACTCGTTAAGGCCAAAGTTCACCAGGCCTCTTTGGAAGGTGTCCCCAAGTGATCTCGACGTCCGCAGGTATGGCAAGCTGCAAAATGTACAGTAGTTATCTATTGGCCCAACAGATGGCGGGGGCGTACCATATCAGACCAGCAATGTGGATGGTTGTTGATCGTCAAAGGTAATTAGTAATAGATAATTTTTTGCTGGTTAAATATAATATAATAGTCGAAAGTGCGAAATTCTACCTCTCAAAGGCAAAGCCTTTGTTGTTGGCGAGCCAAGACTCTTCGAATTAATATGGTTTAAGATGTGCTTGAATTTAAAAAAAATTTATGAAGGCGGATGAAGCAACGTTAATGTATATTAAAATAACACAAAGCGAGTTAGCGTGTAATAAATTGAACTGGACAGAGTAAGTTGGGTCAGAAGGAAAAAAAGATGGGTAAGTTGTATGAAATCAACTTACTGTGGATTAAGACGGATTAAGGGGCATTAAATTAATTTCATTGGATCAATGTGCATTAGTTTTGATTAGGGCACATTAGGGTCGAATGATATAGATTGGTTTGACCTGAGTTGGACTATAGGAAATTGACGTGGATTCAGGCGTATTACCGCGAATACAGCATTCTTGATTTGCCGTTTTGTTGCCTCCTTGAAACGGGGGATGTCGAGTTTTCAAGCTGTCTCAATACATCTTTTTTTCCCGGTCGCAACCAATTGCTGTAAAACTCAAGGCGGTAAATAAACTCAACTGAACTTAGCTCAGCTCTACTCAGCTCAACTCAATTCAACTCAATTAGAACGGATGAACGTGAACTAAGGAGGAACATGGTGCGTTATGGCAGGATAGGGCTTGTGAACGCAACGACAAGAGAGGTCCTATGAATCCTACTGGTATCCTTCGCTTCAGCTTAAGCGGCATGCGGAATCTGATTCTCGGAAGACTCCAGATTTTCCCGCCGGCTCTGCCATTCCAAATCATGAGTTTCTGCTTGCATTACCGCTACCAATTACCCAGGCAGCGCGCAACGTAGGGCCGATATTGGTTTTATGGCGGCAAACTTCGCCCCATCCACGCCCTAACGTTGCCGACAGCAAGCCAGTATCGGCTAAGCCGCCGTGAGCGACTGGCAACGTCGGCCTACTATAGCCGCTGCCCCGCCGATATCGGCAGGCCGTCGACTGTAATCGGCAACATGGGCCCGCATATGCCGCGTTACTGCCGACATCGGCTGAGGCGATGGCTTTCAACGGTAACTATGGCGCCGATTTTGCCTTTCTACAGACAATATGGGCTGGTCGACGCCATTTGTCGGCAACAGTGTGCCAAGTGTGCCACCTTAGAGCCCCCGTCGGCTGAGCCGATAACTATCTCCGGCAAATATGGCGCCGATTTTGCCGCTCATCAGCATCGCCTGAGGAATGGCGAAATTGGCGCGATATTTGCCCAGAAAGATTATTTCACAGGAAACATTGAGTCATTTCTGCTGTCCTGGAGGCAACGTCGACTACGCCGCAGCCTTTCATGGTTGATATCGGCCGGGCCTCTTTGGACGCCTGCTGTATATAACAATTGAGATCCGATCGAGACTAGCATGACCGCAATTCACTTGAGAGATTCGACGTAGGAATGAGATGTTGAGCTTCATATATTCATGTATACGCGTTTCAGTGCCGGAACATAGCGCACGTGCGTTTTGAGCAGCATATATGACATTCTGTTCGCGCGCATTGTTTTTCATAAACAAGGCACACAAAAGACATGCATATAAACTATTGATATATACATCTATAGGCTGTTTTGCGGGAACGTTGCGAAACAGGCTGGCGCAACAGCTAACATTAGCCAGAAGGATCGACAAGCATGGTGGAAAATTATCTGACAGCGCATGTCAGAAAATTTAAAATAATAGAAATTGAACTAGATCGTGCATACATCGATGGGTATAACCACCACTCACATGTTCAAACAAAGATAAACAGTTGCAAGCGGCACTATACTATTGACATTTAGCAACCTATGGAAGGAAAGGGCATATGGAGGTAACAGCACAACAGCGAGTGGACAAAAAGGTCTAGCGCAGACTTTATGGTGCGCTGAAGCGGAGATAAACTCGCCACCGGCGTTATACTACTGATATTTAGCAACCTATGCAAAAGAACAGTATACGGAGCTAACAGCGCGACAGCGAGGAGGCAATACTGATCTAGTGCTAACTCTATATTCAGAGGACCATGAAATACATAGATCCATTTGTATTGCAAATTCAAATGAAGTGCTCTTGTCAAGACCACGACATTTGCGAAAAAAGCAAAAACGAAAAATACGAAGCAATCATATGGCAAGCATTTCTCATCTAAAAGGTGGCAAACAAATGCACACACCAATAATTGATATAGAGAGAGCTTTTCTGGTGAGTTCTACTAGAGTGTGTGTGATCACACAGTGTTCTTGTTCGTATTTTGTGCGTTTTGTGCGATCTGCGTATTTTATGGTATATAAAAGCAGCACTGAAAAAAAATCGGTTGAAAATCAAAGCTCTCTTCTGTTCCCTAGTTTCTTCATATGTTTGTGCAGGGTTACAGTATAAACCAACCGTCCTAAGTCAAGCTTTTTTGAAGGAAACATAGCGCTAGAACACACGGACAAGGAAGACAACGACACGAGCGCTCACTTTCAACTCATGGTTTATTGCCGGAAAGCACGGTATTTATGAACACGCACACAAAAATCCCCCGTCATCACACATGGAAACCAGCAGCATCTAGAAAATCCAATTCACTTTGCGTCAAAGCAACAGAAGGGCTACTAACGCAACTATCACCTGCTTTTGATATCAGTATAGCTTCGACAATTTCTCTGGTACCTTTATCAGCACTTCTGTACTCAACCACACAATCATAAAGAAGAGGCTGTCAACCACAATTGTTGCAATGAATAGAGACATGTCCATCTAGATAGCGACCTACTTTTAAATGCGAAGCATTCCTTAGCGAACTTCGGCGAGTTTGAGCGTATGTATCTATCTATCTATCTATCTATCTATCTATCTATCTATCTATCTATCTATCTATCTATCTATCTATCTATCTATCTATCTATCTAGCCGCCTACGATTTTGTGCTCTCCTGGCCGTTTCGCTAATCGTATGTTTACGAAAATTGGTATGCCACATCATGACTACATGACGAACATAAATGACAGGTCAAAACATGAAAAGCATTACATGCATGTCACGAGCGACATGATTTACATGCCACGGTCTTGGTGCTCTCCTGGCCGTTTCGCTAATCGGTTGTTTACGAAAACTGGTATGCCACATCATGACTACGTGTCGAACATAAATGACAGGTCATAACATGAAAATCATGACATCCATGTCATAAGCGGCATGATTTACATGCCATGGTCTTGGTGCTCTCCTGGCCGTTTCGCTAATCGGATGTTTACGAATATTGGTATGCCACATCATGACTACATGGCGAACATAAATGAGAGGTCATAACATGACAATCATGACATGCATGTCATGAGCGGCATGATTTACATGCCATGATCTTGGTGCTCACCTGGCCGTTTTGCTAATCGGATATTTACGAATATTGGTATGCCACATCATGACTGCATGACGAACACAAATGACAGGTCATAACATGAAAATCATGATATGCATGTCATGAGCGGCATGATTTACATGCCATGGTCTTAGGGCTCTCCTGGCCGTTTCGTTAATGGGATGTATACGAAAATTGGTATGCCATGACATGACTGCATGGCGAACATGACTGACAGGTCACAACATGAAAATCATGATATGCATGTCATGGGCGACATGATTTACATGCCACGCGTTTCGTTAACGGGATGTATACGAAAATTGGCATGCCATAAGATGACTGCATCATGAACGTAAATTACAGGTCATAACTTGAAAATCATGACATGCATGTCATGAGCGACATGATTTACATGCCACGGTCTTGGTGCTCTCTTGGCCGTTTCGTTAGTGGGATGTGTAGGAAAATTGGTATGCAACAATATGACTGCATGACGAACATAAATGACAGGTCATAACATGAAAAGCATAACATGCATGTCATGGGCGGCATGATTTACATGCCAGGCGTTTCGTTAATGGGATGTATACCAAAATTGCTATGGCACAACACGACAGCATGACGAACGTAAATGACAGGTCATAACATTAAAATCATGACACGCGTGTCATGACCGGCATGATTTACATGCCATGGTCCTGGCGCTATACTGCCGTTTCGTTAATGGGATGTATGGGCTCCGTCTACTGACCAGAGGGCGCTACGCAGCTCTCGTCGGACGGCTCAGTCGCGCACGGTAGAAATCAAGGCGACAGCGACGCGCGCGTTTCTTCGCTGCTTTCCGGGCGTGCTGCGAATCACACGAACGCTCGCGGCGTCGCCCTTTGGAACAGTTTGCCGCAGGTTTGGAGCGCGCGCCTCAAAGGAAATAAAACGAAAGAAGGTGGGACGGGCGGTCACTGCTGCTATAGAGTTGGAGACGCGCATCGCGTTCGCGTATTTACCTGTCACACTCTGCCCAATTGTGCTTCTCTCCGCCAGGCAGTGCATTCTGGCGCTGATGTCGCACATGGAAAACTCGACTGCACGGAGCCTATACGAAAATTGGTTTGGCACAACACGACTGCATGACGATCATAAATGACAGGTCATAACATGAAAATCGTGACATGCATGTCATTAGTGGCATGATCTACATGCCACTCGTTTCGTTAAAGGGTTGTATACCAAAATTGCTATGGCACAACATGACTGCATGACGAACGTAAATGACAAGTCATAACGTGAGAATCATGACATACGTGTATGAGCGGCATGATTTACATGCCACAGTCATGGTGCTCTTGCGGCCGTTTCGTTAACTTCATATGTACCAAACTCGGTATAGCGAGACAACAATGAAAATCCATTTTACGTTCCTTATGCGTGCTTCGCATTTCCTTGATTCCCACTGCACGTGGGATCTGCCAATTTTTTTGCTTATGTTCTTTTAATCTCTTGCTCAAGCACCTTCCAGTCTGTCCGATATATACCTTACCACAAGAAAACGGAAACCGATAAACAAACTTCTTTGTACATGACACAAAATGGGACTGATGATTCTTTTTACAGCATACCTGTTTCTTGGCAAACGGATCTGTAGCTTTGCATATGCTGAGGAATTTTTCCGGGGCAGAAAATATGACATCAATATTAGCCTTGCGTCCAACTTTCTTCAGTGCATGCGACATGTGGTTTATATATGGCACAACAACCTTTTTCTTGTTATTAAAAGTAGCTACGTACGTTGCATGTTCTTTATTCAACTTGTTGAAGGAACTTTCTGCTACTGAGACAAGTACATGATTAGGATATCCGGCTTGCGAAAGGCGCTCTGTCTGTTTGTTGAAGCTATTCAGCATTTTGTGATGACATGATTTTCGAAGTGCATTGTTAAGGCATAAGTTAACAATGGCCCGCTTGACAAGTTTGGAATGTGATGAGTGATATGGAAGCCACATTGTCTTGTCACGAGGATGACAATCACCCTTACACAAACAGCCTCTAAGCGTATGTTCATGGGAAACTTCGGAGTCTCTGAAACTCGCAGCTTCTTCAACAAGAGGCAATGCTTTCACGCATCACGGTGACCTCGTTGTTTCAATGTAGGACTTGTTTAAATGCCTCGATTACGGCCTACTGCACTTCTTTTTCGGCCGTTTCGACGCTTATACCTGTAAGTAGCTGCCGCTTCTTCCGAAAACCGAAGACATTATTATCCGGAATTAAAAAATAAGAAAAATTGCTGCAACGCACATTGTAAAAAATTGAGCAGCACTCTCCTTACCGGCAAATTAAGGGTAACCAAACGTGCACGTGTTCTTTCTTTTATTCCTTTTTCCGCTTGTCACAACACATAACTACCACCATATCAAAGCTGTGGCTGAAGGCTCAAAGTGGCAAGCCTTCAGGCGAGAGTCTGGGATGCGGGGCTGAAAGCTGTACAGGCTCGTATTTGTTCGAATCATTTTCATCTGCACAGCCTGCACGTAAGTCAAACCGAAGCGCGCAGAATGGGCTAGCGAGCTGGTGCCAGCTTCGAGAGGCGTTTGCCGAAGCCTTGGGCCACAACGAAATGGAGGTGTGCGGAGACAAACACAGGCCAGTAAGAGAGAGAGAGAGAGACTTTATTGATGAACCGGAGATGTTAGCCTGGTTAATGGCCTGGCTTGCTACTCCAGGTACTTAGCGGTGATTATGATATTTACAGTGATCACATCTAACATAACACGTACATACGGTCACACTTACTCACACACTCATATATACATATATACACTATAACTCAGTTTACAGCGTTTCATTGAGGCATGTTGCCCGTAGAAACGCTATCAGCGCCTTGGTGCTACGTAGTGCGCAGGCGCTGTCTTGCCACGGGCCTAGGAGATGCCGCAGCTCCAAGGTCGTACCGTGTGGCAAGTGAAGCGCTGCCTTCAGAGTCTTTCTATCCGACTCGTAGCGCTGGCAGTTGCACAGGACGTGTTCAATGTCCTCTCGTGTGTTGCATGTGGAGCACAATGGAGAATCAGACTGTTGTATTTTGTGCATATAATCTCTCGTGTATGCTACATTAAGTCTTAATCGGTGAAGGCACGCTTCATCTCGCCTGGCTAAACCTTGTGGTACGTGGAAGCTGCAGGCTGGGTCAATGGCGTGTAGTGGTCCATACTGATGTCCTGGATCACACCAGAAGTGTCGCTGCTGATTCCAGGCAAATGTCGATACCATAGTCGCCGCATCGTTTCTTGAAAGGGGTATGGCTGTTAGTGGCGTTGTAGTTCCATGGGCTGTTCTGGCAGCACTGTCGGCCCGAACGTTTCCTTGTATTCCACAGTGGGCTGGTAACCACTGGAATACAACGCGGTGATTAAGTTCATGAGCATTATTGCCTAGCCGCTTGATGTCCAAAACTAGTTGTTCTTGGGCTCGTGGTGACTTCAGGGACTGCAGCGCCGCTCGCGAATCAGAGAAGATTACCCAGGAATCAGGTGTCTGAGCTACGTTGTAAATAAGCGCTCTCCGCAGCGCAGCCAGCTCTGTAGCTGTGGCAGATGTGCGGTGACCCAAGGTGGCAGAAATTGACATGTTTGCCGACGGGATCCACAGACCTATTGCCGATGATGTATCCGTAACAGAGCCATCAGTGTAAATGTGGCGGCAGGATCTGTAGTTGGCGTTAATATGCTCCAGGGCGAAATATTTCAGTGCTGGAGCTGGCGTGTTACTTTTACTCTTGATGCCCGATACAGTCGTGACTATGGCCCAAGAGGGTAGTTTCCATGGCGGCGTTGTCGGAATTGATGGCTTTTCGTACATCAGCGGGAGAAGGGTCTGTACTTCGGATGTGGTGGCTGATGCAAGCGGATGGTTGTGAACCCTAGCAGGAAAACGCACACAGGCTCGAAGAAACTCTTGCTTCAGTAGCAGTGGCACCGAAAGTCGCCGGCTTTCTGTAAGGGTTCCTACGATCGAAGTCTTTTTAGGTAGGCCGAGGCATATCCTCAGCGCTTTAGCTTGCATACTGGTAAGCGCCTGGATACTAGACTTGGAAAGTCCCTGTAGCGCAGGGAAGCTGTACCGCAAGAGACCTTCGCAAAGAGCAGTGTACATTCGCAGCAGAGCAGCCACAGAGCAGCCACCAGCATTGCTGGACATCATACGAAAAATATTTGCGTATGATTCCAGTTTAGCCTTCAGTGTTCTTGTATGAGGCGACCACGTCAAGGATCTGTCGAATGTGACCCCCAGAAACTTGTGGCTTGGTACATATGGGATGTGAGATCCTGCCACCTTTAACTTATAGCGCGACATACCCCGTTTAGTGAACGCTATGGCGGCGCACTTCTCAGGTGACATGATTAGTCCGCGGTTTCGTAAAAACGTCTGAATGGAGATAATTGCCTTCTGTAATCTTGCACGTCGATTTCGACCACAGCACCATATGCAGATGTCGTCTGCGTACAAGGAAATCTCGACCGTTGCCGGAATACACTTCTCCAGGCCGATGAGAGCGATGTTAAATAAGGTCGGGCTCAATACTCCGCCTTGCGGAACTCCTCGAACAACTGTGTGAAGAGTTGTGTCACCATCTTTTGTAGACATGTACACCGAGCGGTCAGATAGATAGTCCATTATCCAGTGGTACATGCGGCCACTGACTCCTACAGACCTTAGAGCCTGTAAGATCGGCTCGTGTAGGACATTGTCAAATGCGCCCTTTATGTCCAGGAAAACGGCAACAGTGATGTTGTGCGCAAGCTTGTTCATTTTAACGCAGTTGGCAAGGCTTATGACATTGTCTATGCTGCCTCGACCCTTTCTGAAACCCGACATCTGTGGGGGATAAGCGTCAGCGCTCACCAGCAACCAGTCCAGTCGCATCAGCACCATCTTTTCCATAAGCTTTCCCACACAGCTTAGAAGAGCTATAGGGCGATAAGAGCTGATATCGGTAGGAGGCTTTCCAGGTTTTAGGACAGGAATGATTCTGGCCTGTTTCCAGCTTGGTTCAAGTCGGCCCTTCCTCCAGCTGGTATTGAAGATGTCAAGGAGTTGCGTCTTCGCCTTTTCACCCAGATGGGACAGGTCGGCATAGCTGATAGAGTCGGGTCCAGGGGACGAAGCTTTGTTTACCGACGCCAGAGCACCAATTAATTCCACGAATGTGAAAGGTTCGTCTGTCACAGCTGTACAGTCTGTTGTGGCATCGATAACGGCTTGTGCTGACTGTAATATAGTTGCAGACGTAACAGCAGTTACCTTTGCGCAGAAAGCTTCCGCCATGTCCAGCTCGCTGACTTTACGGAACAGTGCGACAGAACTGAAAGGCTGTTTTTGAGCTGGCGGGATTCTCAGGCTGCGCGCTATGTTCCATATCCTTGACAGAGGTTTTCTGGGATCAAGTTTGGAGCAGAAGGCGCGCCACTGTCTCCTGTCCAGCTTGTCGAGGTGACGTTGAATGTGGCGTTGCATTCGCCTAGCTTCGCTAATGTCTTCTCTAGACAATGTCTTACGGGCGCGCCTCTCAGATCTACGGCGCATTGCTCGAAGCCTCTCGTACTCTATGTCAATCGTCGTACGCTTTCCAGGCAGCTTTAGATATTTCGTACTACTGCGTTTTGTTTGGCTTAGCGCGCCTATGAATTCCTCATACGTCATATCTGATGTATCCGAGTGTTCCAGTGTGGCCCTGTATATTTCACAGTCAGTACAGCGAAGCGCCCGGGCTTTTGAATACTGCATGGGGCCCAGAGCGATGTAAGTTGGTATATGATCGCTTCCATGACTTTCTACGTCTGGAAACCACGTAGCCATAGACGCAAAGCTAGAGGAGACCAGAGTGATGTCGAGCGCACTGGATCGATTTCCTTTGAAGAAAGTCGGCTGACCATTGTTGAGAACTACGAGATCATTTTTATGGGCGAGATCAAGTAGACATCGGCCGCGTTGAGTCGATCTCGTACCTCCCCAGGCTGGATGATGCGCATTGAAGTCCCCCGTCAGAACATGGGGTTCAGGAGTTGTATCAAGTATAGCTTGCAATTTTTTCACATCAAATTTTACTCCAGGTGGTATGTACGCCGCAATCACCGTGAATGTGAGACTGTTCCACTTCATTGTTGCTGCAGCGTATTCATTCGAAGCGTCAGGTGGTACAGCATGGATGTTAAATATCAGATCATTGCGAATGGCCAAGAGAACCCTGCTGGTGTATCCGGAAAGGCGAATTCCAGTGCGCACACGGGACTCCGAAATGGCAATCACTGGAAAGCGGTGCTTACTAACAAACTGCCTGAAGTCAGACAGACGACAGCGAAGGCTGCAGGCATTCCATTGAAATATGGTGGCCTTGTTCCGGACGTTTGTTAAGGTCGTAGATTGGGCTGTCAGCGCCATCTTTCTATCACAGGTGAAAGAAAGTCAAGCAGCGTCAAGATGACCTTTGCAATGGGAGAGGACATTGGGGCAAGTTGCGAGCAGCGTCGACAAGAGCAGACAGCAGTGAATATGTGATTGAGCTATCTTGTCGGGTGCTACGCTCTCGTTGTCCGCGCCATGAAACTGACGGTCCCCTTCTCTCTGATGAACCAGCGGTGGTCGTGCTCTCCTGGACTCTCACGCCCGAGCCTTGGGTTGACTCCTTAGCTCCACTGACGCACGGAGAGAGGGGCAGATTACGAGTAGGCAGAGATGGGGATTGCTCCGTGTCTTCAATTCGCGGAGGATTTTCGGGAGCTGTTTTGCAAGCATCTTTATAAGACACTGTCGTCCCGTCGTTGCTACCCCTGCTGGCAGCTTTTCGTTTCTCGTATATGGCGGCCTTTGCGGATATGTATCCTACGTTATGATTCATCTTGTAGTTGTGTATTTCCTTCTCTTTGCGGAGTACACGACATCGAGATGATGTAGATTCATGCTGTTTCTTGCAGTTAGGGCGCTGCAGCTGCTCGGTTGCACAGGACGATCGGTCGTGATTGCCACCGCAGCGTGGGCACCGCACTGCCAGCCGACAGGCACCAGCTACGTGTCCAAAGCGCTGGCACTTGGAGCACTGCCTTGGGCACTCGATGTACTTGAACACTCGGTAACGTGTGTAGCCCAGGACGATATACTCAGGAGCAGTTTCAGTTGCAAATACGATACGGACATTTCCCGACGTTCCCAGTCGCCGTACTGATTTCACAGGAGCCCTTTGAAGGAGTGCCGAGAAAATGTCCTGCTGATCAAGGTCCACAGAAACACCCTTGATGACGCCTACCCCACAGTTGTTAGGCCGTGGTTCGTAAGCCTGAAGAGCGATTTCTCCAATATTTGTAACCTTCAGAAGGCGTTCAGAGGCTTCTACACTACGTGTATCCACAGCCAGGAGGTTCAAGCGCTCGTTCGGTCGTACTTGCAGCACGCCGTCTGGCGCAACCGCCTCAAAGGCTGCCTTCAATCGGAGAGGATTAAAGCGTGTGACAATATGCTCAGGGTTTCGCGGTTTGAATATGACTGTCAGATTGGACTTTGGCACATTTTCAGCGGGTACAGAGTTTAAGGGCAAGTGCAGTCTTTTCGACCCTCGGCACCGCTTAGGAGGCGGTATGACACTGCGCTTTTCAGAGTCATCGGATGAGTTTGCAGTAGCGTCCATGTAGGTGATGGTGGCGGAAGAATCAGACATGTCAGAAAAGTCATCCTGACCGTCAGGTAGGCTGACGTCAAGGCAAGAGATGCGCTTACTCGGAGAAACTTGAGCGGGAAGAAGCGAACTCTCTGCAGGTGACTTAGAGCTGTGGTTTATGACAGCACCAGGTGGCATCCCAGTACCGGAGCTTGTCCCGCAGCTTGCGGACGCAGGCATCTGCAGATGTTGATCTGGCCGGATCTCTGGAACTTGCACAGGGTGCGGTCCCGAGGGCACCGCACCCGCCGCGGGGAGCATTCCCGAAGGCCCGAAGATCAGTGTACACGTGGAGAAGCGGCGTTGTACAGAAATAAAACAAAACCGAAGACAGGCAGTCGAAGCAGCACAGCCGCAACGCAACTTCTTCTTCTTCTTCACCACACAGGCCAGTAAAGTGCCCACCTACATCACTAGCGTTGCGCCATTAGATCAAGCTTCACAGTTTTAGGGGCGAAGCTCCTTAGGGCGTGGGTCTGTACATGCCATGGTGTTCGTTGGTGATGTACGTAGCCACGTCTACTTCTATAAAAAAAAATTTCCGAAAGTTGTGTCCTCTGCCTGGATTCGAACCGAGGCTCTCGGCGTGGCAGTCGAGCGTTCTACCACTGAGCTACGACTGTTTTTTTTTCTTTCATACATGGTATTTATTACAGTGCGCTAAGAAATTCGCAAATTGCATAAGGCGCTGTTGCAGTGACCCAGCGACAATAATCGCACAAGCAATCCAAATGACAATGTCAGCCTAAAATACACATTCACTGACGGGATGCAACTGAGCTACGACTGTGGTTGAAAAATTATCGCTAAAAGACCTAAACAGGTATAATGTCTCCCGCGGAATCGCATTAACAAACGTAATGTTACGTTGAAAAATAGTAATACACCGCTACACGACGCGAAAATGGATTGTATAACGAGATCGAGGCATCATTTGAAAGAACACAGAGCTGCTTGCTTTGTAGCTTTGAACCCATTACGGAGGCACTGGTAATTATGGCGTAGTGGGTACTTCCCTACTTGGCAAAATGATAAGTTATGGCGCAGGAGATACCTACCACTTCTACTTGCACTAGTTTCCTCAAGCGTTTAAAGTGGCCTCTAAGAAAGTAGCTCCTCCTGCTTACGCTGTCACTGTCCTGCAGTTCCGCGCAGGCCTGGCTCTAGCACAGCATATCCCCCTTAAACGCGAGATCCTAGCGTACGAATACAGTGTTTCTCATGCCTTTACATGATGATCGACTGGGCGATTTACGCGAAACATTCACGGTTTACCGATGATTCCCTCCGGAGCTTCGCCCACTCATCATCATTCACCCCGTGGATATGCTGTGATTTTTTTCTTTTATCTTCAGGGTTGCCACTGTAGGGGCGCCGTAAAGCCCGCGTGTCTTAAAGGAAGAAAGGACTGCCGTTTGTCATAGCTTGCGATTTAAATGTTAACATAGCAAGTACACAGACACACATCCAACTTACTAAGCTGTTGCGGGTATTCAACAGCAGCTGTCGAGGTGCCAAGAAAGCGTGCTACTACTAGGTTACGACGGATCCCCCCTCGTGGGTATATTGAGTAAGTGAACCTATTGCACCAGCTTTTGTAATCGTTGAGCTTGTGGAACGTGAATTGTGGTTGTAATGTGTGATAAGCACTATCGCAGCAAAACATATGATCTGCTACCGCCTTGTATGCATTTGTGCCACTTTGCTCGATTCGTCAGGAACCATACGAAGCAGGAATAGACGACGTCAGGAATAAGACGTTGATGTTAGCACATCAACCCACTATATAGTGCATTTTTGTTCGGCAAAACAGACGTGTATGCTTTGGAAGAACGTGAGTGCCAACGTTACGTCGTAACATTATTCACCCGAGAGTTGCCACGGTGATGTCGACATTCCTGCTTAGCCCACGTTATAAGCATACGTATGAGTGGGTCGTCATGCGCTTGGTACAGACACATTTATCTTACTCGTAACACTTAGCTGAATATCAAAGAATTCCTTATGGGACATGTCCTCAATGACTGCTCCGCATGACACCAGTTCCTACAATGCGTGGGATCTGCAGGTTTTGTCGTTTATTTAGCTCCCACTCTAAGAGGTAAAATCTCTTGGCTTAGCATGAAATTCTTGCACGCTCCTAGGCGTGTGATAGTATAGCTGCGAAGCTACAGGTGCCGGCCAATGCAGTCTTCCAGCGTTTTATTTGGAAAGTTTTGTCGTAAAGGCAAATGACTGCATCCATTTTGTTCAAATGTATTCAGGCTCCTCTGTCTAGATGCGTAAGGTAATCACCCCCACTTCAATAAAAGCTGTGAGCGTACTTGCAAAAAGTACTTGCAGTTAAACAGGGAACCCAATTTGACTACTTGCAATACTACCAATGCTCCTACGTATGGGCCGAAAAAAAGAAAACGTTCTCTTGCGGGACACATATAAAGTTCTCTGTCTGGGGAGGTCTAGTGGGAGTGTTATCACTTGGCAGCCTGGATTTAGGAATAGTATGTCCGATATCAGGACAGACTGGAGTATCTCGTTGCGAACAACTGAACGTGCGAAATTTTAGGAATATGTCCATGAACATTAAAAGAAGCGAGGGAATAATGCACATGTGGGGCTTCAGCACATGCCGAATTGGCCTAAACGTACTTATAATTATTCTGCATCACATCATTTTAAAATCACCTGAGCGCTTGTCCAGCAGCAATAAAATATTGATGCTGTAACAGAAGAGCAAAAGCTTTGCTTGGACGAAGAAATAATAATAGTGATAACGCTATAGTGTTCAAATGGGTACAGTGTGCTCTTTCAAATAACTGCTAATTCTCTTTGAAAAAGTCACAGTTCGCCGCAAGTGCGAAGCAATGAATGCGATAGCAAGAAACTGTAATGATATACGAAGTGTGGCTCCCAGCTTCAGGAGCAATATTAATTGTAGCAAACATGCACTTGCTAAGTGGGCGCCTCCCGTGGGCAGCGTGTGCTGGTACGAAGGGCTTTATACGTTGCGTGTCACAAAGCTACGCATACAAAGCTAGGGGAGGCGGCTAAATGAACAAACAGAAGATGAGCGCGAACTATCAAGTGAAGCACGCACGAAACGAACGCAGAGATATACACCGAACGAGGGCGAATAAGCTGCCACAATGGATACTCCCAGTTTGAACAGCGCTCCTGTTGCAAAGGCGGCGGAAGCAGAGAAGTAAACTATCGTGCTTCAAGTGTCGAGCTGTGACACTTGATAGTTCGCGCTCATCTTCTGCTTGTTCGTTTAGCGGCGTCCCTTGAGCTCGAGTGACCTGATTGAATTATTGATTGATTGATTGTGGTTCGGTTAGGAAAGGACGCTAATTTCTGCAGCCCATGTAGGGAGCACGCCTAAGCGCCCGTGGGGATGGGGGAAAGGCAGTGAAAGAGATAGAGAGGAGAGAAAGGCCGTAGTGAAGGGCTCCTTAAATTTAGACCACCTCAGGTTCTTTAACGTGCACTGACAACGCACAGTACACGGGCCTCTGGCATTTTCGCCTCCATCGAAAATACGACCGCCGCGGCCGGGAGCGAACCCGTGCATTTTGGGTGGCAGCCGAGTACCGTAACCACTACACTACCGCCGCGGACCGAGTGACTTTCGTACGCTCCCGTATCATTAGCGCGGACATCACGGTCAAAGCGTGAAACATCCCTGACCACGAGACAACCGCGCGAGCAGACAGCGGAAGGGCAAGGCCCTGCGCAAATAGAAGAAGCGAGCGAGCTGGCCGACGCTGCGCCAGCTGCGCTCCTCGCGCCATCTCGCTGGTAATGAATTAGCGCATATAAGCGCCTGCCGTCTCCGAGTCCTGCCAGGGGTAGAGGGCGTGTATATAAGGCTCGCCGTTAGCTCCTGAACGATGTGCTCTTCGTGGCGTAGTGGTTAGCTCCACGCGCTGCGTAGCGAGAGGTTCCTGGTTCGATTCCGCGCTGCGGAAGCATTAATCTGACTTATTTTTCTTTGGGACTTTCATATATATATATATATATATATATATATATATATATATATATATATAGATAGATAGATATACAGTAGAACCCCGCTGATACGTTTTTCACGGGACCGTAGAAAATAAACGTAACAGCCGGGAAACGTAAGAGACGGGAAAAATCGAAAAATGAGAGAAGTGGTGATTTGCACACAATTTTATTTCAGTGCTAGCGCTTTCAGTGCGCGAATCTGTACATTCGGCTACGATTTCGTCGACAGAGAAAACGTCGGAGTGACAACGGCATCATCGATGGAAACGTAATCACTGTACGCGATTCCGTCATAAACAGTTTGCACAACTTTGTCATAATTTTGCTGGCGGAAGCCGGAAAGGTAATGGGCGTCGCCCATTGTGCAGTTAATAGAGTCAAGCCAAGTCAAGCTACGTGAAAAGTCGATATTGCCGTCGGCATGGCCGCTTGGAGTGTCGATTTGCAACGTAACATACGGGAATGTTCCCCCCACACTGCGACGTAACAGCGGGGTTCTGCTATATATATATATATATATATATATATATATATATATATATATATATATATATATATATATACACGGTTATGTCGCATGGGTTTTCTGTTTTTGCGAAATACTGTGAGAACATGTAGCCGCGTTAGTAACTAACATATTCTACTATCTGTTATGACATAACCGACCGACGGTCTCCGCTAAAGGCAACTCATAAGAAACGGAGAAAATAGATAGATAGATCCATGGCGAAATTAACATCACAAGTGCAATAAGAAATACACATTACTCCTTGATTACTCCTTTCCTTAAGACACAAGCCGTACACTACTAACCTATACACAAATCTTCAAGCTGGCCGATGAAAATCGGATCACGAATTAACACTTCCTGTAAGAATGTACACGATACTATGGCTTCACCACCACAAGAGATAGTTTGTGTGTTTTTTCTGGGGTGTATGTTTCCGTGTTTGTGCCGGTGAAAATAGATATGTGTGTATGTATCTCTGTGCCTGCTACCTCCGTGATGCCTATCTCTTTCCATTTCGTCTTCGCACGTTCATTCCGGCATGAGAAATTATAGATTTCATTATTCCTTGCACATCATACAACCGCGTTTTTTTTTTTGAAACCAGCGATTTGTCCTTTTTTTTCATATTCACCATAAGTCGCGAAAAAATTCTGTTTGCGGGACCACGTGGAACTTTCTCAATAATTTCTTTTACCCTAACTTCTACTACGTTCGTCAAGGCGCAGAAGTCGGCACGCGGAAATGTGTCTGCTTAGCGACAACGGAGAAGTTAAAACGACTCGCTAAAACACGATTTTCCACGCGCGCCGACCTTGCTGTCAGAACAATTTTAAAAACTATGACGTCCTGGATGTCGCGATCAGCAAAAATAGATAATCGCGGACATTTTGAGACTGAATACTGTACGAAATAGTAAAGCGGATAGAAATTATCGCGCATGAAAGGCTTTGAAAGAATGTACGTTTAGCGATGCGGAGCCGCTGCAACCGGCATCGCCAAGGGTCGCAGGTTCGACGCCCAACACCCCCTCCCCCCCCCCCTTTTTTTTAAAGGATGTTTGTTATACTGCTCGAGATTACGTTGGTAGGGGGGCCTGGCGACGGTCAGGTACCTGAAAGGCTTTCAGTCTTTCAACTGCCGTTTACGACTCACTCCTACACCAGAACAGGAATTGGCCTCCCTGGTGAAGTACTTGGCCACCACCTGCCCCACGATGTCTACAATTAAACCCTCGCCCTCAGTGTCCAGCAGCTGCAGAACATCTGTCCACGGCGGCGGTCAGCTCTGTGAAGCAGCAGAGGGCAGTATTAATCACTGGACCCGAACAGGCCGCCACTGGAAACTACACATTGAAACGTTCAATGCAAGATCCCTCTCCAGCGAAGCTAGATTAGCGGAACTACTCGAGGAACTAGAGGGAGTTAGTTGGGACGTCATTGGCTCTAGCGTAGTTAGGAGAGCAGGTGAAGCTTACATATTCTTAAACAATGGACATGTCCTCTGCCATAGAGGATTAGCCGAAAAGAGAGAATGTGGTGTTGGGTTCCTAATTCACAAAGATATACGGGCAACGTAAGGAATTCTACAGCATTAACGAAAGGGTAGCATGCGTCGTAATGAAACTAAATAAGCGATATAAACTTAAAATAATCCAGGGATATGCGCCAACAACGAGCTACGACGACGAACAAGTAGAGAAGTTCTACGAGGATATCGAATTAGCAATAAAGAAAGTATGGACACAATGCACAGCAGTCGTGGGGGATTCCAACGGAAAAGTAGGAACAAAACAAAGTGGAGAGCAGGCGATTGGCAACTACGGCGTCGGCCGTAGGAATAACCGTGGGGAAATGCTAGTACAATTTGCCGAAAGAAATTGACTCCGAATAATGAATACGTTTTTCAAGAAACACAAGAATAGGAAGTGGACGTGGAAAAGCCCTAACGGGGAAACAAAGAATGAAATTGACTTTGTTATGCGCGGACAACTATGTATAATTCAAGACACAGAAGTAGTGGAGAAGATAAAATGCAGCGATCACAGATTAGTAAGGGCAAAGATTGTACTTAACCTAAAGAAAACAAGAACTAAATTATTTACTAGAAAAAATGCCATCTTGTGGTAATCAGAGCGAAGAACGAAGAATTTAAAGTCGCCATAAGCAACAAGTTCGAGGCCTTAGGCAAAAACGGTGACGATTTAGAAGAAATAAACAAAACTATAACGAAAACAATCCTTGAAACATCGATAGAAGTCGGGGGTAAAACAACAAAGTAAGCAACAAGTAAGTTGTCCCAATCTATCAAGGACTTGAAAAAAACGCCAACAAATGAAAGTAACTTCGTCAAAAGATAAGATATAATTCGCAGAACTATCAAAATTGATCAGTAAAGCCAGGCAGAGATCTAAGAAACTTGAACATGAGAGAAAGAGAGAAAGCGTTAGTAAAAGGCACCAGAATTAAATCAGTCAAAAAGAAACAGCACTTAGGACTAAACAAAATGCATGCGCTAAAAGATGAACAAAGTAACGTTATCAACAGTTTCAACGAAATAGTAAAGGTAGCAGAAGATTTCTACTCTGAACTGTACAGATTTCAGACAGACCATACAACCTTGATAGAAATAGAATCAGAGGAGGACACTGAAATTCCATGTATGACCGCTGACGAAGTAAAAAAAGCTGCCAAAGGCATGTGCCGCGGTAAAGCAGCTGGTGAAGATGGTATAACAGCCGACTTGATCACAGACGGAGGAGATATTGTACTTGAAAAACTTGCATCGCTCTTCACGAAATGTATCAAGACATGTAGTGTACCGCGCAGCTGGAAAAATGCTAATATATTCCTTATCGACAAGAAAGGTGACATAAAGGAGTTAAAGAATTACAGACCAATTATCCTACTCCCAGTAATATACAAGCTATTTACAAAAGTAATTTCTACGAGGATAAGAGAAACACTCGACTTTAACCAACCGAGAGAACAAGCTGGTTTTGGGAAATGTTACTCGACAATGGACCACAGCCACGCCATCAACCTAGTAGTTGAGAAGTACGCGGAACATAACAAACCTCTTTATATAGCGTTTATCGACTACGAGAAAGGATTTGATTCCTGAGAAATACAAGCAGTTCTAGAAGCTCTACGTCGACAAGGGGTACCTGGCGTATACGTGAAAACCATAAACAACATACACAAAGATTGCACAGCCACACTACTCCTACATGAGAGAAGCAGAGAAATCCCGATCAGGAGAGGTGTGAGACAGGGAGATACAATATCCCCGATGCTATTCACTGCATGTTTAGAGGAAATCTTAAAACGTCTAGACTGGGATTAAAAGGGAATTCGAATAGACGGAGAATATCTAAACAATCAAAGATTTGCAGACGACATTGTGCTCTTTAGCAATGATGGAGACGAACTACATAACATGATTGATGACCTAAACATGGGAAGTATTAAAATTGGATTAAAAATGAATAGGCTCAATAGCCTAGCTAAGGAACAGGAATTTAAAATCAACAATGAACGCTTACAATGTGTAAACGAATATCTATACCTGGGACAGTTAATAATGGGAACCCCTACCCAGAAAAAGAAATTCCCCGTAGAATAAGGATGGGCTGGAGCGCATACGGAAGGCATTACGAAATCATGAGTGGAAGCTTACCGCTCTCACTATAGCAAAAGGTATGCAATCGCTGCATTCTCCCAGTACTAACGTACGGTGCAGAAACGTGGAGGATAACGGAAAAAATAGAGACGAAGCTAAGGAGCACGCAACGTGGAATGGAAAGAAAAATGATATGGGTAACGCTAAGAGATAAAAAACGAGCAGAATGAATCAGAGAACGGACAGGAGTAGCCGATATTCTTTTATCAATTAAAAGAAATAAGTGGACCTGGGCAGGACATGTCATGAGGAGGAAAGATGAGAGATGGACAGTAAGAGCGACGAAATGGATACCAAGGGAGGGAATACGGAACAGAGATAGGCAAAAGGTTAGATGGAGCGATGAAATTAAAAAGTTTGCGGGCATAAAGTGGAACCAACTCGCTTAGGATAGGGTGGAGTGGAAATCGTTGGGAGAGGCCTTCGTCCTGCAGTGGACCTAAGCAGGCTGATGATGATGATGATGACGATGATGATGATGACATATACGGTTCATGACGGCGGCGACAGGGACGGCAAAAACCAGCGGAGACTCTCCGTATAATTGCTATCGAAATAATATGTTAATTCTTTTGTATGAATGTTGAGGGCCATATTTCTCAATATCGCCATTGTTACGCTAGAAAGAATTGTGTTCAATTTCGCAATCTGTACTCGATATGTATTCTTCCCTTCGCTTCTCATAAAAATGAAAGTACGCACGCAACTCGAGATTACCTGGTAAGATTTCGTTTGTGTAGGTGTAGATCCGTGCACTTGTACGTTTTTTCTCTCTCCATAACCATCTGCGACACCTATACATCGTAATTGTCGATTAAAGTTTATTCACTCTGTCTTGAGCATACGGAAAGAAACGTTGTAGAGAGAAGAGTGCAGTCTAATGGTGTCCCTTTTGACCCAATCATATGAAACTTCTTTTTCCTTCCTAGGTTTGCTTCCGGAAGCAGCCCGTCGACCAAGAACGTAATGGATAAATTTTCAATTGAATGCGCATTTCTACTGAAGAGCTTCCTTGCAGCTCTCCTAGAAAAATGGACCACAATATCGACCACAATAATAAAATTACGTGTAAACATTTATCTTCAAGTCTGGTGCAGAGGTTCTGGTGGATAAAGGTGCCTGAATACGCCTTGCAGAGAGCGCTTTATGAAATCCAAGCCTCATAGTGTGAACTACATGAGATTCTGTGAAATTGCCTATACTCGTGTGATTCAAATGAGTCCTCGGCTCTCCGAAGGATTGCGCTTTTCTTTTTCGCAGAAATAATTGCGGGGCTTTGAGGTGTGCAAGGCTCCATAAGATTATTACAGACCCCATAACGGTCGACTTGGAATAAGTTTCACCACCAGATTCTTTAAGGTACATCTAAACATGCATACGCGTGCTCCCTTGCACAGCACCACCAATGCAATGCGTCCTCAAGCATAGCAGCGGGGAAGACATACCTGGGCAAATTCAGATAAGAGCCAAACGGAGGTCGTGGTCTCCATTAAGGAATTTGATGAAATTTATTTTACGAGTAGGATTTTGACAAATCAAACTGAAGCTCAGCTTAGTCTTGCGAAAATATATTTCTTGCCGGAATAAAAATATAGTAAAATTAAGGCCCCTAAAAAGTGTTTACGCGAAGTATGCGATTTGTCTTTTTGGTTATGCTTAGCGAGAAATCCGTGCACGTTCTGATCCCAATAGTTCTTTCCAGAAAAGGCTACAGTATCCAACAAGACAACGGCATAAACTTTTAAAAAAAGATCGCAAACTTCGTAAACGGGAAAAGCATCGGTGATTAAGGAATTGACTTCGCCAGAAAATCTAAGCTAATAGCCGTGAAACTTGAACTTGACCTTTTGCATTTGTATTTTCCAGGTAAAGAAATTTTGTTGCGTTGTCGAATACCTTTAAGCTATAAAATTAACTGTCAACATTAGTAGTTTGCCAAGAGCGTCAGTTTTGAAAATAGTGTAATGGGAAATGTCACTTTTATTTTTTTTTCGGAAGTCGCCCAGGTTGAAGTCAAGGACCAGTTCTACGATTATCAAAAATAATAGTTGGATATTTAGTTTCTTAGAGGTAAGGTAGGCTCTACCTTGCCAGAGGCCCGTGTACTGTGCGTTGTCAGTGCACGTAAAAGAACCCCAGGTGGTCGAAATTTCTGGGCCCTCCACTACAGCTTTTCGCTACTATGTCTTTCAGAGCCTTTCTCTCAGCCCCACAGACTTTTAGCCGTGCGCTGACATGGGCTGCAGAAATTAGCATCTTTTCTTTAACCGAACCACAGCCGACATCGCGGGTCCTGCGTCTGCCACAGTATCTGATTTGATCGGAACCTCTCTAAGCTGAGCCCGGTACAAAACTTCGAAAAGCATTCGATGTGTGACTAAGTGCGCCGCGATGCTTTTCCCAAAACCTCAACCACGACAAAATATGGGTCTCTCCCTCGAGTTTGGCCACGCAAGCCGCGTCTGTGACTGTCCGTTCAACGCTGTCTATGCTGACACCGGTGCGAAACGTTGAGAAACGTTCGCTGTGCCTCGGAGTGCTTTGCGAGACGTTTCTTGAAGGCTCAGACCGCGACGTAATATGGGTGTGCCGGAAGAGCCAGACTTCTGCTGGTACGCAAAGGTTCGACGACGAAGTTTCTTAACAGCTAAACGGCAAATAAAGCCACAACCAGCTATGTGGTGATCAGCTGCACAACACCTAGCCTTCTACCATTCATCATCGTCATCTTGTCTACGCCCACTGCAGGGCAAATGCCTCTTCGATAAATCCCCAGTTATCACTGTCCTGTGCTAACGACGAAGAATTTATCCCCGCAAACATCTTGATCTCATTGCCCACCTAACTTCCTGCCGCCCACCTGCCACGCTTGCCTTCTCAGGGATCCACTCTATTACCCTCAATGAGCAACGTTTGTACTGCCTTCGCATTACATGCCCTGCCCACGTTCATTTCTTCTTCATTTCTGTCAGTATGTCTTCCATCATTACTGTAACATAAGCAAATTTTTTTTTACTTCTCTAAAATGTAAGCAGTTGACACTAGAGTTGTCGTTACATCAACAGACGAAGATTTAGGAGGAAAATCAAATGAAAGGGAAACGTAAGGTATTTTTTTCATAATTAAGGAGAAAGAAAGCCAGTTCTGCACTTTCTTCTGTTGCAGGTGACCGCCCAGTATCTGTTGGCACCTCATTCTCTACAGCGAAAATTTACTTAGTTCCCTAGGCTCTTAGGGCTTTCGGCAATGACCATTATACATTCGCGATGCCAGTGATCGAAGTGCTGCACTCAGTCGCACCAAACTGCGCCGAGAGAGAAATGCTGGCACATTCTGCCCCAAACGTATGCATTTCGGCTGTATTGAGCAATGACTGCGCTGAAGCCGGCACGAGTGCCATCACCGCAGACAACTTCGCTGTTTCATTGCATGCCGTCGTGCCCCATGCCCCGAAAGTGAAAGTATGTTGCTCTAAGCCGCCAAGTGAAGCCAATTTTGAGCCGCTGTTTGTTGTTTAAGCACGTGCGCGAGGCTTTCTGCGATAGTGTGGCGCCGTCTTGCCTTGCATATACAGTAAACTATTCACTAGGGTGTGCATATCGCCGCAGACCGTGAAATGTGCTGCTCTGGTAACTTTTGTGGCTCAACAATATATTGGAGACGAAAATGGAACTTGCAAAATCTCCAGCTAAGTGCTTAATCTGGGTCACTAAGTTCTGTTATCAACGTAATCCTTGAAAACTGCAAGCGTGCCAGTCTCGGGCGGTATTTTCTCTGAATATTTGCGATTCATTGCAGCTTGCCATTTTGTCGCAATCACATTAACGCACATGGCGTTGTTCTTGTTTCATTGTTGTTGGCAGTGTTCCTTGTGATGTCACGTTTTATCAATAAATCGATAAAAATTCACTTTATTTATAACGCACTTATTCTGCGTTATATTGCGAAGTGGGAAAAGGCTGTGTGGATGAGGGGGAATGACGTTAGGGTATGGAGGAAGGGATAAGGAGAAGTGGTGCGCCCGAAAAGTTGCTTCAATGTTTTATTTCTAATGTGATACTGTTTAGATCTTATGTGGCTATCTGTTGTCTTCTGCTGTAATTGGGATAAATAGGTTTTATCTCTAGTCAAATCAGTGAATAGCATATAACATCATGATATTAAGAAATGCAATGCCCAAAGCTTTGGGAAAAGGAAAACTTGATTCTCGTGTCAGTCTATCCTCCCATTCATGGGATTCACTTATTTCATGTAGTGCATTTTTTTCGAGGTAATCAGTTTCTTCCTGAACATAATGCAATACTAGCCCTCACATAAGAAGAGAAGTATGATGCACATCAACCAGTTTCAACGCGGCGATGTGAAATTCGAATCATACGCTCTAGTGGCTGAATATATATGTCTTCTACGCATTCAATCACTAGATATGTCGTGCATGAACTCATGCAGATAATTTTTATGGCACAGATCACTAACTAGGTCTTCAAAGACACTTAATGACCTCTGTAGTCATTGTGATTTACGCTCCTAACATGCGTGTAGACATTGCACTTCTTGATATATGAACTGCACTGCGTAAAATACCAGCTTTCTGTTCTACTCGACATCCGCGATACTGAACAAAGGTGGGGCAGCGAGCTTCAGGTGCAGGTGGCTGCTCCGGCAGCTAACTGGGGCACAACACTGAGTA
Organism: Hyalomma asiaticum; assembly: GCA_013339685.2. Lineage (NCBI taxonomy): Eukaryota > Metazoa > Arthropoda > Arachnida > Ixodida > Ixodidae > Hyalomma > Hyalomma asiaticum. The sequence goes on along the minus strand of CM023488.1, from coordinate 83,855,929 downwards.
TGGGTGAAATGCTGATATGTTTTCCACACTCAACGCGCTATTTCGTGCCTACAGCACAAGCGGATGCATGAGACCATTGTAGCAGCAGCATCTTACTTAGAAGAGCTGCTTAAATACGTGACATAAACACGGACGAGCAGTACCAATATTTCTTCAGCAGAGCAAATCTCTCATGCGATAATTTGATTTGGTGCCCAATATCCAAGCTCATGTGTAGGGAAAGCTGAATGGTAGCTTATTTCATTTCAGTGATACGCTTAACGTCTTGATACGCATTGTCGCAGGTGGCCATTTCAGTGAAACCTAGGTCCTGAGTCAAAAGGAGAGGCGTGCAAGACACGGACACAGGGCGAAGAAGTGAACAACACGGCGTTCGTGTTGTTCACTTCTTCCCCTTGTGTCCGTGTCCTGCACGCCTCTTCTTTTGACTATGGACCCTTACCAACTCGCTCAACTTTCGGTACTATTGAGCTAGATGCTGAAATGTGAGTACCGCGAAGCACAGGTTAATTGCGAAGCCCAAGTTACACAATGAAATTGAACTTACAGAGGTAATAATCATCTAAAATCCGTATAATCACAGACCTAGCGCAAGATGAAAGCACATGCTTATTCTTATTTAATTGTCACAGGATTTTTTCCTGTGAGATTTTCCTGTGAGGATTACACAAAAAAGCAGCTATGCTACAGCTTGTACGCACTTAAGGTCAAAAAGCTCAAGAATTCAGCTTCTATGCGGCGAACTCGCTGGCGCCCGGCATTGACTGCGCACACGCTGCTTGACATATGGTCTAAAGTAGTGCAACGGGCGACGTCGCCACGTTTGCGCTTCTACCCGTACGTGCCTCCCCATGCCGTTAACGCCGTACACTATCAGCAACGCTGGTATTTACAACATACTAGCGTAATCGGCGAGAAAACAAGGAGTTATTGCCGTCTGTCGCAGTCACTGGTGTGATAACAAACATGGTAAGCAGCGTGCTCGCTCTGTGCTACCTTTTCAAGCAGTTTTGTCGTATCGTGCCATGGATCACACAGCACGCGACGTGCGCAGTCCGCCAGCAACCTGACTTTGCTCTTCGATATACCTGATGGCGCCTTCTCGCAATGTGCGGACCGCTGCTGAAGAAGCAAAATCGCAGAGCTACGCGTGCGGCTGCAGCAAGGCAACGTCGGGCACAACAGACAGCTGTGCAGAGAGAAGCCCAGACCGCAGCTCACCGTCGACGCCAGGATGAGATTTCGGTTCGTTCTCGAGAAAAACAGGCCAAAAGACTCTCTAAGATGTGCAGTTATACAGATCTGCACTTTACAATATCGCAGTAATTATAAGCATAGTGGGTACTTCCCTACTTGGAGAAATGATAATAGTCATGGCGCAGGGGATACCTATCACCTCTAGTTGCACTAGTTTGCTCAAGCGTTTAAAATGGCCTCTAAAAAGGTCGCTCCTCTAGGTCACGCTGTCACAGTCCTGCGGTTCCGCGCAGGCCTGGCTCTCTTTTTTATTGGACGACCAAATGTTTTACTGCCGCCTTAAACAGCTTTCCTGCAAATATCCCAGAATAAGGGGTATATTCGTAAACATTATTATGCGGCTAATTATGTAGTGTGGTCTTGAGACTTACTAATGTCCGCCTTATTTAGAAGTACCATTTTGAAGAAGTTTTCGTTTTTTTCTCGAGCAGCCAATATTTAGGATATCTTAAAGGCTTGCTTAATCACGCTGTGTGCGGCTCACCTAGGCTAAAAAGCAAAAATTACAGCATATCAACAGAGTGAATGATGATGAGTGGGCGAAGCTCGGGATGTTCATCGTAGATCGTGCCGAGTTGCGGGTTAATTTAGTTAACGCGCACGCTACGAATCCTCATGGTTGAACTGTGCCCAAGTGAAATCTCCCACCGGCACATCATTGCAAGTCAAGGTCCAGTGCCTATATATATATATATATATATATATATATATATATATATATATATATATATATATATATATATATATATTGTTACGAGGAAAGACGCAAGAGGCGAGGCTATATACAGTTGTATTCTAACAAGGAACGCTGAGGCGCTTGGCCATCAAGCAGCAGCGCGAGCAAGCCTCGCTAAACGTCCTCCTCGTCGTCTTTCTCTATTCGCCTCTTGACGGTCGGTGGCACGGGTCCGTAGCACTACCCCCCGGCGTCAAAAGCGCCGTCCCGGCGTGTGGACGATCATGGCTCCAAAACAGTGTGGTAGGCCTTGAGCCTACTGACGTGCACTGTGTCGCAGGACCCGACAGGACAGGGCGGGGAGGCATTGACCGGGGCAATCTCGTAGGTTACGGGAGTCACTTGGCGGAGCACGCGGTAAGGCCCTGTGTACTTAGAAAGGAGCTTCTCGGACAGTCCCACATAGCGAGAAGGTGACCAAAGGAGTACGAGGTCGCCAGGCGAGAAGTGCGCGTCGTGGTGCCGGACATCGTAGTGGTGGCGCTGCGCAGTTTGAGAAGCATTCAGCCTAGTACGGGCGATCTGGCGCGCATGGTCGGCGAGAGCAATGGCATCGCGCGCGTACTCGGTCGCTGAGGTGGCCGCCAGAGGAATAGTGGTGTCAAGGGGCAGGGTCGGCTCGCGTCCATACAACAGATAAAATGGAGAAAATCCGGCATTGTCGTGACGGGAAGAATTGTACGCGAAAGTGACATAAGGCAGAGCAACGTCCCAGTCATGGTGGTCTTTCGAGACGTACACTGACAGCATGTCTGTGAGAGTTCGGTTCAAGCGTTCCGTCAAACCGTTTGTTTGAGGATGGTAGGAGGTGGTCAGTTTATGTTTCGTGGAGCAGGAACGTAATAAGTCGTCGATAACTTTGGAGAGGAAGTTGCGGCCACGGTCAGTGAGCAGCTGTCTCGGAGCGCCGTGGAGCAAGATGATGTCGCGCAGGAGAAAATCTGCGACATCGGTGGCACAACTGGTCGGAAGAGCCCGCGTGATGGCATAACGGGTGGCGTAATCCGTTGCGACTGCTATCCATTTGTTCCCGGAGGATGATATTGGGAATGGGCCAAGGAGATCAAGCCCAACGCGGAAGAACGGCTCCACTGGAATGTCTATCGGCTGAAGATAACCAGCAGGTAGCACTTGAGGAGTTTTTCGACGCTGACAGGAATCACAGGCAGCAACGTAGCGTCGGACTGATCGAGCGAGGCCGGGCCAGTAAAAGCGACGGCGGATGCGGTCGTACGTGCGCGATACACCTAGATGTCCTGCAGTGGGTGCGTCGTGAAGTTCGAAGAGAACAGTGCGACGTAGCTGTCTGGGGACCACTAGAAGTAGTTCGGGCCCGTCTAAGTGGAAGTTACGGTGGTACAGAACGCCGTCCTTGAGGACGTACCGGCACATAGAAGCGTCATTCGGCGATGCTTGCAGGCGGTCGATGAGTGCTCGAAGAGAGAGATCTCGGTGCTGTTCGTCTGCGATGTTAGTAAAGGCAGAGACAGAAAAAATGCTACTGACATCGCCGGACGTATCGTCGGTCCTGTCGACCGGGTAACGGGACAAGCAATCGGCGTCCTTGTGCAGCTGGCCGGACTTGTATGACACGGAATAGGAATATTCTTGGAGCCGCAGAGCCCATCGGCCAAGTCGTCCTGTAGGGTCTTTCATGGAGGACAACCAGCAGAGCGCATGATGGTCTGTGATGACCGAAAAGGATCGTCCGTATAAGTATGGGCGGGATTTGGCTACTGCCCAAACGAGCGCCAGGCACTCGCGCTCAGTAATGGAGTAGTTGCGTTCTGACGGTGAGAGAAGCCTGCTGGCGTAAGCGATAACGCGGTCGCTGCCGCGCTGCCGTTGGGCTAATACTGCACCGATACCATGGCCACTGGCATCGGTACGAACTTCGGTTGGCGCAGAAGGGTCGAAATGGGCCAATATGGGCGGCGTTGTAAGTAGGCGTATGAGCTGAGCGAACGCCGAAGCCTGTGGTTCGCCCCACACAAAAGGAGCATCCTTCTTCAAGAGCTCAGTAAGTGGCCGGGCTATCATCGCAAAGTTCTTCACAAAGCGGCGGAAATACGAACATAGCCCGACGAAGCTGCGTACATCCTTGGCACACTGGGGAACAGGGAAGTTCGTGACAGCAGAGATTTTTCCTGGGTCCGGTTGTACCCCGCTAGCATCTACGAGGTGCCCAAGCACGGTGATCTGGCGACGGCCAAAGTGGCACTTGGACGAATTAAGTTGAAGACCGGCTCGGCGAAAAACGTCCAGGATTGCTGACAGGCGCTCTAGGTGAGTCGTGAAGGTCGAGGAGAATATTATAACGCCGTCCAAATAACACAGACATGTGGACCATTTGAACCCTTGAAGGAGTGAGTCCATCATGCGTTCAAATGTAGCTGGCGCGTTGCAAAGACCGAATGGCATCACCTTGAATTGAAATAAACCGTCAGGTGTGACAAGTGCAGTTTTTTCGCGGTCTAAGTTGTCCACAGCAATCTGCCAGTAGCCGGAGCGAAGGTCAATAGATGAGAAGTAACGAGCACCATGGAGGCAATCAAGGGCGTCGTCGATACGTGGTAACGGGTACACGTCCTTTTTTGTAACCTTTTAGAGATGCCGATAGTCCACGCAAAAACGCCAAGAGCCATCTTTCTTTTTGACCAATACGACGGGTGAGGCCCATGGACTGCATGACGGTTCAATGATGTTCTTGGTAAGCATCTTCTTAACTTCAGCTTGAATGACTTGACGCTCGGCAGCAGACACCCGATATGGACGTCTATGAATAGGAGAGGCGTCGCCAGTATCTATTCGATGTTTCACGGCTGTAGTTTGGGCCAAAGGACGCTCGTTAAGGTCGAAAATATCGCGGTAGGCAAAAAGAACGCGGCACAGTTGGTCAGCATACGCTGGGGAGAGGTCGGGAGCTATCGTTTTCTTGAGATCTGGCAGAACACTAGTCGCAAATGGCGAAGATGCGCTCGGGTCAGTTGCATCATCCTCGATTGTGATAGCTGATACAGAACAATCATCAAATGCGCTTATCTGCGCCAGACACATCCCTCGGGGCAGTACTTGTATCGTCAAGCCAAAGTTGGCCACAGGCATGCAGGCGCTGTTCGAAGTTACAGATAAAACAGTGCGCGGGACGGTAATACCTCGACTGAGAAGGACCTCGATCACAGGGGTAGCGATGTAGTCGCCATCAGGGACAGGTGGGTCTGAGATCAACTCAAGGTAAGTCATAGTCGAAGGGGGTAAGCGAACGAAATCCGCCGAACTGAGACGACTGGGGGGCGGCTCTGCAGGGGCCAGGTGAGGCAGGTCAAGTCGGAGGGTACCAGTTGAGCAGTCTATTAGGGCGGAATGCGCCGACAGAAAGTCCAGGCCAAGAATGACGTCGTGAGGGCAGCGGGCGAGTACGGTGAAAAGGACGACGGTAGAACGATAAGCAATGCAGACTCGGGCGGTGCACATACCAATTACAGGAGCTGTCGCGCCGTCCGCGACACGGACAGCTTGCGTCGCGGCAGGGGTTAGAACTTTCTTGAGCCGTTTTCGAAGATCGGAGCTCATCACAGATATATGGGCGCCCGTGTCGATGAGAGCGCAGACAGGAACGCCGTCCACTTGTACATCAAGCAAGTTCATATGGGTCGGGATCGTCAGTAGAGGCTTTTGGGGCGTAGAGAGCAATGCAGCGGCACCTCCGGGCGCTGCACCGTCTAGTTTTCCTGTTGAGAGCGTGGGAGGGAACTTGGCGAATATGAGCGGCGGGGCTGAGGCGAGCGAGACTGACGGCGTTGGGGCGAAGGTGATCGTGAGTATGGGCGGCTGGATGCAGAAGGTTGAGCGGCAGTGTAATCGGCGCGAGCTGCATAGGAACGGTAATAGCTGTTTGGTCGAGAGTACCCAGGATACATATTCGGTTCAGGTGAGTTCCAGCGACTTCGGCAATACAGGGATATATGCCCAATCCCACGACAGACGAAGCATATCGGTTTGTCGTCAGCAGTGCGCCACTCCGGTGAATTGCGAAAAGGTGGCTGATAATAAGGCCGTGAACGAAGCGGCGTACTCCCGCGACATGCGCGGGTGTCAGCGTGATGCGTGGAGCAGACCGAGTGAAGTCCCATGTTGGCGAACTCCTGGCGGACAACTGCTTGGATCATAGAGATCGGGACTGACGGTGTGGAGGAGGGGCTGCGCTCGAAGGTCGCCGGACAAGCGGCCTCAATTTCTCGCCGCACAATCCGAGTCACGTTGCAAGCTGTGTCTTTGGAACTAGGTACATCGGCACAGGATGACGTCGCGGCGGTGTTGGGCAAGCGGGCAAATTGTTGAGGGATTCGCCGGCTTTTTGCGAGTTCCAGGCGCCGGCATTCCTTGATCGCTGCATCAACCGTCGACACGTTGTTAAACACGAGCAGGTTGAAGGCGTCATCCGCAATTCCATTGAGGATATGAGCAACCTTCTCTTGTTCCGTCATGTGCGCGTCAGCTTTCTGGCAGAGAGCCAAAACGTCCTGAATGTACATCACGTAAGGCTCGCTTGACGTCTGTACACGGGTGGATAACGCCTGTTTCGCGGCAAGTTGGTCACCGTGAGAGTTGCCGAATAGCTCCCGAATCTTGTCCTTGAACGCATCCCAACTAGTAAGCTCCACGTCGTGCGTTTCGAACCAGACACGAGGGCTGCCGCCGAGGTAAAATATAACGTTCGCGAGCATGATAGTAGGGTCCCACTGGTTCGTTGTGCTGATACGCTCGTAGAGGTTGAGCCACTTCTCGACATCTTGCCCATTGGTGCCAGAGAAAATGCCAGGGTCACGCGGAGGGGCGACAGTGATGTAGGTCGTATTGGCAGCAGGTGTTCGGGTGGGCGCTGCATCCCCTGTGGACGAGGTATCTTCTGGAGCCATGAAGGTAGGCTCGAGAAAGCGTCCACTGCGAAGCTCCGTGAAGAGAAGGTTACCCAGCACTTCCACCAAAGATGTTACGAGGAAAGACGCAAGAGGCGAGGCTATATACAGTTGTATTGTAACAAGGAACGCTGAGGCGCTTGGCCATCAAGCAGCAGCGCGAGCAAGCCTCGCTAAACGTCCTCCTCGTCGTCTTTCTCTATTCGCCTCTTGACGGTCGGTGGCACGGGTCCGTAGCAATATATATATATATATATATATATATATATATATATATATATATATATATATATATATATATATATATATGGGGTTGCCAGTGAACGCTTCTCCAATGCGAGCAGTCGGTATTTCTCAGTCAAGAAACCCGCTAAGAGACGCCTCCTGCGCCAACGTTGTCTATCGCAGGTGAGGGCACGTTCTGCTTCTTTGCGAGCCGGTAGAGCGCTCCTCTAAGAAACAACGTTTCCATAGCCTACGCGCGCCTTTCGCTCTCTCTCTGTCTCTCTCTCACAAGACAGCAGAGGCACGCGCCGGGAGAGAGAGAGAGAGAGAGAGGCACGCGCCGAGGGCGAGCGCGTGGCTCCCAGCATTCGGGTTACGCCTGACAACTGACGCGTGACGAGGTTAGACTAAGAGAGAGAGAGAGAGGAGTAACTTTATTAGAATGAAAGTGGGAAGGGTGAACTTGGAGCTTCTATGGTTGGGGCCCTACGTCCAGGGCTCCACTGGCTTTGGCTGCCCGCCGGACTTGATCCAGGAGCGCCATTTGCACCCCAAGGTCCGAGCTGGCGATTTGTGCCTCCCACTGCTCCGTACTAGGCATTAAAGTGCTGCCGAGATAACAAGCTAAGCCGCTTGGTTTGCTCGCACATCCCCACGAGATGTGGTAAAGAGTCGGCCTACCGCCACACCACGGACACACGGCCGGGTATAGAGTCGGTTGTATTGCGTGTAGCTTCAATAGATGGGGGTAAACATCTGTCTGAATTTTGCGAAGCTCGGCGGCATCTTGACCACTAAGGCACTTATGAGGCGCCCCGTATTTTTGTCGCGTGAAGCGCTGGTGGACAAGAATCTCCCTAGCTAGAATTGGTATGGCTAACGAAATAGAGGGACCTTCCGCTCTGTTACAAAACGCGCGAGCTAGAGCGTCCGCCCTTTCGTTGCCCTCAAGCCCTGCGTGGCCCGGGCACCAGATCAGCCGATGGTGGCGAGTGGGTGTGGGTCCTAGCAGCCTAAGCGCCGTGGTGGGAAGGCGGCCGGTTAAAAAGAGCCGGCATGCCTCTTGAGAGTCGGATAGAATTACTGATGGCTCTCCTCTACGCTCATGAAACCTCAATGCTAAGGCGATAGCAGTTGCCTCTGCCTTTGTGACCGAGGTCGTACGTAGGGAGGCGCACGTCGTTCAGCGTGACAGTCGCGATTCATATTTTTTGGCACTGGCGAGATCGTGATATGCCTGCGGACCACCGTAGGTACGTTGACCAGCTCCTCATCAAGGTGCTGTGGATATGGAGAGATTCCTACCCTACTGAGTATTGTCCTGCCTGCTGCAGTTTGACTTAGGCGATTCCTCTGAGAGATGAGGACCGCCGCGCTGAGCTCAGCATAGGTGTTGTGTATACCAAGTGCTAACAGTCGCTCTTTCGGTGTACTGATGGGGAGACCGAGTGCTGCCTTAAATGCGCTTGTAATGAGGGAGTCCACCTGGCTCTCCTCACTTTTGTCGAGTGAGTGGTACGGAAGGCCATACGTCACCCTGCTCATAATCAAGGCCTGAACAAGACGGAGGGTATCGTTCTCCTTCATCCCTTTCTTGTGATAAGTGATTCGCCGAATCATTCTAGCAATCTGCTTAACTGATGTTTTTAAGGTTGTTATGGTGTGACTGGCTTTGCCATTTCCTTGCACCCAGAAACCTAATTAGACTAAGAGGAGCTTCACCCCTAACAATTTTCTGCGATATCATTTGGACTGTACAATGCCGGCGTCGATGTAATTACCAGCTCAATAGCACTCCCACAGCAGCACTTTCCGATTTCGACACGCCTGATGGAGATTGTCAGTAATTTATTGGGAACATCGGCTGCAAAGTGACTTGTTTAAAAGGTTTGCGCCCTGTGCAATGCTTCGCCTTTATTTAGAGTAAATGAAGATCATGAAGCCTTTACTGGACTTAGAGTACGGGTATGTGTGAGCGCAACTTGTGATATTGCGGAGGCTATGACATAGTGTGTAGACAGCGCGAACTCACACCTGGTTGCTCTTTTTTTTCACTCTCTCTCAGCCGCTGCTAGCTCAGGCCTCTCCTCATGCATTCGGATTAGCGCGGGTGCCGCTTTAAGGAGCTTCGCCCCTATAGATGCTTTTCCGCAGCGGCGAACGGGCGCTGCCATGTTTGAACACGTGATCTAATGGCCTTCTCCTTTCTACTTCACCGTCGCCGACGGCCGCCTGCTTCTCGCCGTAGGCCAGGGCAACGGACGCCACACGCCACATCGCGGACGCGCCGCCGAGGAGAAGGCCATATGGTGCTTCGGTGCGGTGGCGCCATCTAGTTTGCTTAGACAAACTAGCTGCGGAAAATCGTCTATAGCTCTCACGCCGTGCGGTGAAACGCGTGTTAGGGCGTCCCTGCGTGGTCAACAGCAGGGGCGTCCTTCGGCTCTATCATGGCGCCAGTGGCGTCTTGGACGCCTTCGAAGGCAGTAGTCTTCGACATCGTTGTCCCTACGGGGACTAGTCCCGAGACCGTCGTTGACGCGACAGACTCAATAGTTGGCCTCTCAGAGGTGTACTGCGTGCAACATCAGGGAGCGCAGAACTTCCAAGTTACAGTTAAGAGCATGGGCGCCATGTCTCTCATCGTCGACGCTGGCTACCTGGTAATTGGTGGCGAGCGTGTCCAAGTCGTCCCCGTTGGCCCACAAGTGACTAACGTCGCCTGCCTGTTCCTGCCGTCCTTCGTCTCCAACGAAGCCCTCGTGCAAGCCCTGTCTCCTTACGGCAAAGTGCTCACCGTGACCAGTGGTTTGATGAGTGCGCGGCGAGGAGTGCTCACAGGAACGCGCTTCATTCGAAAGGAAATGAACGCTGCCAATCCTGTGCCCAACTACCTGCGCATATCTGGTCATCGCGCCACATTCGACTATCGTGGCCTCCAGCGAGTGTGCCGAAGATGTGGTTCAAGCGGCCACCTACGAGCACAGTGCACGGCACCGTTTTGTGGTCGTTGCGGCGTACATGGTCACGCAAGCGACGGATGCGACCGACCGTGCAGGCGCTGTGGGGATGGTCACCCCACTGTTGTTTGCCCTGTTCGTCGTTCTTACTCGGACGCCGCCACTGGGGCTTTCCCCCCTCTCAAACCGACGTCTACGGCGACGGCAGCTTCTGAGGACGTTGCCGTGGTGAAGGATGCCGTGCTCGCATCGCCTCTTCAAGTGGCCGAGAATGAAACGCAAGGCGATGGCTCGGTTCACGATGCGACGCCGTGCGCGTCGGCTTCCCCGCCGGCGCAACAGGCCCTTGTTTCGGACAACGCCGAGCTCTCCCCTTTTAACGCTACTAGCGTTTCGCCTGACGCGCGTTCCACAAATGTGCCCAGTTCTCAGGCTGCTGCTGCTTCTGCTACTCCTGCTGCTGCAGTCGTTCCAACGGCAACTGCTTCGCAAGGCGACCACGAGGATGCAAGCTCTGAGCCTTCACCGGATTCCCAGGACGCTACCGCAGCCACTTCGCGGGCTGTGGCCCCTGCCATGTCGACGCCACGTCGTGTTCTCAGGAAGACGACGGCACAGAAAGCACTTGCATCGGTTCGTGAAGACTCGCCTGCCGGCAAAACAGAACGAGTTGGTTTTGAAGACGATGACCCAAGCTTACCGGCGGCTCAACGACTGCCTAGTTCCGACACGTCTTTGGAAGACAGCTTCAGTTTGGGACTTTCCAGCGTCGTCGAATCGGACATTGAAATGGGGACTCTCCGAGAAGTCAAACGAGGTCACACCTCGAGCGCTTGCTCGGACGAAGCCAGTGACGGCCGTGCTGAGACGCAGCGGCCGAAAAAACCTCGACCTTCTTCAGGAAGGTCGAAGTGCGCACCGTAATATGTTCACAGTTGTGTCCCCTGGACATATTCCGGGGCACCGTCTAGAACCACGCGTCCAGGTCAGTCTTTATCCTTCAAAATGGTTGATACACTGAACATTATTTCTTTCAATGTTAAAGGTTTTCGCAGTGTGGTAAAGCAGGCTGAAGTGACTAGCATTGCACGTGCTTCAAATTGTGATGTTTTGTGCCTGCAAGAAACCAATTTCTTTTCATTATCTGATGTACTGGCCTTCAAACAAAGGTTCAATCTAGATTGTGATTTCTCTTTTGCTACATCTCGTTTTACAGGAGTAGGCATTATTATATTTAATCGGGTCCTGTTGAGAGATCATCATGTATTTTATGATGGAGCAGGAAGGATGTTGGCTTTCGACTGCGTTCACTATTCTTTCAGATTGCGATTACTGTGCATCTATGGGCCTGCGCAGGCCACGCAGTCCAACGATTTCTTTAGAGACCTGGATGTTTATTTTCTCGACGGTCGTCACGTTATTCTAATTGGCGACTTCAACTGTGTGTTAGACACACGAAGTGATGTGCAAGGCCCTGGCTGGGGTAGATCTGACTGGAATTCACGTGAGCTGCGCCGCCTCGTTCATCACTTCGCTTTAGTGGACGCGCACAATGTTGTGCATGGGAATCGCTTTGCTTGGACGTGGCGACGCGGTCCGTCGTCTAGCAGACTCGACCGTGCCTACGTGCCACCTGCTTTAGTACCATTTGTCGGTAATTTAAGTACTTTGCGTTCGCCGAATTCTCCCGTGTATATTTCTGACCACCTTCCTATTAGCTTACAGCTAAACATTCCGTTTTCTTCTTTCGAAAAGCCGTGGCGTCTTGATGTTCGCATTCTGCAGGACGAACGCTCGCGGTCTGCTTTGTCCCGCGCGATACGTGCGTCGCTTGCTGGATCTGGTCCAACCGATTGGGACGCGCTCAAAATGCAGTGGCGTCTACACTGCTCAGTTGAAGGACGTTCGCTGCGTCGTCGCGTTTCTGAGGAGCTGGCCGATACATCGACAAAACTACGCATCGCTTTGCGCGCCGTTGGGCCGTCTCCATTGATGCGAGCTTGGCAGCGTGAGTTACGTGATCGCTTTCAGCGCTTAATTGCTGCCTAATCTCTCGCGGCGGCAGCATGGCGATGTAGGCGGAACCCCTGTGCGCATCCTGAGGTGCTGCGCTACGCAAGGCATTCCTTTTTTGGCCAGTCACAGCCATCTAACTCTGTGACAGCACGGATACCATCTCCGCAGCCGTATACCACGCGCGACAGATCTGCTTTCTTGGCACATTTTGAAACAATGTCACGTGCGACCATGCAAGGAAACTACGACCCTTCATCGCCCATGCTCAACGGCTTACCGCGTGTTCCTCGAGAGGCCGCTGATTCCCTGTGCGCTCCTCCTTCGATTGAAGAGGTAAAGACGGCGCTGCAGTCCATGAAGCGTGGGTCAGCCCCTGGGCCAGATGGTTTGCCAGTTGAGTTTTACCTGACATTTTGGGATGATATTGGTCCTAACTTGACCATGGTTATCCTCAGGTGCTTTGAGGACTCCGTCTTTTCATCCAGCTTTCGACATGGCCGCATTGTGCTCATTCCGAAGCATGACGCGTCCTCCGTGTGTCCCGAAGATTGGAGACCTATAACGCTTCTTAACGTTGATTACAAAATCTTTGCTACCGTTATAGTTCGACGGCTGAGGGCTCTAATGAGCACTCTAATTGGTCATTATCAAGCTTCATCGGTGCCAGGAAGAGAAATACATAGTTTGTCTTTCACCACTCGGGACATTATGGCTTATACGCTGTCGCGGTCTGCATCTGGTATAATTGTGTCGCTGGACCAGGAGAAAGCATTTGACCGATTGGAGCACGTGTATATCTTTAGCGTACTCACCGCGTTTGGCTTTTCAGATTCATTTGTCGAGATACTCAAAAATGTTTACATGGAAAATAAAAGCACATTGATTCTCGATGGCTGGGAAAGCGCTCCATTTCCCATTATGCGCGGTGTTCGTCAGGGATGCCCATTATCTCCTGTGTTATTCGTCCTTAGCCTTGAGCCATTCTTACGCGCTCTCGATGCACATCCACGCATTCGCGGTCTTCCACTGCCTGGTAGCAATGTAGTAAAGGTCACAGCATTTGCAGATGACATTACCCTGTACCTTTCTGACGAGGATAGCCTATCGCAAAGCCTGCGTTTATTCTTTGAGTATGGTGGCATTTCAGGCGCAGCGCTCAATTTCAGTAAATCCCTTTATTTCTTTATCGGCTCTCCAAACTCCAGGCTTAGTTCGACGTTTCCCATACGGTCATCCGCATCTCTTCGTATTTTAGGCATTGTGTACAATCATTACGGCATTTCTGACTCGGTGTGGTTAACAGCTCTTGAAGAAATAAGGAAAAAAATCCAGGACGCACAAGATTTTGACTTCCCCTTCCTCGAGCGCAGATACCTCGCGCAGACCATATTTTGTGGCCGTATTTGGTATATTAGTCATGTGGTGCAACCTCCGTTGCGCATTGCGCGATCAATACAGTCGGCTTTGTGCTCGTTCTTTTGGTCAGGTGGCACTGAACTGGTTTCTCGTGCGGTAATAGGACAGCAGCGTTCCAATGGAGGCTTTGCCTTCCCTTCTGTATCAATACGATGTCGCCTTTTGGCGCTGCGCTTCCTGTTACGGCTTCTGCAAGGTGAGGAGTCACCTGCACGAACTCTTGCACGTTACTTCCTCGGCATTCACCTCAGGCATTTGATGCCTGACGTGCTTCTTAATAGACAACCGCAGTCTTTAACACTCCCTGCATTCTATGCAACAGCCGTCGCCTTTTTTCGTCATATCCAGTCGACGTGTACAGAAGTAGACGTGCTCAAAGATTCCATCGTTGACACAACAGCGGCCCTGTTGCTCCCGTTAGTTTCTCCGGATCGCCACGCTCGCTCTAGACGTGTGTCGTGGGAGGCGCTAACGGAGTCTTTCCTACCTGGCCACCTCCGCGACTTTATGTGGCGGCTAGGGTGGGGTGTGCTCCCCACACTCGACCGCCTGGAGCGATGGAGAATGGTGCAGTCAGCAACTTGTCCGAACTGCCGACTTCAGGAACCTAATCAGCATGTTGTGAGGCAATGTGTAGTTGCCCGAATTTTCTGGAGGGCCGTGAACGCCGGATTTCGTGGGCTCGGTGTAAATCACTTCGTCTCTTCTGGGCATTGTTCGCGAGGTCGTTTTGCTCGCCTTCTTATTGTTGCAGGTGCCTTCTGCCTATGGCGCAACCGCTGCGCAGCGGTTGCAGCAGGCCGTCGCCATCGCGCTCTTTTTCCCATCCTAGAGCGACTTTATTCAGAGCTTCTGTCTGTTCTCTCGGATGAACTATTCTTTCTCGTTGAGGAAGAATTCCTTAGGCATTGGTCTTGCCCCTTTGTGTCGGTCTCTGATAAACGCGTGAAGCTTGTCTTTCGGCCTGCCTGGTTTTGGTAGGCTAATGCGTCGTTTGCTGTTGACGGCAGTGTCACGTGTGTTTATAATGTGTACATACTCGCACCTGATTGGTGCTGTCTTTGTAGCTACTCGTTTGCATATGTGTGTGTGTGGATATGTAGAACGCCCCGTTATACACGCTGCATTCCTTTGTTGCGCAGATGTGACGCAATTCTGTCTGGTGATGCACGTAATTTGATGTCTTAGTTTTGCATGAGAACGTTGTGTTTTAATGTTATGACGTTGTGTTGTAATGTTATCGGTGTTAATCGTCTGTGACACAATAAATTTTTCTAAACACAGATCGTCGTATGCACAGGGATGGCTCTACAAAGCCCTCCCATAGTGAGGTTACCCTATATCGTTTACCTTTCTTCTACGCATCGTATTAATCTTGCATCTCGGAAGAAGAATGAAAAAGAGAAACAAAGTGAGGCTCAATCGTGGGCTGAGTGCTAAGCCTTGCGCAACCATCCGTCATCCCTCTCTGTAAAACAGAGATCTCTCGCCGTAGAGGCATTGGTGGAAGTTCTGGGTAACGCTTTCGAGCGCCGAAGAAGGACTACGGAAGAGCAACCACAGGAGGCCCGCCAAAGCGACCGACTCGCAGGTCTTATGCCATGACCAGTGACCATGAACCCCGATGGTGAAAGCTCGTCGTCTTCGTCCAGCTCCCTTGGACAACACTACAGCGAATCGCGCACTTTCTCCGGGAACGCTGGAGAGGACGTCGAGGATGGCTCAAAGGCTGCCGGCGGGTGAGTCTATATAACCACTGGGAAACGGCCAGCTAGCGGAACTACGTCCCCCTATTTTAGGCGCGAAGCTCCTTAAGGCGTAGGCTTGTCTGCCGTTGTCCGTCATAGCCACCTCGTGAAGTTCGCGCTCGCGCTCAGCGCGTGCCTCCCGGCGCGCGAGCTCTCTCCCTTTTCCATCTGCTGTCTTGTCAGAGAAAGAGACAGAGAGAGAGAGAGAGAGAGAGAGAGCGAAAGGCGCGCGTTGAATATAGAAACGCTAATTCTTCGATGAACGCTCTACCAGCTCGCAAAGAAGGAGAACGCGCCCTCAACCGCGAGAGAAAACGTTGACGCAGGCAGCGTCTTCTAGCGAGTTTCTTGATTGAAAAATACCGACTGCTCGCGCTGGAGAACCGTTCACGGTCAACCCATATATATATATATATAACAGAATTGACGATGCGCCTCTTAGAGAACGACGGTTTATTAAGCCAACGTTTCGGTCGGAGCCCGACCTTTTTCAGGACATGTAAACCACAGGCCAGTATGGCCTTGTAGTAAGGATAGAAGGACAAGGGTGGGAAAGCGAATGAGTGGGTTGAAAATATACAGAAGTAATAAAGATAAAAAATAAAAATAATACTAAAGATTTCTGGCATCTTCACTGCAACAAAAGATGAGCAAGTCACACAAGGGAAACTCGCACACACACACACACACATCACAGAGAGAGAGAGAGAGAGCCAAAGGAAAGGAGAAAAAAAGGAAAGACGAGAAAGAGAGAGGGGCGATAATGGGGGAAACAGCGAGAAGGACGAGTGCCGCCCGCCGCGCCAGTGCTGTCCAAGTCCGTAGACATCTTTAAGAGCAATCCATCAATTAGGTATTGTAAACCGTGGCGCCGGCTTATATCTGGCGAAACTAACGACACTTTCCGTGGCGTACCTTATGCGGTTTGGATGTTGCCTCTGTGGTGCCGCTGCACAGCAACGCGCCCCAGGAGGGAAGAACGGGGGAGGTATCCAGGCATGAAAGGCGCAGCGCTCTTGTTCCCGATTGCAGCCACATTTGTAATACGCACTCGGCGCCACCGCGTGGCGGGGTAAGGTAGGCAAGGAAGAAGAAAGGGCGGCATGAAGGGAAAGAGCCGCACAGAAAGGCGAGGTTTTGAAGCAGTAAAATTCTGTGTTGAACACAGTGACGTATTGTCCCCTCTTGTCATACGATCTCCGGAGCCACTTTGCGTTTGTCGGCTTGCACTGCACGGGTAATGCCAGGCCGATAGAATCGGGCGTACACAGCTTTTTTTTTTAAAAAAAAAGGTCGAATGAGGCAATGATAATTGGCGGGAATGGCCGATCTTGTAATTGAGGATAAAAAGTTTATCAATTCGACTGTTCACTTCCTAACGATCGTAACACCGAGAGAGCGCCAGGATGTTCATTTATGCCATGCTTAATTGTGCCAAATTTGTAGATAAAGTAAGATTCCCTTTGCTCACGTTCTCTGGTGCTCCGAAAGTTACTTTCCAATAGTGTGACCCTGACATCCTCAAAGCTGTGACCTTTCGAGTTGATGTGTTTAGAGAGCGGAAGGCCAGGTAGTGAGCGCACATGGGACCGATGGTTGTTGAATCTTATCCTGAATGGTGTGTCCGTCTGTCCTATGTACTGCATGTGACATATTCCACACTCTAAGAGATAAATGACATTGTTTGAGTCGCAGTCAAGTTGTCCTTTTATTCAGTGCTTAAAATTCGAATGTGTACTTTCTGCAACTTTTGTTTTCTGGATGTGTTTGCACACGCCGCATCTGAATTTCCCACAGGGTCGACACCCGTCGAGAGGCACTGTTCCTATTTTTGAATGTACAACATGATCCCTTATGCTTTTCGGTCACCTGTATACGACACGCGGAGGATCGGTAAAAATTTTGGAGAGTCGCTCGCTTTGTTCCAATATGTTAAAATGTTTTTTCAAGATTTTATTAACGTTCGGTGGATTGCTAGTAAAGGTTAGAACAAGGTTTTTTCGGCGTTCGTGGTCGGTGTCTTTCTGGTCATACAGGAGCGCTAGGCGGTCGAGATTTTCAGCTTTCACAATCGCATCCTCAATGATAGATGGTGGGTACTTTTGATCGACAAGCACTTCACGCATCCGTGCGGTGCTTTTGTGGAAGTCTTCCGTGCGGGAGCATATTCTTTTGAATCTGTGTGCCTGAGAATACGGAATGCTAGTTTTACAGTGGCGCGGGTGGCAGCTATTGAAGTGCAGGTACTGTTGTCTATCCGTAGGTTTTCTGTGTACGCTCGTGACTAGTGCACCGTCTTCTATCCGTAGGTGAACATCAAGAAAATTTATTTCGGTGTTAGAGTAAGTGTGCGTAAAAGAAATACTTGGGTGCACTTGGTTGAAGACCTGTATGAACTTGAGAAGTTCGTTTTCTGAATGAGTCCGAGATCAAGAATATGTCGTCCAGGTAGCGTTTGTAGAACTATGGGCCTAGTCTTATAAGACGATAGGAAATTAGATTCTATGTGGTGCATAAATATTTTAGCGTAATTTGGTGCCATCTTGGTGCCCATTGCGGTGCCGCTGGTTTGAAGGTAGTACCGATCATTAAATTCAAAGCTGTTTAATTCCAGGACGAGCCTCGTTAGGATTCCAAACACTTTTTGGTCCGGATATGCGGTAGGGTTGTGGTTGCTGTAGGACTCCACGAGAGCTTTCATGCCGTCGTCATGCGGAACATTCGTGTAGAGTGAGCTAACGTCCAATGTTACAAGGAAGGCGCCACCTGGGATTTTTAGGTCCGATATTTCGCGGAGGAAATGGTTTGTGTCGCGTAAGAAAGATTCATGTGTAGGCGGTATGTCCCTGATTAATGAGTCAATGTAACTAGATAATGGTTCGGTTAGTGTTCCTGTGCCCGATATGATAGGCCTACCAGGGTTACCCTCTTTGTGGATTTTGGGCAGCATGTAAAAACGCCCTGGTGCCGAATGGGACGCGACCAATGAATTTCGCAACTGTGGATCGATCTCGCCCTTGAGTGTGAGTTCCTGCAGAGCTGTTACAACTATTTCTTTGTGTTTGGCTGTGGGGTCCCAATCAAGGAGTTTGTAAAAATGTTGGTTGTTCAATTGTCGAATACCTTCCTCAATGTAGTCTGATTTATTTAGGATTACAATAGCGCCGCCCTTGTCCCCCGGTTTTATAACAATGTCTTCCCGGTTGCTCAATGCGCGGAGTGCTTCGCTTTCTTTGCTCGAAAGGTTATTCTTACCTGGTTGGCGCGTCTTGTACGCATGTATGACATCTTTTTGAACTGCCTCAATGTACATGTCGAGGTGCCTATCCCTGTGGGAATCCGGAGTCCATTGTCGTCCTACGACACCACGAAACAATGGTTTTTCTTTTTGCGGTTTGTCGAAGAAATATTCTTCCAATCGTAAATTTCGTGCGAAGTCGTCCAGATCCTTTAAAAGAGCGAATTCGGTGTAGTTCCTATTGCTTGGGCAGAAGGTGAGTCCACGTGATAGCACCGCCAATTCATCTTTACTAAGTTCCGCCTCAGAAAGGTTGATCACATTATGCTTGTTAGGTGTGGGGAGGGCCTCGTAATCTTTTTGAGAATTGTTTGTGGAATGGGGTGGGCTAATCTTTTCTGTGTTGGGCGCCGTGGGTCTTTTTTGTGACGGGACATTATCTCGGTCGAATTTTTTCTTTTTAGCGTTCTCCACCTCCAACCCTTTTTTTCTGTTCGAATGCATCGAGTTCGATGGTCTCGGACTCGGAAAGGGGAAAGTTGTTCTTCAAATACCGCTCTTGATTAAGGATGTCAGAGTTCTTTCACAGTGTTGGACGGTGACTTTAGTAAGCTCGATTGTGGCATGATTGAGAATTTTGTTCCATTCTTCAATTTCTGTATTTGAAAAATTAGTCATTGATGGTTTTACCGTTAGGCGCAGTCCCCTCGGTGCCGTATCTGCCAGTAGGTACGTTTTTAGGCTACTCACGTGTAGCTCGTGCCGTATACGTTTGTCAACGAGCTTTCTAATTTTGAGAAAACTTGAGACTGTTCCCTGATTCAGATCGGCCGACCGAATTGGCACTCTCCCGCCCGCGCTGCCGGCATGTCACTTCGTGCAAACACGGCTCACTGGGCCGCAAGGTCTCCGGAGATCGTACCTTTTTGGTGTCGCGGTGTCCCCCGTGCCCCAGGTGGTGCAGCATCCCTCGTACGACAGGTGGTCGCTGGTGCCGGTTCTGGAACAGCAGGCCGTGGTCGTTGGCCCGGGTCCGCTTGGTTCGGTGGCTGCGGAGGGCACTTTTTGGTCGGTGTCGAAGGGCGGGGCACCCGGGATGCCTGCCGTATGTTCCGCTGTGTTGACTCCCGGGTGGCATCCCGGGTGCCCCGCCCTTCGACACAGTCGAATTGATAAACTTTGTATCCTCAATTACAAGATCGGCAATTCCCGCCAATTATCATTGCCTCATTCGACCTTTTTTTTTTAGAGCTGTGTACGCCCGATTCTATCGGCCTGGCATTACCCGTGCAGTGCAAGCCGACAAACGCAAAGTGGCTCCGGAGATCGTATGACAAGAGGGGACAATACGTCACTGTGTTCTACACAGAATTTTACTGCTTCAAAACCTCGCCTTTCTGTGCGGCTCTTTCCCTTCATGCCGCCCTTTCTTCTTCCTTGCCTACCTTACCCCGCCACGCGGTGGCGCCGAGTGCGTATTACAAATGTGGCTGCAATCGGGAACAAGAGCGCTGCGCCTTTCATGCCTGAATACCTCCCCCGTTCTTCCCTCCTGGGGCGCGTTGCTGTGCAGCGGCACCACAGAGGCAACATCCAAACCGCATAAGGTACGCCACGGAAAGTGTCGTTAGTTTCGCCAGATATAAGCCGGCGCCACGGTTTACAATACCTAATTGATGGATTGCTCTTAAAGATGTCTACGGACTTGAACAGCACTGGCGCGGCGGGCGGCACTCGCCCTTCTCGCTGTTTCCCCCATTTTCGCCCTTTCTCTTTCTCTTCTTTCCTTTCTTTTCTTCTTTTCTTTCGCTCTCTCTCTCTCTCTCTGTGGTGTGTGTGTGTGTGTGCGCGAGTTTCCTTTGCGTGACTTGCTCATCTTTTGTTGCAGTGAAGATGCCAGAAATTTTTATTACTATTTTTATGTTTTATCTTTATTATTTCCGTATATTTTCAACCCACTCATTCGTTTTCCCACCCTTGTCCTTCTCTTCCTTACTACAAGGCAAAGCGTGTATATAAGGCCATACTGGCCTGTGGTTTACATGTCCTGAAAAAGGTCGGGCTCCAACCGAAACGTTGACTTAATAAACCGTCGTTCTCTAAGAGGCGCATCGTCAATTCTTTTATAAACTAGCGGCAACCAAAGCTATTTTAGCATATACAGTCCTATATTATATATATATATATATATATATATATATATATATATATACTGAAGAAAGGTTCTCTGGGCTTGGTTGCGAATACGAAGAAAAAGTCAGACGTGGTGAAGAAGCAGTATATTTTTGACGTTTCGGCCGCGGGACCGGCCTTTTCTTTTTTTTCCGACGAAGGCCGGTCCCGCGGCCGAAACGTCAAAAATATACTGCTTCTTCACGTCTGACTTTTTCATCGTATATATATATATATATATATATATATATATATATATATATATATAGGCACACTGGAAGAGCCGGTGGGAGATTTCATTTGTGCATACTTGAACCATAAGGATTCGTAGCGTGCGCGTTAACTAAATTAATCCGGAACGCGGCACAATCTACGATGAACTTCCGGAACTTCGCCCACTCATCATCATTCACTCCGTGGACATGCTGTGAATTTTTTACCACACGTCGACGAAAATGAAGCAAAGAAGCGTGCCGATCACATGCTGGCCCAACATGGGGAAGTATCGTGGGAGTCGTGCCACGCCTGTGCTTGAAAAATCTTCGCTAAAAGACGTAAACAACCATAACGTCTGCCGAGGAATCGCAATAACAAATATAATGTTACGTGACAGGATGATAATACGCCACTGCAAGTCGGGGGCAGTGGATTGCATAACGATTTCGAGGAATCATTTTGAAGAACACAGGGCTGCATGGTTTGTAGCTCTGCACCCATTACAGAGGCATCATCAACATTATCATTATGAAACAATCTTCTTCAACATTTCCGTCATCACTATTACGAAGCGCTACCTTTTCAAGCAGTTTTGTCGTATCGTGCCATGGATCACACAGCAGGCGACGTGCGCAGTCCGCCAGCAACCTGACTGTGCTCTTTGATATACCTGATGGCGCCTTCTCGCAAGGTGCGGACCGCTGCTGAAGAAACAAATCGCAGAGCTACGCGTGCGGCTGCAGCAAGGCAAAGTCGGGCACAACAGACAGCTGTGCAGAGAGAAGCCCAGACCGCAGCTCACCGTCGACGCCAGGATGAGATTTCGGTTCGTTCTCGAGAAAACTAGGCCAAAAGACTCTCTAAGATGTGCAGTCATACAGATCTGCACGTTACAATATCGCAGTAATTATAGCGTATTGGGTACTTCCCTACTTGGAGAAATGATAATAGTTATGGCGCAGGGGATACCTATCACCTCTAGTTGCACTAGTTTGCTCAAGCGTTTAAAATGGCCTCTAAGAAGTTCGCTCCTCCAGGTCACGCTGTCACTGCCCTGCTGTTCCGCGTAGGCCTGGCTCTTTTTTTTTTGGCCAGCAAATAGTTTACTGCCGCCATAAACAGCTTTCCTGCAAAAATGCCAGAATAAGGGGTATATTCGTAAACATTATTACGCCGCTAATTATCTAGCGTGGTCTTGAAACTTACTGATGTCCGCCTTATCTAGAAGTACCATCCTATAGAAGTTTTCGTTTTTTAAAGACGATAGTCTTTATTGGGATACTTCAACGCAGAAATTTTGGTAACAAAGGGAAGTTTATTTGACGCAAAAATCTTGACACAAAGCAGTTACATGGCATCCACGAATACAAAAGCGCCGGGAGTCTCGCGTCACTAGGAAAAATAAGAAGAAAAGACCGTTATACAATTTCTAACAGCCGCTTGGATGAATTATGGGGCGCAGACACGCGCACACAAAATTTTAAAACGTGTATTCACGCGGGGCTACGTGTACAAGAGTGAGCGGCTGGTTCATGTGCCGCTTAAACACAGAAGAGGCGCTCACATATGTAGGGGAGTAGTCCAAGACTTTATACAGTGGAAAACCCCTGTTTCCATGAGTACAAAAAGACACAGGAAAAAAACAAAACTTTTGGTCTGTCTGTGTGTGTGTCTGTCCTGCTTTCCGATTCAGTACAATGGCGAAATTTTAACCCCTTCCTCAAAGACCACCCATCTTGAACTGGTAGCTGCGTTCATACTTGTGAACACAGTCGACCAAAAAGCAAATATTACGCATATCTGAGGCGCAACATGAATACGTAAGTATTGGGCGGTGTATTCCTTTATTTCAGAAAATGCATAGATATGTAATTCTAGAACGAAGTGTTTATTACGCTGCGTTGACAATGCCACGCTATGAAGGAAAAAGCGGACGCTTCCTGCCCTTCGGTAAAACGACACGGTGCTGCCACCTACCAGTAGCTCTGCGTACTGCACAAGCTTCTTGCGTTTCCCGATATCATGGCCAGATGGCGTCCATATCTCACGCAGCGCTGCCTCCATTTCATCAATGCCAGCCACATGCGGCCGATTCGACATAGAGGGGGCGCTGTCTGAGGCAAGGCACGACATAAATGGCCGTTTGATGATATAGAACACACTCTACAAGACATGCCCAGACAACGCAGGGAAAAGACCGACGAGCAGATTGCAGCGGAAAAGCGCCGGCGTGCCGGTGCCCGTTGTCTCAAGCAGGCCCAGGAAACGTCAGAGCAACGAGCCCAGCGGCTAGCGAAAGATCGTAAATCGAGGCGCGCCCGGAGGCAACAGGATACAGACGAAGTGTGCGATGTGCGAATTGTCACTGACCGAGAGGCTAAGCGAGCTTACCCGGCGGCTGACCAGACGGCCGAAGCTCGTGACGAACTGCAGATGAACCGGGACTCATGTAGTACGGCCGGTAGAAGACTATCGTCTTTCGACGACATTTGCAGCGAAGCACGGATATACGCGACCAATTTTTTCTCGAGCAGCCAATAGGCAATATTTAGGATATCTTAATGCCTTCACTACATCAGGCTGCGTGCGGGCGACCTAGGCTAAAAAGCAATTTGATTTTCGGCGATATCATTTGGACTCTACAAAGCCGCATCGATGTAATTAAAAGCTTAATAGCACTCCCACAGCAGCACTTTCGGATTACGACACATCTGATGAAGATTGTCACTAATTTATTTGGAACATCGGCCTACATGCACGCTTTGGCTCGTTATCTTAATTGTGCAAAGTGACTTGTTTAAAAGGTTTGCGCCCTGTGCAATGCTTCGTCTTTGTTTAGAGTAAATGAGGTTCATGAAGCCTTTTCTGGACTTAGAGTACGGGTATGTGTGAGCGCAACTTGTGATATTGCGGAGGCTATGACATAGTGCTTAGCCGGCGCGAACTTACACCTGGTGGCTCTTTTTTGTGCATTCTCTGTCTGATGCTGCAGCCGCGTGTTATGCACGGGGACAACTTTACAGAGCTCTCCAATAGTGAGGTTGCTCTATATCGTTTACCTTTCTTCTAAGCATCGTATTAATGCCGCACCTCGGAAGAAGAATGAAAAAGAACAAAGAAGTGAGGCTCAATCGTGGGTTGAGTGCTAAGCCTTACGCAACCATCCGTCATCCCTCTCTGTAAAAGAGACATCTCCCGCCGTAGCAGCATTGGTGGAAGTGCTGGGTAACAATTTCGAGCCCGGAATAAGGACGACGGTAGAGCAAGCTGCTGACTCGGAGGTATTCCGCCAGCACCAGCGACCATGAACCCGGATGGTGAAAGCTCCTCGCCTTCATCCAGCTCCCTTGGGCACCACTACAGGGAATCGCGCACTTTGTCCGGGAACACTGGAAAGGGCGCCGAGGAATGGCTCAAAGGCTACCGGCGGGTGAGTCTTTATAACCACTGGGAAACGACCAGCTAGCGGAACTACGTCCCACTGTTTCTTGCGGAAACCGCACTGATGTCGTTCGAGAACCACGAGAAGAACTTGACTACATGGGCGAATTTCGTAGACGAGATAGAAAAGTATTTTGGCGACCCGTCGGCGAAAAAGAAGAAAAGGAGCGGGCGGAGCTGATGCTGGCGCAACATGCTGAAGTATGGGGGAAGACGTGCACCATGTGCATAGAGGAAGGTCTGAAGTGCAGAAGTGTGGGCCTGGCCATGACAGATGAGTATATGGTCGGGCATCTCCTCAAAGATATTGCTGCAGATATGTACCTAATAGGCAAGGACGACTTAAGTTTGGCAAATCACATTATCCGACATTGCTGCACATTCAAGGCTCTAAAAGGTCGGCGCATTTCTACAAACTTCGTCGGTTACCCAACGTCACCACTTTCGCGGGCATTGACATGGGCCCTCCGCCCAGTGATCTGGCGTCAAGTATTTTGGAAATAGCGCGCGACGAACATATATGCATATATACATTTACGCAAATAAACAATAGATACATATCGCTAATATAACACAAGATAACAAAATGTAACATACTACAATATATTTACACTGCACAAAACTATGAATACATAGAACAGACTACGAAGATAGTTCAAAGCGAATGTGCCCATGACGCCTGAGAGCAGAAATGTGAGAGCTTCTTGTGTCTGTGCTCTTATTACCGACGTTTTGTTCCAAAATTCGCTGGTGTGCTTCAGCCTCTTACTCCTCTTCTCAACAAAGACATACCGTTCCAGGGGACGAAAGCGTGCGAGTCGGCCTTTTCTCACCTGACGTTCATACTCACTTGCGGGCCTATTCTTCGCCATTTCGACGCATCAGCCCCAACTAAGGTATCCAGTGACTCTAGTGGAGTCGCTATCGGCGCAGTTTTTGATAAGTGTCACGGAGCCGCCGAAAATGTCGTTGCCTATGCTAGCCGTTGTTTGCGTAAAGCAGAACACACACCGTTACCGAGCAAGAATATCTTGCAGTCATCTTTGCCGTTCAAATGTTTCGACCGTACATCTATGGTCTGTTGGCTGTTAGCACTGTTGGCTAACTGGTCTACCTGATCCTTCCGGCCGTCTTGCACGCTGGGACTTACACTTGCAAGAGTATGACTGATGTATGATTTAAGAGTAGCCGCCGTCACGTAGACGCTGATTGCTCGTCGCAACTTTTCCTTCCCATGACGCAATGTGATGCCGACAATTTCAACGACTGTCCAGCAGCTCTATACTCACCGTTTCCAGATTTTGCCGTCTTCCATGCTGAACAACGAAAAGACTATAGTTTGGCTGCTGTTTTTCATCTGCCGTGGAGAATCCCCGCCAGTGCCCTTTCGTTATACAGGATGGCATTCTTTACAACGGGAATTTTGCTGGGACCGGGGCCGACCTTCCTTTTATTTTCCCTAAGGCTTTGCGAGCAAATGTGTTACAAATTTTACGCGACCGTCCAACATCCGCCCATATGGGATTTGCCAGGACATACCACCCCGCACTGGAACGTTTTTTACTGGCAACGCATGCATCAAACTACGGCCAAATACGTTCCGAGTTGTTACCATTGTCAACGGTACAAACTTCCAACTAGTGCACCGCCGGGACTTCTCCATCCTACATCGCCTCTGTGTTCTCCCTTTGAGGTCATCGGTATTGACTTGATAGGCCCTTTTCCGAGATCCGTCCAGGGCAACCGCTGCATTATAACATGTGTAGACCATCTTATCCCTTACGCTGAAGCGCGAAACATGCTCGGCCGTGACGTCTCTCCCGCCACGGCCGAGCATGTTTCGTACTTCTTACTACGCTACATAATCCTCTGGCATGGCTCCCCTCGCGCGATTATTGGCGATGGCGGCCGCCAGTTCATAGCTGACGTCGTCGAGGAGCTACTTCGCCGGTCAGCTTCCCAGTTTCATCACGCCAGGTCATACTATCCACAGAAGAACTGACTGACGGAGAGCTTCAACAGAACTCGAAGATGCTCGCTATGTACGTTGACTGGAAGCACAAAAACTGGGACGCAATTTGATCTTTCAGGATTTGCGCTTACAATACTGCGCTGCGTGAGACCACTGGGTTTTGACCGTTCTACCTCCACTACGTCCTCCCACCACGCAATACCCTTGACTCTATTCTCCAGTTTTCCCAGAAGGAATAACCACGTCTTGCTGAGACACTTTGTCGCGCAGAGGAGGCGCGGCGCATCGCTCGTCTCCGGACATTTCCATCACAAGACCGTTCAGAGGCTCGCTACGACAAGCGACGACATGTCTCGTAGGGCAAAGATGTGGTATGACTGTTGACTCCGTGCCGCAAGCGTGGGTTGTACCAAACGTTCCTGCCCGCTACGCGGGTCCTTTTGTCGTTTTGCGGCGTTTTAGTGACGTTACGTAAGTCATTTCACAGCTCACATATCCGGCCGTCGTTCCAGAAAACTAACTTCTTTCATGTTGCCAGGTTGAAGCCATACCACGCGCGACACCGAGTGACTTGCCCGTTGGGCGTCGTCTGCAACGGGCGAATGGATAGCGCCTCTCGGAGGAAGGATGAAAAAGAACAACAAAGTGAGGCTCGATGCTAAACCTTTCGCGACCATGCGTTATCCCGCTCTGTGAAACAAACGTCTCTCACCGTAACAGTATCGTCATAGTTTGAAAAAAAATTTGGTTGATCCCCCTGTCATAGGGATCGGTATAACACGAAAGTGAAATCTGCCTTCGCGAAATTCTGGAATGCATAAGCAGCAGTCCGGCGAATTGAGGGGTGGGAGATTGCTTGGGTGCTATGAACATGTGAACAGTTTACATGTAGACATCCGCGCCACCTCTACACGGCACAGGGATCTTGGACCGTTGTACACAAGGGAAAGTTCTCGAATGACTCACATTCGTTCGCAAACACTGAATTGCACGCGCCAGAGCCCTGCCCAAAGCTGCCATAAACAGGGAGCGCCCGCAAACGGTGACACCTTGCAAGCGAAAGCGAACGGTTTGTCATTCGATCGTTTGTGAAAAGACACCCCAGGGCAACACAAGGTCAATGAGTGTGTTGTCGACGGCCTTCCTTGCGTTCCTGGAGCAGTGCGCGTCGCAATTCAACCCACCTGGCCTCGCAAGACAAATTTTGTAGCGGCCGCGACAGACAGACAGACGGACGGACGGACAGACGGACAGACAGAAAGACAGAGAGACGGACGGACGGGCGGACGGGCGGAAGCTTCGCCCCACTCATCATCATTCACTCCGTGGATATGCTGTGAATCCGCAGCCGCCATCTAGCGCTTTCCTATCACACTAGAGCACGCACCGAGCACCTCCGCGCCATCTATTGATCAATTCACGTAATAGCAAAGCAGAACCGCAGCGCCATGTCGTGATCATTCTGTGACCTAGAGGTGGCTACGACGACGACGACGCTTGACTAGACTATGCCCTAAGATCTCGAGCTTCGCCCCTAAAAGAGCAGAGGATTATTCGTCCGCATGCCCTGAGTGCTGCCGTGCCCTTTAGCCCGCTTAATATCGTCAGCGACGTTTCAGTGCTCCGGCGTCCGTTCGGCCGCTTGGGTGAAGCTTGGGCACTCGAAATAAGGGTGCCCAAACAAAGAGCTCATGTATTTGGTATGTTAGTATAATAATGCTACCTGACGCCTCCATAAAATGCACCCGCCAAGCCACCATAATAGTGATAACCATATTAGACTCGGGACCATATGAGACTCGGGACCATATCTGTTTGAACTGCACTGGCCTTAATCGCTTTTCTGTGAAGCGAGGATTTATGCAGGAAGCAGGAAAGTGCACGCTGAAAACAATGTATGGATCAAGAAGATATGTGTCTAAACAGTATCAATATCTGTAATCTGTATCAACAGCTGCAATCTCACATGACCAGACAAGCTCTGCTGAACTGTTATGTTATGTGCTTAACCGAGACTTTGAAGAGGACTCGTTTGGTCTTTCAGTGATCTCGATTGTGTTTTCATGGACTGTTTGCCTTTGCCAACCACGTAACACAGTTGTGCCGTATGCGTGATCAAAACATTTTTTAAGTATATGTCCCACATACACTTGTAATGCGCAAGTCAACTCAATAACATAAATCGCATAATTCACACTGCCGCTGCTTCACGCATAGCTTACATTGTTAGAGAGACTGGCCGATTGCGTTATGAGGTGCTAGACTAAAAAGACTCGCAAGGTTGAAAATAGGAGCCTAAATTTCGGCACATAGCAGCGTCTGTCTCGACGCAAGTGTGTTTCGCAAGACGGCAATATTTATGGAAGATGCACCGAGAGATCTCATAACATGATATTGTAACATGAACAAGGTTGCAAATTTGACATAGGTCACTGCTTCAGAATAATCATTCCTTCACAAGTGTCCTCGTATAGTATGCTGGTAGAGATGTCCATTGTGTACTTAACAAAACTAACTTGAATGTTTCATCTGTTGCCTCTTCTGTCAACATTCTTTTGCACGCTGCACAGTGAAACACGCCTTACCATTAAGGAAATCAATATGCCGCAGACACCGTTGTCACCAAGTCGATCTCTGTAACGAGCCCATCACACCTTTCACTGTAAAATCGTGCTTGGCCTGTGCTAGATAAGTGGGCTTGTGCGTAAGTACTGTAGCACGTTGTGCTCGTTTGTTTGCTTTATTAACGACCTGCCATACGCTCCCAAACACCACATCACTCCATTGTTACGATAAATTAAAGTGAACGTTGGTGCATTTTATATCTACCGAAAAGGGGCTCCCTTCGGAATTTTTCGTGTTGTGCCTTGACTTCTGTAAATGTGTGCCTTTCATATGCCAACATCTTTTGTAAAAGTGAACGCTGTTTTCAGGCTCATGTGACAGCATGTACGATTCAATTGAAAAAATTGCAATCAAGCATAGAGAAAAGGGCAGCATTCTTTATTCATTTAATTCATTATGTACCCTAAGGGTACATAATGCCCTGTGCTAAGAAGCATTACCAATGGGAAATAGGTAACATATACTATTAACATCTAAAACACAAGAAAGCGATAGCGCACATACATTGTAATAAAACATTGCAAGAACGAAGACATAATGCAAGGTGTCACATAATCCAAATCCAACAGCGCACGATTATTAGCCCCCAGGACATAAGACACATGCACGTAAGTTCTTGAAATTCATTAGAGTCATGTTCTGCTGCAATGCCATGAAGAGGCTATTTCTATCAGCAGTCATACATAATATGAAGTAATGAACTGACCAGAATGTCTGTTAACTGCGTAATTAGTTCAAGGAGATGGTGACAAAAGGGTAGTCTAAAATAAGGTGTACAGAAAGAGATTTGTGTGAAGGACCGAATGGAGATAAAGTTTGAGAGAAAGAAAACGTTGCTGTTTGGCAATGGACAAGCTCTTGGATTCAGCACTCCACTTCAACGTGATGCTGGGAAAAATACGGAAACTCAGAAGCATCACTTTACAAGGCTTCAAATTCATTAAGGTCGTCTTGTTCTGGGTCCCATTAAGCTAATACGTGCTGCACCTAGGCTTACATATTTAGTGTAGTGTTGGATTCCTGGTTCTCTCAGGATTGTCTCATGCTCGTCTCTTCGCCTAGCATATACAAAATTATGTTGCGCATGCTTGTGGCACAGTCACCTGTATACAGGCCGCCAAAGGACTGCCCCGCAGTTGTCGAGAACATCACTGAAAACTTTCTAAAGTCTCCCACCATTTTCAACCTCTTCTCAAACACACAACATAAAAAAGGGACACAGTGACACGCATAAAGCACCAGTACTACTGCATGTTGCAACGTCAGACTTTACTGAAGTTCTTGGCAATTTCACTCGCATGGAAATTGAAGAAGAAAATGGCTATAGCTTCCTTCTTGAAAAGTTTAAGATCATTCTGAGCGAAGCGCTGACACACTTTTGAGCAGTGTGTTCTGGATGCACATGCAGGCAGACGGTGAACTTATTTATTGAAGTCTTAATGTGAGAATTACAGTTCAAAGCACAGAGTTGCAAGTTTTAGACATCATGAGAATCTATATGCACACAGAGCCCGATTTTCAGCACATTGCCCCATCAGTCCTTATGGCTGTGTTTAGCATTAGAGTCGTGCTTTTTTTTCAGGTAGGTTATCCTGTTTAGCCTGTGTCCTGATACATGGTATCAATACCTTCTTCTACAGACGACAAACGTTCATAAAGTTGTGTTCAGTGGAGCAGGCAGAGATGATATCATTCTCAGAAAATCAAGGCTGGTGGTCATGGGAACACTTTTCAATGATGGCAAAGTGGACCAAAATAGGGTGACCAGCAATGCAGACATGGGCAGTGCACATCTCTCCAACAGCAGGAGTTTCTCCATCAGCAACGCGGAGTGTGCAGGAAGCAACAGGTGCTAGCATTTTACGCATACGGTATCAAAGAGTTGCACTCTTTACTGAAATGTGTGCTCTAGTGTTGTTAAGGGCAGAATTAGTGTAACAATGCACTATAAGTACCGTTTAACTGGCTTCATTGCATTGTGAATGTCAAGAAAGAAGTTGTGGAGGAAGTTGACAATGCAACGTAACCTCTGGGCGACTGCACTGTTTAGTTTTCCGGATTGGCAAGCACAGGGTTGAATGGAGTGACAGCTGGCGAGCGAGACTACTGGTAACAGCCTTCGCGTGACAGCCTAAAAGCGAGCGCGACGGGTGTGTCCACGCAGTAAACGAAAGTAGCTGATGAACTGTGCATTTGCGCCTTGGAAAGAAGGCTGGGTTGAAGATGCAAAGCGGCTGCTTTCCTCTCAGTGGTATAGGACAGAGTGTGTTCAGTGTGGCAAGAACCAGTGTGCACCGCAGCAACAGGCTACCTGGCCAATACAACAGTGAGAACTAATGGGGAAATTGTTTCTGAAGCTTCCTGACGTCTGGTCGTAATGCACACAGAGTGAATGCCTATGTTGGCGAAATCCCAATGGCCAAATCTCTAGCATTGTTGTGAGCTGTGTCAATGGCTATGGCTTCAAGTTCAAGGTGTACAATTCGAGTCACCTGGTCCGACAACACTGGAGCTGGCAGGTGCATCCTCTTGTGGCCTTCAGAGGAGGACGTTGCAGTCGTGTTGGGAAGCCAGGGAAACATGCTGTCAATGCGCCAACTCTTAGCTTGTGAAAATACTGGCACTCGTTCGCAATGGTTCCGGCAGTTCGAGTCTAATGGCCCTCCGGCGAATCGGCATCGCCCTTCCGAAACGGTATCGTATATATTCTATGTTCAAGACATAGCATTCTGTAGGTGTGTTCATCCAAGCTGGAAGCGTTTTGTTCCCTTCATAGTTTTTTGATATGTTTGAGTCCTTGATACATTTTACTCAAGACCATCAGCTAAAGCTTACTTTTGGCGGGGATGTAAATATAAACATGCTTAATACCGATCTCACTGTAAAAAAGTTTGATTTCCTGCTGAAGGCAAATGGATTGTGTAATGTTATACAAAGACCAACACGTATTACTGCTCATACGTCGACACTGCTTGACCTCTTCATAACAAATACTAACAGGAGCCTTAAAGCAGGAATTTTTCTTTCCGATTTCAGCGACCATCTACCAATTTTTCTCTGTTTAACAAAAATGAATAGTAAACGAAAAAGTTCGTCTCATATCGTGCAGTCAATAACTGAACAAAATATACTAGAATTCAGAAACGTACTTCAAAAAATCAATTGGAGTGACGTACTTAATGAAAAGGACCCAAACAGAGCCTACGAATGCTTTTTGGATACATTTATTTCAACTTACAACACATCCTTTCCTGAAAAATTAATAAAGCATAAAAGACGTGCTCGGAAACCATACATTACACATGCCCTCTTAATTAAAGTAAATGAGAAAAACAGGCTGTATCATCACTTCATTAAAACAAAAGACCTAAATGACCTTAAGGTTTTTAAAACATTTCGAAACCGTTTGAATAAAGACCTTCAAAAAGCCAGACGGGATTATTATAACAAGCAGTTTGCTTGTACTAAAGGACGTGCGGATATGATGTGGAAAAAGCTAAACCATCTCATCGCACATAAAGACTGTCCTGAGCTTAGCTCTATAAAAATAGGTGATGTAGAAATATCGGAACAAGCTTTAGCTAATAAATTTAATGAATATTTTGTGAACCTTTCTAGCATTTTACGTACGTCTAATGGACCTTAGTGGTATCAAAGCAGTAGAAGAGACCATTTTTTTTTGATCCAGTAAATGACAATGAGGTTATGCATATCTTCAAACAACTCAATAATACGAACTCACGAGATATTGATGGTCTTCAACTGCAACCTATAAAATCCGTTTTCGACATTATTTTGCCCTGTTTAACGTACATTTTCAATTTGTGCATTGCTAAAGCTGTCTTCCCTTCTAGAATGCAAATTGCTCGTGTATCTGTGATTTTCAAGAAAGGCGACA
Organism: Hyalomma asiaticum; assembly: GCA_013339685.2. Classification (NCBI taxonomy): domain Eukaryota; kingdom Metazoa; phylum Arthropoda; class Arachnida; order Ixodida; family Ixodidae; genus Hyalomma; species Hyalomma asiaticum. Next base: position 83,823,090 of record CM023488.1, on the reverse strand, counting down.
AGAACGACCTTGGCAACTACAGGCCCATATCCGTACTTCCAGTTTTTTCTAAAATGCTTGAAAAGATTATTTATGCCCGGTTAAATAAATTTGAGAGAAAACATAACATCTTGACAATTCCCAGTACGGTTTCCGCAAACATCTTTCAACAGAATCTGCGCTTTTAGAACAGAAAGAATATATTTTAAAAAAACTTGAAGAAAATGAAATAATAATTGGTATTTTCGTTGATTTTACAAAAGCATTCGACCTCCTTGATCACAGACTGTTAATTAAAAAACTCAACTGTTATGGTTTCCGTGGGCACGCGGGAGATTTACTGAAATCCTATTTACTGAATCGAAGGCAGGCGGTCAACATTAATGGCTTCACATCAGAAATGCAGAAAGTTAAATGCGGAGTCCCTCAAGGAAGTATATTGGGCCCTTTTCTTTTTAACATTTTTATTAATGACATAGTACAAACTTCATCTGCGAAATTCATAATATATGCCGACGATACAAGCATGTTCTTCTCCGGCAATGACATAGACCTTATAATGGACACCGCAAATCACGCACTACAGAAACTATATGAATTGAGTGAGAGAAATGGATTACGTGTGAATGTCGCGAAAACAAAAGTTGTTATATTTAGAGCAAGGAATAAAAATGTTCAACCAAATAAACAAATTACCTTTAACTCCACCCCATTAGAAATTGTTCCTACGTTTAGAAGTTTGGTTGTCCTGTTTAACGAATCGATGTCTTGGAATGACCACGTTAGTCACGTCATCTCCAAGCTATCTCAAGTAATTGGTGTCCTTTTCCGAAATCAGCGCGTTCTTCCCTCAAGCACCATGATGTTGTTATATCACTCGCTTTTTGAATCCCAACTTAATTACTGCCACCTTATTTGGGGTAAGACATCAAAAGAAAACCTAAAAAAGTTAAGTATTCTGCAAAAAAAAAATTTTAGGATTGTTGCAAATGTCCCTAGACTACAACATACTGAAGAACTTTTTCACAAATATAAGGTACTTCCGGTTGAAAAACTATATGCATATCGTTTATCTGTAGCGTTCAAACGCGAAATAACCCAAAACACATCCTTTTTGCGGCAGGTTTCTAACCTATCAAAACGCGAGCGCACCCACACAACTCGGCAAACTGATGAATGGAATGTTCAAACGTATAAAAAACAGTATGGTTGGCAATTACTAGAAAATGAATTGCCAAGACTTCTAAATAACTTATGCAGAAAGAACATCACTCTAGAAAATATTACAAAAAGGCAATTTTTGAACATTCCTTTTACGAAGAGCCTTAATATTCCTAAACAAATGCATTGTTTCTTCGTTGATTAAAATATGTACCTAATGTTGTTACGTCAGTTTTTTTATAACATGATGAACACGTATGCTGATTACTTTGTGCATGAGATCTCATTTCGCCGTCTTTCATTTTTTGTATCCGCGACGTAAATCATGGAGTTCTAAAATGATGTCTTTTTTGTTGTTGTTGTTGCTGTTGCTTATTGTTGCATTTGCTTGTATTCTTTCAGCTTATATTGTATAACCGCTTTCCACTGTCTAAAATGTTCATGCCTTCTTTTTCATGCGCCTAAGATACCGCCAAGGTGTTTGTTTGTTTTAGGTGTCCACGGCGTTGTCAAACTATCGAGAGATAGTTTTTACCGCGGGCTCCTCGGCTATCACGTTTTGTTTTGATGGCGAAATAAACTGAATTGAATTGAATTGAATACTCTGGAGCTCGTGTGAATCTGACGGAGGTGAGAGGTCAATGTAATGATCATTTAGAAGCATATTACCATAGTTAGCCACGATAACTGAAGAACCCCATGCACAAGCGTTTCGTATACACTCATCCTCTTCAACACTTCAAAGAGCACACAAGCTCATGTACATGCCACTCGATAACATATGAGAGAATTAGTATATCAAGATGCGTGGCAAAATGTGCAATTAGATTTAAGGAATGATCATGATGAGAGAGTACAGTACACCTCGCAGTAAAAAAAGAATTGTTACTAAGGATAAGGTATTGACCAACCTATGTAAGGGTGAAAAATGTTATTTTTCAGTATACTAACAAGCCCGCAAGTTCAGCTTAGGTTTGGTGCACATTAAAGAACCCCAGGTGGTCAAAATTAATCGATACTCCCCCACTACCACATGCCTCATAATCATATGATAGTTTTCTCACGTAAAACCCACAAATTATTATCACCAATACGCTAGGGCGAGGTTCCTTCACCTCTTAAATGCAGATCAGTACACTATATAACATATGTTCAGAGACGCCGCCACGAAGAAACGGCTGCACCGACCGTCTGTGAGCGTCTGTTATACGTAGGCATCACAATCAACTGTCGCAGGAGCGACTGCTGTTTCGCAGCGGGTGTTTTCTTCTGATTACAGGGCACGTTCACACTTTTTCTTAAGGAGAGCAAGACAAGGCGCTGTGTGCTATATTGAAATATAAGGACAGTATAATGCAATTATCCAGAAATAATCCAGGAAATACAGAGAACTCGTGGACAAATTTTTGACAGGATTTCCTTAAGAAGCTGCACGATACTGTTTTCCAAACTCACATGCTCATTGCAGAAGTGAAATGTATTTCACTCCGAAATTTAGGTTTTTGAACCATATTTCCTTTGTCTCCTCCTCACATGTCGACGATTATACAGGTCCTAGACGAGCAAGCATAGATAAGTGCTTACCACGAAAAAGAAAAGTCCTAGGCCGTCGAAGGGAAAGCAGCACAGTGATAGTGTAAGCTAAATTGGGCTGCGATATCTCTCACTGTTCCCATTCCGTCTTATTACCTAGATGCTTTCCCGCCCTCTTGTTTCTCTTCCACTGACTGCTTTGTTTGCTTCTTCTTGTTCTTCATCATTGTCAGCTTCTACCCTTATTTTATTCTTTTCGATCATGATGATGATCCTTCACGTTTGGAATCTACCCACTTGGGGGGATTAGCGAAGACTCAGACAGATTTGCCTTTAATTTACGAAATTATACTACCTGAAACGTTTTTCACATCGCCTTCTTTGTATTTTTTGTGTTCACCATCGTGTTTTTTTTTCGTCGTCATTTTTGATGAAACCATAGCAGGGGTCTAACGAAATATGGTGTCGTGTAAGGCCATGATGGCGACGATGGATCCCATCACCGCCGATTTGGGTAACTGTAACGAGACTAGCAATCTTACGCTGTGATAGAAAACCTCACGTATTGAAATGCACTACAAACAAGAACAAGAATCGTCCCAGTCGATATGATAGCTCTCATTTGATTGAACGTAGTGTAGTGAAGAATATCTACGCTAGTCAGAAAGACGGGGTGCACTACTCGAGGAGGAAGATATTTGGGGAGCTCAAGGCAGAACTGAGGACAACATCAACGCGCATGCTGGCTCCGTGATTGCCAAGGCTTCAGTCTCGACTGCTTTCTGTCGATCTTGCCAAGCAGGACCCTCGCCTAAGCGCCCTCTTTCAATGGGTGGAAGGTGCTGGATGTCGGGAACCCTAGAAGTGCGAAGCCGTATGTCGCCTCCAGTCTCTATCATGGCATCGCACGATGAGCAGCAGCGTTCTCTCTGATCCAACACCCTTCGACAAGGCGACCCTCCTTTCTTCATTTGTGCCGATAACAAGGATGCAGAAGACTGGCTCGAGGAATACGACTGCTTGAGCGACGTCAATAAATGGGACGATGTCCACGAGCTCACTAGCTTCATATTTTATTTGACCGAGGTAGCCACTCTGTGCTTTCATAACCACGAAACTGATCTCAACGCCTGGTCTGCCTTCACAAACGCATTCGTGGAACTTTCAGGTCGCCCAGAAAATCGCAAGATGCCCGCCAAACAGCACTTGGGAGGTCGGGCCAAGCAAAGTGGTGAGAATTACACCAACTTCGTAGATGTGGTCAACCATTGCAGGCGCGTCCAGGTGTCCATGTCGGACGCCGAAAAGATAAAAAAAAACATCTTGACAGTTATTACTGACGATGCGTTTCAGATGTTCATCGCAAAGAACCTACAGACAGTCGCGGACGTCATTCGATTCTGCCAGAACTATTACGAGCTCTAGAAAAAGCGCCAATCTACTCGTCGAACCAGTTTTTCACCTACTCCTACATTCTTGCCATTGATGACCGCTGGTCTTGCGGCAGACCGCTCTGCATCAATGTTAGAGCTCAAACAGTTAGCACGCCAGGAGGTTGCACGCCAGCTGCCGCTGATGCCCTGCACTGAACCTGCTCCATCGACACTGCCGCCACCGATACAGCGTGTCGGCCAGCAGCAAGCTTCCGAAGCGCTTCTCGCAGCAGGTACGTTGCCTGTGACCGCTCCGCACACCTACGCTGAAGCCACCCTGGTGACACCTCCAAGTTTCCTCGTCGCGAACACCCTGTGGCGGCGTGCACCTTTGTGTCATCACCTCAACCTGCGGAGCAACCAAGCCATCCGTTGTACAGCCGGGCACCACGTCTTCAAAACCCGTGAGGCACCCGAGACAACCGCCCCATCTGCCACGCGTGTGGTTTCCCGGCTCACATAGCGCAATCTTGCCAACGAAATGAGTTCTTTCACAGAACAACGCGCGACCAAATACCCACGATTTCGCAGCCAGACGTCAGATGGCATAATCTGGCGCACCTCCCAACGGAGACCCGACTCCTCAACGCGTCGGAATTTTCACGCACGCCGATCACCATCATCGCGGTGCCGTTCTGTTTCCCCGCTGCTGTGGCGCCCTCCAGCCTGTGCCTGAGGAAAATTAGCAGCTGCAGTTTCGGTGGCAAGCACTGCGCAGCTTACAAACTTTTAAGGACGTTGCTTTTTGCCTTGTAATGTTGTTGCTGTTCATGTTGAATGTCTGCCCGTTCTCGCACTTCTTGACACTGGAGCCGCAGTGTATGTAATGACTGAAAAACTTTGCCGCAAGCTCTGAAAAGTAACGACACTTCTTCATGACTTTGTATTAAGCACTGCGAGTTGGCAACGCATAAGGCCTTTTGGAGCGTGCACAGCAAGGGTTGTTGTTGGAGGCGTTCTATATACCGTGGAGGTTGCGGTGCTACCAAAATGTTCACGATATCATACTGGGCTGGGACTTCCTCCTCACCCATCATGCTGTCATCTTCTGTGCTCGTGCAGAAGTCCAGCTGTCGCCGTTGGGCGATTCTGCTTCAGGCGACTTATCATTAGCCGTGAAAGTATTCCCTGCCGCCGACACCGCCATACGTCGTTTCTCCTGCGCTTTGGTACCGCTTTCCTCTGGCGTATCCACTGTTTGAACTGTTCTCTTTATGCCTTATGAAACTGCTTTCCGCCACAAGTGCTTCCCGGTTCCTTTCGACGTACTCACTATTCAAGACAAGTCAATCGCAATCTAGATTTCAAATCCTTTTCAGTGCTCTTCGACCTTACTGGGGGGGAGAGTGCATTAGCAGCGCTGAGGAATGCGATCTCTCCTCAGCATGCGTTTTTCCTGATGAGGCGAATTCCTTTATGATTGACGCCATTGACGGTTCTCCTTCCACATCTATGTGATGATTTGCCGATGCACTCTGTCGATACATCAACGACAACCTCACGGCTCTGCAGGGTGCCAATATAATCTCCCTCCTTGAAGGCTTCAGCACCAGTTTCGATTACCACCAACCTTCTGTGGACCACAATACAGCCACAGCTCACCGCATCGACACTTGTGTACACGCTCCTTTACGTCGGTGTCCATACCGTGTGGCAGGATCTGAGCGCTGAATCATCGCCGAAAAAGTTGACGACGTGATTAACCGCGGGTTATCGAGCCATCGATAACCCCGCGGCTTCACCAATTGGGCATCACCAGTAAGAAGGAAAAATGGCTGGATGGAGTTTTGTGTTGATTACAGTAGGATGAGCAAGATATCGCGCAAGGATATCTAGCCTTTACCTCGGATGGGTAACCACCTCCATTGCTTGCAAGGCGCAGAGCTCTCGTCCTTAGATTTGCGCTCAGGCTACTGGCACGTACCGATGGCTGGGGCTGATAGCGCCAAAACTGCTTTTATACACCTGATGGCTAATACGAATTCACCGTTGTGCCATTCCGGCTCTGCAATTGGCTTGCCCCTTTCGAGTGCATGATAGACAAGATCCTCCGTGGCCTTAAATGGTAGACGTGCCTGTACTACCTGGACCAATCTCGTGGTATTTTCCCGCTGTAGAATAACTCACGCCCGTTGAGAGAGAAACTATTGTATTTACACAGAAAAACGCCCTAGATGACTGCCGTGGTTCTCATGGCGAACGCTTTCGCTGGTCTTCGTTTTCTTCTTTTGTGCCGCTAATTGGCGCTCGCGCTGGGACAGCACAAATGATCTTCAATATCCTCCGCCCACGAAAAGGTGCGCCGTTCCAGTCCTCTAAGACACCGAAAGTTCAATACCACAGAGATAATCAAAAGAAGAGGCGTGCAGGACACGGACACAATGTTACCAACTCGCTCACCTTTCTGTCCTTTTGAACCACAGAGATGTTGTACAGCTCTTCGCATGATAGAGCCCTTTGGCAACTTCACTGAATAGACCCTGATGTTTTGATCACGCCCTTGATGTGGCTCGATGATTCTTCTAGTCTTCCAAAGCTGTGGCGGTGCTTTATCTTCGTAAACGAGCACTAAGTCACCAATTTTAAAACTGCTGGAATCTTGAGCCTGAGCACTCACATGATGTGCAGAACGGAGACTCAACAAGTACTCTTTTCTCCATCGTCTCCAAAAATGCGCAATTAACTGTGTGCGATGCTTCCACCTTCTTGTAACTGTGGCATGCGAGCTTGAAAGGTTGTCTTCTTGTTCGATATTGGGAAGTTTTGTGATCCTTTTACCAGTAATGAAATGAGCTGGTGTCAATACTTCGATTACTTCTGGTGACGATGAGAGGTAAGTAAGGGGCCTGGAATTTACCACGGCCTCCATCTCGTACAACACTGTGGTCAATTCATCAGGCTTGAGTCTTTCCTGACCAAGAATCTTTCACAGGGTAGACTTCACTGTTCTTATCATTCTTTCCCAGAAGCCTCCCCACCATGCGGCTCTTTCGGCGATAAATTTCCACTTTAGCCTTCTCTGAGAGCAGTATTCTTGAAATTGACTGCTGAACAGCACACTTGATCGAGATATTTCCTTTGAAGTCTTCTTGAAGGTTCGTGCGTTGTCCGTGTATATGACGTCAGGTAACCCACGACGGGCCGTAAACCGTCGAAATGCTAGGTTGAAGCTGTCCGCGGATAGATTGCTGATCAGTTCTAGGTGTATAGCTCTCGTGACCGCGCAAGTGAACAGAGCTATGTAACCCTTTAAAGTCTTACTGTCCGTCACCACGTAAAGCGGACCCGCGAAATCTATCCCCACAGTCTGAAACGGATCGGAGCGATACGCTCTTTCCCGTGGTAACGGCGCCACAGGAGCATTCGCTCGTTTAGCTCTGTACTTCACACAAGCGTTGCAGCCTCCAATAACTTTTTTCACGATTTGCCGTCCGCGAGGTACCCAGAACTTCTCTCTAACTTCAGTAAGAATGTCTTGCACGCGACCATGAAGAACACGTCCATGACAGTCGCGATCGAAAAGTTTAGTAAAATCATGATGCGGAGGCAGAAGAACAGGATGCTTCACCATTTCTCTTCCTTCCGTGAATTGTAACCTGCCTCTCATACGCAGCTGGCCTTCCGCATCCAGATAAGGATGAAGTGTCTTTAAACTAGATCGTTGATTTAACGTTCTTCCCTTTTCAAGTTCGTCAATCTCCCTGAAATACACGTCTCCTTGCACTACCTTAATCCAGTCATCTTAAGCTTTGTTCAGTCTTTATCTGTTATGCACAACGATTTCCTCCGAAGTAGTGCATTTTTGCAATTCCTGATGAATATAAAGACCTACGCCGTGATTCGTAGGACCTGTGTGAGGTTAGAATATCTTCTCAGATCTAGAATTGGCCAAAATGTTCTGACGTACAGAACTTGCACGACACTTGGTTCTCTGTAGTCTGCTTCATCACATCGTGTCTCCAGTCTACTCTTCGGCCATGTTACTTCATCCTTGCGTAACCAGGATGGACCTTGCCACCATAGTTCGTCGCGGCTCAGTAGATGCAAAGATATGCCCTGTGTCAGATAATCTGCAGGATTGTCAGAGCCAGGACAATATGACCACTGACCTTTGTCAAAGCTTCGTTGAATTTCGGACACCCTATTTCCAACAAATTGTTGCTGTTGTGATGGTGATCCTCGTATCCAATGCAGGGCTACGGTTGAAACTGTCCAAACAGTCACGCCTATATTCGGTGTAAAGGCATTGAGAGACTTGGCCAGGAATGTCGCCAACCTGGTTGCAAGCATCGCTCCCAGAAGTTCTAGTCTGGGCAGTGCTATCTTCTGGAAAGGTGCTACTCTTGACTTCGCAAATAGAAGGGCCGTAGAGACTCGATTATATTGCCCAGCATATCTGAAAAATGCTCAGGCTCCATAAGCTTTCTGGCTGGCATCGCAAAACAGGTGCAATTCCGTAGCTTGATCAACTTTCGAGGCATCCACCCAACGATTGATTGCCGTCTCTGGAATATGCTGCAGTTCTGAGCACCAGTTTCTCCACTGTATACCAAGATCTTGTGGTAGCTCATCGTCCCAACCAAGCTTCCTTTTCCAGAGCTCTTGAAATAGTAGCTTTGCCTGAATAACGAAAGGAGCTAGCGTGCCCAAGGGTTCGAATATTCTTGACACAGTTTGTAGCACGGTCCTCTTGCGCGGCTTTCGTTCGGCCTGCAAAAATCCAAGCGCCGACTTTTGAGGGAACCGTCATAACGTCTGTCGCGGGATCCCATAAAGTCCGAGCACCTTCACTGAGTCTGAACAAATGTCGGTTTCCACTTTCGCAGCAAACAGTTGACGTAGTGCCTTCGAGTTCGACGACCATTTTCTTAGTCGCATACCCGCCGAATTTATGATGACGTTCGCCTCTCTATAGATTTCCTGGGCTTCTTTCTCTGCGTGAGCTCCGGTGAGTAGGTCATCTAGGTAGAAAGATTCAGCTAAAACCTTGGCTGTAGGCTGTAGTTTACCCTGTACAGATGTCAAGTGTTGTCTCAAAGTGGCATTTAGTAGAAATGGGCTAGCTGCAGTTCCAAAGGGAACTCTGGTCATTCTCCACTCTTCAATATCAGGTTCAGGATTTACTGTACACGGTATGTCTTTAAACCACAGAAACCGAAGAGCGCCTCTGTCTTCTTTCCTGATACCAATCCGTAAAAAGGCTTTCTCTATATCTGCTGTTGAAGCGATTTGATTCATCCTAAAGCGTATCAGAAGAGCAACCATGTCAGTCAGAAGGTTAGGACATCTTTCTAAGTTTTCGTTTAGCGACGAAGAGTCAGGTCCATGCGATGATGCGTCGAAGACTACACGTACTCTAGTAGTTGTAGATTCACTTCGTACGACGGCGTGATGCGGCATATAATAAATCCTAGATGCTCTCTCTCGATTTCTTTGAGGTTCTTCGGGAACTCGTTAAGCATGCCCCGTCCTCATATAATTTATTATGGTCGAGTCATATTCCACGGCGAAATCCCGGTTACACTTCATTTTCTTTCGCAAGGACAAAACCTTTTTAAAGCTTCTGCTCGATTACAATGAAAGGTTCCCCCGTATTCTTTCCACGGGAGGGTTTTATCTGAAAAATGAGAGTTTTATCTGAAACTCTTCCAGGACTGAAGCACTGAGTTTCGGTACGTTGTCGTCCTCTGTCATAATTCCAATGGCCTCAAGTTCCCAGAACTTGCGTAGAACTGTATCGGTCGTTTCATTTGAGGCGTTCACACGCAGTACGCTAACTTGCGTAGCTATGTTGACTGTTGTACTGAAGATAGAGGTCTTTGAAATATCCATCCGAAAGAAGAACCAAGGGAGACCAAGTCGAACAACGTCTAGTCTCGCCTGTCATGAACTTCCACGAGTGATCCGCCCCAAGCAAGAAACTTATTCCAGGCACGGCGGTCATCTCGGATGAGAGTAGCTTGTCGGCGATTGGGCACCCCTTGTCTTCAAACTCTTTTGCAAACTCGTGGTTTAATGGTATCTGTACCACATCGTTGCAAATGAAGGGGATTTCTACAGCGTGTATCACGTGCACCAGACTGTCGTACTGACTACGCAGGCGAATGTCTACGACGCGGTTCAGCCTTGAATGAGATCCTATCTGCCCAGAGATGTTGAGACTTAGATTAATTCTTCCTATCTCCTTCAATCCTAGCGTCTTCGAGACATCTTCAAGTATGAAAGTGCGCTGGCTTCCACTATGCGCAATTGCACGGATGTAGGCGCATTTCGTGACCCCTATAGCCCAAAGTCGAAAAGTCTGCAGCAAAATCTCTGAGGCTAAGCTTGTATATGAGCTTGTGTCGAGACTGTTAGTTGGTACTGTACTTGCGGTACTCGGAATTTCAGTCTTCTTAGGCCTCCACGTCGGGTCACACACTGAGGACACATGTCTTCCTCGGCATTTTCCGCATTTTACATTTCTGTGGCACTCTTTTGAGCGGTGACCTTTTATGGTGCAACGAAAACAACGGTTTTCGGAAGTGAGCTTCTTCAGCTTTTCGTCCCTGCTTATCTCGCATGTACAGGTTGCTGTACTGTGGTTCGACGAACCACAGAAGATACACACTTTGCTGTCTACCTTGGAGGAGGTGTATAGAGTCGCTGCTGTTGGTAGCTGAGAAGTACATTTCGTTCCAAATCGGGAGAATCTCTTTTGTGTATGTTATAGCCGGACACCGGGCACATGGTAGAACATCTTTATTCTCGAGGCGCACACCGGCAGCCTCAACACAAGAAGTACAAAACAGAATAACGCCCCCCCCCCTCCCCCAATGTACTCTGAACAATATACACACACGCTATCTCTCGGCGCATGCGCAACCATCAGTATCTTGAGCATTGATATAAACCACACGACTGACGTCACAACACTTCCTTCACGCACAATTTTAGAAACTATTCATGAATTCCAATGGCGGAGTCGCAGCAAGTTTTTCTGCTCCTTTCGGAGCAAGCGTGTTCCAATGACAGAGTGAGGACGGGAGTCGAGAGTTCCAATGAGGGAGCCGGAGGGGATTCAGAGCGGGAGTTGCTCCGTGGAGCAGGAAAAGCTGCTCCGCCAAAATCGGCGGAGTGGACCGGAACTCTGCGTGACGCATTTCCTTTGACACGCTTGCCTGCTTGGGGGCGCGGCGGCGCCGCCGGTCGCGATTCGCGAGTTGTGGTAATGGCGGACGGCATGGGCTGCTCGGGTGCCTCGGCAAAGCGTGCGGCATTGCTTCTGCTACTCGATAGCGACAGCTCCGAGTCAGAAAGCTCAAGTTCCCACACGAGTGATTCCTCGAACATTGACAGTGACGATGAATCTTACGCTTACGAGCGGGAATTTGAGAGGATGTTCTGTGAGAGACCACGCGCAAGGTATCGTGGGTAATTCGCAGCTTCCGCCTTGCTCCAGCAGCGCGGGTTCCGTTCCAATCGCAGATTTGGAGGATTTGCTCTACGCCAGAGTCGAGTGCTGGCTCGCGGGGTCAGTCGGCTGCTCCGACTCCGCCATTGGAATTCAACATATAATAAGCCAGGCGCTCAGGTGGGCGCCGTCGCCTCGTACTCCGTCGTAAGGGAACCGGCTGCTCACGATTGTCGGGAAGTGAGAGTCTCGTTGGTGACGACGGCTCCGAGCTTTGGTTGGTCGTCGACGTAGCATTTGTGATGTCCGATGCATGGGGCGGTTCCACTTCCGGTGATGGGTCCCGTTGTGCCGTTGGATCGATGTCCGATGGTCGCAGGTGGTCCGCGTGCACAAACCGCACTTTGTTTCGCACATACACTAAATATGTTGAAGACGATTTCACACTCGTCACTTCTCCAGGCCACCAGTTCACAACTTCCCCACGCACAGAACGCACCAGTACACGATTACCAACAGCAAACACTCGCGGTGAACCTCGGCGCCTGTCAGCAGACTTTTTTTTATTTCTGCGGTCTTAGCGCTCATCGCATTTGTTACGTCTGGGCGCAGCAGCGACAATCGGGTCCGCAGCTTTCTTCGCCAAATAATTCAGCAGGGGTTCTTCCCGTGAAAGTGTGACGTATGGTTCGATAGCAAAACACGAAATTATCTATTCCTGTGTTGCAGCGTTCTATTCGTGCCCTTTTCCGAGTCTTCTAGCCCTTGTTTGAGCAGTGCTTTTTTTGTTGTCTGAACAGCGCGCTTCGCCGCACCGTTAGACTGCGGATGGTACGGCGGCGTTAGTGTATGCCTCACACCATTAGCTTGAAGGAATTCTGTGAACTCAGCTGCCCGAAAATGCGGCCCGTTGTCCGTCACTACCCCCAGCGGAAGGCCATGCGCCGCGAACCATGAACGCACTACTTCAACGGTCTTCGCCGTGGTTGTTACTCTCATTATCTTAATTTCAACCCACTTGGAATAGCTTTCGATAGCGAGGAGGAACGTCCTTTCTTTTTCTTCAGCGACGTCTAAATGCACACGCTCCCACGGATTCTGACATATTTGCTACGAGGACAAAGGTACCGGTTGAGCTGCAGGGAGAACCGCCTGGCATATTTCACATTTGCGCACTTTGTTTTCGAGGGCTTTGTCCATTCCCGGCCACCATACTGTTGACCTAGCTAATGCTTTCATTCGGTTTATACCCAAGTGCTGCTCGTGCAGCAACTGCAAAACATCCTTTTGCAATGACTCGGGTACTACTACTCTGTTTGTCCATATAACGCACCCGTTCTCTACACTGAGCTCGAGTCGGCGTACCCAGAATGACTTTAGCTTTTGCCGCTGTTGGGTGCAAACCGTACTTGTCGATCTCGTGTCCCAAGTATGTGACGCGTTGCTGAAAGAAGCTGCATTTCTTTGCGTTGACTTTTACGCCATGTTTACTTAGGCGTTGAAGAACTTGCTCCACCCTTTCATAACACTGCCCGTAGTTCTCGCCAGCAATGACTACATCATCAATGTAGCACGCGGTTCCCGGTAGATTGCGCAGTATCTGGTCCATGACCGCCTGGAAAATAGCCGGTGCGCACGCTACGCCATAAGGCAAGCGGCGGAATCTAAACAGACCTAAGTGCGTGTTAACAGTGAGTAGTTCTTGCGCTTGCTCGTTTAGTTGAAGTTGCAAGTACGCTTTTGAGAGGTCTATGATAGAAAACACTGTTCCACCCTGAAGGTTTGCGTATATGTCTTCAGGAAGTGGCAAGGGATACTGATGGACCTTGATCGCTGGGTTTACTGTGATGCGATAGTCGCCACATAATCTCAGTTCTTCCCCACTACACGTGTTCTTTTTTGGAACAATCACAAGCGGCGTTGCCCATGGACTGTATCTGACCTTGTATATAACTCCCGCATTTTCTAGCTTGACCAATTCATGTTCAACTCGCTCGCGCAAAGCGTATGGCACTAGTCGCGCTTTCATAAATACAGGGCGCGCGTCATCCTTCAATTCAATGCTGCATTGGAACCCCTTAATGGTACCAAAACCTGCGTCATACACTTCGAGAAATTTCTCAGCAAGAAATGCTTCCTTAGCCACTACATTTACTGAAAAAACTTCCTGCCAATTTATTTTGATTTTAGAAAGCCAATCTCGACCAAACAACGTGGGCATTCTAGCACCTTGCGTTTCTTTCGCTATGACAAGTGGCAGTTCCAAACACTGGTCTTGGTATTGCACCTTTACATCTATAATACCAACAGAAGGGACCGTCGTGCCATTGTACGTGGCTAGTTTGACTTTTGCTTGTCTGCGAGAGGCATTCGGGAAGTGTTTATCACACTCTGCTTCTGACATTATTGACACCGCTGCGCCCGTGTCAAGTTCCATGGGTATCACTTTATCATTTATGCGGACCTCGATTACAATGGCGTGCATACCTCCTTTCTGGTTCGTATGATGCAGAGATAGCAGTTCGTTAGCATTTTCGTTCTCGCATTCTTCGCTCTCTACTCTGTTTACAAGCTTCGATTTGCACATTTTAGCAACATGGCCCTTTTTACACCTATAACAGGTACTGTTCACAAATCGGCAACTCACGGGTGTATGCTGTCCTCTGCAACGATGACACATTCTTTTCGTTTGTTGTTTCGCTGCCGCCTTTGCTTTTTTCCTGCTGGCCTGCGTCGGCGCTTCCCTCGAAGGTGCTTCACTCGATTGTGCGACTTTCTGTTGCCAGTGGAAGTCTTCCGTTTCGACAGCGGCTCCCGTGGAATCGGTTTGCAGCATTTCTTTCGTGTCTTGGGTTGCCGCTTCCATGGCCATGGCTACGCTACATGCGCGTTTCCACGTTACTTCCTCGTCTGGCATTGGCAACAGCCTGCACCGCACCGCCTCGGTACGTATTCCAGCGACAAGCCGGTCCCGCAATGCTTCGGTCAAAAAGGCACCGAATTCGCATGTCGCCGCAAGTTTCTTCAATTCGACTATAAAATCTGCGACAGGCTCATGCGGCTCTTGCTTTCGCTGGTGAAAGCGATACCGTTCGGTGACCACGGAGCGCTTGGGAGCGTAACGCTTCTTCAGAACGTCCACAACTTCCGTGAATGACGCCTTAGCTGGTGCCTTAGGCAGCAGCAAGCTCCGGAGCGTCACGTAGGCTTTCTCACTTATAGCCGTGAGAAAAAGTGGAAGCTTCTTGTCTTGCGCGATGTCATTGGCCGCGGCAAATACTTCGAACCGCTCCAGGTATACCTCGAAGTTGCCGTCATCTTGTTGAAAGTCGGGTAACTTGCGGAGAGTGGTCGCCATACTCACTTCAACCTGGTTGGAGTGGGATTTCTAGAAGCCTGCGGTGGATCCCATCCTCGTCGCCAGTTGTTATAGCCGGACACCGGGCACAGGGTAGAACATCTTTATTCTCGAGGCGCACACCGGCAGCCTCAACACAAGAAGTACAAAACAGAATAGTGTACATACACTTTCACTGGTTCCACTTCGCTCACGACTTTCTACTTCCACTCCAAGGTACTTGAGTAAAACTTGCAACTCATCGTCGGCAAAATTGTCGCTGCTACTGTCACGGTCCTCGCTCGAACGTGTTGGAACGCTGGCCATTTGCCGTAGGTATCCAACAAGGATGTCAGTCGGTAGAGCCCGAAGTAGGATGTCTGTCATCATCGTGGCGTAAGTAGCAGAACTCATGTTGAGGCCTTTCAATCCACGTATGTGCCACTGGACGAAGTCGTACAACTTCCTTAACCCCTGGACGTCACAGGGGCGCGTGACGGCTGGCAGCTCTCTTAAGCGACGGAGGTGCTCCTGAACTATGAGACGCTTGTCACCGAATGGACTGTTGAGGACGTCGATGGCATCATCATAACATTCTTCCGTCGCCTGAAGACCTTCAATCGCTTTTTCCGCTACGCCGCTAAGTAGACTTCTCAGGTAATAAAATTTCTCTCCCTTCGTCAGCCCTTCATTCTGGTGAACCGATGCCTTAAACTGTTCCCAGAATCCAGGCCACTTACAAACTTCTCCACTGAAAGTCTGCAGCTGCAACGTTGGCAGCTTTATGGATCGTTGGACTCGAGTCTCGTCGCGTTGCTGAACAAAAGGTGTTACTGTCATTGGTGCTATAACGGACGAAGACTGGCTGTTTCTGAGTATTTCCTGCCTAGCTTTCAATTCACCGAGCATTCCTCTAGCAGCGTCTTGATATTTGATTATCGTTAACGATAATCAAAAATTCGAAATTTCGAATTCGGCAGCGAACTCCTCGTCGGTGACATACTCCTCTATCATAGCGTTCAGCTTGTATAGTTCTGAGTTGTTCGGTTCCAATCGTTCGGTCAGTGATACTATAGCACCGAATTCAGCGCTGTCCAAAACGTCCTTAGCTTCATTGATGAGACGCGTGTTCAGCTGTCGACGCGGCGTGCGCTTTTCTTTCAGGCGGTTCATCTTGATTCTCTCTCGCGGTTGTGATTAAAGTCCCTCACCTTCACATTCGCAGATCTCAGATGGCTTTCACTTTCGCTGAGGGCCTACTTGAAATCACAGTCCCGGTCTGGCTCTCCGTTGCAGGCGTGAAGGTGGCGGCATTCTTTTCCCCGGCAGGCTTTCGGCAATGTCCTCCGCTGGCTTTCTAGAGGCCGTCTTCGAGTGGGTGTGCCTGACGAGCAGACCTTATCGGCGGGTTTTGGCACCACTTGTAGAATAAATCACGCACGTTGAGAGAGAAACTATTGTATTTACACAGAAAAATGCCCCAGATGACTGCCGTGGTTCTCACGGCGAACGCTGTCGCTGGTCTTCGTTTTCTTTTTTTGTGCCGCTAATTGACGCTCGAGCTGCGACAGCACAAATAATCTTCACCCGCGACCTTTCAACGCATCTTCGACGCTTCGAAACATTGCTCACGTGCCGCAGCTAGCGGGCCTACAGCTCAGTCGCTTTGATGCTCGACAGCTACTTATCCTAGGCTATGTGATCTCCCGCAATGGCATTCTTCCGGATCCGACGAAACTTCGGGCCGTTGCCGAGTTCACTAAACCGCGGACGCTGAAGGAACTTCGCAGTTTCATCGCCCATTGCTCCTATTTTCATCGTTTTATCCGCTACTTTCCCTCAATCATAGCGCCCTTGACGGGCCTCCTCCGCAATAACCACGAGCTTTCGGGGTGATAATGGCATGCAACGAAGCATTCGCCACACTCCGCCGCATCCTTACGTCACGTCCGATACTGCGACACTCTGGCCCACGCGCTCCGACTGAAATTCATACGGACGCTAGTGGCATCGGAATTGCAGCTGTGCTTGCCCAACGTCAGCCTGGATTTGGTGAGTACGTCGTTTCCTACGCCAGGCGTGCACTACCAAAGCAGAAGCCAACTTTTCAGTTAAAAGGAAGAGTGCCGAGCCATCATATGGGCAATAGTAAAGATTTGGCCTTGTCTTTACGACCGGCCATTCACCGTGGTAACGGACCACCATGTGGTGTGTTGGCTTTCTTAGCTGAAAGATCTAGCCGGCCGTCTCGCGCTGAGTGTTACACTTACGCCTCCAAGAGTATGATATCCATGTCTTCTATCGATGTGGACGAAAACATTCTGATGCCGACGCTCTGCCCCGGTCGCTGCTACAATATCGCGCCATGTCCCACACTTTACCCACCTTCGATACGTCATCGCTTTCCATCGACAACATGCTCCTGGAGCAGCGGAAGGACCCCTAGCTGGCTTCTCTTATGGACTTGTTGAGCAGACCTTGATCAGAAACCATCCCTCGGGAAATGCTTTGTCAGCTGCACCACTTTGCAATCCTGGATGGCTTGCTATACCGGCGAAGCATACCTTTCCGAGTCAGACCAGTGGCTACTGGCTATACCCCGACATCTCCGCTCAGATGTCTGCGCTTCCTTTCACGCAGACCCTCATTGTACACATGTAGGAGTGCTGAAAACTAACACCCGACTACGTCACCCTTACTACTGGCGTGCAATGTACCGCTTCGTCGTCGGCTGTGTTTGTTCTTGCCTCGCTTGCCAGCAGCGGAAGCTTCCCCTTTCCGCGTCCCCACTCCACTGCAGCCCATACCGTGTCCAAGCAGACCTTTCGACAGGGGGTGATTGTACTGTACAGCCCTCTTCCCATCAATCCTGCTGGCAACCGCTGGCTCATCGTCGCCATCGTTCACCTCACGTGCTATGCTGTGACCTCAGCGTTAACCTGTGCATCGGCAAGTGACGTTGGTTCTTTCATTTTACGCCACGTCATCTTACATCATAGCGCACCACGTGAGCTCCTGAGCGATCGAGGCCGCGTGTTTCTGTGCGACGCAGTAGAATTGCTCCTAAATGAATACCATGTCGTTCACAGAACCACCACTGCATACCATCCCCAAGTTATTGGCTAAACCAAACGATTTACCTGTAGTTTGGGCGATATGCTGACCAGGTGCATCGCCTCTGCTCATTCCAACTGGGACAGTATTCTCCCCCTTCTCCCTTACGCGTACAACAGTGCAACGCAGACGATCACTCCGTTCGCTCCATAGTTTCTATTTTACGGCTGCGAAACCTCTTGCATGCTCAACACCATCCTTCCATACCACCCAGACGTGACTGCATCGAAGACGGCTTCTCAAGCTGCAGGACACGTGGAAGAGTGTCGCCAAATCGCCCGCGTCCTCACCACTGCCGATCAGTAGCACAAGCATCGGTACAGCTAAGAGGCATCAGAACTTTACGCTCTAGAATCGCTTCTTTGGCTCTGGGTTCCATCTGTCAGCAATGGGCAAAATACAAAAGTTACCTCGAAGTACCACGGCCCTTACCGCAAGGTTAAATAAACTTCACCTGTCAATTGCATCATCGAGCCGCTTGCGCCATCTTCTGATCAACGACGCCGTGGATATGAGATGGTGCATATCGACCGGCTAAAGCCTTACTACGACCCTGCTGCCGTTTCCCGCCCCTAGGTCGCTGGATGGCTCTTTTCCGGAGGGGAAGTGAGACACGGTGCGCTACTGGCGGATAAAGGAGATGTCTTGGTAGTTCAACCCGCGTCCTGGCTCCGCGATTGCCAAGGATTCAGTCGCGACTGTTTTCTATCGATCTTGCCAAGCAGGAGCCTTGCCTAAATGCTCTGTTTCAGCAGAATTTGAAATCTCGCAGCTTTCAGGATAAGTTTTGATCGCCTTAACCACAACATGCGATAATAAGCATGGTCCAGTCAGACAGTGTTTGGCTTGAGCTGTGTCCCCCAGGGCAATATTCGGTATTGTCCTAAATCCATTAATCAATCAATCAATCAATGAATCAATCAATAGTGGTTATAGAAGGTGCACCAAAAGGGCACGAAGCGCTTTCATCTGTGCAACAGATGTATACCATGAGACCCCGCTGTGCTTTTTTTATATTTCGCAATTCCGCGAGCAGCTAGGAGAAAATACTAGCATATTTGTGCAATAGTATATTAACAAATGTGAATATATATTCGCATGAAAAGCGAGGATATCTCTAAATAGTGATGCATGCATAGACGCATATATTTTGCAAATTTACCGTCCCTAGCGCAAACTTACTCCACTTGAGGGAATCTCGAGTACTCTATCCGAGATAGCCAACGGTGGACCATAGCTCCGTTGGATCGATCGTTGACATACCAACTCCCGCTCACTCACCTGCATTTCCAGGTAGCGCTACAAAGCTCCGCGCGCTCCTGCCTGTCTCTCCTTTTTTTATGCTGTGATTTGCTGCTGTGCGGTCTTAAAGGGCAAGTACAGCGAATTTACAGGCGAAACTCCTTAAGGTTTGGGTCTGTCCGTCCGTTGTAGTAGCGCGTTACCTGCTAGGAACGCGCTACTAGGAGGGCGCGTGCTTCCTGGCGCGCGATCTCTCTCACTCTTTTTCATCTGCTGTCTTGTGTGAGAGAGAGGGAGCGAAAGGCGTGCGTTGACTATGGAAGCGCTCTTTCTTCGGTGAACGCGGTACCAGCTCGCAAAGAAGTAGAACGCGCCCTCATCCGTGAGACACAAGCTTGACGCAGGCAGCGTCTTCTAGCGAGTTTCTTGATTGAACAATATATATATATATATATATATATATATATATATATATATATATATATATATATATATATAGCTTGAAGGAAAAATTCGATGGGTCCGGGTATTTTCTATATTGAAAGAACTAGCAGGAAGCACACATTGAAGAGAAAGATATTTTACTAACGTTTCGGCCGTGGCACGGCCTTCGTCAGAGTATATATATATATATATATATATATATATATATATATATATATATATATATTGCCCCCTGCATATAGTGGATCGTGGTTAAGAGAAGCAGCAGCCCCCAAAACGAGGAAGAAGATCACGCGTTTCTTCTCCGCTCGATAGCCAGCCTCGACGGACGCGCTTTGCCAGGGTCAGCCACTTCATCTCTCAATAAAGCCCCGAACTACCTCTAAAGGCTCGTGACAAAGTGGTGGAAGTGCTGGGTAACCCTCACGGATGTCGCAACCCCTCCAGGAAGCCGCAGTACAAGCCCAGTGCCGGTCAACACTTCTGTGCATCGGGCCAGCCGCAGAGTCAGGGGACTGCCTCCAGAAGACGACGCTACCGTTGCCGCCACTTTCACCTCTATGACCAGTGCCGCCGTGCAAACCGCCCCAACCAGTGCGGAAAGCACGACGTTCAACCGGTATACCCTTGAGAGCCCAAGGGCACCGACGACATTCCGCGGCACCGTATGGGAGGATGTCGAAGACTGGATGGTGGACTTCGAGCACGTGGCCGCCTTAAACCAATGGGACGACGCCGCAAAACTCTGGCATGTGTGCTTCTACTTAGAAGACGGAGCGCGCACGTGGTTTACGAACCGGGATGATCAGCTGACGTCGTGGCGCGAATTTTGCCACTGATTCTTCAAACTTGCACCAGTGCTGATCGCCACGAACGAGCGGAACGCGCGCTTCAGTCCCGCGTTCAGTTTCCTAACGAGACTGTGACCGCTTATATCGAAGACATGACGCGCCTATTTAGAAGAGCTGATCCGGGAATGGCTGAGAAAAACAAGTTGCGTCACCTGATTCGCGGTGTGAAGGAGTAGCTCTTTGCAGGTCTCGTGAGGTGCCCTCCCAATACAGTCGCGGAGTTCTTGTCCGAGGCCATAACGATGGAAATGCTCCTGCATCGAGTCAACCTGTACGAGAGGCAAGTGAACAGTGTGTCCGCTACTGATATTTTAGCGGCCATCGGAAGTAACAACAACTGCCTGCGGGAACTTATCCGCTCTGTGGCGCGCGAAGAGTTGCAGAAGGCCGTCATACCACCTCAGCCCACGGTAAACTCTGTAGCGAACATCATCCAGAACAAGCTGCACCAGGCTCTTTGTGAGCGAAGTGACGCCTTGTCGCATGCCAACGCTCAGCAAGCACCAGCCGAGTACCGTCGTGCGATCTATGCAGATGCGTTAAACCGTCCTGCATCCCCTCCGCCGCAGTTCCCTCGTGCTCTTCCGACTGTGGCACTCCAGCCGGCGCAGCCGATGCCGTCCTACGGTACAGTTTGACAGGCCGCTCCAGTCGCCTATCGTTCGCAGCAGCCGGTGCAGTACATCGACGACAGACGCAGGCCGCTTCGGAAGTCCGATGTCTGGCGCAGACCCGATCGCCGTCCTCTTTGCTACCACTGCGGTAAGCGGACCATTTGTACCGCGAATGTCCATACCGGCGCCTTTGCCTTCGCGGTTTTTCTGCTTACTCGCCGCCACCGCGCTACGGCCAACGACCTCGGGACATCGAGGATTACCCTGCTCAGCAACGCATGCCACCGCCTACTGGGAGGCAGTCGCGCTCGCCGTCGCCGAGGCGATTTTCACCTCCTCCTCAGCGATATTCTGCAGCACGGTCGCCCAGTCCCCGGCGGGAAAACTAACTGCAGCCACTTTGGGGGCGAGGTCGCTAACGATCGCTGCGCTGAAGACCTCCGATCGACGCAGAAACGAACAGATAACGATTCGACGGCGGCTGCAACTGAACGGGACGACCGACTGTCTCTGGATATACCAGTGGTGGTGGACGGTTACCTAGCTGCTAGTGCACTGGTGGACACAGGCGCAGACTATTAGATTTTAAGCGGGAAAATGGCAACGCAGTTAAAAAAGGTGATCACGCCCACGCAGAACTCGCGGATTCGGACGGCTGGTGGCCACGTAGTTGCCCCTCTAGGTACATGCACGGCCAGAGTTGAGATCCAGGGGTCGACGTTCGTAGCGAGCTGTCTTGTCTTGCGCGAATGCTCCCGCGACCTCATCCTAGCAGTTGAGTTTCTGCAGGAGTGTGGTGCTATCACTGATCTTCAGGAGGGTCATGTCACATTCTCAGCAGAGCGAGCAATCGACGTGCAGGACGACCAACGACGTGCCGATGTACTTCGGGTTTCTCCAGACAGTGTAACACTTCCTCCACATGCAAGTGTCCTGGTCGACGTCACATGTTGCGGCTTGCGTGATTGCGAAGCAGTGGCCGAAACAAACTTGGAACACCTGCTTAAGCAAGGTGTTTGTGTGGCTAGAAGCGTCATAGAACATCGTGCCGGCCAGTCACGATTACTTGTCACCAACTTCAGCAACGAGCATCGGCACCTCCCGCGGCACTTCGATTGCATTTGCAGACAAAGTAGCCGACATTAAAAACTGTTTTACGTCGGAAGCACTGGAGACCACAGACACGTCTCTGGGCCATATCGACGTAAATCCTGAACTGTCCAACGCATTCGGACTGCACTGCGCAAGCTGTTGTTCGAGTTCAGGGCCCGCTTCGCCAGTTCATCAAAGGTACGCCAGACTTCCATCACTCGGCACAGGATAATCACTTACGAGGACGCACGCCAGATACACCAGCCGCCTTACCGCGTGTCAGCTAAAGAACGTGAAGCCATCCGTACGCAAGTTCGAGAGATGCTTGATGACGGCATCATCGAACCTTCCAACAGCCCCTGGTCATCTCCGGTTGTTCTTGTTAAAAAGAAAGACGGGACACTACGCTTCTGCGTCGACGACCGGAAGCTTAATAGCGTGACAAAGAAGGACGTGTACCCGCTGCCCCGTATCGATGACTCGTTAGATACGCTACGCCATGCCCAATATTTGTCTTCTCTCGATATAAAGAGCGGGTACTGGCAAATCGAAGAAGACGATCGAGACCGCGAGAAGACAATCTTTGTGATGCCGGACGGGCTCTACGAATTTCGAGTACTTCCTTTTGGCTTGTGTTCGGCACCGGCAACTTTCCAACGCACGATGGACACTGTCCTCACTCCATGGACTGAAGTGGCAGTCCTGTCTAGTCTACCTAGACGATGTGGTAGTGTTTTCCGAAACGTTTTTTCAGCACCTTCACCGTCTGCGTAGTGTGCTCGAAGCCATTCGATCAGCAGACCTCACACTTAAGCCAGAAAAGTGCCACTTTGGTTACGAAGAGCTAAAGTTCCTCGGACATGTAGTGAGCGCCAAAGGGGTCCGACCCGATCCGGACAAGCTTACCGCCGTAGCCTAACTTCTAGCTCCTGACGATAAGAAGGCCGTTCGGCGATTCGTTGGTTTGTGCGCCTACTATCGCAGGTTTATTCAGGGCTTTTCGAATATAGCGGAACCCCTCACTCGCCTTGCTCGAGATGACACGCCCTTTGTGTAGGATATTGAACAACAGGAGGCTTTTGCTGCACTACGACAGCGCATGCAGTCAGCACCCGTGCTTGCACATTTCGACGACGACGCTGACACAGAGGTGCACACCGACGCCAGTAACATCGGCCTTGGCGCAGTCTTCGTCCAACCTCAAGATGGAGTGGAACGAGTCATAGCGTATGCCAGCCGCTCACTATCCGTGCCGAGGCGAATTACTCGACGAAGGAGAAAGAGCGTCTCGCAGTCGTTTGGGCGATTACCAAGTTTCGCCCCTACCTCTGTGGTCTTCCATTCAAAGTAGGGACGGACCACCACCCTCTTTGTTGGCTTGCGAGCATGCCCAACCCTCAGGACGACTGGCACAGTGGAGCTTGCGGCTGCCGGAATTTGACGTCACCATCGTTTACTAGTCTGGCCGTAAGTATGAAGACGCTGACACACTGCCTCGCGCACCAGTCCAGGCAGGCAGGCACAGAACTTTATTTTGGTCCTGAGAAACTGCAGTTGGACGTCCCCTTCTAGGGGGATCCTGTAGCTGTTGCGGGCCGGTCCCATGCAGGGACAGGAAGACCGTGGCCCTCCGCCCTCTCGCAGGCTCTCTGGACAACCCGAAGTTGAACCGAAAGGTCGCCGCTTCTCAGGGCTTCCTCCCAGTCCTCTTCTTTGCTGAACTCTGTGTCACGTAACGCAGGACATTGCCAGAGCATGTGAGCTAGTGAGCAGTAAGCCTCTCCGCAGTTCGGACAATGCGGTTCAACGTTGGGCGAGAAGTTACTAAACCTGCCTCGCGAAGGGAAAGGCCCCGTTTGGAGCATCCTGAAGGTTGAAGACTGCGGACGAGTGAGTTTAGGGTGAGGAAGTGGATAGACCCTCCGGGAGAGATGATAATGAGTCACGATCTCGTGAAAAGTGAGGAGCGGGTCCAGCTTGTCAGTCAGGAAACAGACGTGACGGTTTCCTGGGCGCTATTAGCTTATCAGATTTGAGCAGACAGCAGCGAGATAAAGCAGAAATTCGCCCGATCATTGGTCATTTAGAGGGCCGTGGCACAGCCGTACCACGTCATCTTTCGCGTTCGTTGACGTCATTCTGTCTGCGAAACAGCGTACTGTACAAAAAGAACGCCCGTTCGAACAGCCGTACCTACCTTCTGGTTGTTACAAAAGACATGAGAGATGACGTCCTTTTCGCCTGCCTTGACGAACCCACACCTGGCCATCTAGGCTTCTCACGAACACTCGCACGGCTAAACGAAACGTACTATTGGCCCGGGCTTTCCGCAAGCGTCAAGCAGTACGTTAAAGGTTGCCGTGAATGCCAGCGCCGAAAGACACCATCGGTTAAGCCGGCTGGTTTACTTCAGCCGATCGAGGCACCTCATATACCCTTTGACCAAGTCGGAATGGACATCCTCGGACCGTTTCCGCTGTCTTCTGACGGCAACAAATGGGTGATTGTCGCGACAGATTACTTAACGCGTTATGCTGAGACGCAAGCGATTCTACGAGCCACCGCTCGTGAGGTAGTGCAGTTTTTCATGCGCCACATCGTACTACGTCACGATGCTCCTTCTAATGTAATAACCGAGAGAGGGACAGCATTCACGGCGCAACTTGTGGACGAAGTTTTAGGGGCGAAGCTCCTTAGGGTGTGGGTCGTTCCCTCCTCCGTATGTATGTAGCCACCTCTAGTTTAGTTTATGAATGGCTCAATAGACGGCGTTGTGTGTCCAGGCTGCTACCTCTAGTTTATGAACTGCAGCATAAACTTGACTCCCCGAGTGTGAGGTACATTTGAAACTTGATTTAACGAACTAATTTGGCCCCCAAATCAGTTAATAACGAAAATCAGTAGTATTGTAGTCCCCTTTCCACCGACCGAGGACGAGGCCGAGAAGGCGCATCGTCAGAAACTCAAGCAACGGTACGAAGAGATGCACGACGCTTTGGAGAGGGGATCGTTCGTCTCGTTGGAAGAGTTTCTCGCCACCTTCGACGTTTTCGACGTTTTCGACGTTTCTCGCCACCTTCGATGATTTCCCCTCAGGAGCTTCGCCCACTCATCATCATTCACCCCGTGGATATGCTGTGATTTTTTTTTTTTGAATTAGGCAACACCGAACATCGAAAGACGACCGCGTACCACCCACAAACGAACGGACTCACCGAGAGACTAAACAAGACTATTACAGACACGATCGCTATGTACATCGACGTCCACCACAAAACATGGGACCGGATCTTACCTTATGTGACTTTTGCTTAAAATACCGCAGTGCAGGAGACAACGCGGTTCACCCGATTTCGCCTTCTCTACGGCCGGGAAGTTCAGACGATGCTGGACGCTATGCTGCCGTGTCACGACGCTGACCGGTTCACACCTGACGCCGCCGAATTCGCAGAGCGTGCTGAGGAAGCTCGGCAGCTAGCGCGGCTGCACATCGGCCAGCAGCAACAGGCCGACGCACGACGCTATAACATTCGCCATAGAGAAGTGTTTTACGGCTCCGGAGACCAAGTTTGGGTGTGGACACCCGCTCGCCGCCGTGGGCTCTCCGAAAAGTTACTAAGTCGCTACTTCGGCCAGTACAAAGTGCTTCGTCGCGTCGGTGACGTGAACTAGGAGGTGGTTCCGGAGCCATCACAGACGCAGGCCAGGACACGACGACCACAGAGATCCGACATCGTTCACGTTATGCGCATGAAGCCGTACATTGCACGCTTGTAACTTTCTTAACTTTCTATCATTTATTGTTCTGTGTGTTTTTTCTTATTTTTCTCCGTTAGCTTGCTGAATTTTTTTCTCCACCCCACGTGGTTGTGCTGCAGCATCGAGGCGATGCTGTTTTTTTTTTCGGAAGGGGGATAATGCCACCTGCATGTAGTGGATCGTGGGCAAGAGAAGCGGCAGCCCCAAAAACGAGGAAGAAGACCGCGCGTTTCTTCTCCGCTCGATAGCCTGCCTCGACGGACGCGCTTTGCCAGGGTCAGCCCCTTCATCTCTCAATAAAGCCCCGAACATCCTATAAAGGCTCGTGACAATATATAAATAGGCACTGGATCTTGACTTGCAATGAACTGCCGGTGGGCGATTTCACTCGTGCGTAGTTGAACCATAAAGATTCGTAGCGTGCGCCTTAAAATCCGGAACCCGGCACGCACAATCTACGATGAACATCCGGAGCTTCGCCCACTCATCATCATTCACTCCGTGGATATGCTGCGAA
This sequence comes from Hyalomma asiaticum, assembly GCA_013339685.2. Taxonomy (NCBI): domain Eukaryota; kingdom Metazoa; phylum Arthropoda; class Arachnida; order Ixodida; family Ixodidae; genus Hyalomma; species Hyalomma asiaticum. The sequence continues at coordinate 83,796,621 of CM023488.1, read as the reverse complement.
TTTTTTTCATGGTTCACAGCTCTTAACAAAATTTACAGTGTGTGTTCTCTACGGTACTGCCATAATTTATGCCTAGCAAGGCGGTGTCAAGTCATTTAGTTTTCCTAAATATGAATGTTTAAGTTAGCGGATGCCTCCGCGTTCAACGCGTGTTTTTGACGTCATTACCACCAGCATTTCCTACCCGAGCAGGTGGGCCGTCGTATGCAAACCGGCGATACATCAGCGCTAAAATCGCCACTGTGAAGTTCAGAAGAGCTGAATACATCGTCACTGCTGACATCGCCACTTTCATCATTTTGGCACCAGCTTCATATTTTTGATGACGGGGGCGCTGTGACGTTATCGCACACGCGATATTCCCATTCTTTATTCCAGTTGTCTCTTTTTTCTTACCATTTTCTTTTTTTCCTTTCCTTCTTCGGCTGAAGAAGCAAGCGCTTCAAATGCTGCAACACCTCCTGTCACATTAGTGCTCAGCTTCCAATCAAAATCTTGCACGTGCTACAACAGCGCGTCTTGCTCTGCGCTTCCTTCATCGTGCATATAAAACCACGCCTTGTAAAGCACGCCTGTGATCAACCGAGAGTGGCTGATTCGGTTAGCGCACGGGCCCCGCAAGCCACGATCGGTGAGTAGACTCCGCATCAAAAATACGAATTCTTATTTTCTCTCAAGGGGACGGCTATTTCGTTTGCGGACGCGATGGCTTGAGCGATAGCGACGCAAACAAGGAAATAGAACTTTCACTTGACCAGCCTTAGTCCCTGCGATGCTGCAGTCGCATTGCAGTGGTTCTTTCCTGCGCTGATATGTTCGTCTCGAATCACCGTATCAGTTACGGGGCTTGAACTTGCCTGGCAATTGATTGATGTATATCGGACTTTCCACAACACGTATAGATGTCTTCTCAGTCCGACAGATTTCCTATCGCGGAAATATTCGAAAAAAAAAGAGCCAGGGCTCTGCGGAATTGCAGGACAGTGACAGCGTAAGCTGGAGGAACGATCTTCTTTAGTTATAGAGGTTTGCACTTTACAATACCGCAGTAATTATGGCGTAGTGGGTCTCTTATCATTTCGCCCAACTTGACGAAATGATAGGAGTTATGGCGCAGGGCATACCTAGCACCTCTACGTGCGCTAGTTTCCTCAAGCGTTTAAAATGGCCTCTAAGAAGGTCGCTCCTCCAGCTTACGCTGTCACTGCCCTGTGGTTCCACGCAGGCCTGGCTCTTTTCTTCTTTTTTTGCTGCGTTTACACCCTTCATAACTCGCGCGCTAGTCGTAACTGCAGACCGTCGCGGTGAACTAGTGACGACGGTTATCGGCTGGTGACTCGAAATGGGCGACTTCTAATCCGGCCGCGGCAGTCGCCATTTCGATGGTCGCGAAAACACAGAGACCCGCCTACAGTGCTACGTCAGTGAGCGGTCAAAGCAACAACAACAAAAAAAAAACTCATGTGGACGAGAGCTCCGGAGGCAGCATCCATTCTTGGTAGCAGCTTTGTTTTGAACGAGAACAAGCTAGCCCGGGAAGCCGTTTCGATCAATAAAAGAATATGCAATGGCTGTCGAAGCACCCTTCATAATCAAAAAAATTGACGGCAGATCCACGAGGTGAATGATGATGAGATTGGGCGAAGCTCCTGGAAGTAATCATCGGTTAAACCGTGAAATTTCTTCCGTTAATTCGCCCGATAAAATTGACGTGAAACGATTGATTAAATGTTTTATCAAACTTTTATTGCTGGTTTCCGTTGTCCTTTCATTACGACCGCTTTGTGGTCGGTGAAACGTAAGCTAAGTGGTTCTTGCACTGGTTGCAGATGAAAGTTGGCAAACACGATGTCGATGCAGGTGCCTCTGATGGTGGTTGGGTTGGGGTTTTCAAAAGAGATGCCTCGCGGGCTCTCACTTCAGGGTCCTGTCTGCGAGCGCGCGCCGCCGCTGCCCTGCGCGCTCGCCTTTCGGCATCCTTATCCATACGAGCACACACCGACGGCAACGAACATCGTCAACTACAAACCTGTATAGCGATATGGTTTTGAATATAAAACCATTGCTTTAGAAAACACCTGGCGTCTTTCGTTAAGCAGCTGGCGTCTTTTCGTTTTGCTTTTAGAAAACATCTGGCGTCTTTTGTTGGTTTATTTCATCAATCAACGGCGTTCTGAACAAAATTTTTATTGTTTAATCACGCACAGGAGAAATCTCACCAGGCACTACCTTGGAGGTAAACAATGGCTGCTACTGGGAATGAGAGACAGCAGAAGTCGGCTTTTAGCTAACACTTACACTTCTACTTCTACTAACGTTTCCTACTGGAACATGCCAATGGCTGCTAATGGGGAATGAGAGTCAGAAGAATTTGGCTTTTAGTTAACGCGCACGCAGCGAATTTTTTATTGTTCAACAACGCACAGGAGAAATCTCCCACCGGCACCACCTTGCAGGTCAAAGCGTAAGACTGGTTACGCACTACGACCAGGGGCCGGACACTTCGACTAGTTTCGGTATTGGAAATAAAGCGTCCGCCATTGTTTTGGTAGGAAGCGAAAATTCAGCAACGTTTGCATGTGTGGCTTTATCTTTGCTACCTACGCATGAATAAAGTAAAGTTATGCAATTATGTGTAGAAATAAAATGGTGTCCTCGGGTATTTTCTTTTTTTAACACCCTATATGTTTATCCAGACGCTGCATTCGTTGCGCCCACGGGCGGCGCTTTCGCTCTTATATCTTCTGCTGCCACTCCGTCCGTCTGCTTCTGCCGTTTTCACTGTGCACGTGTGGAATTTCTTTAATGTGCCTTGAAGGTGAACAGTTCGGTGTTTGTGAGTACGAACGCGCTCAAAATGTGGGCGAAACTAGGAAAAGGACAGAAGGCGTGCTGCGGTGCTTTTTGGTGCCACAACTCGGGAAGAAGCAGCGCAGCGAAATTTTCACGTTTCCCAGCGGACGAACGGTAAGCACACTTTTTGTTCGGTACGGAGTAGCGAGGGCTATCCTTATCAAATCAGCTACAGGACGAACCGAAAGATTTCTGTTGGTGCTTTACAGTGGGTATTTTGCTTGGCAATGCGCATTTTTCAGTAATGTAGCAAGCATGTAAAGCTACTTGTGGACAGTTTCTCGTGAGCCGATTGATGCCAGCTGACGCGCAGACGGAAATTTCGCTTCGGTATCGGTATCGTTGGCGGTGGCTCTTAATATCTTTTCCTTTAAGAAGAAATCGTGCAAAGTATGTTCGCCGAATGCGCTTCTTCGACGAACTGGTTCGGCTTTAGAGCATTCCGACGACCAGTTCCTTGTAGCGGCACTACCACATTTGAATGCTTAAAAAAATAAGCCCCCAAAATTATTTACGTAGCAGTGACTGCTTACATTCCGTGTAACGTGAAGTTCGTGTAAGCAGTGACTGCTTACATTCCGTGTAACCTGTGACACATTCTTTTCTCCCTTTTTCGCACTCTCTATATTAGTGTCGCTTTTACGTGTTTATTGATTTCCATGGTGGTATTTGTTTCATTTTCTAGGTGTGACGTAGGGCGAAATTACGCCAGAAGGGCAGACCTCGAGGGACTCACACAGGAGCAACTGTACGACGGCTACAGCCTCTGTTCGGACCACTTCGCCGAAAGTGCCTTCGCGAACCCTGCCAAAACAAAACACTTTAGCGCATTGCGATGTCTGCGCAAACAGCGTGCAAGGTATTGTCCTTGTGCAGACATTCATAGCTCACATTGTTGCGCTATAATTAACTGCTGCGAACACGAATTTTGAGAACTTGTACTTGATTTGGTGAGGTTGAACAAGTACTAATAGTACTCGGCATTCTTGCCACGCATACTTTCATTTTAATATCAAATGAGGAGGAAGAAGCTCCTTCTAGAAAAGTCAGAAATATTTTAGTAAGTCAAGAAAGCACGCTGTGCCACAAGCAAATGTACCAGCAAAGTTAAGGCGCTTTCACCGGTTTGTTAAGGCGTCTTCGAAAGTCAAATGACAAATTACCTCCAGCCAAGCGTAGCCGCGGACGACAGAGAGTAAGATGGGGGGACGAAATCAAGAAATTCGCAGGCGTCCAATGGAATCAGCTCGCGCAGGACAGGCAAGAATGGAGAGGATTGGGAGAGGCCTTCGTCCTGCAGTGGACATAAGACAGGCTGATAATGATGAATTACAAAACTAATAGTACAGCTCAGATTTGTTCTATGCTTCCAACATTATGCACGAAGCTGAGCTTATGAGCTCTATAAAATAAATGCTTTATGTGATTCAGGCCTATTAGAGGAACGTCTTGAAAACCGGTCAGAGTAGGCTTGTTCTGAGCTATCTGCCCAGGCTGATTCATTGAATGCTGCAGATCTGATTTACTTTTGTGAACATTTTTCCATGTCCCGAAGGTGCGCCTTCCGTAATACCTTTGCGCATGACTCTGTCCTAGCCCAGTTTCCAATGATGATTAGCCATCGACACTTACCTACACGGCATTTTTTTTTCTCAATGGAAAGCTGTGTCTACAGGGTGTCATTTGTTGTTTGATGTTGTAGGATTGTGATACTCATGCTTAAACTGTGATAGAATATACGGACATTACAAATTGCGAGGAATAACTGCTATGTACTGCTGTAAAATTCTGTAATGATGCCCTGTTAGCAGTGCTACAACTCTGAACGAGGGTTTACGCGACATATCGAGAAACACAGCCAAGTGTTATAACGTAAATATAATTTGCTCAGTATGTAATGGTACATTAGCACAAGCTGAGTTATATAGAAAGTTAGTTTGCTATAGGAGGTTATTTCGACCAGCAAGCTTCATAGCAAAAGGGGCTGGTAGTGTTGGGCTCAACGTGCAGGTAATCTGCACTGCATGGTCAGTCCATTATTCTCAAACGTTTTACTATGAACCGTCGTTTCTGGAGAATTGTATTGTGTACAGCCAATAAACGGGGTGACCCCTGCAGCGATATTCTGTATACGATGAATTGTGTGAAGACTTCTCTTATGCTTGTGTAACCGATACAGAATGCGAACATTTGTATTTATCGTACGAGATACACTGCTCTGTGCTATTGTGGCATCTATTGAGTTTTATCGTTTGCAATGCGTTGCTAATAAAATGAGTGAATAAGCCACCATTTTCTGACTACACCGTTTTCTTGCTCAAACAAAACTGTCACGCTTCAAGGCTTGCTGGCTCGTGCGCATTGAAACGAGAAATATTTACAAACAAATGTTTTGTGGATGTGCTGAAAGTCCGAGAAAATAGCAAACGAAAGTTGTCGGAAACAAGATATGCAGAAGCAACGCAACCTGAAAAAAAAAATAGCGAGCGGTCGTGCGCTCGTCGAGCGCATAGCAGACAAGCAGCTCGGCGCTTCCTCCTCTCTCATCAACAAAAGCGTTGCCATAGCAGCACCAGCAATTTTTTTATTGTTTTTTTGGTTTCACAGTTTGGCCTACCAAACACCAGGGGACAAATTGGCGCTAGTGGTGCTATTATCGTTTACCTGGGGGGTATACTAGCTGACCTAGCCCTGCTACGACTACGACGAGAGACGAACGGGTGCCGCATTAAGGAGCTTCGCCCCTAAAAAAATTACACCATCTCTCGCTAAAGGGGATCATGAGGCGATGCGGAGCAGCACGGGGGGTGCACACCGCGTTTGCATCGGTTTGACTAGGTGTCGCGTTTGAATTGATTCGAGGCTAGCAGACACTGCCTGCGTCAGGGTTGTCTCTCGCTGGCGAGGGCGCGTTCTCGTTCCTTGTGAGCTAGTAATGCGTTCATCGAAGAGCTGCGGGCGCTGCATCGAGCGCGCGGCAGGCGAGGGAGAGAGTGACGTCAGCGCGCACTGCGAGCGGAGCGTGACGTCAACGCGCAATTGCGGCGTGAGAGAGAGAGATTCTATTTATTCAGGGAAGTGAAGAAAGTAGGGCAGAGTGCACGGTAACTGTCTCTCAGTGAGGACACCTCAACCGATACACTCAGGGGATGGGGGAATTAAATGGAGAGAGAGAAGAAATAAGGGAGGCAGAGGTCAAAACCACACCATGTCCGGCCACATACACAAACACACAAACACAAGGGGAACACAAAGACGAACAGGGAACACAAACAGCCTGGCGAGCGGCTTTAAAGTCGCCCAGTCAGGCCAGTGACCTCGATAAATGTGAGGAGGGCTGCTAGGGCAGAGCGGCGCCGTTCATTGCAGCCGTCAGGAAACAGGAGCTGCTCTGTTGAGGAACAGGGCAGGCCGAGTTTCCGATAGCGCGCGCACAGTTGTTTACGCGCGTCCACGTGGGCCGGGCAGTCACTGAGCAGGTGAGGGAGTGTCTCCACTTCCCCGCAGTCCGAGCAAGCAGGGGAGGGGAAACCACGGAGGCGGTGTCGGCGCTCGGCTGGCCAGCACGTACCAGTTCGCAGGGCGAGAAGAAAGGCGCGTTCTCGCCGAGTGAATCCGGTGGCGGGGAGTGGTCGTGGCAGCCTGCCGTCGGCGAAACGGCTGTCCGGGTGCGACCGCGCCAGCTCTTTCCGAAAGTTGATGCGCGCTGAATCGTAGGAGCTGGCGCAGTCAGAAAGTGGAGTGTCGGCTGAGTGAGCGTGCTTTGCGAGCTCGTCTGCTGCCTCGTTGCCCGCTATGCCCACATGTGCGGGCAGCCACTGGAGAACGACATCGCAGCCGCTCTCCCGCAGGGACAGAAGGTTTCGAGCCACTCGTTGGGCGAGTGGCGGGCCGCATTCCTCCCTCGCGATAAGTCGCAGGGCAGGTTTCGAGTCGCAAAATATGGCTGCAGACTCGACAGCCGGCGATTCTCGGAGGAGTTCCGCAGCCAGTTGCAGCCCGACGAGCTCCGCTGTGGTAGATGAGGCACAGTAGCTCAGCCGACACTGTTTGTGCACTCCAAGTTCCGGTGCAGTGCAGGCAGCGGCGGCCGAGCGATCGCGCAGCACGGAACCGTCACTAAACACGTGCACTCTGCCGGCGAGGTCCTCGTGTATCCGCGTCGCCGCCTCCTGCACGACGGCACTGTGCGGCGTGTGGCGCTTTGTGCGCATCCCCGGGAGAGTCAATGTCACTGGGAGATGCACGTCGCGGTGAGGGGCCGGCCAGGGCGCACAGGGCACGGGGTCGTCCACCACGATGCTCTCGTAGAGCTCCATGACGCGGCCCACACGAGAACGCGGAACTCGGCGCAGACTGTCAAGGAGAGGGGCAGCACCAGGCGCGCGATGTATCCTCTCGATGTGGCACAGTGCGCGCATGTCGGCCGTGAGGGACGGGGGCCACGCACGAGCCTCCACAAGGGTGTCCGCCACACGGGAGCTGCGGGGCATTCCGTGGCACATGCGGAGGACTCGACGATGGTCCCGGTCGATATGGCGCCAGTGGGTCACCGACACACCGCACAGAGGGAGCGCGTAGTACACAAGGGACAGCGCCATCGCCTCGTAGATGTTGCACGCAAACGAGGGAGGGCAGCCGTCCCCGCGAGCCAGGAGTTTGCGCACAGCTCCCTCAACACACCGAGAGGATTGGCGGATGCGTCGTACCTCGGGTGTCCACCGCAACCGGTTATCGATTGTCAACCCGAGGTAGCGGACGCAGTTTCGCCAGGAGATCGTTTCGCCGCGGAGCTGTAAACACGGCAGGGTGCGCCGAGGAGCTGCTCGAGGGTGGATCACGAGGGCCTCGGTTTTCGCTGGCGATAGGGCGAGTCCGATGCCGTCGATGAACGTGGCCACACACTCGAGCGCTTGTTGGATGGATGCACGCACCCTGCTGCACTGTCGCGTAGGGCCCCGCACGTACAACGCGATGTCGTCAGCGTAGATCACCGCGCGCACAGGGAAGGGAGCCGCACTCGGGAGGCACTCTGTGAGCGGCGCGAGCACAAGGTTAAAGAGGAAAGGGCTCAACACACTTCCCTGTGGGACGCCCGAGGTCACTGGGCGCGGTGAGCTCGTCTCTCTCCCCACTCGCACACGAAACGAGCGGTCGGTTAGGAAGGCCTGCACGTAACGCAAGAGTTTGCCCTCCACACCGAGTTCGCGCACTGCGTGAAGGATGGACTCGTGGGGGAGAGAGTCAAATGCTGACTTCACGTCGAGGAGGAGCAGAATCGCCATCTCTTTGTCGTGCAGGGCTTGCTCCAATGTGCTGACCACGGCGGCGATACAGTCGGCGGTGGCGCGACCAGGACGGAAGCCGCACTGCTCCGCGGGGAAATAGCCCCGCGCCGTCGCAATCCACTGTAGGCGATGTAATGCCATGCCCTCCATGGTTTTCCCGGCCACGGAGGTAAGCGAGATGGGCCGGTAGGAATTTAATTCCCGCGGCGGTTTACCTCGCTTTAGCACAGGGACCACGACGGCAGAGCGCCACGGATCGGGGACGTTGCCACTGGAAAAGACCTTGTTGACCGCCTCCAGCAAGAGAGAGCGCTGGGAGGCATCCAGATTTCTTAGGAGCTGGTGGGTAATGCCGTCGGCTCCAGGGGCACTGCGCTTTCGCTTGCGGTGGAGGACTCGCTCCAGTTCGGAGAGGGCGAAATCCTCCTCGCACAAGGCACGGATTTCGGTGGCGAGCGCCGGATCGGGGGGTGGGAGGGGCCGCGCGGCAGGGTTGTTGGCGCGCACGATGACCCGCGCAGGAGCAGCCGCAGGGAGCTCGAAGGTGGAGGCAATGAGCTCAGCAAGGGCTATCTCAGAGATGCCGCGCGACACGGCAATCGCGAGCACAGGGAAACGGGATGCCGTGGGATTGAGCATAGCCCGCATGATGTGCCAGCCGCGGCCGCGACGGTGAGGGTCGCTCAGCGATGAGCATACGCTCGTCCAGCTGCGAGCGCGCAGACGCCTCGCATGTCGCCTGCACACCGCGTCGAGGCGGTTGTACATCGTCCACACGCCGTGGTCAGCACCTGAACGGACAGCACGTCGTTGCGCACGTCGCCGAGCCGCACGCAGGTTCAGGAGTTTTATATCCGGCACTGGAGTTCCCGCGGGCACAACACAGCGCGTCGATGCACGTTCATTTTGCGGCGTGACCTACTTGGCACTGCTCTAACACCTGCGGTGAGGGGAGCGCGTTGCCCTCGCCCTCGCCGTACGGACGCACAAGACAGCGTTACACAGGCTAGTCAAAGAGCTGCTTCGCATCTTAAAAAAAGACTTTTCCATGCTTGTGATGTCTAATCAAGCAGCTCAGTTTGTATAACGTGACAAGCTCACTGTCACAATCATGTGGCGGTATCATTATCACTATCGTGCGGCAGTGGGCTCGGGGCAATGACATCAGCAGAGGATATAGGGCAAGTGCGAGTGCGCTTTTCCCTCTTTTTTTTTGCACTACCCAAGACCTGTATTTGCCTCTTCCTTTTTCGTTTGTTTCATCTTATTGTTTTCTTTATTCCTTTCTAATCTTTCTCTATCTCTTTGTACAGTCCTTCGCATTGTGATTAACATGTAGCAGCGTTCGCAGTATGGTAAGGGCAAGGACATCTCCGCCTGCGTCACAGATGCGCTCTTAAAGATGCTAAACTGAATATATGTAGTAGTTTAGGATGATAAGTTATAGTTCAGAGAACTCGACCGCCGTTACTGTCATTAATTTCGCGATTTTGTAATCAACATTAAAAAGCAGAAATGTTGTTGAGGTCTTAGTTTTCAAATTCGCACAGGACTTTGCAGACTCACTGAAGTCAGTAGGCCGATTCCCTTGCCTTCTTTTTTTGTATTCTCGCCACTTTAGCTCTCTCAATTGTTCTGAAACTCTCCCTGTGAGGTTGCTGGCTCGCACGGAGCACAACGAAAGTCCCTCTTAGCGCCCCGCCACGGTGGTCTAGTGGTTATGGCACTCGGCTGCTGATCCGAAGGTCGCGGGATCGAATCCCGGCCGCGGCGGCTGCATTTCGATGGAGGCGAAATGTTGAGGCCCGTGTGCTGTGCGATGTCAGTGCACGTTAAAGAACCCCAGGTGGTCGAAATTTCCGGAGCCCTCCGCTACGGCGTCTCTCATAATCAAAGCGGGTTTCGGGACGTTAAACCCCACAAATCAATCAATCATCAAGTCCCTCTTAGCAATAAATAGCTTAGTGAGCCATACCAGATCCCAAGAAAGATCTGTGACCTCAAGAATATAAGCGCTGGAATATCAAAGCGACTTCGACATCGGTATGTTTTCTTCTTTCTTGCGCGTTTCATAACTTACTGTCTGCTTAGAAGGTCGCCGTTTTTGGCATTGTGAAATAGCAATCTTCTAAGGCGACAAAAATCGTTTTAAATACGAAGCATTTCTTAGCGAACTTCGGCGTATTTGAGCGTACCTATATGTCTGTCTATCTATCTATCTATCTATCTATCTATCTATCTATCTATCTATCTATCTATCTATCTATCTATCTATCTATCTATCTGTCTGTCTATCTAGCCGCCTACGACTTCATGATATCCGGTCAGTTTCGTTAATGAGATATATACGAAAATTGGTATGCCACAGTATGACTGCACAACGTACATAAATGGCACGTCATAACAATAAAATTATGAGATGGATATCATAAGCAGTACCACTTACAGGCCACGGTCTTAGTGCTCTCCTGGCCGTTTCGTTAATGGGATGCATACGAAAATTGGTATCGCACAACACGACTGCACGACGAACATAAATTACAGGTGATAACATTAAAATCATGATATGCATACCATGAGTGGCATGATGTATACGCCCTGGTCTTGGTACTCTCCTGGCTGTTTCATTAATGGCATGTATACGAAGATTGGTATGCCATAACAAGACCGTATTACGAACAGAAATGACAGGTCATGACATGAAATTCATGATATTGTTACTGTTGAACAGTGGGCGATGTTTATTTACAGGGCGAGGTTGGCGATGATCATGAGATGATGGCGTCGATCCGCTGCCACCAGCTAACGTCGTCTTCCTTCTCCTCTGCCCCCGGCTCATACCTTGACCGGCTCTGTAGCATTGCCCAGTTAGCAGACGAAGCCCCCCGGGCAAGTACACATCAGCTGGGAAGTGCACGGTGAAATGGCTTGAGCCGCGCAACACGGACGAATTGCGTTCTGCTTGACCGGCAATTAGCGGACGTCAAGCGTGCTACCACGTACGTCAAGTCGCTCAAACGATTGCACAGTGACGAATGAGCCCAGTACAGTGCGGTAGGAACTTCTGGCATAGGCCGCGGTTCCGTTGTGGCGTCCACACCCACACAGTCTCCTTTGGCGTATGTAACTGGTTGATGGCGACTGTCATAAGGCTTCTTAGGTCGGCCTTGAGATCTCACGGTGCGAAGTCGAGCTGATACGACGGGGTTCCTCAGCAAGGCATAGCATCCTGGCAACAGAGTACTCGCTGTGGAAGTCGAACGGTAGGTAGTATTGTGTCGATACTGTTCATCGGCGTACGTGCGTAAAGTAGGCAAAAGGGAGTGTAATCAGTGGTTTCATGCTTCGCGGTATTATAGCGCATAAGTGATGAAAGGTAGAACGTCATCCGAGTCTTTGCTGATCGGAACATACGTACAATGCCAGCATGTTCGTTACTGTTGTATTGGTACGCTCCACAAGCCGTTGGTCTGAGGGTGGTAAGGTGTCGAATGGCGTAGGTGCCAACTGCGGAGACGCAGCATTTCTTCCACTACGTCGGCAACAAACTGGCGACCACGATCGCTAATAATGACGCGAGGGGAACCGTGCCGAAGAATGACGAATCGTAGCAAGAACGTGGCGACACATGCAGCGGTGGAAGATGGCACGGCTGCCGTTTGTGCGTACCGAGTCAGGTGATGTAGACATACGATCACCCATCGATTGCCATTAGAGATTCGTGGGAATGGCCCTAAGAGATCGATACCCACTTGTTCGAACGGCAAACAAGAGGGCGGCACAGGTTGAGGAAGACCCGGCGGAGTGGTCGTAGGGCGCTTGTAGCGTTGACATTGCTCGCAACCAGCGACGTACTGCTTGACTGTATCTCGCATTTATGGCCAGTAAAAAGGCTCCTGTGTCCGATCAAGCGTTCTGGTGAAGCCTAGGTGGCCACAGGTCGCATCATAATGCTTGGGTTTTAGTATATCCAGACGCAGGTTCTGCGGAACCACCAGAAGGAAGCGTGCGCCTTGTGCCGAATAGTTGGTTTTGCACAGCAAGCCTTCTCGCACGCAAAATCGACCGCTGGCTCGAGGACGCAGCGCGGCAGTAAAGAGGGGCTCCAAACTAGCATCATTGTCTTGCTCAGCTCTAAAAGTCGGCAAATCTGGGAATGTCGAAGAAATAGAGGCAAAACAGTCCTCGAAATGGTCTTCGTCACACGTCGTTGTCGGCAGAGGGAGGCGGGAAAGACAATCTGCGTCTGTGTGGCGACGACCGGACTTTTAGACGACGAAGTCGTACTTCTGAAGTCGGAGAGCCCTACGGTCCAGTCGACTACTCGGATCGCGGAGATTTACCAGCCAGCACAAAGCGTGATGGTCAGTAACGATAGTGAAGGCTCGTCCGTAGATGTAGGGCCGAAATTTGTGGACAGCGAATACTACTGCCAAACATTCCTGCTCTGTGACGGTGTAATTACGTTCTGCCTTAGTCAGAGAGCGACTGGCATAAGCCACAACGTGTTCACATCCTTGGTGACGTTGGACAAGTACGGCACCGATTCCAATACCACTAGCGTCAACGTAAACTTCTGTGGGCGCGGATGGATCAAAGTGACGTAATATGGGCCCCGATCTTAGCAGAAACTTTAGTTCCCTGAATACGTCGTCACAAGTCGATGACCAATATTAAGGAACGTCCTTTTGGAGCAGGCATGTGAGGGGGTGTACCACGTCGGCGAACCTCGGTACAAAGCGACGAAAGTACGAACAAACGCCCAGGAAACTCCGTTGCTCCCGCACTGACTTTAGTGGTTCAAAAGAGCTGACAGCCTCAATCTTGCGTGCGTCAGGCCTCACACTGTTCTTATCGACCAGACGTCCAAGTACCAACGTTTCCGTCTCGCCAAAGCGACATTTTTCGGAATTCAGTACCAACCGGCCTTCTCGACGCAATCAAGGACAACACTGTTATGCTCATTCAGCGTGCTGCCAAAAATCACATCATCGAGATAGTACAAATAAATTTCCCATTTATGTCCTCGTAGAATCATGTCCATAACTCGTTCGAAAGTTGCTGGCGCGTTGCAAAGACCGAACGGCACAACGTTAAATTCATCAAGACCGTCTGGTGTTACAAGTGACGCTTTCTCCTTATCGGCTGGGGGCATGGATATCTGCCAATAACCCTACCGCAGATCCAGCGATGAAAAATATGCCACCGAATGCAGGCAGTCAATGACGTCATCAATTCTAGGAAGCGGGTAGACATCTTTTTTGGTGATTGCGTTCAGTTTTCTGTAATCGACGCAGAACCGCCAAGATCCATCTTTCTTCTTAACTAGGATGACTGGTGCTGCCCATGGACTAGAAGATTCTTGAACGACACCTTTCTGTAGCATGTCTGTTGCTGGTTGGGCGATAAATGTTCTATCTGCCAAGGCGACGCGGTAGGCTTTTGTCGAATGGGACGTGCAGAAACGGTGTCAATTCTGTGGCAAGCACGCCAGCGCGGTAGTGACGCCTGTTTGCCGTCTTGTGTGAAATCGACAGAAAAAGATGCGCCATGAGAACTTGCGCGAGAACTTGGCGCTCATTTGAGGGCAGCGTCTTGCTCATCATTTGTAGAACCTGCTGTTCAGAAGTATTTCGGCAGGGCCTAATTGCGGCAGGCTGTGCCTCCTCATTTAAGGCCATGATGGCACTGTAACTGATTTCATCAAATTCAGCAAGTTTCATACCACGCGGGAGTACAGCAGGAGCGGATGAACAGTTCAATGCCCACAAATTCGCGGCGCCATTCACTACTGTCACGACAGATCGTGGCACAAGTACGTCTTGCTTAGCCCAGTTTGAAGCGAGTGGTTGAACTTGCGCGTCAAATGATGACAGGTCGGCAGCAGTCGTTTTGACACGCACACGTGACAGCGACCGAGGCGCTAGTAGGAAGTCGTCTCAAACAACAAAAGTTCTCGTCCCTCAAATGTGCATCTACAAGTGTTGCGAGGAGCGCGCTGTTGAGGGTAATTTCACCAGTACGATAGTTGAGCGAAGCACCACAACCCTGAAGAAAGTCAATCCCTAGGATGACGTCATGAGTGCAGCGCGGCAGGTTCAAAAATTCTGTTTTAAAATCTTCGCCACCGAAGAAGACATTGGCAACGCAGACGCCGAGGGGAAAATTGAACTCACCACTGACACCACGGAACATCACACCACCATTCCATCGGAACATTGCCTTCCGGCCCAGTTTCGCTTTAAAAGTCGTACTCATTACAGAAACGGTAGCCCCAGTGTCTATCAACGCAGTTGCAGGAACACTGTCAATTAACACACGCACTTTGTTCTTTACCATTATCAGAGGTGGAGGAATATTAGGCACAGGCGTAGACTGTTCGGCGACCTTACCTCCATCGGACGCGCCGGCTAGTTTCCCGAAGGCGTAGATGTAGGCGTGACGTAGAGCGTCGCCGTGGTGATGGTGAACGGCGTTGGCGACAGGTTGGCGTTGTCGGGCTGCGCTCTGAAGCTGGCTATCCACTCCTCCTGTTGTATTGACGGAACGTATTGGTCATATGTGGCGCTGGGCCTCCTGTGGCACTTGTGGCAGCAAAATTCCTTAGCCAGTGGTTGTAGTTGTCACGGTCAAATTCATGCCAAGTGGGGACTTGTGGAATCGGTCTCGCCTGTCGACGCCGGGGACAAAACCGAGTTATGTGTCCCACGGTGCCGCAGTTGTAGCACACAGGCGTCGCGCGACCGACGTCGTAAGCAGCGTGGTCAACCCTGGGATTCTGGGCATAGTACACGCGCCCTCCCTAATGACGGTGAGTGGTGGCAGCCGCACGAAGGCGCTGGTTATGCGCCGTTTTGTCGGTGAAGGAACGTCGGCACGTCGTTTCCATCTGAGAAGGAACGTCGGCTTGATAATCTACTGCGCCTGGCATGGCAGACAATGCAGATACGACAGACGCCGGTTCACGAAAGTTTGGAAGCAGGAGCACGACAAAGCTGTTCAACATCCGTCGCCTTGGCGTGCCGTTCCAGTTCTTCGCGAACAATCTGCCTTATGGCTGCCGCGAGGTCTTGCTTGATGTCGTCAATGCTTGCAACGGTTGCGACGTCCGCCAACCTCCCGAAGTTTGGCGTAATACGGCGCAGCTTCAAGGTCTCGAACGCAGGGCAATGCTTGGTGAGATCAGCTACCGAGCTGAGGCTTTCCTTCCCGATCAGGTAGTTGTACACGTCCTCGGCAATGCCTTTGAGAAGGTGTCCAACTTTGTTCTCTTCGGACATTCGAGGATCAGTGGACTTACAAAGCTTCAGGGCTGCTTCTATGTAGGTCGTGCACGTCTCACCTGGGAATTGCGCACGTTGAAGCAATGTCTGCTCCGCCCGCTTCCGTTTCGCTGTTGAATCACCAAAACGCTCCGTGGTGTCAGAAACGAAGCGGTCCCATGCGGTTAGCGTATCCTCGTGGTTCTCGTACCACACGAGTTCTGTGTCCGTTAGAAAGAGAACAACGATCGCTAGCTGAGCTTCGGAGTTCCAGCCGTTGTATCTGCTCACACGCTTGTAGTGAGTGAGCCATTCGTCAACGTCCTCGCCGAACTTTCCCGAGAAAGTACGTGGCTCCATCAGATGCATCCGGACGCCGGCTGACCGCGCCGGAGAGAGCAGAGACGGCTGTTTGTTCCCGGTGTGAGACATTGGGATCTCCAGTAAGGTCAGTCGAGCGAGGCGTCGACGTCGTCGCAAGATTGGCCCAAGCAAATGCGTCTTCGTAGTTGTCGTACGCGGCACTTCCACCACAAAACTGTTACGGTTGAACAGTGGGCGATGTTTATTTACAGGTCGAGGTTGGCGATGATCAAGCGATGATGGCGTCGATCCGCTGCCACCAGCTAACGTCGTCTTCCTTTTCCTCTGTCCCCGGCTCATACCTTGACCGGCTCTGTAGCAATATGTATGTCTTGAGCGGCATGATTTACATGCCACGGTCTTGGTGCTCTCCTGGCCGTTTCGTTAATGGGATGTATGCGAAAATTTGTATGACGCAACATGACTGCATGACGAAGATAAATGGCAGGTCATAACATGAAAATCTTGATATGCCTCCCGTGAGCCGCATGACTTACGTGCCACGGTCTTGGTTCTCTGCTGGTCGTTTCGTTATAGGGATGTATACGAAAATTGGTATGCCACGCACGACCGCATAACGAACATAAATGACAGGCCATGACATAAAAATCATGATATGCATGTCATGAGCGGAATGACTTACATGCCATGCACTTCGTTAATGGTATCTGTACCAAAATTGCTATGGCACAACGCGACTGCATGGCGAACGTAAATGACAAGTTATAACATTAGAATGATGACATGCGTGTCATGAGCGGCATGGTTTACATGCCGCAGTCTTGGTGCTCTTGCGGCGGTTTCGTTAAATAGATCTGTACCAAAATCGGTATAGCGAGACCACAATGCAGATCCATTTTACGTTGCTCATGCGTGCTTCGCATTTCCTTTATTTCTACTGCACGTGGGATCTGCCCATTCTTTTTTTTTTCAGTTTAGTGTTATTATAACTACGAGCCACACTTCTGGGGCATCAAAGCGCATTTTGACCAGCTCACGTATTCACATAAGATTTCACACGGAGGAAGGAATCATTATGTGCATTTAGTTATTCTCGGATCTGAGCTTGCATTTGTCACGCTGAACTTGGAGCTCTCTGATAATATTTGAAATACTTGTCCCGCATCTCCGCGTCGTCCTTGCGTGTCTATTTACGGGGCTGTAGTCAGTAGGCTTTTATGCCTGTTGCTCAAAGACGCCGCCACGCAGAAACGGCTATACCGACCGCCCCTGAGCGTCTGTTATACGTAAAGTGTCACAGTGGATTGACGCAGCTGCCACTGCTGTTTTGCAGCAGGTGTGTTCTTCGTAGTACAGGGCATGTTCACTTTTTAAGAAGGCCAAGAAAAGGCGTTGTGTGCTATATCGAAATACGTGAACTATATAATGTGATTCTACAGAAATATTCTACGAATTACAGAGAACACCTCATAGACAATTTTCTGAAAAGATTTCTTTAAGAAGCTGGATGATGCTGTTTTCGAAACCCGTACGGTTTGCGTCTCACGTGCACTGTTGAGGGTGAATGTATTTGACTCCGGAGATTTAGGTTGTTGAACATTTCCTTTCTCTCGTCATTGCAGGTAGTGGTGGATTGTGAAGTTCCTAGACGACAAAGCATTCACAGCTGCTTACAACAAAAATTAAGTCCCATGCCGTAGGGGAGAACGCAGGGCAGTGTTAGTGTATGCTGAATATTGCTGTGATATCTCTCACTCTCCCCATTGCGTCTTATTATATATATATGCTTAATCGCCGCCTTGTTTCTCTTCTACTGACTGCTTTCTTTGCTTCTTTTCTTCTTCCTCATAATCATCCGCTTCGCTCTATTTGTTGTATTTGTTGATGATGATGCTCCTTAACTTTCGACATCTACCCATCTGGAGGCATTAGCCAAGACTGGCGGATTTGACTTTAATTTACAAAATTTACTACCTGAATTTTTTTGACGTCGCCTTCTTTCTATTTTCTTCTTCACTGTCTTCTTTTTCTTCGTCATTGTTGGTGATACCATAGCCGGGGACTGACAAGATATGTTGTCATGAAAGACCAGAGCGGCACCGAAGGATCCTATCGCCACTGATTTGGGTCACTGTCATCATCATCATCATCATCATCAGCCTGTTTAGGTCCACTGCAGGACGAAGGCCTCTCCCAACGATTTCCAATCCACCCTATCCTGAGCGAGTTGGTTCCACTTTATGCCCGCAAACTTTTTAATTTCATCGCTCCATCTAACCTTTTGCCTACCTCTCTTGCGTTTTCCCTCTCGTGGTATCCATTCAGTCGCTCTTACTGTCCACCTATTATCCTTCCTCCTCATGACATGTCCTGCCCAGGTCCACTTCTTTCTTTTAATTGATAAGATAATATCGGCTACTCCTGTCTGTTCTCTGATCGACTCCGCTCGTTTTTTATCTCTTAGCGTTACCCCTATCATTTTTCTTTCCATTGCACGTTGCGTGCTCCTCAGTTTCATCTCTAGATTTTTCGTTATTCTCCATGTTTCTGCGCCGTACGTTAGTACTGGGAGAATGCAGTGATTGAATACTTTTCGCTTTAATGAGAACGGCAAGTGTCCGGTCATGATTTCGTAATGCCTTCCGAATGCGCTCCAGCCCAGTCTTATTCTACGGAGAATTTCATTTTCCTGGGTAGGAGTTCCTGATATTAACTGTCCCAGATATACATATTCGTTTACACATTGTAAGGGTTCATTGTTGATTTTAAATTCCTGTTCCTTAGCTAAGCTATTGAGCATAACTTTGGTCTTTTGCCTATTCATTTTTAATCCAATTGTAATGCTTTCCCTGTTTAGGTCATCAATCATGTTTTGTAGTTCGTCACCATCATTGCTAAAGAGCACAATGTCGTCTGCAAATCTTAAATTGTTTAGATATTCTCCGTCTATTCGAATGCCCTTTTCTTCCCAGTCTAGACGTTTAAAGACTTCCTCTAAACATGCAGTGAATAGCATCGGTGATATTGTATCGCCCTGTCTCACGCCTCTCCTGATCGGGATTTCTCTGCTTCTCTCATGTAGGAGTAGTGTGGCTGTGCAATCTTTGTATATGTTGTTTATGGTTTTCACGTATACGCCAGGTACCCCTTGACGATGTAGAGCTTCTAGAACTGCTTGCATTTCTATGGAGTCAAATGCTTTCTCGTAGTCGATAAACGCCATGTAAAGAGGTTTGTTATATTCCGCGTACTTCTCAATTACTAGGTTGATAGCGTGGCTGTGGTCCATTGTCGAGTAACCTTTCCTAAAACCAGCTTGTTCTCTCGGTTGGTTAAAGTCGAGTGTTTCTCTTATCCTCGTGGAAATTACCTTTGTAAATAGCTTGTATATTACTGGGAGTAGGCTGATTGGTCTGTAATTCTTTAAGTCCTTTATGTCACCTTTCTTGTGGATAAGGATTATATTAGCATTTTTCCAGCTGCGCGGTACGCTACATGTCTTGATACATTTCGTGAAGAGCGATGCAAGTTTTTCAAGTACAATATCTCCTCCGTCTTTGATCAAGTCGGCTGTTATACCATCGTCACCAGCGGCTTTACCGCGGGACATGCCTTTGGCAGCTTTTTTGACTTCGTCAGCGGTTATACATGGAATTTCGGTGTTCTCCTCTGGTTCTATTTCTATTAAGGTTGTATGGTCTGTCTGAGAGCTGTACAGCTCCGAGTAGAAATCTTCTGCTACCGTTACTATTTCGTTGAAACTGTTGATAACGTTACCTTGTTTATCTTTTAGAGCATGCATTTTGTTTTGTCCTAAGTGCAGTTTATTTTTGACTGATTTAATGCTGGTGCCTTTTTCTACTGCTTTCTCTATTTCCCTCATGTTAAAGTTTCTTACATCTCTTTGCCTGGCTTTACTGATCAATTTTGATAGTTCTGCGAATTCTATCTTATCCTTTGATGAAGTTACTTTCATTTGTTGGCGTTTTCTTATTAAGTCCTTGGTAGATTGGGACAGCTTACTTTTTGCTTCACTGTAACGAGACTAGAATGTTTACGTTGCGATGGACAACATCACGTAATGAAAAGCAGTACAAACAAGAACAGGAATCGTCCCATTTGATATGACGGCACTCGTTCGATTAAACGTAGAATTTGAAATGTCGTAGCATTGGGGAATATCCTTGATCTCCTAAAGCACAACATGACATCATAGGCACGGTCCAGTCAGGCAGTGTTTGCATTGAGCTGTGTCCGCCCTTGCAATAATCCGTATTGTCCTAAATCGATCAGCGAATCAATCAATTTGCGGTTATATCATGTGTACCAAAAGGGCGCAGAGCCCTTTCATCAGTGCAAGAGATGTGTACCATGGGACGTCCCTGTGCGTTTTTATATTTCTCAATTCCGCAAGCAGTTAGCAAATAATGCTAGCATATTTGCGCAATAATGCATTAAGAAATATAAATGTAAATTGACATTCAAAAGGAGGATAGCTTGAAATAATAATACATGTATACGTACTAATATTTAACAAATCTCGCTACACTGCAAACGTACTCGAGACAATGTCGAGTACTCTATCCAAGATAGTCAACGTAGCGCGCGAGCTGCGTTGAGTCGATAGTTGACGCAAATTTCTGCGCCAGGATTCCTTGTATGCTAACTCTCACGCACTCGTCTGCGTCTTCAGAGAACGCTACCAAGCTCCACTGCGCTTCTGCCTTTCTTTCCTTTTTTTGATGCAGTGGATTTTCTGCGGCGCGGTCCACAAGGGCAACTCCGGTGATTTTTCATCTTTCACAGATCTCAACGAAAATTTAAGTATCTGTTCTTTCCGGTACTGCAAATTATTTATGCAAAGCGAGGCGGTTGCAAGTCATTTAGTTTTCCTAAAATGAGTGTTAAAAATTTATTAGCAGATACCCAGGTTAGCCACACTTCGTTTTTGAAGTCATCACCTCCAACGCTGCCAACCTGAGCAGGTGGGCTGCCACATGCAAAACGGCGATACTTCAGCGCAGAAATTGCAGCTGTGAAGTTCAGAAGAGATCATTACATCGCTACTGCAGATGTCGCCACTTCCATTGTTTTGGCACCAGCTTCACCAGCTTCATATTTTTGATTGGCCGTGGTTTTGTGACGTCATCCCATACGCTGCACGAAGCGTCTACCCATTTCGGTTTCGGTTTTTAACGCATTGTCTATTCAGTTATTTAAAATTATCGGTAAGTTTCTGAGCAGAGTGACTGACCCTAGCTGCTTCAAAGCTATGAGTATACTTGGGTAACAGCGATATCAGAAAAAAATTACAGCATATCCACGGAGTGAATGATGATGAGTGGGCGAAGCTCGGGAGCTTCATCGTAGATCGTGCCGAGTTCCGGATTAATTTGGTTAACGCGCATGCTACGAATCCTCATGGTTCAACTATACACAAGTGAAATCTCCCACCGGCACTTCATTGCAAGTCAAGATCCAGTGCCTACATATATATATATATATATATATATATATATATATATATATATATATATATATATATATATATATATATATATATATATATAGGCCACCAACGCCGCAGATAAGAAGGAGATAACGCAAGCTGCTTGCGCGGCCGGAGCGGCGGTGGCCACGGGCGAGAGGCGAGTGACGAAAGCCGTGGGGGCGGCGACATCGACGTCACAGACGCTCTTTTCCCGGCCGATTTCGGTTTCAAGGAGCCTGCCGCGGGGAACTAATTGTTCGCGTAGCTCCGACGTGCACTCCGCTATTCAAAATTTGATCGTTGGGTAGGTAGTGTCGTGGACGGGCTCCAAAGTACTCATTTACTATAGCCACCAATTACTGATAATAGAAAAATTTAATTAGCGTAATTTCGCTAATTATGCATACAAGTACGGTAATTCTTCTGTATCTAGAGGCCGCCAACCCGTACACTCGAATGATACACAAGACATTCCCGCTATTTATGTTTTTCTAAGTTTAAAAATGTGTTGCAGCTAAAAAAAAACACCCTGTATGTCAAGGTGCAAGCGGGTTTACGTTTGTTTGCAAATTTTCCATTGTTTGTACTTTGCTGTGTAAAACTACATCAGAAAGTATAGTGGTGAACTCTCATATCTATAACGACGGAGCGTCGTGCTCGGAACTGCATGAGCGACATCTACAGTTGCAAACGGGCCACGTCCGAGCATGCCCAGCGCCACCGACGCAGCGGCCTTGCATTCTCGACCCTTGGTTATCAGATGCAACAACCGCTTTGGCCGTCAGTAGCACTGTCAACCGTTTAGCACAATAACAAAATAAAAAAAAGAACAGAAACGAAGCGTATTGTTGGCAGCGCCCGATGCAAGCTGTGCTGCGTTCTGATTCTCCGTTCGCGGTCACATTGTCGCAACAACAGATTTACGCCCGCCTATGAACTGTATAAAGTTTTCGGTGTTTTATTTTTTTGTTTTTTTTTTGCCAGGCTGCTCGGAAGCTGTTTTTTGGTCGGTACAGAATTTTGCACTCCGAACTGTGAATAGAGTGCTCAAAGTATTTTATAAGGAAGGTCGGCTTGCTGAAGCGCCCAGCGCAAACTAAAAAAAAAAGCACGACCTTTCGGCACTCGCACGGGAGCCTTGCTCGCAGTGAAAGACGAAATGTATGATGGGTTTGTTACACACGTTTGTATAGGTGCCGCATACATCGAGAATAAACGTGACGGAAGTTCCTGCCGTCGCGTTTGACGGTGGCGCTAGGTCGTCTGTATTTTCAAAGATCGTCTGTTTTTAAAGGTCGTCTGTATTTTTAAAGATTCTAGATAAAGGCCTGAAGCAAAATTTTGCTTCTTATCAGTGATATTGGCGATACCCCAAGCGATTACGCGGCCAGTTCCTCCAGCGTGTTAAGCCAATGCATTGGATGCAACGTTCTTTTTGCTCACATCATAACGATGTGTGTGTCACTTTCTGCTCGAAATTGACAGTTTCGCCTACATAAACGCCATCGCAGCCTGCCCTGAGGACGCTAAGCAACCACTTCTGGATACTTTTGTTCTGCCAATTTATATTTTACGCTCACGAGTGAGTGCTTTAGCATGTGCGCTGGCACGTGGGCTATCTGCACGTTGTAACCGCTGAAAACCCGGGCCAGGAATTCGCTGATTCCGGGTACATATGGTACTGGTGCTGGCTTCTTAGGAGGCGCGTCATCTCACACACGTACTAAGTAACTACTAAATTGTTAGGGGGCGCGTTATCTCAACCTCACACACGTACTAACTACAAACAACGAATGATGAACTATATCTGCCACAAACATTAAGTAGTTTCCTGCACTAAATAATTTATACCGTTCCTTTTATAAGCATTTTAACTATTCTAATGAATCCAATCAATATGTTTCACCAAAATCTTTTTGATATTGTATAAAGACCAATCGTTTTGTATTGCTGTTTGCTATATGTTAAATAGGGTGAAGGCCTTCGTGAAGCCAAATTATTGAATTCACCTCACACCATCACCCTTGTGCCATTTGTAATGTGTCCTTTGATTTTCAAACAAACCTTTAAAACAGTTCTGACTGTTCCTTAACCTTCGCAACGTGATGCGGTCAGACACATCGCGTCCGCCGGCTCAGATATCCGCTATAAGCATATGTGCAACA
The DNA here is from genome assembly GCA_013339685.2 of Hyalomma asiaticum. NCBI lineage: Eukaryota > Metazoa > Arthropoda > Arachnida > Ixodida > Ixodidae > Hyalomma > Hyalomma asiaticum. The sequence goes on along the minus strand of CM023488.1, from coordinate 83,773,238 downwards.
AACATTCCTGAAATAAATATGCGGACGGTGGTAACAAATTTAGGCGGACTATGAAGCAAATTCGGTAATTTCTTAGAAATGCATTCAGCCAATTGCTCAGAGCATTCCCATGTTCAGCAGATCAACAGCACCACTCTGCGTTAATTGTGTAATTCGCTCTCTTGTTTTAAATAATTATGGAGCAAAAAGTCGACTCGACTCGCCATGTCTTCAGCCCGCCTGCCACGGATCTTGCGATGGACTAGGTTGATTGTCTTTCCCGGCTAACATTGTGCGCGTCAAAGTGCCAGCCGCTAGAGTATGTGTATATGGCTACAGTAATTTCAGCAACTAGAGTAACTGTATTTGGCTGCCCCTTTGATTCTCACGATGTCAGCCCTAGATGCAGTAACTTCATATAAAATGGTATTGTCACAGCACTTGGAAACGAACACTCGTGTCGCTGGCGCACTACGTAACCGCTTGCACTTATCAGACCTGCCGTAGCTGTCGCTAGCCCGCAGCCCTCAACTAAGCAAACTGAGGATGAGCCATAATGGTACGGAGCAATGCAGCAGAGATAAGCCTATGGTGCCTCGGTTCGAAGGCGGTTCGCCTTATTTATGGCGGGAACAATTTTATAATGACGTAGCCTAACCAGCGACACTACGTGGAAAAACCGTTTAGGGGGCACTTGAGGACAAGAAGTGGCTCATTTCATTATAAGTATATTAACATACACGCCAATCAAGAGATAGTGTATTATTGATGCAAATGCCTTAACATTTCCAGAAACACAAGAATCAGAGGACATTGGAGAAACATGAATCTTCTTTGCTGTTCGACACTTCAACTTTCACTGTGGTTTATGCTATGCCAGTACCAATGTGAGTAACATTTTCGCCGACTCTCGAGCGTTCCTCAGATATCTGGATATATCCGTTATGTCCTATTTACGTGTGTGCCATTTAAAAGAACGTTACGCAATAACTCTTTATTCCTCAGAGTGTTGCTTTGCCGTCCGAAGTTTGCCAATGAATCCAAAAAATACGACGTCCAGAAATTTTTTTTTAAAAATCACGCCAGTTCCCACCGCGAAAAGCGTGGCAACAGCCAAGCTGTTATTTTACTGTTGATTTTAGCGTAACTGGCAATGGTGTCAAATTATTGATGCTATGGCGTATTATATGTGTCGTATGAACCCTAATCAGCACCCACTCAGCGTGCGCGTTCCTTCACCATGCACTCATTCAGAAAGAAATCTGCCACCCTGTGCGCACTGTACATGGAACTACGCGCTGCATTTTCGCGTGGTTCCAAGTAGACGGGAAGCCAACTCTGACAGGCTTTTTGAGGGGCGGGCTTTTATCGACGAGTGCGACGGGGCATCTTAAGTTTCAGTTCATCGCGCATACAGGGAGCTTGAGCATAAGCAGATGAAGTGTTTTCGACTGAGTATGGTGCGTTCCCTGGTCGGTGGTTGTTCTTCTCGCCAGTATGGCTGAGAATGTTCTATGCACAAGCGTACAAGCATTGCGGGGTCCTTCACTGAGGCCGTATCTTCTGCTGAAGAAATATATATACTGGTTTACATGTATTGGGCTCCGCTCGCAGGGACGTCCGTTGATCCACTGATCATATGTTTACATAGTGCGTCTTGTTGTTACTTTTTATTTCCTTGTTATTTTCTTATTTGTCAGTTTTTGTTTGCTTTTTTTTCATATCGATTCCACGATGTTGGGGAGCTTGCTGTGATTTAGCCTGCCCTCCCTTGTTTTCCACATGTAAAAAAAAAGACATATGCTACTGTCCGCAACACGTCGCAAATTCCACAGAGTTGAGCCTTGAAAGAACCATGTTCAATCGCTGGCGAGTTTACGCTGTGTATTTAGGCTTTGCGGTGGGAGGAGATTGTTTGAGGGTTTTACACAAACGTGATGTAACCATCATCGCTTGAAGAAAGAGAGTTTTTCAGGTATGTAGGGACGAACGTCTCCCAAGCTTGAATTTTTTTCATCGCGGGAGCCATTAAAGCTTTTGTTATCGTCTGCAGCATCGCCGAGCTCCCTTGTACATTAAAATGAACATAGCTTTCTCCAAGTGGGATTGTTACTGGGTGCCTACAGTCCGATGGCGATCGTCACAACAACTAGGCTAAACACCCGCGTTTGCGGAACACGCATGAATGGAATTTCGATATTATGTTGTACCAATAATTTATTGATTTCCCTCATATCGTCATGACATACCTGGTAGTGGAGGACTCCGGAAATTTTCAACACCTGGGGTTTTTTAACGTGCACTGACGTCGAGCTGTACAGGGGCCTCAACATTTCACCTCCATCGAAATGCAGTACGAAAATTGTGACACGACTTTCTACGGGCTAGAGGAAAAAGGACATTAGGGCGTGGGGGCAAGGAAAGACGCAGAGGCAGAGAGAGTGAGAACTAAGGAAAAAATTACAAGCGTCGGGTTGCAGAGAATACGGACCTGCGCTTCCCTTTGACCCGCTACACATATTACTGCCATAAGCAAAGTGCTATATGATAGAGATAGTAACGATAATGGTGCTACATGATAGCAATATTATCATATTGATATGATATCAAAGGAAGCCACGCGTCTGCAGCTCCGCTGGGCATTGGTGTTTGAGACAGCAAAGCAAGAGCATTTTTGTAACAAGAGTTCTCTTATTCACTGCTTTTTATGCTGGTATAAGGTCAAGATATACAACTATACCATTGCTTGAAATATACTTCATCTTGTCGTTGTTTCTACCAGAGGGAACTAAACTAGCGGTTATACTGTATGTGACTCCGTTGCTGAAGTCTTTTGATCGCAACAAAATGAACAAGTATGAAATACCGTCCAATGCAGACGCATTAGAAGGTATCATCACTGAGAATTGTTCTTGAGTGTCTTGTGGCTTAGATTCCCTTATAAACATCTATTTTCCAGGTAATGCAGCAAAAAATGATGTCAATGGAGACAGTCACCCCCAACCATGGATTCTGTCAGCAGGGGACGACGCGGCAGGTACATGACATATCCTAATAAATATCTCTATGGGATATTATCTAAGTAAAAATGATTTGAATTTGTCATTAAATTTTTCGATTATTCCCAATCACTTTCCTATTCTTCACAAATGCGCTGTCAAGGTCAATGTCATTACCGTTTGCTTGTGCATTACTCCTCAATGCTTGGATACCGCGGGTAATTGGTTTATGTACGAGGTTTTCACCGTAATGGGTTCGTTTAAAATCACTAATACGCCTAATATCACTGCTCTATGAGGGTGAAGTGAGCTAATAAAGAAAATAATGTATCGTCCTTCATATTCATAATGTAAACATAATGTAATCCAAGGTGATGGATGACCCTGAAAGGTGTGGAGGTAGCACACGGCAAAGATTTGAAACATAGTTTTCCTGAATGTGCCCGAAATACTAACGACGAACAAGGGAGCCCGTCATGCACATGAGTGGAAGCAAAATGTATTGACGAAGGGCGGATGTTATCACGTGAGCCTCGTGATGACGTCATAACTTGGATGATGTACTACAAAAGCTGGTGCAGCATAAACGGAGTTTGTGTGCTATATTATTATTATTAGGAGTAGTAGTAGTAGTAGTAACGCAATGTCACGCGACAAGTGTCTGCCAACTTCACGTAACGCAGTGTCACTTGACATGCCTCCGCCAACCTCACGTAACGTAATGTCATGTGACATGCTTCCACGAAACCCGGGTATCACAATCTCCCGTGACATGTTCCTCAAGATCACGCCAGGAAATGCCACACGACATGTTTCCACGAACATCACGTAACCTAGTGTCACTTGACACGTTCCCACTAAAGCCACGTACTCAGTGCCACGTGACGTTCCGCCAGAACCACGTGACGCAATGTCACATGACACGTTTCTGCCAACATCACGTATTGGAGTGTCACGTGAAGTGCTGCCCCCCAAATTAACGCAACGCTATGTCAAATGACATGTTTCCGGCGACATCCCTTAATGCAATAACACGTGACACATTTCCGGGAAATCACGTAAGGCAATGCCACGTGACGTATTCCCATAAATGCACGTAACGCAATTTTACATGGCCTTTCTTAGAGATTTCGTTTTATATTTATACACACTTATATGCATACAGTACATTACGGCGACGGCTACGTCACAAACCCGTTGCGACTCTGCATATAATTGATATCGAAATAAAAATGTGCTCTGAGTAAACATTACTTTAAAGAACAGCTGTACCAAACTAAGACTTCACGCAATCATCATTCGGCCACCCTTCACATACTAAATACTGGGAACGATGATGCCACTGTATGCTACTTCAGCGTCACTTGGTTGCAACGCGGCGTCTGCAATATCATTTCTAACTTTCCTAATAATGAGAGTATTTTTGCAACCGAATGTTGAGCTGCTATTTTTAATACCTGTTTTTCATGCCTTCCAGGCTGGGGCTGTCCTGAACACAGTGTATTATGCCACCTGTTCTGCCAGAAGAATGGCAAGCTTTTTGGCTACTGCGATGAAAGTACAGATAACGGTGGCTGCCATTGTGTTGACAAAGCGAGTAAGAAGTTCTTCGTGACTCATAGGCACGCACTCGCACACGCGCATTCATAAATGTTTATCTACATGGCATTTCATAAAAATGTGTCCAAAAATTTCAGGAACAAAAGAGAACAGACACTTGCATAATTTCTGCAGAATTCCTTTGTTCAAGAAAGCAAACCTTCAGTACGGTTAGGATTGACATTGTAAGAACTTGGGCTAGCTGCAATCTCACTGCCAGAGCGAGGCATGGAGCTTTCTACTAAACAGTAGAGGGAAATCTGATGCTGCGATCGTGAAGCTGCCATGGGAGTGATGGGTATGTCATGGATTTCTCCAGTGTTATGCCTGCAGGCTTCAAACGTTCAGGTGGATTTGTTTATTCCTGTTTTTGTCATCTTCAGGGACGCTAGCGACATTATTGAGTAATAGCTATAGCGCCTGAGCGGCCCAGCAGGACCAGCGAAGCAGCGGAGGGGACAGCGGAGCCCATGATGAAAGGAAGAGTGATAGCTGGGCGACGCCCTGCTTGTCTCAGCGGAACACACTGCTGCATCCACCTGTTCAACAGAGTTGGAGTTACTGTAGATCGAGCAGAGGTTTTACCTGCCGAATGAGTTGAAGTTACTTCGAAAAGGATATCGCAAAAGTCATTCTTCATTAGATCAGAGTTGTCATGTGGAAACACATCTTCGTTCTTGCTACATGACATGACGACATGCTGCCGCCGTTTGTGTTGGCGCTGCCATCCAGTAAAACGCTCGCACGCTGGCCCGCGGCATACGCTCCGCTGAAAAGACGAAATGAGCGGGGCCAGCGGCTCGCCCCGTAAACGTGCTGGCTCTCCCAGGGCGCCGCGCAAGCGCAGCTGGCGTCTCCGCTCGTTCGCTGGGCCCGCTGGCTCACCGAGCCGCTTAGCTATTACTGTCCCTTAAGGGACAAGAAGAGAGCGGAGTGGGTTAGGAAACAAACGCGTGTTAGGGACATATTAATAGAAATTAAGAAGTAATGGGCTTGGGCGGGCCATTTAATGAGAAGACACGACAACGGTTGGTCATTAAGGGTAATAGAGTGGATTCCTAGAGAAGGCAAGCGTGGCATGGGGCGGCAGAAAGTTGGGAGGGCAGACGAGATCAGGAAGTTTGTGGGGATAAATTGGACCCAGCTAGCACAGGACATAGATAATTGGAGATCCGTGGGAGACGCCTTTGCCCTGCAGTGGGCGTAGACAGGCTGATGATGATGATGACTACCCCTTTTCATTTCGCGACGTAGGCAGCGGCCTCGGTGTAGGCTACTGGTGGACATCATCAGACTGTGGCGTGTACTAAATTCGCTTGGAATGATGAGGTGTCACGCACTGTGTTTCGTTGCAGTGATTGTTGATGGCTACACATATCATTTGCAGTGGTATTTTGCCTCACTATATAAACATTTTTGCGCTGCGTCTGGCGAATTTATGGCTGCGTTTTATTTTCTTTATGGCTGCGTTTTGTTCTCTTTTATACCATGCGACAAAATCTGTAAGCGTGGAGCCGCTTTTACGGCTGATATATATTACTTCCGACAAGGCTGTTCCTATATCTTGTAATACAGCATTTCAATTTCTTTGACTAATTCAACGCCGATCGAACACTCAGAGCACGCGCACAGTTATCGGGCCCATTACACACCGACTTTGCGATAGGCAGACGCACCTGCAGACGACGCTCAAAAGGTGAGCTCAGATAAAGGCTCAGGCGCAGCTGGAGCCTTGATGTAGACCACCTGGAGTTCTTCAACGTGCGCTGACAACGCACAGTACGTGGGGCTTTGGCATTTTCGCCTCCATCGAAAATGCGACCGCCGTGGCCTCGAAGAGAGTAAAGGAATGGTGTTCTGCGTTTGGTTTTCTTTTGAGTGAGCGGGACGGCTAATAGGAAAGCGGGGACTAGACGCTCGGCCTCGGCGGTTGCAACCAGGCCTATCGGCCCTGGGTGTGCAACGCCTGTTGAACGTTTATAGACGGAACGACCGTCCCTTTACCGTTACTCGTAATTGTAACGGTTTACCGTTAGACTTTCTCGAACTCTTAAAGGAACGATGGCGTTCCTTGTTTCCTCCAAAAAGGAACTAGTTCCAGCAACGCCGTTCCTTGTAACGGCGTTCCGTACAACACTGCAATCAAGAACATGGGGCGCAACAAAAACGAGGGAAAAAGAAGAAAAATTACAGCATATCCACGGAGTGAATGATGTTGAGTCGGCGAAGCTCGGGAGGTTCATCGTAGATCGTGCCGAGTTCCGGATTAATTTAGTTAACGCGCACGCTACGCACCCTTACGGTTCAACTATGCACAAGTGAAATCTCCCACCGGCACTTCATTGCAAATCAAGATGCAGTGCCTATATATATATATATATATATATATATATATATATATATATATATATATATATATATATATAGGGTGGCCAGTGAACGGATCTCCAACGCGAGCAGTCGGTATTTCTCAATAAAGAAACTCGCTAGGAGACGCTGCCTGCGCCAACGTTGACTCTCGCGGGTGAGGGCGCGTTCTCCTTCTTTGCGAGCTGGTAGAGAATTCATCTAAGAAAGCGTTTCCATAGTCAACGCGCGCCTTTCGCTCTCTCTCTTTCTCTCACAAGACAGCAGACGGAAGAGTGAGAGAGAGAGAGGCACGCGCCGGGAGGCACGCGCGGACGGCGAGCGCGTGCCTCCCGGCATGCAGGTTACGCCTGACGCCTGACGCAGGACAACGTTAGACTAAGTGGAGCTTCGCCCCTAAAAAAAGGGGCAGCGATGGGGGTTGGAAATATTGCAGGAAGAGCTAAACTTGTATCCACAGTATGGTATGGTAAAATTTTATTTTGGAAGTCAACGAGTTCGTTGGCCTGGGCTAAACCACCGGCTGGTCCATAGCAGAGGGTGGTAACCTCCAGGCGATAGTCCTGGCACGCTGGACAGCCCATAGTTCGTCTGTCAGTCCTGAGCCTTTCAAGACAGTTCACCAGCGTTCTTCGAGGTGATGGGGTCTGATATTATCCTCTTTGTACAACTTCGATTACTTGCACAGCCCCATAGAATATGCGTCATGTCAGCGTGGACGTACCCGCACCAAGTACAGGTTGGTGATGGATGTAAATGCGGATGTAGCCTGTGATCCACAGTACATAAAGAAAAATATCATTCCCGCAGTGCGTTTAACCCACATTTCCTGCAGTATTTCTAATATATATCTATTATGATGTCTTGGTTTCAGCGACGTTGATTAGGACCTTGTACTAGACATCGAACCAGCCAAGGCTCACCCACGATAATGGTGATCCCGAGGCACTGAAGATCATCAATCAGAGCATGATGAGATGAGAATGTACAGATGAGGAAGAAGTGCGCAATAAACGCCGACAGTGTGTATACATATATATATATATATATATATATATATATATATATATATATATATATATATATATATATATATATATATTATGATGAGTATTTAGTGTGCGAGGGACAACATACAGTTGTGTAGGCAAAACTACGCAGAGCGCGCCAGCTCTGAAGGCACCTCGAGCTTGTGCCCATCAATGTCTTTGTCGTCGTCGTAGCTATGCTGCGACAACACACACACACATATATATATATATCTAACTACAGTGATGGTTATATATCTCTAACTACCATAGGTCGGCGCACTCACTCATGAGTGCACTCACTCGCACTCATTTCATAAACGTGAGTGCGAGTGCGAGTGAGTGCCAGTGAGTGTGAGTGGAAGTGAGTGCGAGTGCGAGTGAGTGCAAGTGGGTGTGAGTGGAAGTGAGTGCGAGTGGGAGTGAGTGCCAATGAGTGTGAGTGGAAGTGAGTGGGAGTGCGAGTGAGTGCAAGTGAGTGTGAGTGGAGGAGAGTCTGAGTGCAAGTGCGAGTGCGAGTGAGTGCAAGTGAGTGTGAGTGGAGGTGAGTGGAGGTGAGTGCGGGTGCGAGTGAGTGCAAGTGAGTGCGAGTGCGAGAGAGTGCAAATAAGTGGAAGTGAGTGCGAGTGCGAGTGCGTGCCAGTGTGTGTGAGTGTAAATTAGTGCGAGTGCGAGTGAGTGGAAGCGAGTGTGAGTGCGAGTGAGTGCCAGTGGGTGTGAGTGCCAATGAGTGGTATGTATGTATGTATGTATTTATGTATCCGTGGCCGTCTCGTTAATGGATTGTATACGAAAATCGCTATGCCATATGACTGCATGACGAATAAAATGACAGGTCATTATATGAAAATCATGACATGCATGATTTACATGAAACGGTCTTGGTGCTCTCCTGTGCCGTTTCGTTAATGGGATGTATACGAAAATCAGTATGGCACAACATGACTGCATGACGAACATAAATGACAGGTCATAACATGAAAATCATGACATGTATGGCATGAGCGGCTTTATTTACATGCCACGGTCTTGGTACTCTCCTGTCCAGCTAGCATACAAAGGATTTATGAGGACTTCGAAACGGATATTCGAGACGTTAACGTTGCAGACGGCACGCGTAAGAAGCCTTAGTCCTGGATGCGTCGTATATCGTCTGATGTCCGGCTCGTTGCACATGCGTCTTCAAAAAGCTGGTCTTTTCGACGGCATAACGGCTTCGAGGAGACTCCAAGAATCCCATTTTCCGGGATTTCTGAATCCATTCGAAGACTTGCACGTGCGTCATCAAAAAGCTGTTCCTGAAATGTTAGCCGTAATCTGAAAAAGAAGCAGGAATCGTGCTCGGGAACTGGGCGCGCCCACCAAAATTTTGGTCTGGTTGCCTCCCTCAGAATATATAAATGATAATCTGACCTCAGAGCTAACGCCTTCGGGGTTCAAATGGCGCCAAGGCATTTTTTGTACCCCTAAGGCATTAACTCTGTGGTTCTGAAGGTGTCAACGGGATAATAATTTTAGGGGGCACCCACGATCCACGGAAGTCGTCCCTGCCTTATGGTAGTAGCTGCGACCTGCTACGTTACCAGCTGCGCCATAAGGTTTAGGGTGCTGCAGAGTGGAGGTTAGTGCCAGCCCAGCTGAATACTTTTGTCGTAGGAAGAAGTGCTGGTGTCGCACTTGCGTGGAACGTTTTTTTTTTCTGGTGGGTCAAAGCACTAGCCTTGAGTGCAACAGAGCAATAGTGCAGTAAGGTAGGCACACAGTTGTCTGCAAAGGCTTCATCAGCCTTAGCATTTAGGTCACAATTAGTTGTCATGCATACAAAAATCAATATAGCTTGTACTTTGTATAGTATGAAGCAAGTCTACCAAAAACAGTAGTGACATATCTTTCTACAGTTAACGATAGAAAGTTTCTTGGCAAGCGTCCTAACAAGGAGGCCCCACTGCCAATGATCATGACGTCAACAACATTTTATTGAACATTTCATTGAGAAACTAACTTATGGTAGTTTAAAAAAAAAGAGAAATGCGAAAAAAATAAAACCACAATTATTCAAAAGGAACTGCAGAAGAAATAATTTAGATATATCTGGAACTTATTAACGACTAGAGGCTTACAGAAAGCGCACTAGTAACAATAATCAAAAGCCAAACGATAATGCATTTCTCAGCATGAGAGCAGCGCATCCTGTTATATGAGCACAGACAGCATAATGGATGACTGTGTGATAGCCGCTTTCAGTCATGTTATGCAGTATCTTCGCCACATAATATAAGTGAGTATGAACAAAGGAACTCAAATATGACCCAGGTATCAAAGTGAAAATTTGCCTAGGGCATCAGCTGATGTAAAGAGGCAAGCTTGAAAAGACTACCAAAAGCATCAATCAAGGGACGATGAATACTGACCAAAGTGACCTTCAAAGAAAATATCGCATCAAATATTAACATAATCGTTATAATGAACAACATCACAATACAGTGCATAATCTGTCACAGCGAGCAACGTTACATCGAAGCAACCACAGTTTCTTATGAAGCTACATACTCGCGTGCTTGAAGTCCAATACACTGGAGACAGGCAGAGAGAGTGGCCTGATCTAGTACGCCCCGGCCTTCTACTCTACTTCGGGGACAACGTAACAGGGGAAGAAGAGTGATGAAGCATGAGGATGGGGATAAGAATGAGTGATCCGTATATACATAATAAGACATGACTGCTTGCGCAAAGGGGACATGGACGCCAGTAATCATATTTCATTAGGCTTGATACCAACTAGCCCAACTCATGGCAGCTATTCACTTCTGCAAAACAATGTGCTGTGACGCGGAAAATGTCGACCCGGCTCTCTTGACATAAACACCGGCAATAGTCAAACACCAGCACGGGTAACTGGGACCTCGCCTCTACTTGAAACGTGACAGGGGCCGCCATTAGTCGGACGAATATGCTGTGCAGGGAAATGCACTCGAAGATTGTGATAAAGGTCTAATAGTCGCATAATGGAAAGAAGCCACTTTAGTTGCATCTAAGTTTAATAGTCACTTTTCATAATCCGTAACTTTGCGCAGTGGTACCGAACGTGTATTGTTGTTTTGTGGGGTTTTACGTCCCAAAACCAGTTCTGATTATGAGAGACGCCGTAGTGGAGGGCTCCGGAAATTTCGACCACCTGGGGTTCTTTAACGTGCACTGACATCGTACAGCACACGGGCCTCAACATTTCGCCTCCATCGAAATGCAGCCGCCGCGGCCGGGATTCGATCCCGCGACCCTCGGATCAGCAGCCGAGTACCTTAGCCACTAGACCACCGTGGCGGGGCTACCGAACGTGTAGCATCCAGTCCATTTCCATTGAAAAAATAACCTTGTAGCATTTGGTAATTCGGTATGGTCCCCTATTTCGGGTGAAATACAGCTTTCATCTATTGCTTGTACTCCCATATCAGCCAGCCTAGTGGCCGACGTCTACTGCTGTGGCACGAATGGGGGACAGTCGCGAAATACTATGTGTTCTAGTCTCTGCCGAGTTAGGTCGGCGACCAGGTGAAACCTGCGCAGCGTACTGGCACCGCTGCCGTTTATTCTATCCGGGAGGAAAAACTCGGTTCACTCTATTTGCCGCAGATGCCTGCATAGGTCGGCGCACTCACTCATGAGTGCACTCACTCGCACTCACTCGCACTCATTTCACAGACTTGAGTGCGAGTGCGAGTGAGTGCCAATGAGTGTGAGTGGAAGTGAGTGCGAGTGCGAGTGAGTGCAAGTGAGTGTGAGTGGAGGTGAGTGCGAGTGCGAGTGAGTGCCTTGAGTGTGAGTGGAAGTGAGTGCGAGTGCGACTGAGTGCAAGTGAGTGTGAGTGGAGGTGAGTGCGAGTGCGAGTGAGCGCAAGTGAGTGTGAGTGCAAGTGAGTGCGAGTGCGAGTGAGTGCCAGTGAGTGTGAGTGGAGGTGAGTGCGAGTGCGAGTGAGTGCTTGTGAGTGTGAGTGGAAGTGAGTGCGAGTGCGAGTGAGCGCCAGTGAGTGTGAGTGGAGGTGAGTGCCAGTGCGAGTGAGTGCAAGTTAGTGTGAGTGGAGGTGAGTGTGAGTGCGAGTGAGTGCGGATGCTGGAAAAATTTGGGTGAGTGAGTGTGAGTGATTGTTCCCCTACCCTGCCGACCTATGCTAACTACAGACCGATTTCATTAACAAGCACGTGCTGCAAAATTCTGGAACATGTCATTTCATCCGCCGTCATGAAGTTCCTAACAGAACATAATTTCTTTTTTATAAATCAGCATGGATTTTTGCGCGGTCGATCCTGTGAGACGCAACTCTTTGAATTGATCACTGACCTCCCCCACTCTATTCATTCATTACATGATGTCGATGCTATATTTGTCGATTTAGCCAAGGCCTTCGACAAGGTTCGTAACTTGATTGATTGATTGATTTGTGGGGTTTAACGTCCCAAAACCAGTTCTGATTATGAGAGACGCCGTAGTGGAGGGCTCCGGAAATTTCGACCACCTGGGGTTCTTTAGCGAAGGTTCCTAACTTGCGCCTAATACACAAGCTAACATGCCTCAACATCAATGTGAGAATTATTAAGTGGATCACCAATTTTTTAACTAGCCGCTACCAATCAGTTTTTGTAAATGATCACTCTTCCCTGTTGCTCCATGTTAAATCTGGTGTCCCTCAGGGCTCCGTGCTCGGACCCATCCTGTTTTTAATTTATATTAATGATATCGCTAATGGTATGTGTTCTACAGTGAGATTATTTGCTGATGATTGCGTAATTTATAGAGAAAGTACTAGCGCTGTGGATGCTTGCTACTTACAATCGGATTTAGAAAAACTCGGTAAATGGTGTAAAGATTTGCAAATGGAAATTAACGTCAAGACCAAAGCCATTCGATTCTCGACAAAAACTATCCCTGCATTATTGAACTACACATTAAACAATACGTCCATAGGCTCATCATGCTCTATCAAGTACTTGGGCGTTCATTTGTCATCTGATTTGACATGGAACGCCCATATAGACGCCATGGTTAGCAAAGCTTCTAGAACACTTGGCTTCGTTCGGCGAAACTTAAGTTTAGCGAATACCACCACTAAACTTCTCGCTTACAACACTTTGGTACGCTCGAAAATCGAATACGCATCACAAATCTGGATCCCGCATCAGGCATACCTCATTCATAAATTGGAATCTCTTCAAAATAAAGCTGCTCGATTGATCACCAAGAACTACCTGCGCAGATCAAGTATAACAGAAATTAAATCTTCAATTGATCTTGTTCCTCTGGAAAAACGTAGGCTGGTCACGCTTCTTTCATTTTTTCATAAGTTTTATGACAATGCGTCACCATGCGCTGATTTTCATATCAAACAAGCCCATCGTGTATCCTCGCGACTTGATCATCTGTTTAAAGTCGAGCCCATATTCCCCCGTACCAATCTTTTCTTTAACTCCCCGCTACTATTTGCCATCAGTTATTGGAATCAGCTTCCTGCTGACATTGTAGGTATTACTAATCATAATGCATTCGTAAATAGTCTGAAATGTTACTTTAAAGCTTAAATTTTTGCATGTCAAACTTCCTTTTTTTTGGGCTCTCTTCTTGACACATTGCACATTAAAATGCAAGTCGTAAATTTTTTTTCTTTCTTAGTTGCATGCCAGCGTCATGTGTACTTATTGCTCAAGAAACATTTGTATATGTCTGAGGTGTTTGGATTACTGTTATTTTTGCACATTTATTTTTCTTCTGCTTGTTAAGAAATACTCTATTAAGTCGTACTTTTGGTTGTAGTGCCGCATGTATTGTTCGAGCATTTGTAAATGTCTGAGGTCTTTGAATTTCAGCTATATTTATTATTGCCCATTATTTTACTTGCATAGGACATTGATATTGCTGCCACGAAACTATTGCTGTATTATGTTAGATATTTCTTCCTGAGCTCTGTTTGTTTGTTTTTGCAACTGTGTTATGCTGCATTATGCATAGTTTTGTCCCCCCTATGTAATGCCCTCGGGCCCTTAGGGTACTTGAATATATATATATATATATATATATATATATATATATATATATATTATAAGAATTTCAGATTGTGCATATTTGCAGACGTTCCCTTGAAAATAGGAAAGAAACAACAATAGCACAAGAACGATAGTTGACACTTGACCTTTAAGCAGTTGAAGTGTTAACCCCAGATGGGGTCACGCTGTTGAGATGGATTGGTCGCAATGTGTTTATGAAAGCTGTGTGGCACGACTGTCGGCATGACTAATGGCATGACTGTGATTTTACGCCTTGTCCTAGGTTGCGGCTGTCATTTTCTTCTAGACTACCATTTTTCAAGTTTTTCCATCACATGCCACAACAGGCGAAATTCCGGCTGTGTCTGGTTTTCTTTGCAGTAAGGTGACAAGCTTCCGCCAATGAGCTGAGAGACCCCGTTCACAGTTCACGTCAGGTGAATGACTACGCGAGGAGGTTTTCCTGTTAGTTATTCACTAAGACTAAGGAAATTTTGTTGGTGTTATTTTGTGTCCCTGTCCAGGCCCTTCAACAGCTCAGCTATTAAGGATCGAGTTTGATACGCGGCAGTAGCCATCGTCGCCGTTGTTCGCAGTTTCGCATAAACAAATAAATAAAACGAAAGACGCCTTCTTGGCGATGCGAAAGGCATAAGATCCGAGCGATGCCTAAGGTCTGAACGCGAAGCCCTAACTACTCGGCTGTACATGCGCGCTCGAAAGACATGCATTTATGAGAATCATTTGAGAGCGCTGTACCGACAAATGTGATACTACTTGATGTGGCTGATAGAAAGACAATAACAAGAGCGAAGCAGAAATAAAGAAACGAGGAGACACACATAGAAAAAGTGAAATATGAAACTGAATCCTGAGTTTCGCAGAAGAGAAAAGCGGATCCGCGCTTACCCCGGGCCCGCTACTTATGTCGTTGTCATAAGTACACTGCTACTTGAGCGTGATAGTGACTATAACAGGGCCATGCGATAGTTATATAGCGATGGTTATATCACAGCTCATAGTGAAAGTACAGCTCAAGTACAAAGAAGAAGATGACAAGGCGGTGCCACCAGCTTAGGTTTTTGACCAGTCTTCGCCACTTCAGCTCAGTGAATCGGTCAAATCTTCACTTCGAAATATTCTGCTTTTCTCGATTGATTGATTGATTTGTGGGGTTTTACATCCGAAAACCAGTTCTGATTATGAGAGACGCCGTAGTGGAGGGCTCCGGAAATTTCGACCAGCTGAGGTTCTTTAACGTACACTGACACCGCACAGCACACGGGCCTCTACTCGAGAAGCCCTGCCACGGTGGTCTCGTGGCTATGGTACTCGGCTGCTGATCCGAGGGTAGCGGGATCGAATGCCGGCTGCGGCGGCTGCATTTCGATGGAGGCGAAATGTTGAGGCCCGTGTGCTGTGCGATGTCAGTGCAAGTTAAGGAACCCCATGTGGTCAAAATTTCCGGAGCCCTCCACTACGGCGTCTGTCATAATCAGAGCTGGTTTTGGGACTTTAAACCCCACATAACAACAGCTTTTCTTGAGAAGTAGATAAGCTATGTAGCTTTAGTAGACTGTGGCTATACAATTCAGGTATGATCCGATACTCCTCGAAGGGCAGTGAACCTCCGAAAAATCAGTCAACATATGCTTTTCCTTCATAATGACAATTTCTGATTTTCCATCCCATCAAATCAAATCAAAGTTTATTTCTTGCATAGAGTGGTTACAATGTGAAGGATATACAGAAGAGGGTCCCAAGGTCCGGGGACCGTACCGGGACCCTCTGTACCGAAAGATGAGATACAAACTACTAAATATGCACAAAATGTAAAAAAATATCTATCAAAACGGGTGCAAAAGTTACGCAAAAGGAATACTGCGATAATAGGTGACAATAATGAAGTATTTTAGTACATAGAACTGCTTTTTTATTTGTAAAATACTGGAATAAAGAAATACAAGTTCATTCTGACATTGAAAACATGCAGCGAAAGCCACCATGAATAGCAACAATGCAATCAAGGTAATGTTCTTATGTGACTAAGGAAAAGAAAAAAGCGCACAATATGGTTATGAGAGACGCCCTAGTGCAGGACTCCGGATATGCCCATCACCTGCGATTTCCTACCACGCACTGACATTGCATAGTATACGGACCACTAGCACTTCACCTCCATCGAAATGCGCCACCATGGCCCCCGCGGCCCGGAGTGGCATCCGCGACCTGCAGTCAAGCTTAATAAAGCCAAGGTTCCAGTCGCAGTTTCGTCTACTGTTCAGTGGAAGCCACACACATGTAACAGATATAACTGTAAATTGCATTGCACAACATCTTGTAAGTGTAAAGGAAAGAATTTGGATGGAAATACTAAGTGAACTCTTCCAAGAAATCGATATCGAAATGGAAGACCTATTAGCCTCACCTACAGATAGCACATTTGTTGTTGATTTGGCGAGATGTCTTGGAGACACTTTTCAAGAGGGCGGCAGAATAACACTAGAACACACCTATGCATTACTGCCGATACTAAAATAAACGTTTCTTTTATTTTATTGATGTAAAGTTACATGACATCATGTACTTTCTGCAGCATAATGATGTGGATATTGTTTCAGTGCATCAAAGCTAGCAGATCAAGAATCAAGAATCAAGAAGTTTATTTCCAACAGTTGTTGGGGGTCACCCCAGGCGAAAAGCGGCAAAAAATGCAGCTTGAAAGTGCCTGGGGGCCCGTACACAAGGCAGTGCTGACATACATTTTTGTCTACACAACAACAAAAAAAAAATTAAGAACATAGAAATACTGGAAAACAGAAAGATAATGGCGTTGTATAGTATATTCAAACATGCTTGCTTTTAACATTTTTATATTACTACATAAATTTATAGCACATGAATTTAAAAAGTTTTTACACCATACAGTGAATGACATGTGTAGTGGTAGAGGCTGATAGTTATGTTTAGTGAAATTCAGACGTAAATAGAACATGCAACTTCTTTTTACCAATGTTGCTAAAATCAATACCCTGTTTTTCATATTTGTTCAAGAGATTTGGTACATTGAAAGCCAGTGATTGTTTGCCGTAAGTTGTGCGCCATCGCGGTACCAACCATTTCTCGTGGCTTCTGGTTCTAGGATTGCAAATTTGTTTTTTTAAAGTGCAAAGACTTCTTAGAAAGCTCTTAGTAGTTTCATTTGAGAAGAAGAACGAATATAATAGGCGGTACTGATAAATCAAAGTGGCGTTTATCACTTGAAAGTGAAGAAAGAATTGTCGAGTAGGATGAGCATAAGAAACGTTTGCGACGCATCGCAATGCTTTCTTCTGTAGCATGAGGATTCTGCGCAGATTTGTCAGCGTTGTTGTTCCCCACACAAGTGTGCAAAAGTTTACACGAGAGCTGAACAGTGCATTATATATTTGCATTTTGACATTGCTGGGAAAGAAATGGCGGCACCGCGATAGCGCTCCCGTAGCTGAAGACAGTGATCTCGCAAGATAGTCAATGTGAGCCGTCCACGTCATATCAGCAGAAAGGATGACGCCTAGCGATTTATGCGTTTCTACTAGCCCAATTTGACTCCCACCAAGACACAAGTCTGCTGGAAGACGGACAAGTTTGTTTCTGGCCTTAAATAAGATCGCTTTAGTTTTGCCAGCATTGATTTTAAGGAAGTTATTGCTCGACCACTGCGAAAGATGTGAAAGTGCTTTTTGAGACTTCATAAAAACTTCATTTATATCATGGCCGGTTACAAACATACTTGTGTCATCTGCGTACATTACAATCGAAACGTCATTATTTATTTTGGTCACATCGTTTACATATACATTAAAAAGAAATGGCCCCAGGAGGCTTCCCTGTGGAACACCAGAGGTAATATTTTTAAAAGAGGACAGGCAGTTATTAATTGAAACGCACTGCTGACGATGACTCAAGTAGTCATCAAGCAAGGAATGAGCTACACCACGTACGCCATAGCAATACAATTTCTTTAAAAGTGTATTGTGGTTCAGACAGTCAAAGGCTTTTGTGTAGTCTATAAAAACACCAAGAGTTGCTTGGTTTTTTTCGATGTTATTAAGAATTATTTCTTTTTGTGTTAGTAAGGCTGTTTCAGTTGATTTTCCCTTGCGAAAACCATGCTGACAATCGGAAATTATGTTGTGTTTCATAAAGAAGTTGTTTAAACGGTTAAGAATGATTTTTTCGAGACACTTAGAAAATACTGGGAGTATAGATATGGGCCTATAGTTGGTCACAAGATTCCTTTCACCACCTTTATAAATAACAGTGACTTTGGCACGTTTCATCGCACTTGGGAAACAACCAGTTTCTAATGCCAGATTAAATACGTGCATGAGAGGAAGGGAAATTATATCAATCACATACTTCACCGGTATAATTTGTACATCATCAACGTCTACAGCCCGACTGTTCTTTAGGTGCATAAATTATTCACAAATTTCGAGCCGAGTTGTGGGCTCAAAAAAAAATACTTTCTTTGCAAGAATTTGTCAGGCCAACGTCAGCAAAACCATGTGATGGCTTCACCATATTTACAAAGTGGAAGTTGAAGTGTTCAGCCAAAGCAGACCCAGATAGCCGTTTGTTATCAATGGTTAGTTCTGATATCATATCATATGTGTTTCCGCGTTTCAGGACTTGATTGATAACTTTCCACGCTTTGTCGGGATGTTTATGCGATAAATCACGAAAAAGGTTACTGTCAAAAACAGATGGGTCGGGATGTGCGAACATTATCTTTCAATGTGAATCGAATAAGAATATCCAGCTTCCAATGTCACATGAAATATCGACTATTGAAACATAAGTGCCCCTTTATTACCTGTATCATATCTAACACGCAGTTGCCTAATAAAATATCCTAATACACAAGTACGCTACAAAAGAAGAAACTTATGTTCGATCCACTGCGTCCCTGTCCCGCTTTTAGGACTGATTTTGCAAGTGCCCCTTCTTCGGGAGCTGATAAAAGGTTACAAAGAATCTCTTTCAAGCCGCTTTGCGCACGGAGGGTCATGAAGAGATGGCTGGCCGCCAGAATAAAATGAGGTTTTACAGTACCACAACGAGAATGGTATACAGCGACCATGGCGGACAGCTATTATGCCTTCCGCGTCTTCGGGCTTTTTAGCACTATGGTCATTCTCTCGCCGAATGGCGCAAGGGTTTTGTTTGAAGCCGAAAAAAAAATATTCGCCTTGGAAGCATATCAGGTGAATTGCAGGAAGAAACGTAAAGAGACACCATTGTTCTGCATGGTATCGTGATGCAATCAATACATCGTAAAAGCATTTCTTTACTAAGACACAAATGCATTTTGCAAATGCATCATGCACGCAGAATATTAATAGAACGAAGTACCTCCAGGAGATATCGCGATACCCTTATCACATGATGTTGCGGAGACCTGATTGGTTCAAAGTGTCTTGTCATTGTTGCATCACCAAACATAAGCCACGATTTCTTTTGTTTGCTTTTATCGTGCGCAGATGTGGAAAATGGAGTTTTAAACACCGAATACACCAACGAGAAGGAACTGGTACGCGCTGTTATAAAAGGTATGCAGAGAGTTTTTGTTCTGTATTCCTACGGCAGGAGCCAACATTTATTTCATGCATTGACGTTGTTTCCAAATAAATCTTTTTAGACTTCATTAATACTGCAGCGGTCAATCGCATGCCACAAGAATAGGGGATCTGCGTATCTTTATATTTTCACTACCAAACAAGTTTACTTTTTCTCGCCACCGAAGTTGCTTTTTTTAACAGGATTCAACTAAAATTTCAACGACGATTTATAAGAAGCTTGGATATGGTTCTTCCCGCCTAAATGGCGTTGTTAAGAATTAAAGATGAAATTATCCATAACATCCGAGGAAAACCTCAATGTTACCGAGATCTGACGTTTTCGCCAGGCATCTGACTTGAGGAAACACGGCATATAACTAGGGAAACCGGTGGTGTGCGTCAGCTGACGTAGAGCAAAAGCACATATGTATGGTTACTTTGAATGCCAATGTTCGTAATAAGTCTTTTCAAAGGTACAAACCAGGGAAAAAAAAGCTTAAATCAACATAAAGAGCATCAAGGACACATTTATGAGTCGGTAACGCTTCTATTATGCATATCTAATAGATACAACTATCTCTAGCAGATAAAAATATTCCACACAGATTACTCTAAGGGACTCATCAATACTTTCAGAACGAAGTGAAAAAAAAAACAGTGCAGATCAATTGTGGAGGCTCCTCGGGACGTGTGTGCCAAACATTATTGCACTGCACGCAACAGGGAATCTGCGATTTAATTTGAAACGTGGTCGCAAAGCGCGCGCCCTTCTTTGAACAAGTAGAGCCTCTTAGGTTCCCACTAAGGCACCTGCGAGAGAAATAGCATCGGCGTTTTTCATAATCACGGGAAAATAAGCTGCGACGCTTTATTTGTTTTCTTTCAGTTCAAGAAATAATGAAAATGTGAGGGTCTCCCCTAAGGAGCATGGAGTTTCCAAACAAAATATTAAAGTGAACCGTGGCGCTGAAATCGTGAAGCTGTCATGGGAATGATGGGTAGTACATGTATCTGTCTAGGTTTCGTGTTTTCGGCGGCAAAGGCTCTGGTGGATTTGTTTATTGCTGCTTTGTAGCTCTGGTGACACGAGGGACATTACTTCATGGTAGGCGACGAAGGCAGCTGCCGTAGTGCACACTTTACTTTTAGAGGTCGTCAGACTGTCGCATTTACAAAGCCCTTTGCACGGATGGAGTGTTTTTTCTTTGTGACAGCTGTAGGCAGCGCGAATGGGTTTTTGTTTGTTTCTTTTTTTCTTGCACGTGACCGTGCTGCACTGTGCATTGGCACTTGCGCATTCGCAATCGCAGGGTGCGTGTAGTGCTCTTAAGCCGGCCCACGCGTTTCATTGTATTCTATAGTTCATTTTGCTTTGTACGCTGTGGGGACCGGATCCCGCGCGACGCCATGTATTGCTCGGAATGTCCTTGCTTCCACCTCTCCCAGCTGGACGGGCGGCGGCCCATCACTGTGGAGGGCTGCCCGCTTCGCCCACGTGGTTTTAACTAGTCTGTCATTGGGCAGCGGGTAGTTTCTGATGTTTGCGCGTTTCAGGTTTTGAGAGATGCTAGACAGAACTCGCCGGGACTCGGAGGGGTGCGCACGTACTTTTGTGACCCTCCGGCCGATGAGCCCATCGGTCGGATTGCGCGCTTTTGCGGGCCCCAGCGACCACGCCGGCGACCTGCGATCGACACCCATCTCTGTGTGTTCTTTTCCTTCTATTTTCCCTTTCTGTTGGCGCGCGGTCGCAGGTGCACTGGCTGAAGGTTAGGAGCTTTTCCCCTGCATGATCTTTGTGTTATTGTGTGTTCGCGTTGCACGGATTGTTGTCCTTTGGTTGCGTTGTTGTGTGTTCGTGTGTTGTCGATTGTTATTGTCCTTTCTTTGTATTTAATTCGACTTTAGATTCGGCCTTGTTTTGTTTGTACTAATTAACGCGTTTATTAAATTGCCATGCTGGGATAATGACGCCTAATGTTCTCCTCCTTCGCCGCGTGCGCCGGTTCGCGTTGACCCGTCTCGAGAAGGGCCGCGGTCTGACGCGCACGGCAGCGCGGCGATGCATGACGTGAGAAGAGCGAGCGCGCGGACGCGACGGCCTCACTCTCTGCTCGTCGAGTGCTCGAACCCACGGCACGGGGTTGCTGGAGGCGATTCCGCTGTTCCTAGTAGAAACCCCACAACTCGCAGTTCTTTCCACTTACCACTTGTGTTGTTTTGCAATCGATAGCACGGACTAAGTTGTTGCGTGGTCCTTTCATGATTTCTTGAGTTGGGGTAAGTGGAAAAGGCTGGCACCGCCCGCGCGCACCAGCGCTGCAAATTTTATGTGAGCTGACGGTGAACATTGGGCACTTACTTCGCTTTTTCATGCTGATCTAACCACTAAATGATTCTGGAGTGCCGAACGCAGAATGCTGCAACGCACCACCTATTGACAACCTGATCAATAAAGACCTGAATAAGGGGGTAACGTAAAATGAAACGAAACATATAGGTCAGAAGTACATTTAATTCTGCTAATGCCGTACGAGTGTTATGAAGGGTAATTTTGCAAAGAAATACTAGATTTCTTACATTGTAAAATGTCTATAAAACATTGGCTCACATTTACGAACTATACTTTTTAGATGTTGAATGCAGCTCGGGAATAAGTCCGTGCAATGTTGCGTGCCTAAAGAAACATGGATTATTCACGATATGCGGTGATAAAGGAAGTCCTAGCTGCAATTGCTATTTCAGAAAAGGTAAGTGATTTTGAAGCTTAAGAAACCGAAGCTCTTTAATAATGCCACAACACAGATCCTTAATGCTGACACGGGCGAACTTTTGCTTTGTTTACGGGTATCGCCGTTATACTGTTTTCTATGAGGCATGGCGCGGACCGTGTTTACCTTCGATACCGTATCGAGAATTTTATTGGCGCATTCCCAAAACCTTGCATGCCAAACGCGCACACCGAGTGGCTTTTTAGATCGCATTTATAATACCAGAACACGTTTTGACGAGCATATAAAAGCCGAGGCATTTCACTGTTGGTTAGTTTTTGCCATCGAGTGACGGCTTATCACGTCGCCATCGAATTGCAGTGCTTTGCTTTGTTGGGGACAGATTCGCCTAATAAAGGCCTACACAGACAAGACCTTAAGTTGTGCTACGTGCTTCATTGCCACTACCGCGTGGCACCTTGTGGAGGTGCTTCTCGCTCCATGCGTACACCACCGTCCACCCATGACCCAAGCGCACACCACCAAGAGGACGGCTCCAACACGGCCCTTGAGCTAGCCGCAGATAGCAAGGACTACCGCCAGAATACCAGCCGCTTCCCGAAAACGACAAGACAGCATCCACGATGACGGCAGCAGAGCCTCCGGAAACTGCGGTTATGCAGCAACCACGCCAGGACCCCACGCCTCCGTAGCTTCGTCGCTATCCGCCGGTGCCACCTCCGACACGATCCAGCTCGCCAGTAATCCAGCGCTGGGCGCCGAGGAAGTCCGACGTCTGGCTTGCCCCCGAACCACCACTTACTATGCTACCACTGTGGGGAAGCAAGCAATACGTAGCGCTACTGTGAGGAGCGCGAGATCGGACTGTGTGGGTTGGATTTTTAACGCGCGCCGCGTCTGCAGGCAGGTCTCATGGCATCGTTGACTACATCACCGCAGCAGAGAGCAACGACAACGGGCATCCCGTTCACCGTCGCGCGGCCGCTTCATCTCGCCGGGTCGCCGTCATTGCACCAGCACAACCCGGGGCTAATCTGCCATTCCCTATCCGGAAAATTAAAGGAAACAACCCGTGGAGGAGCAGTTGCTGCACGGCTCAACGCCGAATATCCTTCGCCGCCGCCAACGACCGCGACTCCAGAATCCTCCCGAGGTATCTCGGCACACATCCTGGCCAGACCATTCACGACAACACTTCGCCACCGAGATTTGCCGCCGCGATATAGCAGCTAGATAAGGTGGCAGCTTGGGTGACTTGGTCCTACGAAATCGGCATGGTGCACAGCACAGAAAAAAAAACAAGGCCAGAGTCAAGAGGACATAACACAGGCCCTGTCTTCAACTGAGCTTTATCGGCGACACCGCCAGAAATATATGCTAGAGAAATTGCCAGCTCATGAAGAGAACAAGCTGGTTCACACTGTGTGCCCCGCCGCATCTCAGAGAGATGATCGGTTTACTTTTTAGTAAGGACAATCGATGGTGTGCTGATACAGAGGTCACTTCGCTTTGTAATCTGGGTCAGTAGGTACATACTGTTGAACGTGCAAACCAGCCACAAAGGACGACGGACGGAAGAGAGAAGCGACAAACACAACGGCTGGACTAACAGCTGTGCTTTATTAACAAAAAGCATCTTGCAGGAAAACCAGGAGACCATGCGCCGACCAAACAACCAAACAACGAACACAGAAGCGAATGTAATTGCGATAAGAAGCCAAGTTCCTTATACAACAATGACAGTGAAGCAATGCTGACAGAATTGGCACATTGCCTGCTAATGCCATAGGCCTCGAGAATTTCGCTATCAAGTTTACCCTTATCCGCTTCTATAATATCTCCGGTGAGTTGCGCGCGATGCCTTGTTACATTAGTGGTTTTTTTTTGAAATCCAGCTTACAGCCACAATCTCCGCAATGGATGCCTAGGCGCCCCTGAATGGCTGTGTTCACATAATAAATATGCCCCTTTAATCCTTACTGTGAAACATTTTCTTTCGAGGTTTGTGAGCATAACTTTCTTGTTTACAACATTTAAAGGACAATTGTGCTGCAATATCTTTCTCAATTACTGCTTGGAGTACGATGTGTAAATGGTGTGTAGATGATGTTGACTTGTGGTGCGGGTACTGGGAGCCCTGCCAGGCTTTGCACTACTTTTGCTCCTGTACCTTCCTTCAGACTGCATTCATGATATATAAACTTCCTTGATTCATTCTTCATTCATTCACTCATGCAGTCATTCAATATGCTTGCATAATGTGGAATCCGCATAGGCAAAATCAAGTAAATGCAGCTGCACAAACACTGGGCGGGCAGCTTTATTACATCAAAAGATATATAAATGCGCGAATGCGGTGAGCGGAATTGATACAAAATCAAATTTCCCTGATCTCAAACGTAACGCCGATGTTTATACGAAAGAGAGTATCTCGAATTTCACGGGCAGTCAGGTGGATGCAGGAGGCCCAGCATATTCCGATTTGTGCCAAAGTTCGCGCATTTCAGTATTCCTTATATTCAAATACAAGTAAAGTTTAAAATACTTTACTGCGTAGGACAAGTAAGACTCTCTAGAAGAATTTAAGAAATCAGTGCTTCGTTATTATTCCTCCATGTCACCGTGCTCAAATTAAGTCTTTTTTGCACTCTACGTGATGCAGATGTATTTCATGTTTCCTGTATTTGTCTTTCTGCTATGCCGAGTCCACAGTGTCCTGTTTGGTTGCCAGTGAAGGGGACTATTTATGCTCTAGTTTAAAATTGAATAACTAAGAAACTGTGCGGTAGATATTTATTTCTTTTGGCTGCGTTTGTTAACGGTGGTGCGTGTAACTCAACCTGAAGATGTATAATGATTACACCCAGTGTCGGTCTTTGGGATAGGTGCATAAATAAATTAATTATAGAGTAAATAAACATGTGTCCACAGGTACAAATATGACTATATTGGAAGGAGGATCTTTGGAAAGGAGCAAACTCTTAGAGCAGATTCGAGGTAAGTACCTCCGCACAAGTGCATCTTTGCTGCAAGCTGCGTTAATAATAAAAATATTTTTACATAAAGCTGCAATTAAGCAAGTTGTAGTAACCGTAACAGACGTAGAGCTGCTTACTGATATCTATGGAAAGAATGTGCGACTATTCATAAATTCCGAATAACCAATCACATCGCCTTCTATTGGAATTGGTACTCGAATCGAAAAGCGCTTATTCGAAGCCCAGATGCTATTTCGAATAGGTGAGGAGTAGTCAGCAATTCGGTCATAACCTCAATCTCAGGACATACAAGCAGCAGTTTAATATATGGTCGAATGCTACCCACGGTTTCTTAAATATCTCAAAGCCGGCACCTACCCGTACGCATGGAGTCGTAAGTTTGAGATGTACGAAATTTCTTCCTTTTAGGGGCGAAGCTCCTTAAAGCGGCACCCGTTCGTCCCTCGTCGTAGTCGTAGTGCGTAACCAGCCTTACGCTTTGACCTCCAAGGTGGTGCCGGTGGGAGATTTCTCCTGTGCGCTGTTGAGCAATAAAAAATTCGCAGCGTGCGCGTTAACTAAAAGGCGAATTCTTCTGTCTCTCATTCCCCATTAGCAGCCATTGGCATGTTCCAGTAGGAAACGTTAGTAGAAGTAGAGGTGTAAGTGTTAGCTAAAAGCCGACTTCTTCTGTCTCTCATTCCCATTAGCAGCCATTGTTTACCTCCGAGTTGCCTTCAGGAACGTCAGGTGGCGCGCGAGCTCTCTCACTCTTCCATCTGCTGTCTTGTGTGAGATAGAAAGAGAGAGAGAGAGCGAAAGACTGTCCGTTTCTAACGATGATGATGGGTTTGTGCTAGCGCGTTACGGCGCGTGTAAGAAGCTGGTGTAAGACGCTGTGGCCTCTCCGCCTTATACTCTTTCAGCAGTCATGTGATGGCGTCGGCAAACGCGGTGCGCGTTCCGGCCTGTGTAAGGGGCTGCCTAAGACGCTGTGGCCTCTCCCCCCTTACTAGAGTGTACTGCCTGTTTGTAACGCGTTTGTGCTAGCGTCCCCTTAAACGCCAGATCCCAGCGTTCGAATAGAGTTTTTCTGACGTCTTTACATGATGATCGACTGGGCGAATTACACGGAAGATTAACGGTTTATCGGGGGTTCACTCCGGAGCTTCGCCCACTCATCATCATTCACCCCGTGGATATGCTGTGAATTTTTTATTTTACGTTGCGTCATCTACATTTCATTTGATTGATCTTGCATGTTATGGAGTAATGAACGTACATCTCTTGTTGCTAACTCATGAAAGAATAGACACTTGGAATGTGGTGCACCGTGCGAACATACGGAAGATCTAACTCAAAAATAAGGGGCCTGTTGTCACTGGGCGTGATCCTTGCGCTGAATAGCAAACCTGACGCGCTTAAAGATCGCTTGTTTTACACTTAGGTCTAACTTCAGAATAGTGAAATAAAATTAGAGTGCTACATGGCGTAGGAGAGAAATATAGCCTAATATCGCACTAATCACTGGGTATTCGTGGAAAGCGCTTCTGACATGAGAGGAATGCACACATATCTGACCGCACTGCGTCCAGTGCCGCGCCACATACACACTATGTGACTGCAGGGCCTCCAGCATGAGCCCGGATTTTCTTTTGCAAGACACAAGTGCAGCATTGAGCAGCATAACGATTGATATTTTCTTGCAGGAAATGCCGACGGATCACCGCTTCGCACTTCCCCATGATTCACGTTAGTTGAGCTGCATTAGTACTAGATTACAACTACATGGTACCGATTTTTCAGATTGGCGGTGCCCGGGGAGAAGAGAACCGTGCGATTTCTTGTGCCTAGTAATGGGACAGCCGCTGGGGTATTGTCTATTAGAATCACAGAAATGCCACTGCGTGGATTCAGAGGTCAGAGGTGAGATCCTTTTTTTAAATTTCGTGTTATAATAAGGGTAAAGGTTTATCGAAGTACAAGTACAAATGCAAAATAAGTATAATACAGACGGTGGGGCCAAAGTAAAGAGTGTTGGGGGGACCTCCTGTGAGCAGATGTATAGACCGGTGAAGAATACATATAGGCAACTAAGGGAAAAAAGAGCAAGCAAAGAATCATTGGTTATACATGTAAGCAAAATATACACCAGCAACAGAACATAGTATGACAAACTTAAAAGTATTAATGAGACATCATAACATATGAATAACACTATGAAACAGCTTGTCAGGTCGTAACACATGCATTTGATCAGGTGGTTAACAGAACATCTTTTAGGCGCCGCAGAAAACAATATAATGAAGGGCTTGATTTAATACTTGACGGTAAATAGTTCCACAATGAAATTGCAAAAACCAACTCTCTCACTTCACCGTAGTTAGTGTATACCTTTGGAAGGCATGAATTGCCTCTTTCAGATCATGGCACTAGCAGGGTAATTCTGTATTTCCTTCGCAGGTGCGAAGAAACATAGTATCATAGAACATAGAAACATAGAACATCTCCACTTGCAGTCACCCGACCTTAAAGAGCGAAATTCTCACTTCTTTTACATGCCAACCACAGTACAACACTTATGTACACGATATGGGTATATTTAGGACCGGCGATTACATTCATGGGTATCTATATGTTAGGACCTGCCGCTCTGGCATCGCCAGCGGGAAGTTGGCGAAGGGAATGACAACAAGTTGGTTGTTCAGTACGCATGCAGACAGAATGAGGGGACCAGAGTCGTGCTTGGAAAGCAGTGCTGCGAAAAACTCCAGCAATAAAAGACTTAAATCTATCGGTTAATGAAAGACAAGTGTCTGAAAATTAGCAAACAAATACAGAAATTAGCGCAGACAGGAAATAAAAGCTATCAATTCACAAGAACGTAATTTACAACGTTTAACGGCGGGTCACTCTGAAAGTGGAAACAGATGAAGGCACACGTGAGGTGACGAGAAGCGTTGAGTGCCCGATGATCGGAGCGAGAAGCGAGGAAGAGTTTTTTCAGGACAGCGACGCCGGGGGGGGGGGGGGGGTGCCAACGCAGATGTCCCGAAAGTTAGTTCTTGAAGGTGATCTTAAGCAGGTAGAGCTTACTTGAGAATAATGTCGAGACACCATATTGCAGGCGGTCGGACGCGCCTAACTAAAGGCTAAGGCTATATACGAAGCCACATTAAAATTCTGAGCGACACTCGTTGATTCCTTATACGCCATATTGACCGAACGACCACTGACCGACTCGCAGATAGACAGACACACAGACAGACAGAAAGAGAAACGTGAAGATACAGACATAGAGACACAAATAGACAGACAGACTGACTGACTGACTGAAATGACTTGCATGGCGATCCGCCGAGCTCACTTCCGAAGGGGGAGAAAAAAAAAAGGAACTACGAAATCACCGACGGCGGCTCCGGTCGCCGTGGTTTTTCCGTTTTACCGGACCGTCACAGCGGCAGGCTGCGAGGGCCTGCTACAATAATAGCAAACAACAATGCCAAAGAAGCACTCTGCACCGCGTTCACCTAAGGTGGGCTCGATTCCGGTGTGGTGCAGAGAACCGGTGCTGCAAAAGTTCAGATGGTGCTGTTGTGTTTCGGCGGAAGCCGCAGAAGAACCACAAACACAGTCACGGCCGCAACGGAACAAGATCCCCCTTTATTCAGAGGCATGTATATGTATACAACAGTGGCGCCACTGGCGGCATGTAAGGGCAACAGAAACTGAAACTGAAACTTATATATTACATATTCCCCTCCTTACAAGAATAAGATCAGTAATAGTTATTAGATTAGTATTGATATCCAGCGTTTACAAAATTTTACAAATATCTACAACCATACATGGCATGTGCTCTTCACTGTGTGGATCAACAAGAAGGCCTAGAACAAGAAATATAACAAAAAAGCAAAAATAAATAAACGCTCGCAGAGACACGCAACCGTCTGCACACAGTTCATGCAGCACTCCAAGTTTTCTGGCACTGCACCCGTCTGCACCAAGCACTCGATACCACAACATAGCACCTAGTATCGATCTGGAGGCCTTCTGTTCCTCAGTGGTTGGATCCGACGTTGAAACACAGGGTCCTACGACACAGCTGGCGCTGGAGCTCGTAACGTGGTCATAGCTGGCGAGGCTTCGGGTCGAGCTGCGGCTGCAGCATTTCGATGGGGGCGAAATGTTGAGGCCCGTGTGCTGTGCGATGTCAGTGCACGTTAAAGAACCCCAGGTGGACGAAATTTCCGAAGACCTTCACTACGGCGTCTCTCATAATCAGAGCTGGTTTTGGGACGTTAAACCCCACAAATCATCATCGAGTTGCTGAGGCGTAGTCGTTGGGTTGCTGAGATGCCGACGACGGAGTTGCGGGTTCAGACACAGAATTATGCTGCAGATGCCATGTGGCTGAAGCTGCAGGTACCCTGGATAGCTTCGACGCGTTCCAGATTCGTGCGTCATCAAGCCGAAACGATGGTGGGTCTTGCTCGCGGACTACCTTCCGCGGTTGGCTGAACGTGAGGTCTCCCTTAACATATATTCCAGGTTTCTTAATTCTAACGTAACCACCTACAGACACTGTTGTCTTCTTCGCGGCCCTGCGACGGTCTGTGTACTCTTTGCTGTAGTCTTGCCTGCTCTTAACTCGGTGCAGACGATGAAGTTAGGAAACAGGATCGCTGAAGAAAATTGGCGACGGGTGACCCACAACATCAAGGCGTGTTCTCGGTAGCCGCCCATGTAGGAGAACAGACGGTGCAACTCCCATAGTGGCATGTGGCGTGCAGCGATATATGCCCAAACACTCGGTTACTGCTTTTCGAAGCGGACGCTCTTCGAGCATGGCGACCGGCACAAAATTCTTGAAAACACGGCTTAACCTCTCGACAAGTCCGTTCGCTTGCGCGTAGTAAAGAGAAGGGTGCGCAATGCGGATGGCGCGATCTTTGAGGAACTCAGTGAACTCCACGGATGAGAACTGGGGCCCGTTATCACAGACTACAACTTCCGGATAGCCTTCAGGGGAGAACACAGAAAGCAAAAAGTATATGACGGTGCGGGATGATACTTCACTGCAGAATTGAACCTCTGTCCATTTAGAAAAATAGTCGATGAGCGTAATGGCGTATCTGCAGTTATGTGGTGCGCTCTCCATAGGGCCGACGATGTAAATGGCAAGCTTCTGCCATGAACGTTCTGTCAGGGGTACTGGCTACAAGGGAGTAGCAGCAGTCTTCGCACTTTTGTCAGCCATCTGGCAGATGCTGCAATTCTGGTTGAACAGCTCCACTTGCCTGTCCATGCCTGGCCACCAGAACCGTTCTCGTAGCCGAGCCTTTGTTCGAACAATACCAGGGTAAGCTTCATGGGCAGCAGCGATTACTTGCGGTGTGAGAGACAAGGGAACGACGATTCGTTCACCGCGCAGGAGCAGGTTGTCAAGGACGGACTCACGTACCATGAGGAAAGGCTGACGTTCGCTCGAGAGCTTCTTATGTGCAAGCCAAGATGTGACGACATAAGTCTTGACTTTTTCTAACATGCAGTCTTCCCAAAGGGCCTGTTGAAACTGCTTTTACTGATGCGCGGTAACTCAACAAAGGACACAAACTCATCAAATGAGACATTTTCCTGCGGAGACGGAACTGGAAAGCGGGAAAGCGCGTCGGCCACCTGGTTTTCAGACTCCTTCCGGTACTCTACAGTGTAATTCTAGCGAAGCAGCCGTTCCGACCATCGTGCAATGCGAAGGGGGTGACGCCCAGCGTCTTGAGAAGAGAGTAGCGAGACCAAAGCTTGGTGCGCGCAACGTGATATGCCGTCCCCACAAGTACGTGTGCCAATGCTCACAGGCCCAGACACATGCCAGCGCTTCACGCTCTCCTACTCCGTATTTCTTCTCTGCAGGTGAGTCTGCGTGAAGCAAAGGCAACAGTTTGCAGCCTGTGGCCATCCACCTGCTGGAGAACAGCACCCAGTCCGCAGTCAGACGCGTCAGTGGACACTACAACTGGAAGGGACGCATCAAACATGTGCAGAACATTGCTGAAAGGGAGCAGAAACTTCACCTTGGCGAAACTGGCATCTACACTATCATTCCAAATGAATGGCTCGTTCTTCCGGAGAAGAGCTCGCATTGGTTCTATCACGTCAGCAAGCATAGGAACGAACTTGGCATAATACTCGATCAGTCCGAGGAAAGAGCGCAGACTAGTACTATCAGTAGGCGCTGGAGTATTCTTAATGGAAGCAATTTTCTCTGGCAAAGGAGAGATATCTTGCGATGTGATCCTGTGTCCCAAGAAGAAAAGTTCTTGTACGCCAAATACGCACTTGTCATTCAAATTAAGCCCTCCTTCCTTCATGCCCCGCAGTACAGCGGTCAGGTTGGTCAAGTGTTCCTGCTCGCTCTTCCCAAAAACAATGATGTCTTCGATATAGAACAAAACACCAGAGCATCCTTGAAGGATTTTCGACGTCATTTGCTGAAATGCAGCGGGGGCGGATGCCAGCCCGAAGCAGACGCGTATGAAGCGTAAGAGGCCATCGTGAGTTATGAAAGCGGTCAAGTCACGGCTTTCAGGATCGAGGAAAACCTCGTAGGAGGCCGATGCGAGATCTAACTTAGAAAAATGCGTTGCCCCAACGATACTGTGGAGGAGTTCTTCGGTGTGTGGAAGAGGGAAGCTATCCGTCACTACAGCTTTGTTAGGCTCTCGTAAGGCAACGCAAAAACGAATGCCTCCATCCTTCTTTTGAACAACAACAATCGGAGACACACATTCTGAAGCGTTAATGCGCTCTATCACGCCCAAGTGCTCTAGCCGACGAAGTTCTTCAGATACCTGAGCTCGGAGTGATAGAGGAAGGCGGTGAAGTTTTGCTAAACGGGCGGAATCGAGAGCCGTACTTTGACACGATGCACAAACCCATTGGCTAAGCCGAGGGTGGAGTCGAAAAGGCATGCGAATCCACTGCGCAACTGTGCTGGAAGGAGTGCAGATGAAACTGGTTCTTGATCTGGAACCTCTACGTTGGTAGCACTGTTAGCTGACGTAGTAGTCTCAAGGCAGCGGAGGGACGAGCCGTCAATTTGGAAGTCAAGAGCCATAATGGCGTCGACACCTAGAAGCGATGTGCCTTGCGAGACAACGCAGAAGAAAATCGACGCTTCGCGTTCCTTGTATAAAACCTTCGAAAGAAAGCATCCTCGCACTGGGATAGGCTTTTTCGAATAATCTTACAGCTTCACACGGGGCGCGGACAGCAGCACCTTTCCGGCAAAATGCCTATCAAAAAAATTACAGCATATCCACGGAGTGAATGATGATGAGTGGGCGAAGCTCGGGATGTGCATCGTAGATCGTGCCGAGTTCCGGATTAATTTAGTTAACGCGCATGCTACGAATCATCACGGTTCAACTATACACAATGCACAAGTGAAATCTCCCACCGGCACTTCATTGCAAGTCAAGATCCGGTGTGTGTGTATATATATATATATATATATATATATATATATATATATATATATATATATATATATATATATATATATATATATATATATATATATATATATACTGAAGAAAGGTTCTCTGGGCTTGGTTGCGAATACGAAGAAAAAGTCAGACGTGGTGAAGAAGCAGTATATTTTTGACGTTTCGGCCGCGGGTCCGGCCTTCGTCGGACCGGCCTTCGTTGGATTGATTTTTCCGACGAAGGCCGGTCCCGCGGCCGAAACGTCAAAAATATACTGCTTCTTCACCACGTCTGACTTTTTCTTCGTATATATATATATATATATATATATATATATATATATAATATATATATATATATAGATGGGTTTTGCCGGTGAACGCTTCTCCAACGCGAGCAGTCGGTATTTCTCAATCAAGAAACTCGCTAGGAGACGCTGCCTGCGCCAACGTTGTCTCTCGCGTTTGCCGGGGCAGTGTCGAGTTTGCCGGAGAGCGCGTGGCTCCCGGCGCTCGCGGCGAGGGGGAGCGCCAGGTGCCACGCGCTCGCTCTCGGCGCGTGCGTGCCCTCCGGCAGGCACGCGCCGGTGGCTACCTACTACTACGACTACTGCTACTACTACATACATCGGGGACGCACGACCCACGCCTTAAGGAGCTTCGCCCCTAAAATATCACCCGCTAAAATGGAGACTCAAGATCCCGAGTCGATAAGGAATGTTAAATTCGCGTGACCAACTGTTACCCCGACTAGAATTCCGGCGCGGCCGGACGCGGTCACACATAGAATGTTCACAGCTTCATTGTCGGGTAATGTCTGGTCGCTAAGCTCCCGAACAGTAACGGCCTGTTGCTTCTTTTAGGGGCGAAGCTCCTCTTAGTCTAACCTTGTCCGGCGTCAGGCGTAACCGGCAGTATCTCCCGAAGAGTGTAATAGATGGCGCTAGAAGTACATACAAACTGCAGTTGAGTGATGATATGAGGGGCGAAGCTCCTTAGGGTGTGGGTCTGTCCCTCCTCTGTAGTATGTAGTAGTAGTAGTAGAAAAAAATTCCGAAAGTTGTGTCCGAAGTGGGGGATCGAATAAGGGATCCCTCACTTCTGAAAGCGCGGCGTTAGCCACTACGCCACGAAGCGCACGCGGACACATGCACCACGATGACATTAAATACCCAACATTAACGAAAGACTGCCCGTTCCCAACGCGTTTGTGCTAGCGCGTTGATTGATTGATTGTGGTTCGGAAAGGACACTAATTTCTGCAGCCCATGTAGGGAGCACGGCTAAGCGTCCGTGGGGGCGGGGGAAAGGCAGTAAAAGAGATAGAGAGAAAGGCCGTAGTGGAGGGCTCCGGAAATTTAGACCACCCGGGGTTCTTTAACGTGCACTGACAACGCACAGTACACGGGCTTCTGGCATTTTCGCCTCCATCGAAAATGCGACCGCCGCGGCCGGGATCGAACCCGCGTTTTTCGGGTGGCAGCCGAGTACCGTAACCACTACACCACCGCGGCCCGTGTTAGAAGCTGGTGTAAGACGCTGTGGCCTCTCCGCCTTATACTCTCTCAGCAATCGCGGTGCGCGTTCCGGCCTGTGTAAGGGGCTGCGAAAAACGCTATGGCCTCTCCCCCTTGCTAGAGTGTACTGCACGTTTCTAACGCGTTTGTGCTAGCGTCCCCTTAAGCGCGAGATCCCAGCGTTCAAATGCAGTGTTTCTCACGTCTTTACATGATGATCGACTGGGCGAATTACACGAAAGATTCACGGTTTACCGATGATTCCCTCCGGAGCTTCGCCCACTCATCATCATTCACCCCGTGGATATGCTGTGTTTTTTTTTGAAAACCGCGCTGAAATGACCAATGAGACCACAATGATAGCAACGTTGACCTTGGTCTGGATAGCGGGATGATACGGCACGGTGCTGGTATGAACCACAACGATAGCAGTGAGAGGATGAGTTGTATGGGCGCAGATACGAGGCAGGCTGGCGGCTGTCATGGTGCAGGCTCGCTTCGGTACGAGGTGCACGCAGCGGCGCGTCGTCACGCGAAGAAGGGTGGCGGGTTCCAGTGGAGCTATGGTCTTTTAACGCCAAGCAAGAGTGCCCTGATATGCGCTGTACATTGCCGGAAGCAAATTCTCGAATGTCCTCATTGGCCTGTTCGATTTGTGAAGCTAATGCCACTGCTCGGTATACCGAGAGGGTCGAGCACTCAAGAAGAAGGCGTTCGCGAAGGTGCTGTGACGCGACCCCTTCCACGAACTGGTCACGAAGCGAGTCTTCCAGAGATGCAAAAGAACATGCTACGACGAGCGCACGTAATGCGGCAACATACTCCTGTACAGACTCCCCCGGTTGTTGAATACGACGGCGAAAACGATGCCTTTCTGCGACGATATTACTTGTGCTTGTGAAATCTTGCTTTAAGGTTTCGATAGCTTCGGCGTAAACGGACGGCTGAGTGGCGTCCCCGCTATCCTCACCACGTTTACCGCGGGCAGTTGACTCACCACTCTGGGAGGCAGCCGATGCAAACAGTGGACTGGAGAAGACACGTTGACCCTCAACGCCGAGGCTGTGTATCAGCAGGGCCTTGCGACGTTCGGGCTTGAAGTGGGACGCTCCTGATGCCAGTAGGAAGTTCTCGAACATCCGGTGCCATTGCGGCCAGGGAACCGGAGGGCGGCCCGGTAGAGGCAGGAAAGGGGGGAGGGGGGGAACGAGCCCGATACAGCTCATGGCAAAAAAAAATTGCGTGCGGTTACGCCCCTCGAAAAGATCTCATCCTCGTCGCCATTCTTGGGTTTCGGCGAAAGCCGCAGAACCACAAACACAGTCACGGCCGCAAGGAAACAAGACCCCCCCTTTATTCAGAGGCATGTATATATATACAACAGTGGCGCCACTTGCGGCATGTAAGGGCAACAGAAACTGAAACTGAAACTTGTATATTACAAGTGCCACTGAGGTGCAAAGGATGTGCAGATGGTGCGGATATAGGAGATGCTGGCCGCTTGCAGCGCCGTCACGTGTCTCTATTTTTTTTTTCAATATAGGGCGTGGGTGTCGGAGTTGCTCCCGAAAGATATGTCTTCTTCTGTGCGGGCTTGTTTCATTGCTGTCAGCAAGCCTTTCGCGTCACAAAAGGAAAAGAAAGCGCGAAGACAATCACTGTCTCCTTAACCGTCTAGTGGTACTCACCTTCTGGTGAACCAACGTCCGCTTACCACCATGCAGTTGAACACAAGAAAGCGCAAATGATTAAAAGTCACCAGCCGTTGCATGAAGCTCCGCGCACCGTTCTTGTCCACTACTGGTACTTTAGCCTTGAACACAGTGCAATCGCACGAACAACGCCATGCTCAACAACAGTAGCGAAAGCGGTTTAACCAGCGGCTTAACGCGTCGTCTGCTTTCAAGATGCACCACGCGGTGGTACCGCCAAGAGAGGAGGTTCAGCAGTTCACTGCACCCCGGCAGCACTACTCCGGCACCGCGCTGCAAGCGGGGACTGTGGTTCTGTGCACCAGCGAATCGAGGAGTGACATTCCGTGCACTATGAAGTGGGGCACCACGCCTGAATCGAATACACCTCTAGTGTGCAGTGCACGCACTATGCCGCGAAAAGCACTTAGACTTGCTCTGGCTGATGTGATGGCACACCACCCTCTCGCGCGGCAGTAGCTTTCGCTGCCACTGAGAACCGACCCGTTTCAATTTGCCACGCCGCCAGCCTCGTTGTTTTACGTCTCCCTGGCATGCCTCTCTACGACCGTTTTGATATGCCTAGAAAATGTCGCTCCTTGACACAGCCCCCTAATTATACCCATTCCCAAATGTCGGACGCGTGCTCTAATGGCTGTGACAGACGGACACATGAGAAAGTGCGCGCCGTGTTCGCCTGGGGACACCTGCGCACCAATTCTGTTTCATTTTGTTCGCCGGACTGTGAATGCCGGTGCTGTTCCGCGTATGAAACGCTTAACTGTACAGTGCCTAAAGAGCACTGCAGTTTAGGGCTACGCTAGCCTAACCCAAGCACACTACTATTTTATGAAGAAACGAATGGCACAATCGAACCAAGTCTAAAATATTGTTTTGGCCAAACATGAAAACGGAAGATTCTTTCGCTATATTCAGCAAATATCGAGGAATCGGAAGTATACAAGGAAGTGAATACTCACCAAGCTACTTAAGCTTGACATCTTTAGAAATTGTTTCATTGCTATTGTGTAAACCTCTGCTAAAATGACTTCTGAGAGTTTCCGGACATTTCGATGCCAGCACTGATTAAGCCGAACGAAGGGAAAGGAAGAAAAGACGCGAAGGTGGCCATTTCTTGCTGCCCTACACCGACCCGACTTATAAAAACGCAGTGGTCGCCTATATCGGCACCTTGATGTTCTCACAAGAAGCAACGTGCGCCGTTTTACGGCTCCGACGCCGTGAAACGACATGCGCTGCATTCATTAGTGCGAAGTTCACCGGATGCGCCATCGGCCACAACGGGGGAGAGCGTAGAAACGGCTGGCATTTTAGGTGCTCTGCGACTTATTCTCCCGTGGACCGCGGCGGCACGCTGCCGGCCAGCCTCTAGGGCAACTCACTTTTTCTGTCCAGTAAACCTATTCTCGCCTGAAACCTAAAGAGGAGAAGTTTTCTTGTTGTGTTTTGTGGGGTTTAACGTCCCAAAACCAGTTCTGATTATGAGAGACGCCGTAGTGGAGGGCTCCGGAAATTTCGACCACCTGGGGCTCCTTAACGTGCACTGACATCGCACAGCCACGGGCCTCAACATTTCGCCTCCATCGAAAGCAGCCGCCGCAGCCGGGATTTGAACCCGCGACCCTCGGATCAGCAGCCGAGTACCATAGCCGCTATACCACCGTGGCGGGGCGAGAAGTTTCCTTTTCGCTCCCGCTGGGGCAAGTCTCTGAACATGCTTGTATGAATGAAAGGACTACACTGAGAGAACTGAAGAAATAGCTGCGACTTTTGCTAATCACCGCGCAGCAAGGAGATGTTTTGCGAATTGAATGTTTAGACTCGGGATTATTGGGAACATTTCCAGCAGCAACATGTGCACTTCTATTTTTATAGCCGCGCAGTATGGCGTACATTAGAGGGAGGAGAGAAGCTCTGAATTTTTGTGTACTGTGCTTACTGGAGTTTTTGTGATCAACTTTTTTATGACCAAGGTCATTACAAAACTAAGCTACGTGAATGTTCATCCCTTCTTTCTTTTCAACAGGGAAGGAAGCACATATTTCTTATTACGAAGACGACGGAAAAATCGTGAAAGCCTACAAGCGTGAGTACAAATCTTATAACGTAGACTGAGGTAACAGGTATCGCTATATGTGGAATGAACTATTCCTTTTAGCTCGACGCCACAATCGAAATGCATTCTAGGTTCGGACTCAAAAATTTTGATACCGCTCTGTTCTAGAAATAGTAATGATCTGCGGAGCTAAGGGTGCTTAGCCAAGAATTGCAAGTTTAAGCAACGAAGTTTATCGTTTTTTAGGAAAACGACACTCAGCTTCTCTTGCACTATATAATCCCTCTCTATCTCCCACTTTCTTACCTGTATCTGCGTATCCCTATTTTCACCCTCTGTCTGTGTCATCTTTCTTTCGCGTCTATGACGTACTGCCAATACACGACACGGTTTGCGTTGCAATGTATCGTCTCTCGGAGTCATCCTCACATACTTTACTTTCCTCTTCGTCTTTTTCGTACTCTAGCTGTACAGTCACTACAGCTTATAAAGCCACTATGGTGATATCATGATGTCACTATCGTTTAGCTCTACAACTTTCGCGCAGCCGGCAATCGACTGCAAAATGTGGGTGAAATTTTTTTTCTAACAGACCTCCGCGGAGAATGTCATCTTTTCGAAATACCCAGATCAAGATAAACCAGCGCTGCCACTATCTCCGAAACTCTACTCTGCTAAACTTGTGAAGTTAATCTTGGAGAAATCATCCATAGACATTGAAGAACTAGGCCGAAAAGAAGCAGGGTGTTTAGAAAGACATGGAGAAACATACAGGGAAGATAGCGGAATGAGTAAAGGTTATGATAGACAAACCAAACACTTGATGTGTATAAAATACGAATGCTCAGTGGTTTTTTTCAGTCTGTGCTTCTTGTGCACTGCAAGAAACGGTTGTGTTGTTTGCAAATAAATCGTTTCTCCGTTGCCCACCCCTTTCAAGGCTTTGATATGTCTCCACAGCACCGCTTTTCATTGGTGTTTGCAATAACAGAGCCGAGCCTGAAATTGCTCTAGAGAGTGGAAGGGCCCAAGACCTTAGTTTTACTCATAAATACTTTATTGTTGGTTATACGGCCTCTTTTCTTTTTTGCATAAAAGACGCCCTGATAGCATACGCGTCATATAGACCGCTTTAAGGTGTTCTCTTTTCTATTAGTCCTTCTTTGTACTTTTAAGAAATCGTAGTGCTTCTGTTTTGTCCAGGGTGTCGGAACGAAATGTTTTTCGTTCCGGTTTTCGTTTCGTTCCGCAGAAAAATGTTCCGTTCCGTTTTCGTTCCGGAACGAAAAATAAACGTTCCGTAACGGTTCATAACGTTATTTTTTTTCAATAATAAGAACGAACGAAATACTTAATATTAATAGTACCTTTTAAAAACAACAAAAGATACTGAACTAATACATACAAATGCGATAATAATTGTTGGGGTTTTACGTCCCAAAGCCATGGTGTGACTATGAGGAAAGTCGCAAAAAGTTTCGAAGCAAGGACACAACATAAACTTGGTATTCATTTTTCCTCAAGTTTGAATCCCGAATTTTCGTCAAGGGGGGCACACGATTTCAGAAGCAGCAGGTCATCAAGTGTACTCGCCGATAAGCGAGACCGCTGCACTGACAAAACGAAATTGAGTGCCGAAAATTCCCTCTCAACGCTGACTTGTGTGGCTGGCACACCAAGGGCCACTTGCGCTAACATGTACAGATCCGGTTGCCGCTCTTTGCGCTCGGATGGATGGATGGATGGATGCTATGAGCTTCCCCTTTGTAACGGGGCGGTGACATGTGCGCCACCAGGCTCGTAAGAAGATTTAAGAACTTTTTTTTTCTCTTTTAATTTTCCTGATTCCTTTTAAATTTACTTCAATCAAATCGATCATGCCATATCAAAAACGGAATTTCATAGCCCAGTTCTCTGCCCCTTATGGCAGAAATTCCATATTTTCCCCTATAATTATTTTTGTCCGTTCTCTCTAGTTTTCTGCCACCAGTATTCTAACCGTCTCTTACTTATTTCAATCGCGGCTATGTTCAGCTTCCCGTTGTTCGCCCTAAAACCCAAGGCTTCATGTAGGGTGGTGCCCATACGTACACCTGGGTGGATATTTCAATCAATCAATCAATCAATCAATTTATTTCCTTTCAATAGGAGGAGTACAGGACTAAAAGCTCGAGAGCTTGACGAGGTCCCGACCCCGTTACAAGTTGGCAATGCAGCAGGATGGCGGACAAATAATGAATGCAAAATACAGAAATACACTTTACAAGTTTAACATGGCGTCAAGTAATACAAAAAATTATTATACAAATCACTGAAAATAGAGAGAATAGTTTATATGTATAGTCATGAAGTGGCATGAACATGAAAAGCAACGTGAAACGTGAACATGAAAAGCATAAGAATGGCCAAAATTCCGAGATATATATTATTCCGAAAAATGAATACGATGGGCGAAGCGTTTAATGTGACAGTTTTGATTAGACGAAGGATCAAAATCTTCGTGCTTTAAGAAGTTTAGTAGGGACGGCAGCCTGTAGGACAATGATTGTTCATCATAAACAGTTCTAGGGGTGGGTACAGTCCACATTTCTTTGTGCCTGGTCAGTCGAACACTCTGGTTTACATTTAGCTTAGCAAGATTAATTATGGTGTTGGTACCATGCTTAATAAACTCCCTATAACACAACATCAGCCTGTAATTATACAAAGAGAATACTGGAAGAATTTCATATTTTGGAAAAAGAAGTTTTGTAGATGACAGATAGTGTACAGCAGCAATATGTCGTATGGCTCTTTTCTGTAGTAAATACAACTTGTGCAAATTTGTCACTCCGGTAGTACACCACACTATGCTACAATACTGTAACAAAGATGATACCAGCGCATTGTATATCGTAACTTTCACCTTAGTAGGAAGAATACATCGCATACGTGCAAGGACACCAATGGCAGATGACATCTTTGAGTGCAGGCTATCAATATGTACATTCCATGTTAAGTGCTTTGAAAAATATACTCCAAGGGTACTAACGGAATCTACCATATCTAACTGCTGAGAGCCCAGAAATAAATTCATCTTATTTGTCGAGATTTTTCCTTTAGGCATATATAAAATTACTTGCGTTTTTAAAGGGTTTATTTTTAATAAATTCGCCGAGGCCCAGGAGTCTATGTCAGACAGCGTTTTATTAGCCATTACCTCTATCTCTGTTTCCAAGCTCCCTGTAATAAAAACTTCAATCAGAACATGCTCTGTCGTTTCCCTATCTTCCTCACAGCATGTGCATTTTTCTTCTTCTTTACTGAATTTCGCTTTATAAACAAGCGTTCTAAGGCAGCCCGATCTCGCTTCAAACAATAAAGCGCTTCCTCTTGAATTATCATAAAATGCCTCCCTCTTTATTTCGTTTTTGCCCTCTCGGTAGTTATTCAGAGTCGGTTTTTTTTCCATCGCTGTCCTCCAGTAAATCTTCTCCGCCTCTCTGACTTTTCCCTTTACGCTCTTTGTTGTCAGTTCTCTTAGAGCCGTATATTTACTGGTGAGCCTCCTAGTTCTCTTTCTCCACTGCGTGTCAACGCTCTTTCTATATAAATAGCGGAACACCTTCACTGCCCACCTAACCTCTTTCATATTCCTTAGCCTTTCTTCAAACCTTATTTTGCTCTGCGCTTCCCTTGCCTCAAAACTCGCCCATCCCATATCGCCCTTTACAGCCTCGTTTGTAGTTTTCCCGTGAGCACCCAACGCGAGGCGTCCCACAGTTCTTTGATTCACATCCATTCCCGATTGTATCTCTGGCCTCATGCACACCACTGAGTTCCCAAATGTAAGCCCCGGTACCATTACCCCTTTCCACAGACCCCTAAGCACCTCGTACCTATTGTGTCCCCATAACGCTCTGTGCTTCATTATTCCTGCGTTCCTCTTTCCCTTTGCTGCCAAGGCTTTTTCCTGTACCTTCATGTATCTATCACCCTCATTTACCCATACGCCAAGGTACTTGTATTCGCTTACTCTCGGTATTTCTTGGCCCTGTATGGATACCGCATGGTCGTTGGGATCATTGAATACCATCAATCCGCATTTTGTTACACTAAATCCTAGTCCTAGATCTTCGCCTTCCTTCCCGCATATATTCACCAGCCGTTGTATATCATCTCGACTGTCCGCGAATAAGACAATATCATCAGCATAA
Source organism: Hyalomma asiaticum (assembly GCA_013339685.2). Lineage (NCBI taxonomy): Eukaryota > Metazoa > Arthropoda > Arachnida > Ixodida > Ixodidae > Hyalomma > Hyalomma asiaticum. The sequence continues at coordinate 83,730,953 of CM023488.1, read as the reverse complement.
AATAAACCCGGAAGCATCTGCTCAATCATCACGCCGCCCTGTTTGTGTGACAGATTAAAACCAATGTGGCTATCTCCTAGCGCTTTTTCCATTCTAACCATGTACAGCATGAATAACAGCGGCGACAAAGGGCATCCCTGTCTCAGCCCCTTGCTAATATCAACGTTCTCTCTGCTACTTATTCCTTCCCATTCTATGCAAACTGTATTTTCTCGATATATTTCCCTCAAAGCTGTACACAATCGTCGCCTATGCCCATTCCTTCCAAAATTTCCCACAATATTTCCTGATTAACATTGTCATACGCCCCAGTGATGTCTAGAAAAGCCACATACAACGGCCTCCTTTCTATTTTAGATATTTCTATACACTGAGTAAGAACAAATAGGTTATCGTCTAAACGCCTGTCTACTCGAAATCCATTCTGAAGTTCTCCCAAAATATTGTTACGTTCTGCCCAGGCTTCTATTTTTAATTTTACTGCTTGCATAGCCATCCTGTATAGTACCGATGTAATGGTTAGCGGTCTATACGAGCGAATGTTATTCTTTTCCCCCTTGCCTTTATAGATTAAGTTCATTCTGCTTTTTCGCCAACTGTCCGGTATTTGCCTCTCCTGTAAGCATTTTTCTACGGCTTTCAATAGCGCTTCTTTAGTGTTCTGTCCTAATTCGTTAATGAGGCTAACGGGGACCCCATCTAAACCCATAGCAGTGCGCTTTGGAATTTTTCCTTCGGCCTTTTTCCAGTTGAAATTCTCAAGTTCTAGCTCTTCCTTAGTTTCGCTCTCCGTCATGGTTTTATCCACTGGGGGAATCTCTTGCACGATCTTTTTAAACGAATCGGCTGTTACCTTCTGGATGTAACCCAACGCTTCGTACCCTTCCAATTGATTTCCTCTTTCTTCAACAATATGTTGTTGCAATGTGGCAGACTTTTTACCTAGCGCTTTTATGTGGTTCCAAAATATCCTAGGCGCGTCCTTCTTTTTGTCATGAATTTCTGTAACCCAGCGTTCGCTTTCACCTTTAATTTTTGCCTCGACCAATTTCTGTACAATAGATTTTTTCTCTAAATATATTTCCCATCTTTCCGTGACTTCGACTTGCGGCCGCTTCTCCCTTTTTGCCTGCCTGTGCTCCCTTGATGCTTTACGTCGATTTTCGATCGCTTCCCGGATTTCCTTGTTCCACCATATTTTTGGCGTTCTCTTTCCTTTCCAGCAAACAGTTTTCTTCTCTTTACTTATTTCTTTCGTCATTGCATGAACTAGCTCATTATACCCCCAGTCCTTGCCTCGTATTTTGCCTACTTCTTCCTCTACTCTTGCGGCTATATTTTTATTTGTTTGTCATTTAAGTACGACCTGCCAAACTTCGACTCTACGTTATTATTTTCAGTTTTATATCTCAGTTGTAACGTTATGCGTTTATGATCACTACCCAAGCTGTTCATCCCGTCCTCGTCTATTCTCATTTCTCTCAGTTTTTCATAGATTCCTTCCGTCATTAGACAATAATCAATGTTCGATTGTCTGTTTCTGACCTCCCACGTGATCTGTCCACCACACTTGGGCCCTGTGTTAACTATCACGAGACTATGGTGCTCGCAAAGATCGAGCAATAACCTCCCATTGGTGTCTGTATATCCGTCAAGGTCATGGATGTGGGCATTCATATCCCCTAGGAGGATGATTTCAGCCCCATGACCAAATTCTTTAATATCGGTGTTTATGCAATGCTTTATCTCCAGATTCTTTTCCTTACAGTTATTTCCCGTCCACATGTAAGCTACACCTAGCCACGTTTTCTTTCCACCTACCGTGCCCGAAACCCAGAGGTGCTCTGAACACGTTTGTTTTACTCTCTCCCATTTGGCTCCGCTATGAATAAGCATTCCAACACCCCCACCTTTTCTTTCTGATATGATCCTGTTGCACCCTTCCCAAACATAATTGTCAATATGTGGTGGCTCTTCCAGGTCTCTAAGGTGTGTTTCTGTAACCGCATAAACGCCTATCTTTTCTTTGTTTAACTGTTCCTCAATCTCTAACCATTTTGCCTTTTTTCTGCCACCCTGCATGTTTATGTAACTAATTGCTACACGTGCCTTCGCTCTTTTCTTCCTTTTACCTCTTTTCTGGCATTTCTCAGTGCTGCCTGCCCGAAAATCCCCCTGGTTGTTTCCTTTGTTCCTTGCTACCCCGGACTCCGAAGGGCCCGCGTACCCCCAAAAAAGCTACTGCACGTCCTGCAAGCCGCCAACCTACCTCATGACCAAGCCTCCTATCGAAGTGAATTCTGTCTCTTTGGAAACCCCCCCACCTATGCACCTCCCTGTTTATTTCCACTACTTCGAAACCCTTCTCTCGACTCGTGCGCCATATCTCTTTGTTTAAGCGACGTATAAGCGACGACAACGCCCTCTCCACGACGGCCTGTGTGAAAGGCACGCGAAACTCCGCTTGAATTTAATACAAACAGCTATGGCTGCCACTTTCTTGGTTTCCAGCATTATTTCAACGCATCTTTCTTTTGAAATACCTGCCCGAGATGCGTGCTGACGTTGAACCCTGAGTTATGCATCATTGCTCACGTTGCATGACCTTGGTTGTTCCGGATCGTAAAGTCTTCCCGTGAACCGAAAAACGATAAAAAATATTTCGTTTATGCTCCGGAACGAAATAATAAATAACGTTCCGGTTACGTTTTCGTTCCGGTCAAAAATATCGTTTTTTTCGTTTTTCGTTTTCGTTTTTCGTTCCGTTCCGACACTCTGGTTTTGTCAATTATTCATATTTTATTCACCATCCTCATCAGGTAATTAGCTTTTTAATACAACTCTTGCTTACTGTATCCTATGCATGCTTACTGCAGCTAGTATCTATCGTATCTTGCTTCCATTTCCTAAATTTAAATTTTTACTGTTTTTTTTATTTTCTCTACCTTTTGAGGTCGGTAGTGAATATGAATTAGTTTATTATTATTGTAATGATTAGATGGTCGTCTTATAGATCGTGCCTTTCTACTCCTAGTACCTCTATCATGTGCATGCGTTCGGCATTTCCTAATAGTAGAGTTTATTACTTTATCACTTGTTTTAACTTCATAACGCGCTTTTTAAGGCATAGCCGAACGGGAGGTGCTGCCAAAGTATCAGAGAGTCACTCGACACTACTTCCACAAAAGAAGGCAGACTTCGCGCGGATTGTGGACCTGGTTTCGCAACAGCAGTCCATAGCAGAGGAGCCTTCAATTACCTATTATTACTAACAAACAACATCACTTAAACTCTCGTTCTGATCGGAGTTAGCATCGCTGCGGAGCATTTTATCAGTTTCTCCCGTGTGTTGTTTCTCTGAAACTGAATGCGTATAAAATATTTTTTTTTCTCACAGAGCGCTACGGCTGTCCCGAAATGACCGAGTGTGCAATCCGTTGCCTGCTCCAGCACGGCTTGTTTTCGGTGTGTAACGTAAACCCTCCTTATCACTGTTTTTGCTACTTCCCTCCCAACTCACGTGAGTATTTTTATTTTGGTTAATTTCGCATATCAATACGCAGTAGTCAAGTAGTCTACGTAAACCACAGAATTGATGCGTTTAAAATACCATAAGCGCCAGCTTCATCTCCCCTTTGGCTTAATCGCAGCCACATCACGTATTTTATATATGTCATGCTCATTGCCATTGCACATTAACGTAAAAGCAAAGTCTAACCTACAAGAAATTTTATCACCAATCTTTGCAAAATAAGGAGAAATTAAATTACGAGTCCACCAGCCTCTATTAAACGCGCAGGTTGAAAATATGGAGTTCTTGAAACAGAGAATCCGGGAACGCAGATCACAGGACTGACGTTGATAACATGGGAAATATGTGTTCATTTAGTCTCACTCAGTATGTTCCACGTCAGGTGACTTTGGTCACGGATATGCCTACGCGGCACAATAGAGAACTTGTTACCTAATCTGGATTGCGAACACTAAATATTCCCTACGGAAAAATTTACAAAACATCAAAGAAGTTTCATCGGCCACGCGGTGCCAAACAAAATATGGCATAGGCAAACTGTCAGCTGGCAGAAATATAACCATTGTAAAAGGTCGTGACACAGAACTTCAGAGGGTTCATGAACCAGCTCAGGTTTTGTGAAAAAGAAAACACATTCCATGAATGGCGCATATTGCAAGAATAATGTCACTCAAATACTGTAGCACACAATACGTACAACTCGTAAGTGCAGCGATATGTCGCCACTTGCTCGTCAGTCTCTTTTTTTTTCAAACAAACCTATTCCTTCCTCTCTTCTCATCTTGCTTGTTTCGTCACAGAACAGATTGCTCCTATTTAGAGACAGCTAACCTGCAGCACCAATTTTTTACCGACTCGCGATCAAGATGGCAGGCTCCTGTGTAATGGGCGTTCTTTTCCCTCTTTCTTTTTCACCGAATGCGCGCGCTCACAGTACAATCATTTTGCCTTCCATTCATTACATAATTCTTCCTTGGCTGAGAGCGCTGTGTTAGTGTTTTCCTACCTGTGCCTCTCGTTTTATCGCGCTACTTCTTGCAATTAACACATACCGATTCAACCAGCATGGTAAATTTCACTTTATCTAACGTCCTGAGGACATAAGTAGTATATTTCCTCCTGAAACTCCTCCGGAAACCGTGGACGATGACTGCTTACTCTGGACTAGTGCGTGAAAATTACGGCAATTTTTTACAGTGTAGTTATCTAAGTCTTCTGAATGAGAACACTTTAAAACCATTCCAGGGCTTGTCCAGGAGCATTAAAATATTGGTGTTAGAAAAGAAAAGTAAAACCTTGCTTAGAAGAAGTACTAATTATAACGATAACAGTTTAGTGTTCAGATATATACAACGTGCGCTTTCAAATAACTTCTACTTCTCATTGAAACACGTCAGTTCATTCCTACAGAAACTTAAGGCCATATTTCTAGATTTTTCGCCATTCTTACGCTAGACACGATCTTGTTAGATTTCGCAACATTTTGTCAGTATTTATTGTTCCCTTCCCATCTCTAAAAATAACATTACTCATGCCATTTGGAATCACCCGATAAGATGCGGCTTTTGTGCGTGTAGATCACCACATTTGAATGTTTTTCTTCCTATATTGGTAACCATCTCCGTGAGATGTATATCCCTAATTGTAGACTTAGGGTCATTCACTCAATCTTGAGCGTAAGGAAGAAAACGTTGTTTGGCGAAGAGTGCAGATTAACGGTGCTTTTTATAGGCCTTTCACATAAAGTTAATTTTTTTCTTCCTAGGTTCTCTTCCGGAAGCAGTTCGTCTACCAACAACACGAAAATAAATTTTCAGAGACACGCATTCCTACTAAAGCGATTCCTTACATCTGTCCAAGATAGATCGACTGTGTCAACCACAACAATAAAATTGTCATGTAAACTTATACCTTCACCTCCTCCGTAGTGGTACCGCGATTTAGGCGAATGACTACGCCTTGCAGAAAGCGTTTTATGAAATCCAAGCCGTACAGTTTGAATTATAGAAGTTCTGTAAAATCAAGTTTATCCTCGTGTGATTTGCGCAGCACTTGACTATCTGAAGAATTTCCCTTGCGTTTTTCCCAGAAATATAGTTGCAGAGCTTTGACGTGCAGGATGCACCATATGATTATTACACACCCTGTAACGGTAGAGTTCGAATAACTTTCATGACCATATTCTGTAAGGCGCATCTAAACGTATATACTGCAATGAAGAAGAAGAGCACCGGCGCAGAGGCAGCAGCATCGTGCGGTGCAGCAGGGAGCTCGAGCTCAGAGAACGCGCTTGGCAGATCCTTCGACCGGCAGCCGCTTGATCTCCTTGATCTCCAATAAAACTCCTTTGTATTTGGTTGAGCCGTGCTGGGTACCATTCCACTCTACCATCCTGGAACTCCGTTCTCGGACGCTACCCTCTGCCATGCCGGACGCCGACCAGCAGACTCTCCCGTCGCTGCCTGTCCTGTGCTCTGGCACTGTTCGCCAGCGGGAGCCTCCCATCTTCAGCGGAGCCGACGACAACGACGTTGAAGAGTGGCTTTCGTCTTATGAACGGGTGAGCGCTAACAACAAATGGAATGACTCGGACAAGCTTACCAACGTATCGTTCTATCTCGCCGGCGTGGCCAGCCTTTGGTTCAGAAATCATGAGGCTGACATCCGAACGTGGCCAGCCTTCAAAAGGGCAATAACAGAAGTGCTCGATCGGCCCGCCGTCAGGAAGCAGCGTTTGCGTACACGCGCACAGGACACGGGTGAAACGTTCACCAGCTATATCGAAGACGTTGTCGATCTGTGCAGACGCGTGAATGCTGCCATGACGGAAAGTAAAAAGATCAAACACGTCATGAAGGGCATTGATGATGACGCGTTTCAGATGCTACTGGCGAAGGACCCAGAATCTGTTGCCGATGTCATTAGCTTGTGGCAGAGCTATGACGAGTTGCGCAAGCAGCGAGCTCTGACAAGGCGACTTCCTACACCGAATGCAGCGTCGCTCTGCAGCCTGACCACCGACCCCGAACAGGCGTCGTTGATCACACAGATCAAGGCTTTTGTTTGCGAGGAAGTCGCGCGACAGCTTTCCCTGGTCCCCTTCACCCAGGAGTCTACCAGCCCTTTGCCGTCTCCTCTCCGTAACGTGATCCAAGAGGAGGTCGCGGAGGTTCTGCCGGCTGTTCACCAGCAGGATGTCCGCCAGCAGGGCGTCCGCCGGCAGGATGTTGTGGCTGCACCGGTTACGTATGCTACTGTTGCTGCAATGGCGCCCCGCGCTGTGCCCCGCAGTGTGCCCGTAAGGCGTTTCCAGCAGCCTGTGCACCGCCCTCCTCCTCCCGTCTCCTGGGCAACCCCTGCCGTCGCTAAGCCGTGGCGTACGCCGGACAATCGTCCTATATGCTATGCATGTAGGTATCCCGGACACGTTGCGAGGCTCTGCCCCCGCCGGGTATTTCCTTAATATATCCGGAGCAATGCACAGGACGCGTTCTGCGCCGCTATTGGCCGCACGCGAGGCCACAGGAGCCCGCCTACGCATTTCCGGTAAATGTTTGTTTACAGTCGCACCATATGCCGACAGCCGGCAGAGAGTAGCCTGCAAGGGAAGGCTGCCGGCATTTTATCCCTGCCTGCCGGCGCATTTCCTGTGATAGCTATATTTTAAGCGTGTCCGAGGTTCGCCCGTGTCACTGGAGGGCCCGTTAACATACGTTGCCGCTTCGCGGTGCGCCTTCGGCGCTCTCACTATTTTGCTCGTGTCACTACCGCCAGAGCCAGGAGCGTCAGCGACGGGCGCTAGCGCGCCCGCCGCTGAGACCAACCCTATAGCTTTTTAAAAGAACATTACGGCTCCTTCGGAGCAGTTGTGTTAGTAATAACAGTTCCCCGAGCGCCGAGCTCGTAGCCCCTTGATAATTTCTTCACCCCGAAAGAAAAAAAAAATGGCAGATCCCACGTGCAATGGGAATCAAGGAAATGCGAAGCACGCATAAGGAACGTAAAATGGATTTGCCTTGTTGTCTCGCTATACCGAGTTTGGTACATATGAAGTTAGCGAAACGGCCACAAGAGCACCAAGACTGTGGCATGTAAACCATGCCGCTCATACACGCATGTCACGATTCTAAAGTTATGACCTGTCATTTACGTTGGTCATGCAGTCGTGTTGTGCCATAGCAATTTTGGTACACATAACTTTAAGGAAACGAGTGGCATGTAGATCATGCCGCTAATGACATGCATGTCACGATTTTCATGTTATGACCTGTCATTTATGATCGTCATGCAGCCATGTTGTGCCAAACTTTCGTATAGGCCCCGTGCCGTCTAGTTTTCCATGTGCGACATCACCGCCAGAATGCACTGCCTGGCGGAGAGAAGAAGCGAAATTGGGCAGACTGTGACAGGGAAATACGCGAACGCGATGCGCGTCTCCAACTCCGTAGCAGCAGCGACTGCCCGTACCACCTTCTTTCGTTTTATTTCCTTTGAGACGCGCGTTCCAAACCTGCGGCAAACTGTTCCAAAGGGCGACGCGGCGAGCGTTCGTGTGGTTCGCAGCACGCCCGGAAAGCAGCGAAGAAACGCGCGCGTAGCTGTCGCCTCGGTTCCCACCGTGCGCGACTGAGCGGTCCGACGAGTGCTACGTAGCGCCCTCTGGTCAGTAGACGGAGCCCATACATCCCATTAACGAAACGGCAGTGTAGCGCCAGGACCATGACATGTAAATCATGCCGGTCATGACACGCGTGTCATGATTCTAATGGTATGACCTGTCATTTACGTTCGTCATGCTGTCGTGTTGTGCCATAGCAATTTTGATATACATCCCATTAACGAAACGCCAGGCATGTAAATCATGCCGCCCATGACATGCATGTTATGCTTTTCATATTATGACCTGTCATTTATGTTCGTCATGCAGTCATATTGTTGCATACCAATTTTCCTACACATCCCACTAACGAAACGGCCAAGAGAGCACCAAGACCGTGGCATGTATGTCATGTCGCTCATGACATGCATGTCATGATTTTCATGTTATGACAGGTCATGTACGTGCATGATGCAGTCAACTTGTGGCATTCCAATTTTCGTATACATCCCGTTAACGAAACGCGTGGCATGTAAATCATGTCGCCCGTGACATGCATATCATGATTTTCATGTTGTGACCGGTCAGTCATGTTCGCCATGCAGTCATGTTGTGGCATACCAATTTTCGTATATATCCCATTAACGAAACGGCCAGGAGAGCACCAAGACCGTCGCATGTATATCATGTCACTCATGACATGCATGTCATGATTTTCGTGTTATGACCTGTCATTTATGTTTGTAATGCACTCATGTTTTGGCATGCCAGTTTGCGCATACGTCCCATTAACGAAACGCGTGGCATGTAAATCATGTCATTCATGACATGCATGTCATGATTTTCATGTTATGACCTGTCATTTATGTTCGCCATGCAGTCATATTGTGACATACCAATTTTCGTATACATCCCATTAGCGAGACGACCAGGAGAGCACCAAGACTGTGACATGTAAATCATGGCGCTCAAGACACGCATGTCATAATTTTCATGTTATGACCTGCCATTTATGTTCGTCAGGCAGTCATGTTGTGCCATACCAATTTTCGCATACATCCCATTAGCGAAACGGCCAGGAGAGCACTTAGACCGTGGCATGTAAATCATGCCGCTCATGACATGCACATCATGATTTGCATGTTGTGACCTGTCTTTTATGTTCGTCATGTAGTTATGATGTGGCATACCAATTTTCGTAAACATCCGATTAGCGAACCGGCCAGGAGAGCACAAAATCGTAGGCGGCTAGATAGATAGATAGATACGCTCAAACTCGCCGAAGTTCGCTAAGAAATTCTTCGCATTTAAAACCAAAACAAGAACACACATGCGCCGGCATCCCGCATCCGACGTCTTTCTTTCTTTTCCCTCGCCCCGCGCCTCTCAGCGCCCAGAAAAAAAAAGAATGAAAGAGCAGCACCTAGCACTCACACAGCAAGCGTCAAACCAGCGTTCTCATAACGCACGCGTTCACTCCTTAACTGGCGTAGGTTTGAAAACCACAAGCGAAGGAAAACAATCGAAGTGGACGCAACCCCCGCGTCCTGCTGAACGACGACGGGAGGCGGGCACTGCCTGTCTAGCGCTACCATGGGTACAGCCATATTGGGACATGTGCGACTCCTTTAAACAAACATTTACCGGAAATGCGTAGCGGCGGCTCACGACGTGGCCTCGCGTGCGGCCAATGGCGGCGCAGAACGGCGTCCTGTGCATTGCTCCGGATATGTTAAGGAAATACGCGCCCCCGCCAGGTGCGGCCATTTGATCAGGACCGACGAGCGCCCTTATTGGCCGCGCGATGCAAGTGCGCATTACGGACCCTACGAGCCCCCGCCATCTCGCTCCCAGAACGATCACCGCCCCCGCTTTGAAGACCACCGCTCGCCCTCCCCGCGTCGCCGATCGCTGTTCCCGATGCGTCGACGGCCAATATCTAACGAAGAGGGAAACTAGACGACGCAGTTCCCGAGGCAGGAACTGCGAAAGTGTCGACATACGGAAGTCCTCGTCCTTCACCTGAAAATGTTATTGATGTGTTCGTTGAAAATGTCGCTACAGTCGCTCTTGTCGATACTGGTGCCGCTATTTCAGTGATGGATGCCGGATTTTGCCGCTCGCTTCGTAAAGTCACGACGCCAATGTCGGGATTGTCGCTTCGTACAGCCAGTGCTCAGCCCGTCCACCCGACCGCCGCCTGCACAGCCCGTGTGCTCATTCAGGACGTTTTATACACGATAGAGTTCATCGTCCTTTCATCGTGCTCACACGCCATTATCCTAGGATGGGATTTTCTTTCGCGCCACAATGCCGTCATTAATTGCGCTCGGGCTGAGATTGAACTTTCTCGACTTGGTGACTTTCTCAACTTGGTATAAAGGAGATTTATTGGAGATCAAGGATATCAAGCGGCTGCCGGTCGAAGGATCTGCCAAGCGCGTTCTCTGAGCTCGAGCTCCCTGCTGCACCGCATGATGCTGCTGCCTCTGCGCCGGTGCTCTTCTTCTTCATTACAATGCGCATGTTTTCTTGCATTTCACCAGCAACGCAACGCCTTCCTAAACATACCTGGGCAATTTCAGATAAGAATTAACCGCTGGTCATGGACACCATTCCCGAATTTGATGAAATGTATTTTACAGTGGCATTCTGACTGAGAACAGTGAATATGATGTCGTGTGAAAAAATAATTTTCGCCTAATTAACCAAATGGAAATTTTAACTCCGAAAAGAGCTTTTCCGCCAATTTTGTGATTTCTCTTATTTCACCTCGCTTAGCGACATATGCGTACATGTTATGATCACTATAAGAAAAAAAATTGTAAAATGCTAACTAATAAACACACTGTCACCCGTAGCAACTGCCTAAATAAGTTTCGCTGCGTTGTCGCATAGCGTTAGGCTTTTAATATTGCATGTAAACATAAGTAGTCCGCCAAAAAACGTCGAAGCTTAAAAATGGGTAATAAAAGCTGTCATTTCTAATTCTTTCGGAAATCACCTGGGTTCATGCTAAAGATCTTTTCACCGTTATGTACAACGAAACGCTGCAGTCTTTTTGTTTCTAAGAAGTTGCACTTCGTTAAGTAGGACAAACTGTGCCTAGCTTGCTCGCCATTCACAATGGCCTTGAACGAAAATGTTGCAGGTCGTTAAGAGATAGTTGCGTTCGCCGCAGCCACAAAAAAAGAACCCTTCAAGATAAAACGTACGTAAGAACAGGTTGGGTGATGCGTCGTGATTTTTCCTGCGATCGGGCGCTTAACGAACAAGAGACGTAGGAGGAAATATTTTGCCCTAGACTGCTTTACTTTTCATAATGATTAGGAATAAAAATTTGCACAACTTGCACTCAAGACTGAAATCAACAGCGGAGCCAGTGTGCGTCAAAGACGGGCGTGCGGTGAAGAGCATGTTCAAGCACCTGTTAACCTATGAAATGCCTCGGCCCCTAGGATCGAACCCCCAAATCGTGGTTAGAACAAATGGTCAACCATTCAAAGTGCATCGCACTCTACTATGGGAGAGCTCATTAGAGCTTTCTATGAATGATAATCAAAGAAAGAGCTGTGGAGAATCTGCCAAGACACTTTTGAGCAGCGTCGGAAGTTTTCTGCCCCTAACAAGGTGCAATGCCTCTAGGATAGGCTCACATTTTTCTCTTCGCTGCTGACATTGGACGGCCGGGTTAACGAGCTCCTCTCCAGAAAATAAAGGAAGAAAAACCTCTTGTTAAACTCGAAGCATTTCTTGGGGAACTGAAGAGACCTTGACGGTATCTGTGTCTATGTCTACCCGCCTACGCCTCGGTGCTCTCCTGATTGCCTCCTTCACTTGGTGTGCACCAAAATAGGGATGGAAGTCCATGTACGGCAAATACGAATGATTCATTTTGATATCACTTACCTGATAAGCTCTTCAAATACGTCACTATTAACGACAGTAGTGTCACAGCTGGCCCATACCAGCATTTCCTGGCCACTGCTCAACGGCGATGCCCTACAGGTGATTGAATTATGCGTAAGAGCCTAATTTGAGGAGAAAGCGAAATAGAAATTGAAAATGTCATGCGAGCGCATTTTACGTAGGCGAAACAAGAGAAGGACGTAAGGTTTGTTGTGCCTTCGGCTGAAGGATAATATAACAAGCAGAAACAACCAAATAAACGCGATGTAAGACGTGAAGGCGCCAACGATGCAAAACCACGGTACGTTTCCAACCCGGATCACTGATGGGGCCAGCGAGCGCGTTACCACTCGTCCACCACGATTCTTTTCACAGCGTAGTTACCGTAACTAAACATACTGCATCAAAACATGCTGCTGTGCTGCTTGTGTAAGGTTAATTCTGCGTCTAGTGTGTTACCCAATCTTATGTAGGAACAATAAATACGCGCTTATATAACTTAGAATGTTTTTGTTTCACGGCTTTGGTGAGCTTCCTTGGAATACACCGACAAAGAAGGTTTATGCTGTGCACATCAGGGCTTCGTAACGTGCACTTCACTGCCATCAAACAGAACTCTTTGCAGTGACGCCAGTGGCGACGTTACGCCTTACCACGAACTAACTATTAGTCGGATGTCGACGTGCGTAATAAGCCACCTTACGCACAGAAGTTCGCGATTTGCACCGAACAGTTTGTCGCAACAACGCTTCCAGCATGATTTCTAAAGCCACATTGCCCACAGTACTGAATATACATAAAGTTGATGCGACTCGTAACGCGTGGCTAAGTGACAAGGAATTCGTGATAGGCAACTTTCCTGCCGACTCCTTTGCATGACACCGATTCTCACAACGCATGCGATCTGCCGATTTGCTTGAATGCGAATCTTTTTTTCACGAACTTGATTCACTTTGACCCTATCTATCTATCTATCTATCTATCTATCTATCTATCTATCTATCTATCTATCTATCTATCTATCTATCTATCTATCTATCTATCTATCTATCTATCTATCCGACTACGTCTTGGTGCTCTCCTGGTCATCTCGCTCACCTGACACAACTGAATCACAGTCATGAATGACTTATCTTTACATCACTAAAGTGGTATGATCATCAATTGTGTCATGTTTAACAGCACTGCAATCACCTGTGGTTCATAGCAGTAGTACTCGGCCCACGGTGTGCGTGTATGCGCCAGAGTTGTTTGAATCTCATTGAACCTATGCCAGCCTATGAGCAACTAAAATGGACATAAGAAATGCCGGAAATTCGGGAATGGAACCCGAAATTATGAGGCTGGCCTCATGTTTTCTGTACCACAGCCCGGACCACTGGCTTCAGGATCGGCCCGCAGTTCTGTGTTCGCGGTTGACACACGACAGCCTGCTCAAAAAGCTCTGCTCTTAAGACATGAGAGGAACACAGCTTATCGCAGGTTGCGATTGAAATGTTCACATAAAAATTGGCAGATCCCACGTGCAGTGGGAATCAAGGAAATGCGAAGCACGCATAAGGAACGTAAAATAGATTTGCATTGTCTCACTATACCGAGTTTGGTACATATGAAGTTAACGAAACGGCCGCAAGAGCACCATAACTGTGGCATGTAAACCATGCCACTCATACACGCATATCATGATTCTAACGTTATGACCTGTCATTTACGTTCGTCATGCAGTCGTGTTGTGCCATAGCAATGTTGGTATACATCCCATTAAGGAAACGAGTGGCATGTAGATCATGCCGCTCATGACATGCATGTGACGATTTTCATGTTATGACCTGTCATTTATGATCGTCCTGCAGTCATGTTGTGCCAAACCAATCTTCGTATACATCCCATTAACGAAACGGCAGTATAGCGCCAGGACCATGGCATGTAAATCATGGCGGTCATGACACGCTTCTCATGATTCTGATGTTATTACCCGTCATTTACGTTCGTCATGCTCTCGTTTTGTGCCATAGCAATTTTGGTATACATCCCATTAACGAAACACCTGGCATGTAAATCATGCCGCCCATGACATGCATGTTATGCTTACCATGCTATGACCTGTCATGTATGTTCGTCATGTAGTCATGGTGTGGCATACCAATTTTCCTATACATCCCATTAGCGAAACGGCCAGGAGAGCACTAAGACCGTGGCATGTAAATTATGCCACTCATGACATGCATGTCATGATTTTTATGTTATGACCTGTCAGGTATGTTCGTCATGTAGTGATGGTGTGGCATACCAATTTTCGTAAACATCCGATTAGCGAAACGGCCAGGAGAGCATAAAATCTTAGGCGGCTAGATAGATAGATAGATAGATAGATAGATAGATAGATAGATAGATAGATAGATAGATAGATAGATAGATAGATAGATAGATAGATAGATAGATAGATAGATACGCTCAAACTCGCCGAAGTTCGCTAAGAAATGCTTCGCATTTAATAAGCACACGGACACACACGCCACCTACCAATCTTTAAGGTGGTGTCGAATACGGGCTCTCGAGGTGCCAAGCAAGCGTGCTACCACTGCCCTACGGCTGTTTTCCCCGCTCTGTACATAAAGTAAACAATCCCGTTGCACCATCATTTTAAGGGTGGCGCTTGTGTAACGTGAATTCTGCTTCTCATGTGTAATAAGCGCCATCGTAGAAATACATATGTTCTGTTATCATTTGGTACGCTATTGCGCAACTTTCCCGGATCCCATAGGATTATCTCAACGAACGATGCTTCTGACAGCACGTCAACGCAACGTTTAATGAATTTTAACGCGAAAGCGTTTGTTGGTTAGGCTGGCGAGAGCGCGCGCCCAGCTTCCGTCCGCAAAAGCCGTGCCCGGAAAGCACGTGACCTCTCCGACCAGAAGTGACGCCGGCGCCAACACTCGCCGCAGCGGCTCGCGCTCCGCTCTTCTGCAGGCACCTGGAGCGGCTTGCGACCGCGTCGCCGCGTTACTTCGCTGAGTTGGCAAAAGCGCGCGCCCAGCTGCGTGGCGTCGCCGTAGCAGCACTAGGCGCACGAACGCGCCACCTAGCCCATTGTTCCTCGCCGCCATGCGTGCCGACTTCAATCTCGAATTGAAGACACCCACTGAAGCCATCACGACATCGAGATGTACGTCCATCGATCTCGCATTCACCGCCGACCCATACATTGTGCGAGATGTTATGTATGTATCCACCTACTACTCGGACCACAAGGCCATGGCAGTGTCTGTACACCGACCCAAGTACGCCGTCACCGCAACGATAAGAGGGTGACGACACCGGTGATTGTCTAATGAGACCACCCACAACGCCGCGGCGGCCGTATTACTTCGATATGCCCGAGACTTATCCTGGCATATCTGGCTATACTGCCTGGACAACAAAATAGAAGAGGACATGTGTAGTGTCGACACCACTTTGACGGCATCAAATCATGTAAATAAACAAAATCCGGCCTCCCAAATTGTCTCATTCTTTATAACAGAACTCGGCAAACCAGTTTGCAGCACCCCTACGCAACGACAATCTAGCCAAAAGAAACGCTTTTGCGTTCTCATCTCATAAGTATATGCTTAGGTATTGTCGAACTCTTTTTCTTAGACAAAACAGATGCCTTCTCATTGGACTAATCTGGCTTCCAACGTTACATCGTACCAGGAGGTACCATTCAGTCGCCACAGTGTCGTCCACGTCCTGCGTAGCCCATGTTAGGCATGCTCATGAGTGGGTGCGGGCGCTGTGCACAAAAACGTTGATCCTACTCGTAACAGTTGGACTTAATGCCAAAACAGTTCGTCATAGGCAATACCTCGTTGACTGCTTGACATAACACCGATTCCCACAGTGCTTGGGATCAGCACGATTTTTTTCTCGCTTGCGACTGAAATGTACACATGACAAGCAACAGACACACTGCAAATTACCAAGCGTTAGCGGGGTATCGAACACTGGCCCTCGAGGAAAAATCAAGCACGCTACCACGAGGCTAAGGCGTTCCACCAGCAGAGTACATCAATGTATTGCAGCTGCAGTTGTAATGATGGTACTTGTGTAACGTGACTCTCGCTTCTAATATGCGATAAGCACTACCATAGCAAGACATATATTCTGCTACTATTAGGTATGTTTTTCTGCAATTTTATGTGGTCCCGTGAGAATACTTCAACGAACAGCGCATATGATAGCATACCAGTACAACGTCTACTGCATATTCGTTCGACGGGGTCGCCGCATTACGGGGTCGCCTCATCCGACTGGTGGCCAAGCGGGGGACTCTTGTGAATAAAGGACCACTCCTTCGGCTCGGAAACTGACGTGTTTCCCGGCTACTGACCTTCTTTTTGCGCTAAGTAAAAACGTTCGCACACACAAAGCACCCGCGCGCGTGCAGCAGAGGAACCCATCTCCCTTGGCGGCGCCACACCGTCGCGGGCACACCTGCAGCAGCTTTGTAACAATGGGCACCTAGTGTTGGATTCGTTAGGCTGTGTCTAGCAATGAAACATGCCGTTGATCAATTCTCCTCTTGCTCTCTCTCTCTCTCCCTATATATATTGGAAGCTTGGAGTTCGCGCCTAAGTGAAAAAACGTGGGCCCGGCCTCCGTCAGAATGATGCAAGAACACTGCAGCGGCGTACAGCAGTTGACATTGA
This sequence comes from Hyalomma asiaticum, assembly GCA_013339685.2. NCBI lineage: Eukaryota > Metazoa > Arthropoda > Arachnida > Ixodida > Ixodidae > Hyalomma > Hyalomma asiaticum. The sequence goes on along the minus strand of CM023488.1, from coordinate 83,714,221 downwards.
TATGCAGTGATAAACTTCATACGCGTGAGAAACATACACAACCCCCATTATGGTCACAAGGACTAAAAGAATCACATGCATGTAAAGAAGTAAAAAAAACGATAACAAGAAATATAACAGAACACGCCAGACAGTGCTGTTGAGAGTACACGCTGCCTGCCAGTGAAGCACAACATACAAAAACATGCGCATGTATGAAGCACAGATTTTAGGCCTGAAATTTAGGCACATGTAATTAGTGTAGGCAAGAAAATGAAAAGGAAAACGGCGGCCAAAACAAGATACCTTGAAGCACACGACTACGCGTGACAAGTTATAGGCGCAGTAACGTTAGAGTCCAGGGCTTTCACTCACTACTCAAGACTTACAGTCTCTATCACAATGAGACCTCAAACCTGAATGTATAATTGCTGCTCTTAATTGGTGAAGGAGTAACCATGAAGTGATACCTGTTTCGATATCGGTAAGTTAGGAAGTGATGAAGCATGTGCTTTATAGCTGTTGAAACGTAGACGAAAGCTAGTTTCGGCTTTGCCTGTGTATTGTTTATGGCAGACAGAACACTGTAGTAAGCAGATTATTTTGGATGTGTTGCAGTTAAAGTTATCCTTTATTTTGAGAATGAAATCTCAGGCGGTGCTGCAAGCTGTAAGTGACGTATACATTTGTGAACAAATTTTGGAACGTGATTTGTTATGCGGATGGCAGCCCGGATGAACTAATATCGTAACTTTAGAAGACGTAGCTAGATCATGTAAATATCTAGAGCGTCGGCACACCACCCTTAGTGGGTTCGGGAATATTGCTAGTGTGCATTTCTTCTGTGTGAGGATGTTACAGCGTTTCTGCAGAATGCAACCTACTTTAGGCACCGAGGCTGAGTGTCTGGAAACAAGGTTGATTTCCTGTTGTGTGAAAGTCCTCTTTGCCCCTTTGCACCTTTGCTGAAGTAAAGATTATTTCAGAGAAGTGCAATTATTGCGGGGTTCTGAATCATCTGTACATTGTCGTTTAAGACAGAGTGCCTGGCCTCATGGGATGCCGGTTTTCCAGTGTTAGGTGACTGCTCTTAAAACGTCAATATTGGTGACTGTCAGTACGCTTCTTGGAAAACATGGTTGTTAAGCTCTCATTACGTAAATATGCATCATGGAAAAAACAGCGCGAACATAAGGACGATGAAAAAGGGAACACACACCACACCACGGAGCGCTGACTATCAACTGATTTTATTTCGGCGAACACGTACATATATACATATGTATGAGCCTCGACACAAGTGTTATACACTGATAAACACACAGGAAGATGCAAAGGTCATCTCATGATAAAGACAAACACATGAAAGAATGAGCAAATGTCATCACCACACATGCAGCATGTACATTATAAAAACGGTCATCTAAGGCTTGTTAGCGGAAAGATATAAAATTTCTTTGTCTAAGAGAGCGACAGATGGGGTGCTGACACAGTTATCCTCGAGAAATTTCATATCTTTCCGCTAACAAGCCTTAGATGACCGTTTTTATAATGTACATGCAGCATGTGTGGTGATGACATTTGCTTATTCCTTCATGTGTTGTTTTCATCATGAGATGACCTGTGTATCTTCCTGTGTGTTTATCAGTGTATAACACTTGTGACGAGGCTCATACATATGTATATATGTGCGTGTTCGCCGAAATAAAATCAGTTGATAGTCAGCGCTCCGTGGTGTGGTGTGTGTTCCCTTTTTCATCGTCCTTGTGTTCGCGCTGTTTTTTCCATGATGCTTGACCAACTAGCCTGCAAATCCATCCTATTAGTAAATATGCAGTTATATGCAAGAAATTTCTATGTTGGCCTGAGTATGACAGGGATAATGAGACGGAATGGTGCATATTGTTAAACACTGGTATAATTGAAAATAATGTATTCTCACCGTATTCCCAAATTAGGAAGATGTCGTGGATGTATGGTTTCAATAAAGCGGCGTTAGTGCTTGACTGCTTAAAAATTTATTTTCCGGCACACGGATGAAAAATCTTGGCGTAGTTGCGGCCAATTTTCGTACCCACAGAGGTCTCATTAATTTGCACCAAATGTTCACGGTTGAGTTCGCAATTATTGCATTGAAATAGCTTCAGTAATGTCACTAATGTCGCGCCATCAATCGAGTCAGATTTAAGGCGTTCGTATTCCTGACGAACAGCTCGCAATCCATCCCCATGGCCAATGTTTGTGTACAACGAACAAACATCTAATACGAGCAAGATGGGTCCTTCAGGAATGCTTGGGTTAGCAACGTCAAGCAAGAAGTGGCTGGAAGTATGCGAAACATGGTTAATGAAAGTATCAACAAAACAGGCACAATTTCCGTTACAGAATCAATAGTTCAGGCCATTGGTCTCCCGGGGTATCCTATCTTGTAGATTTCGCAACAAATCGAACCTTCCGGCTACAGGACTTAGCGGCAGCAGGAAAGACATGTCCTTAACCATCCTTAACACTTATTTTCTTATTTACCAGGAGCTGTTTGATTTCTTCTTTGATAGACAGTGTAAATTCAATAAAAGGTCAATTTCTAAGCGTCTCTAAAAAGCTTCATAACCCAGCTGTCTGTAGGCTTCAGATATGTAGCGTTTTCGTAAGGACAATCGCGTCAAGCCTTTGTCAGCTGGTTTGATGATTGCATGTGTATTGCTGCCCAACTATTTGATCGCCTCTCGTTGTTTGGCGGAAAAGTTCTTAAACGGATGTTGCCTTCACGATGAATTTGCCTTTTATATATAAATCTAGGCCCTTATCGCGTTTAACTGGCGTCGTACATCGTTTATTCAAAAATATAAGCGCCTTGGAGTTTTCGGGCGTATATTTATCAATCGAAAATTCCAGGAGCCTGACGGTGTGGCAAAGCTATCTAGATATTATAGGAACTGAAATTCGTTATATCTTTCAAAGGCGGGACAAGGATTGAGACCAGGTGTTCATACGCCTTCTTCTCCATCTCACTACAATGACTAAAAAGGTTTACTCCGTTAGAAAGATTGCCAGTGCTGTAGAAAGCTTCTGTTGTGGCACATGAAGCGACAGTTGTCAATGAAGCCGGCATCGGTACGTTATCACGGATAAATCAGTTAATCTTAATCCTGGATTCACCGTACTTCTTTGCGCCATATGCGTCGAGTCATCCGGTGATTGTCGTGAGTGATGCAGCAGCGGCTCGACAAAGACTTTGCGGATTGCTCGTAGTGAATTAGCACGATGCGAGTCAAGTTCAAAGACTCTTTCTAAGTGTAACGCCCCATTTCGTATGATTAACAGTATAGACAATTCAACAGCAGCATTATGTGCGATTATAAGACCTTTAGGAGCCGAAGATGCTGGGAAAATTCAGTGTAGGACCATTTATTTCACATGGCACATTTTCTTCAATTAGCTTTCAAGCGCCTAATAAGTTGGTGTTGCTGAAATCAAAAACGTACCACGGATGAGGGCATGCAGCTATTAGCGCTGCGACTTACAGGCTACGTCACACTACTGGCACTGAACAGTCCTGGTGTCAATAGGGCAAGGATGCGCTGTATTGCTAGGAGGAGCTATAGATTGACACTTTTTATTTCGTTTTATTTTGACTTTCACAGTCTTAATAGCTGTCTAAAGGATTCGAGGTGTCCCATATGAGAGACAGACAGAAAGAGAGACAGACAGAGTAACTTTATTGTGTCCTAGGACGAGGGTTCCTAAAAACCCGTGGAGGACATCGGCCGCGGAGGGGCCGGGAACCAAAGGTTCCCGATCACTTCACAGGCTCCCTGGACCGGCCGTAGTTGATTGGCAAGGTTTGGACTTGCGATGCAGTTTTCGAATTCCGTCTCCTGGACATGATGCTTTCTTGTGGAAACGCGCAAGCGGGGGCACCGCCACAATAAATGAGAAAATGTCGCTGGTACATCGCAATCTGAACACTTTGGCGAAATGTCCTCAACACAGCCATAGTAGCCGGCGACGGGAACGATCTGCCCCATATTCTCGTCAAACATTTCTGAGCACGCGACCGCACTTTCAAAGTAGCTCACAATGCAGAACTGGTGTTTCACAATTACTAACCCCGAGGTTCTTTCAAATACACCAGGAGTGGTCTTCAAACCGAATGGCACCGGCAACCATTCGCAATTTTCGTTAGCCGTGAAGAACATTTCTTCCTACGCGCCGTGAGGATGCATTCGCACGTTCCCATATGCAGATGTGACATCCAACGCAGGGAAGAACTCCGCGTTTCCAAAATTGGCAAACATATCGTCTACATGCGGAGTCTCTTGGTAATTCCGCACCGTTGTGGCGTTAAGCTTGCGGTAGTGTAGGCACAAACAAGAAGTTTCCCGGCCTTTCCTTTCAGCTAAGATGACTCGGGCGGCATAAGAGGAAGAAGGTCTCACAAAACCTTCTCTATCAACAACGTCTACTAGCCTCTCAATTGCGCATTTGCTTGAGAAAAACTGTATGACACTCGAATATTCAGGACAGCAGTGGTCAGTGCATCCTAGGTTGCTCAGTAGAGACCCGTTCAATATCCGTCTGAGATTTCGAGAAGATATCGTTACATTTGTTTAAAGCGAGTCGAACATAGACTCTTGAGGTTCTGATAAGCTCCGTGTTGTCAGAGATTTTACCAGTGGGTCTTGAGAGTTGATCTTGTGGATGTGCACTTATATGTTCGAAATTCTAATCCTTAAGTAGCTTACTTGTCTACGTTGGCAGAGAGAACGAAGTACGAGGGACTGTCCTGGCCTTGCATCTTTATTTGTGAATCTGTGTTGGCCTTGCAGACTTGCAATTTTATTTGTGAATTATACAATTTTCAATTGAATGAGAACGCAACCGAAATTTTGGAATGCCTGAAATAACTTGAATTGTGAAGTCAGAGTCTCCCATCAACTGTAGTTTTTTTGTACGCAGCCTACTGACACAAGTAAATGTTCCTTCTGCGTCGAGATTTCCAGCGACTGACCGAGCACTGATGAAAACGTTGGAGAGCATTAATGAAACTTGGGATTGCCCTCGCCGTTTCCCGGTCTAGTCTCAACAGCGGACACGTTGCCGCAGCGCGGACATTCCTTGCGCCCATCAAACTATCACGGGAACGCAGGAGAAGAGCACTACAACACATGTTTTGAGGAGCACGCATCTACATGTCAATATTTTCTGCTTTGGTCCGCCAGAGCCGTGTGGAGCTCTTGATGTGGAGCTTTATGTATCGTGTAAAAGCAATTCCTCTCGACTATCGCTTAGCTGCCTCAACCTTCCCACCAAGGGCGGGCAACTCTGGGGCTGAGTTGAAAGTTTGCCGGGCGACCTCTAGGAGGAACGCCAGGAGGAACGCCGTCGCTCGACTCGGAGGTGCTGCGGTGTTCCGTAAGAGCGGCCAAGGAGCCTAGCTGTTTTTTTCTTGCCGTAATATGGCGTACCCAAAATTTGCATCCTCAAGAAAACTCTGTTCATTGTAAAAAGGATTTCCCTTATTAAACGTCCGACCTCACATGCGCACCTCGCGTAGGGCTACTATCTTCAGGTGGCCTAGTGGCGCCTCGTAGCTGACAGAAATGGTAACCGGTTCTAGCTGAAAAGGCTGTCACTCATCTGTTTCCTCTTTACTCCAAAAAGAGGTTCGAACCACGTCCAGCTTTCCGGTCAATGAATGTGACGCTACTGGTTAAAATGTAGCACAAACAGCTCGATTACAAAAAAAAACACAACTTTCCGGTCCACGTAAACGCACTCACAATTAACGCAAATAGAGCTCTCAGCATTCCCAATACTTTATCGCACAAGCTCCTTAATCTAGACAAACAATGCCAGCTGTATACTGTTCTATCGCATGCAGCACCAGAGGTTATGCTTGTTTTTCTCTCAACAGGGCAACAAATTCGCACAATCGACGCCTCCTTCCTATCACAGGATTGAACTGAGGTTATACTGCAGTGCTTACAGAACACTGGCGGTGTAGAGTTTGTGCAACGCATCTAACGGACCTCATCTGCGTCAGCGAAGGATTACATTTCCTGCCTGACACACATATGCCACAGCGTCATCCCAGGATGTAACTCACACTTGCACCACCCGAACGCGACACACTCACTTGAGCCGATTCCTGACCGCTTTCAGGAATATGTGCCGCACATGTCGTGCGTGTGATGACACACCGACAGTCGCTGAAAAGCGGCTAACGCTGCCGTTACTGCTTGCCCCGCAACTTCATAATTTTTAATTCAATAGTCTATGAATGAAACATACACAATACAAGCAACAGTTTAAAATATTTCAGCGCTCATCTAGGCAGATACAAGGGCCGCAGGAAATTTTGCATTGACGTCTGGAAGAAAACTGTTTGTGTAAAGAGACCGCGAAACGAGAGAGCGAATACAGTCTTATAGCACAGATGTGTGTTCACATTCGTAATGGTGCAGCATTTCCATTATGGGAAGCAGTAGAGGCATCCATCGCTGAAAGTTTTAACAAGCAATCATATGTACTGACTCATCAGATGAATAAAGAGCCTAGGTGTAAAATTCCAATACGAAACAACATTTGACATATTTGAAATATGCCGCTCTTATTTTTCCGGGTAGTAATGGCGCGTCATCCCATTTCTGTTGGACCCCAAGCCGCATTGCGATATTCAGCGATAGAAACATAGACCTATGCGCCATATAGAAGCTCAAAGAACAATAAAATTTTGGGCAAATATACCTCACACATACAATTACTTGAAGACGAACATCAAAGAGCAGCCCAAAATATTGATAGCCTTTAAGGTTTCTTATAATCTACTAAGCAAAATTATTCATTTCTCCCTGCAATAGATCGACACCTGCCGCCGACCGAATGGATCATCGTCTTGAGCATATTCACAATCATCAGAATCAGAATCAGAATCCACTTTATTTCCAACAGATTTGTTGGGGGTCCCCCAGGCAAAAAGCTATGCAAACAGCTTGACGGGACCTGGGGGCCTACAGAGGGCAGCACATGCAGGGGATTCTACACAGTTGTAAACACTGTCAACAAAAACAAGCAGCATAATACGAAGAAAACCTAAAAGTCACATACTTCACTTCACTTCACTTCACTTCACTTTTATTTCCTTAAAGACCCCCTCTAGGGGTATTACATAAGGGGTGGTGTTAAAGAAAAAATACTATACATCGGTGTTTTTAATGGCTTCGGCAAACATAGATGGGTTAGTGATGGCACAGGTGGCGTGAGGAAGGCCGTTCCAGTCTTTTGCTGCTCGTACAAAGAAGGAGGCTTGAAATGCAGTGGTCCGGGTACGTGGTATTGTGACTTGTAACGGATGACCAGTGCGATGAGATATGTGCGAAGGGGGCGTGATGTACGGTGGATGATTCAGTGAGCTGAAATAAAACATATGAAAAAGAGAGAGGGTCGCACACCGTCGGCGTGAAGCAAGGGTTTCTAAACCTGATTCCACCTTCAGAGATGAAATGCTGATGTCATACGAATATGCGGAATGAATGAACCTGGTAGCTCGATTTTGAAGTGATTCGAGTTCTCTTATGATGTATGTTTGATGAGGGCTCCAGATGGAAGATGCATACTCGAGTTTGGACCTGATAAATGATTTGTATGCAAGTGTCTTGACATGAGGCGGTGTATGGCGTAAGTGTCGTCTGAGAAACCCGAGTGATTTATTAGCAGACGAGATGATGTTAGTAGTGTGATGACGCCAGGACAGGTCATGAGCTAAGGTGATGCCGAGGTATTTGAATGATTGAACTGATTGTATGGGAACATTAGCAATGGAATAGGTAAACTCAAAAGGGTTACGGCGGCGACAAAAAGAAACAAGCTTACATTTGTTAGGGTTTAAATTCATTAACCAGCGGTTACACCATGTTTGTATGTTGTTAAGGTCATGCTGAATTAGTGTTTGGTCATGAATGCTGGTTACTGATTGGTAGATTACGCAGTCGTCTGCAAACATACGAAAGTTACAAGATGCATGCAGTGGTAGATCGTTAATGTAGATTAAGAAGAGTAGAGGCCCTAAGACAGACCCTTGCGGGACACCTGAAGTTACAGGTAGTCGGTTAGAAGAGTGATTATTAACAAACACAAACTGGGAGCGATTAGTCAGGAAAGATGTTATCCATGCAAGTACGTTAGGATCTAGATTTAATAGAGATAATTTAAGAATCAGGCGTTTGTGAGGGACAGTGTCAAATGCTTTAGCGAAATCCAGGAAAAGAGCATCAGTCTGAATGTTGCAGTCAAGGTTAGAATGTAAGTCGTGAATGAAAATGGCCAGCTGCGTTTCACAAGAATAACCTCTTCGGAACCCGTGTTGAGAAGGATGAAAAAAGTGCAGTGAGTCCAAGAAGTTGATGATATGGGAGTAGATGACATGTTCCATGATTTTGCAGGGGATACTTGTTAAAGATATGGGACGGTACAAGGAACATCGGAGCACTGATACAACATAATGCACACAACATGAAAAAAATTATATCTTCATCAAGTAATCACGCACATCTGATTTGAACACACTGAAAGGGGCGCTGAAATTGATATGGGTTTTTAAGGAATTGTAAAGAGTTGGAATGCAATACTCTAGTCTAGCTCTACCGTAGTTTGTGCGTGTATGGGGTACTGGTGTTTGTCTGTTACGTATGCTGTAGTCATGACGAGTGTGTTCTTCGTGTTTTGGAAGCTGGTTTTTATACATATAAAGGGAGAGTTTATAGTCGTGTAACTTGGAAGCTTTTAGCATATTATGTTTAATGAATAGAGGAGCAGTGGGTAGTAGGCTTGGGTGCTCGGAAAAATTTTCAAAAATTCTTAACACCTTCTTTTGGAGCCGTTCTAGTTTATTAAAGTTCGTGGTTGTTGTACCCCAGACTAGGGTACAGTATGAAATACGTGAGTAAAAATTTGCACAATATATCGCACTTTTTAGACCTAGTGGAATCAATTCTCTAAGTTTGTAGAGGCATCCCACTGTTTTGCCTAATTCAATAGTTAGCTTATTAACATGCGTGTTCCTAGACATGGTGTCGCTGAACCAAACACCTAGAAACTTTTCTGATGAAACGCGCTGAAGGAATGTTCCTTGAAAATTAAGAGTCAGTTCACAGTCACATTTTTTGTTGAGTGGTTTAAATATAATATATTTAGTTTTCTTAATATTTAAACTTGTGCTGTGCGATGTCAGTGCACGTTAAAGAACCCCAGGTGGTCGAAATTTCCGGAGACCTTCACTACGGCGTCTCTCATAATCAGAACTGGTTTTGGGACGTTAAACCCCACAAATCAATCAATCAAATCAATCAATTAATATTTAAACTTAATGTGTTGGAGTCCAGCCATTGTTCAAGTTTAATTAAGTAATTATTTATTGTAGTGCTTAAGTTAGTTAAAGTTGGTGCGGAAAAGAATATGTTGGTGTCGTCAGCATACATGACCAGTTTCGGTGAGTCGGGCACATCACATAAATCATTGATGTAAAGTATGAAAAACAAAGGTCCTAGAATGGAGCCCTGGGGCACCCCGTATTTTACAATAGTAGTTGGAGACGCCAGTTCACCGACCTTCACACACTGCTTCCTGTTACAGAGATAACTTTTCACGAGTTCATGGGCAACGCCGCGAACACCATAGTCATGCAGCTTGGACAGTAGAATATCGTGATTCACACAGTCAAATGCTTTCCTTAAATCGATAAATAAGCCAACAGTAAAAAGTTTGTTTTCTATGTTGCTCAGAATTTCATTTTTAATTCGCAATAACGCCATTTCGGTAGATTTCCCTTTCTGGAAGCCGTACTGTGAATCACTTACTACGTGGTATTTAGTTAAAAAGTTTACGAGCCGTGCATTGATGACATTTTCGAATACTTCGGACAAGAATACTTTGGACAAGATTGAAACCCTTATGTCAGCAACAGGGTATTAACTGTGGTAAACACCTGTATTAGCCTCTAGTCCCAAGAGCATATAGACTGAAAAGCTTAGTTAATGCTTTGCGTACATATAGAGCACACTTATGCCTGTTGAGGTGCCCATCAAATTAGATTAAATTAGACGCCGATTGCCCTCTTATAAATCGCATATATAACCATTGACATACATCAACTCTCCGTGATGTTTCTGTTTGCTTTTATTAAGCAGTGTCTTGAACTTATTTTGGTAGACAAAGCTATATAGATTGATGTCATTTAATGTGACATGCAACGTTGTCAGATCATGTGCTTTACTGCTGTTCTGCTTCGCCTTTACCTCTTTTATTGGAGTGAAGTTTCACATTCAATTCAAGTTTTCGTGCAGGTATTTTTCCTTGAGGCAGAATTTCCAATAGTAAGTAATAAAAATAAAGTTTGTTATGGAATTAGTATGAAGAATTCTTCTCGTAAGGATGCATAACAACCTAACCGGACGCTACGGCTACAGTTATTGACACTGTTCGCACGGGGCCATGTGAATCACAAAGAACTTATTTTTGGCCAACAATTTCTATGCCCCACCAGATGAACATTCGCGGTGCTCGCAGGTTGCATGCGCTTTGGCAGTGAGAGAAATGCTCATGGAGATAACACCCACTCCTGCACGTGATTGTAGGAGTTGGCGAATGTACCAGGCGCCACAACAAGATACACTGTAGGTTACACTACCAGAAATGCAATGTTACTCCTATGAATCAATAACCCCAGATCAGTATGTATGTGTATCAGAATGGCGCAATGTTCAGTAGAGCTACGTTAGTTTAGGTGCGCATGAACTTCTGAAAATGTGGATTTCTTACATACGCTTACGCTGCCCAGATGAACGTTTGAATTTCCAGCGGTTGCCAATTATCATTACCTCTGTGAAAGTGAACTTTCCTTTATTATAATCATATTTCCTAAATTGTTCAGTAATGCACACGAAAATCACCATCTTTTGTTTAAAACAGAACCCAGCGGAATAGCAAGCGATTAAGAGCAGATACACTGCATATAGAGCTCATATCTTGTGCCTTCCATGCAAACACGGCAACATTTCCGTAAAGCGTGCAGAACTTCATGTACTGGCAAGCAGATAACGCTACGTTTTGATCACAACGAAAATACAATACACGTAATGCAAAAACTGATCTTCAGAGACTACCTAAAGTGCCCAATGCAAAATCAGAACGGTACATTCTATCACAAGTAGAGAAAGCATCGGCCCCTACAACAATATTGATGCTACCGGTGCTGCGCAACTACCTCTGCGGAGTTTTTCCTCTGTGTGGGTTTAACAGTCATGACCTCAAACGTTGTATGTCACAGGCGCAAAGCTATGCACGCAATATTTATGGCCTGCATTCTGCATGTAATGTCACAAAATTTAGAAATTTGCAGCTAGTATTGTCGTTGCGAGCGTTTGTGCGTGCACGCACTTCCAGGAACGTTACTTCCATGGATTCGTGGACACGTGTTAATAAGATTCTTTAAAGATGATAGTCTTTCTTAGGCTGCCTAAATGCGAGAAGCTTTATCTTCCTTTCTGTCTTTCTGTCTGTCACTCGATTCAACCGCCAGGCCAAAACCGATTCAACCGGTTCACCAAGTCAAAGTGAGTATACCAGCACTGGTGGCACGGGGTCAAACACGTCCACATTATACAGCGCAAAGAAACCTCAGGCCTATTTGAGGCAGGATATAAGTACACAACTTTGATCCGCAGCCTTCGTTTAATTGACAATACATATGGAACTGGTTTTTCTGTGAGCAAATTAAATATCAACGCGTCATAAATAGTGTCGAAAACGGCGTTACGCCTTAAAAAGAAGCCTACAGAAGCCGCTGTTCTGTAGCTGACTTTAAGCCAACAGTAATAAAAGGTCCCCACAGTAGGCGCGGTAGCAGTGTGAACCCGGGAACTTGGAACTCGCTTCAGCAAAACCTCCATTGCATCCATCATGGGTGGGGTAAGAGGGGAGCGGGAACAAGAGAGGGGGTTGAATATCAGGGGCGGAACAGCTCTATATAGTCTTTTGACGTCATTTGCAGCAAAGCAAGCAGATAGTGCGAGCATTTTTTTTCTCTCGAGTGTTTTATGAGCTTCCTGAATAGCAAGTGCAAGGCAGCGTTGCAGGTGTCAGCGAAGTGCCAGGCAGTGGCGTAACAATCTGCGCGGGTGTCGCAGTAACTTCACAGACGTAAGGTTAAATAGTATATGATAAATGAAAATTAACAAGTGGCACAAGGCACAGCGCGTTTCGAAACAAAGTTCCAAGAAACACCGTTGGCGGCACAATTTCCTTCGCATTCCAATTCCGCGCTTACCACAATGTTGTAAAGGAGTGATGAAAATTATGTGGTGAAAAGCAGGTGGAAATGTGGTGGAAATGTGTGCAAGCTATTTGCTGGACCAAAACGGTCCACGTGTGCAAATTTATGTTCCCTCTGCTGTTATTTTCTTCCAAGCTGCAGCAGTAGCTACCACAAGTTAAGCGGGTGAATTTCAGTTCAAATAAGTAAAACGTGACAAAATGTGTTTGTAAAAAACCGCATAATTCAGCAGCGCTTTCTAGAAGCACATTTCCACTGTGGTGTGACAATACTCGTACAAACTTTCATCCAATGTTCACTTTCACATTTCCCGCACTGCCCCAGCAAAGGCGAATTCTCGTCCATTCAACATACCAGCCGAAAAAAGACAATCCTAATGGATTTACGAAAGACTGATACTATTAGGGCGCCAGAAGGGCGGTTCTCAGCAAAGCCCTGGGGTATTTTCTCATATATTTTTAATTTATTTCAATGCCTGTAGTAATTGTTGCGTTACACTGGGGAACTGCAGTTCAAACGAGAAAAAAAAACACATCAGTCACGTATAGCTTAAACAAGAACCTTCCGCGGTGGATTCAAACACGCAAGAACTGAGAATGGTGACAACGGAATTTGGCAGGCGGTTCTATCTATTTATTGTATTTCGCTATGAATGAACCGGAAAAGAAATAGTAAGAGAAAAACGGACACCAACCACTTGGCATTTATTAAAGCAACTAGAAAAATATAATAGCTCACTGATAAGTTCATGTTTTGAAATGTAGTTTACGTAGCATTTTTTGCCATAATGACAAACGAAGAAACTCTCCTGCGACGAGAATGCATAAGAAGCTGCAAAGTGTGTATGATTGATGATGCTCTGCAAATACACGAAAAATATGAGAGTACAAAACGCGTACTACGGTTTTTATTTGGCGTTAATTGATTAATAAAAAATCTTATACTTGGATTACACTATGCAGGGAATATTCAAGCTTAGACCTCACAAGGGTTAGAGTTTTGTACAATTTCAACGTAGAGGTGACGATACCTTTGGAAATGTTACGGCATACGCCAACCTAATGTACGACTAGTATAATTAACGTTTATTAATGTAGTACAGCATAAATTTCGTCTTTCCTCTATATTTTCTTAACCTTCAGAACAGGAAACGGTGCTCTCAGCCGCTCAAAATTATCAATCTAGGAAATATTACCCAGCAGTTCACATCCGGCAGTTGTCAAAGTACACCACATTTACAATGTTCTGCGAGGAAGGGCATATTTCTTAATTCGCTATAGAAGCACTATCAGTGCGCAATGTAAAATAGTGCAGAGTATTCCATTTCCTAATTCGCTTGAAATAAACGCTGCGCTAATGCTCCACCCTGCATCATTGACTACGTACACAAGCACACACACACACACACACACACACACACACACACACACACACACACACACACACACACACACACACACACACACACACACCTCGTCTTCTCTGGCGCATTGCTTCTCAGGTTTGCGCAGTACAAGCGACGACACTATTACAACTATAAAAGCGGAATGAAACTCAACATGGAGAACGCGAGCTTGGCAATTGTAATAAGACTGGACAAAATGATTGCAACTTGCAAGCCATCCAGGTCCACAAATGCGGTTTTTATTGCTTATAATATGAAGCTTGCCTACTGAAAATCCCGCCACCGCACATCACCATAACCCACCAAAAGCCTTCGTCACAATGGTAGCTTTCGGTTTGCTCATGATGTCGACATGACTGAGAATTTCGTGCGCCCAACTAAATGCGCAATTCGACATAACCCATCATGCCCTTCCACACATCTGCGTCCATATGAGTGCCTCTGACATGGATGGAAGACGGGAGCAATTATTACAGCTGAACACGGATGGTGTATTCTCTGGTTTGGTGGAGACGCCTACAGCATGCACCTGTTGTTATCCTCTGCGCTATTTTCTTCGCCGCTAATAGTAGTCAACTGCACATATATGCAGGAGTGCCCTTTAATGGTTAACCCGACATGTATGTGCACTAGGTGAGGCACGCGGCATACCCCGCAACGCTCTCACCTGAGCCACCACAAGAAGACATGGCTACGATGGTGGTTAAGGCGGGCTATGGTATTGCGCAAGGGCGGTTCTTTAGATGGGGTTTTGACCGCCTGCAGCAAAACCGCTGCTTTTCTCGCCTAAGAGTTTGTGTTGGAGCCCAACCGATGCTGCCAAGAACACAGCCTGAGAAGCAGCTGCAGCTTAAGTAGGCGCTATTACACAGCGGCTTGTTTCGAAAACAGATCTTGCGTTAGATAAGTTTACACTTTTACTTAATTCACACGCCTGCGTTACGAACTCGAACTGTAATATTGACTTCGAGTTTCAACGCACCGCCACATTATTTACCGCTCATAATGTCTTTTGCGGAGAATTATCATCCCCGAAAAAAAAAGAACACTCTGTTCTCGCTATTGCAATCCTGTAGCGATATTCGGGCTTGCCGCTTCAATGTTCTTACATTTTTTTTTGCAAAAGTGTCAATGAAATATCATGTTGCGTCAAGAACACATGGATCCCAGTGTCTCTACTTTTGCGTTCGAGCACAAGATTTGCTACTCCAGCATTCCGGCTTCTATTTATGAGCATTCCTGCCTCTGCCATGTCTCCGCAGAAAAAGCAATTCCGATAAGTATTTTGATTTCGCCTAAGAGAGGCAATAGGAATAGCCAGAAACTGTCTTAGCCGAACAAGGTACCTCGGGGTTCGAGGCTGGAACCCCTGTTCACTACCGTAGAAGGCGTCACAACCCATTTCGCCGGAATTATTTTTAAACCTCCTGCAGCGTTGTTATTTTTTTAAGAGTGAAGCTGTTATTGCTCAGGGTAAAAAATTTGTCGATCGCAGAAAACCTCGCCACGCCTAGCGACCCGCCCCGCCTAGTGTCACTGGAACGGGGAAAGTACTGCCACCGATTTCTCTTTGCCGTCGATTGGTCGGTCCCTATCACTTGCTTCGTTTCCGCCACTGATTTATTATTTTGTGCGGTTTAATGTCCCAAAACCAGCTCTGATTATGAGAGGCGCCGTAGTGGACGTCACCGGAAATTTCGACCACCTGGGGTTCTTTAACGTGCGCTGACATCGCACAGCACACGGATCTCAACATTCCGCTTCCATCTAAATGCAGCCGCAGCGGCCGGGATTCAATCCCGCGACATTCGGATCAGCAGCCGAGTGCTATAACCACTAGACCACCGTGGCGGGGCTCGTTTCTGCCATAGATGGTCGACACCGCGCCGGAGCGGAGAAGCAGTAGACGGCATCGCTGGCACACTGTACGTGTATGCTGCGTTGGTCTGGTCATATTTTCATTCGCATGACTTATGTGGGATTTTCGTAGACATCGAAGAAACCATTACGACACACCCGGCTACTGCGTTTTCTGCGCAGCAGCGGCCGGGAGTCCGTGAAGGCCTTTTTCCCGACACCAAGCGGAAAGAGCGACAGCAGATTTCTTGCTATCTGGCTGCATCTTACTAAGCATGACAAATTCACTCCCACCAATAACACCCGAATATGCGAGCTGAGTGCTTCATCTGATTATTTTAATAAATTACCGCATTAAATGTAATTGATGCTAAATGCTTGCCTCTCTCAATGTTAGCCAGATCGAGCTCGAACATTTTACGATAAGCTTTGTGTTTTCCGTTGGCAACTTCGTCATCCTTCAATTAAAATTAAGCATTTCCGCGTGCGCTGCGTGGGTTAAGTTTCAAAGCTGAAGTCAGTAGATAATCAGTTATGCAGCTTTTTCTTCTGCTCACGTAGTGTTCTCAAGTAATCCTTGTCAAATGTGTATATCTGTGCTGCATGCCAATCCTACAGTTATAAAGCCAGTTCTCATTTGAATCGGAAACATGGGAGCCAAAGAATGGAAACGCAGCATCTGTTCACGCTGCTGAAAATCGTAATGACATAAACTTGGAGAGGCGAATGGTGAGAACACAGATATTAAGTCAGTACTTTTTTTTTTTGTTGTAGGCAAACGAGGAAACTGAAAATGGGAGTGCAATGACCCTTGTGTTTACTCCGCTCCTAAGAAATGATTTCTTAAGGACAGAAATTTCTGACAAAAGGACGGGCTCGGACAACAAGCGCCCAATACGTGACCCAGCCGGAAATTGGAGGCCGTTATGGGCATGACAGGGGTGCCTATTGTGTGCACTTTCTCCAAAATGGAGAAAGGAGAAAGAAAGGGGAGGGGAATGAAGCCCGTAGAGTGAGAGCATTTGTAGATGCCAGGAAGGAAAGTCGCGTATATCATGCGCGTTGAGAAATGCCGTGGGGTGGATGTGTAGAGGCATTCATTGATAAAAGAAGGATGGGAACTCTATGTTTTACATGGACTAAGAGCGAATAACTTGGTGTTTGAAAGTGCTTGTATCGGCTATAATTTTTAATGATTCCAAATACCTCTGCGTGCAATCCTGTCTATAGGGTGCATGCATTTAATGCATGTTAAAAATATGATTCGGCGCCATTCCCCTCACAATGTTCCCCTCCTTACGTAGCTAACAGCGAAGAATGTCGAGGCGCCTCCTACGAAAAAAAGTGGGGGAGGGACCACCTTTTGAAACGTCTTAGGCATCTTGGCTCTATTTTGCATTGCCTATTGTGGACTGAGCTTTCATTTAAAACACAAAATAGAGTGGGTGTAAGAGCTTGTCGTCCATTTGCAGGAACACTACAGGACCGACCAATTCAAAAAAGTTCGCGTTGATGGAAAGAAAAAGCTGAAATAAGATACCGCTCCAGGCAAATTTACTCATGCATGACGATTTTCTTCTTTGTAAACTGCAGTTCGCCTTGCGCGAGATAAACGAATAGATGTCCAGCAAAATGCGGCGCGAAGAGCCTCAGAATGCCTGCGGCTGCGTCACAGTAGCGTAACATGAATAAGGAACCGCTGCAATAAAATATTATGGGCTTACAAATCTCGCATATTAAAATGAACATATTCTCGTGCTCGGCTTTCATTCTACTTAGAGGGTAATGTGACCTTGACGGCCCTACTTTGACGTTCCCCTCGTTGTATCACTTCACTGAAGTTCTCCCATCCAGTCAACACCGTGAGACGCTTACAAAAGGTAAGAAAAAGACAAGAGTGAATTTCAGATTTTTTAAATGCGAAGCATTTCTTAGCGAACTTCGGCGACATTGAGCGTATCTATCTATCTATCTATCTATCTATCTATCTATCTATCTATCTATCTATCTATCTATCTATCTATCTATCTATCTATCTATCTATCTATCCATCCTAGGACTTTGTGCTCTGCTGGCCGTTTCGTAATGGGATGTATACGAAAGTTGGTATGCCGCAACATGACTACAGGACGAACATAAGTGACAGGTCATAACATGAAAATCATCACATGCATGTCATGAGCGGCTTGATTTACATGCCACAGTCTTGATGCTCTCCTGGCCGTTTCGTTAACGGGATGTACACGAAAATTGGTATGCCACAACATGACTGCATGGCGAACAGAAATGACGCGGCACTACTCGAGAGTCATGACATGCATGTCATGAGCGGCATGATTTACATGCCACGGTCTTGTTGCTCTCCTGGCCGTTTCGTTGACGGGCTGTACACGAAAACTGGTATGGCACAACATCACTGCATGACGAACAGAAATGACAGGTCATAACGCGAAAGTCATGACTATGCATGTCATGAGCGCCATGATTTACATGCCACGGTATCGGTGCTCTCCTGGCCGTTTCGTTAATGTGATATATATCAAAATTGGTATGGCGCAACATCACTGCATGACGAACATAAATGACAGGTCATAATATGAACATCACGATATGCGTGTCATGAGCGGCATGATATACGTGCCACGGTCTTCATGCTAACCTGGTCGTTTCGTTAATGGGATGTGTACGAAAATTGGTTTGCCACAACATGACTGCATTACGAGCATAACTGACACGTCATAAATGAGAATTATGACGTGCATGTCATGAGCGGCATGATTTACATGCCACGCGTTTCGTTAATGGGATGTATACGAAAGGTAGTATGCCACAACATGACGGCATCACGAACATAAATGACAGGCCACAACATGCAAATCATGATATGCAGGTTAGGAGAGGCATGATTTACATGCGACGGTCTTGGTGCTCTCCTGGCCGTTTCGTTAATTGCATGTACACGAAAATTGGTTTGCCTCAACATGATTGCATGACGAACATAAATGACACGGAATTACAGGAGAATCATGACATGCATAACATGAGCGGTATGATTTACATGCCAAGCGTTTCCTTAATGGGATGTATACGAAAATTGGTATGGCGCAACATGACTGTATGACGAGCATAAATGACAGGACATAACATGAAAATCATGACATCCATGTCATGAGCAGCGTGATTAACATGCCACGGTCTTGGTGCTCTCCTGGCCGTTTCGTTAATGGGATGTATACGAAAATTTGTATGCCACAACATGACTGCATGAAGAAGATAAATGACAGGCCAGACATAAAAATCATGACAGGGATGCCATGAGCTGCATGATTTACATGCCACGCGTTTCGTTAATGGGATGTATACCAAAATTGATGTGGCACAGCACGACTGCATTGCGAACGTAAATGACAGGTCATAACATTATAATCGTGACATGCGTATCATGAGCGGCATGGTTTACATGCCACCTTCTTGGTGCTCTTGCGGCCCTTTCGTTAACTTTATATGTAACAAAATCGGTATAGCGAGACAACAGTGGAGATCCATTTTACGTTTCTGATGCAAGCTTCGCATTTCCTTGATTCCCACTGCCCGTGGGATCTACCTTTTTTTTCCGTCCCGGATTGCTGCAATTCTTAACCGCCTAAAATGTCACACACTGGCAATCTTGCCTAATTTCGCGCGTATTTCAGCACTCTAGCCCACTCCCGGCACAAATTTTCATGGAACTCAAGACTAACCGGGAAATGAGGGGGGAAAATGACAACCGCGGCACCATTACTCGTGTTTTCGCTTGGCATTGTGGAAAGACGCTTGACGCATTTACACAGTGGCCTATCATACTATCTTGCGTTTCTTTATATGCGTACTATATCCACCATTTTCTGTTTTATCCAACTGACGAAGCCATACATCGATTTGTTACATAATACATCACGAGAACCGGAGCTACGCAGCTGTCCAACTGACGCCTGTGCGGCACGTGGGACCAATTCTGGTAAGAAAAACAGCACGCGCGCCGACGGTGGCGGTAATTTCCCCGTTCCAGTGACTTCATAGCCGGGCCACAGCTGGCGCGCCACCTGGCACAGCCTCGACACAGTCCTGCGTGCGCAGTATGGTCTGTTGCAGGAGTTCTGTGCAGCACTGCGGAAACTACATGCACCTTCGGCAAATCAGGAGGGCACACACGGGTTAAACGTATCCCTCCGCGCCGTGGCATCTGCCAGTTATGGACGCTGCAGTGCCACGAGCAACCTTGGGAAGAGGAGAAGGAGGACGGAGCGGGCTCCAGGTGCGTGTTCGAACAATGACATTTCGTCATCGTCCTCCGCGGTGGTGTAGTGGTTACGGTACTCGGCTGCCACCCAAAAAACGCGGGTTCGATCACCGCCGCGGCGGTAGCATTTTCGATGGAGGCCAAAATGCCAGAGGCCCGTGTACTGTGCGTTGTCAGTGCACGTTAAAGAACCCCAGGTGGTCTAAATTTCCGGAGCCCTCCACTACTGCCTTTCTATCTCTTTCACTACCTTTCCCCCACATACACGGACGCTTAGCCGTGCTCCCTACATGGGCTGCAGAAAGTAGCGTCCTTTCCTAACCGAACCAAATCATCATCATCATCTGTCCTTGGGAGAATTCTGCGCTCGACGGCCTCGTGGCCTTGGCTCTGCTACACGGAGCTAATGAACCATACTGTAGTAACGGCAACAACTGGGAAGTGAGGATGAGTAGGAGGGAAAGGAGCGGGGTGGAAGGAAGGTGAGGTACGCAAGACGAAAAGGAGGAGGAGGAGGGGAGAGCACAGCATAGTCCCGTACAGTATACTGTAGCAAGGGGTGGGACAAGGAGCTGTGACTGAGGAGGTATGACGAGAGGCTAACAAAGCAATATAGAAGGGAGGTAGAGGTTACAGCATAGCACAGTTTTCCATAGTATAACGTAGCAAAGAGAGCGAAATGGAAGTGAGGGTAAGAAGGTGAAAACGGAGGAGGAAAGAGAGAGTGCACAGCATATTCTTGTACACTATAGAGCAGCAATTAGGGAATCGGAATGAGAAGTGAGGTTATGTTGGAGGCAAAGAGCAGGAGATAGTGCAGAGCATAGAACAGTCTTCGACAGTTTAGTGTAGCAAGGAGTGGGATGGGGGATGATGGTGTGTAGGTGGGAATGGTGGAGGGTAACGCCGCTGTCTACAATGTATCCTCAGAAGCCTTACCACTAGAGCGTAGCTGGCCGGTGCGTAGCTAGCCAGACACGAAGCACATGGCGCGCGCCCGTCGCACGTCGAGCTCTACAGTGGGCGGCTGACTAAGATGTGAGCATGTCTGAGCCCTTGCATTTTCTTGCAAATAAAGGAAGAAAGCAAGCATTTACAAGTGATGACGGTTTTTTACCATGCTTCTCTACAAAACTACCTTCCCTTCCTGACCTTGTTATTTCGGAACATGGCATTCTAAATTACTGTTAAAGCTTCATATAAAGAAATCCCCAGGACCTGATGGTATCCCAAACTGTTTTTTAAAGCGTTATGCAGAATGGTGCGTGAAATACTTGTATGTTCTATTTACGAGATCTGTTGACGAAGGAACATTACCGGAAGACTGGAAGGTTGCTAGTGTGAAGCCATTGCATAAATCAGGGGACAAAGCTCGCATAAAAAATTATAGACCAATTTCATTAACTTCAACATCCTGTAAGCTATTGGAGCATATCACTCACAAACATATAATTAGTTTTCTCGATAAACATAAAGTGTTAACAGATATGCAGCATGGTTTTAGAAATGGCCGCTCGACAACCACGCAGCTCTTTGAGATCATACATGACTTCGCTAACACTATAAATAAAGGAAAACAAACAGATGCCATATTTATGGATTTTAGCAAAGCATTCGATAAGGTCTCTCATGTTAAACTTCTTCATAAGCTACGCGCTGTGTTAAAAAATGACAAAATGATAGGATGGATTACAGCCTACCTTACCGGCCGCCGTCAGCTCGTTGATGTGGATGAAACAGTGTCAGATATAGTTCCTGTCAACTCTGGCGTCCCACAGGGATCCGTTCTTGGACCCCTTTTCTTTTTGTTGTATATCAACGATATCGTCACTAACTTATCCGTAAAAGTCAGGCTTTACGCGGACGACTGCGTGCTATATAAAGAAATAACAACTCACGAAGACCAGCTTAGCTTAAACAGGGATTTTGATAAGGTAACTGATTGGTGTCAGCAAAGGCAAATGTGCATCAATTTTGAAAAGACGGTGTACATGCGGGTAACATTAAAAAAGAAGCCCCTAATATATTGCTATGGCACGGAAGATATTCCTCTTATCAGAAGTACACAATATAAATACTTAGGCCTTCACATAGCAACTGATTTCTCGTGGTCAAAACACCTTGACAAGTGCTAGAAAATTGCAGGCGTAAGTTATTCTTTTAAGGCGTGTATTAAAATCGTCCACACCAGCAGTGCGTTTGTTGGCATATAAAGCACTCGTCCGTCCTGTTTTAGAATACGCCGTCATTATATGGGACCCGTTTACTAAAACCGACATAGCAAAACTAGAAAGCTTACAGAATAAAGCAGTTAGATTCATCTACAATACGTATGGCCGCACTTCAATCACTAACCTCGTATCTCAAAGTGGACTACCTGCTATAAGTTATCGAAATCGCCTAAAATCGTGTAGGTCGCCTAAAATTCTTTTTTCAGTTAATAAAAGGTCAGTACAAGATCGACACGTCACATCTTGCATATACGACAGGTTACGCTACCAGGCACACACATTCACTAGCTGTTACTCCATTCACTACACGTGTCAACTGTTTCAAGTACTCTTTCTTTCCTCGAACGATAGTCGACTGGAATAAACTGCCCGATAAAACTGTTACACAAGATTCACTATCGCAATTTGAGTCACACCTTCAGTAGCTAGCACTTTTCCTTGTCTGGCTGTGATGTTTTCTTTTGTTTTTTTTACAAGTGCTAACGGATTCCCTGTTCTATTTGAAAATTGTTAGAATAACGTCGCTTGCCTTTTTTATTTTGTTCTTGAAAGTGCATGTGTGAAGAAACTCATATGATCGTTTCCCATTGCTATTTTTCTGTTGTGTGCACCTTTTATGTACCACGCTGCCAAGATCTTGAAAAAAGATCGCAGTATCTATAAATAAATAAATAAATAAATAAATAAATAAATAAATAATAAATAAATAAATAAATAAAATAGAAATAATTTTTCAAAGGAAGACAGAAAAAAGGATAGAGCGAAAGAAGAACAGAAGAAAAGAAATGAAGAAAAGGAATATGAGTGAGAGGTATAGGAAGACAGCAAGAAAGAAATCAGAACAAGAAATGTACGCGCACGACACGCTTCGCTTCCCCCAATATTACCGATATAGAAAGGGTTCCTCAACTTTTTCTTTTCTGTGATAAAAACTGTCATTGTAATTTCGGTCACTCAGTCATGAGTACGGCTGCTATCTTATACTGTTTTCACTACTTAGCACAAGCACCAGAGGCCATTTCAATGGTCTTTGTGCATTAATCTTATTCCGGTAAGCCATTGTTATTTGCTCACTCAAGCTCGCGGTTGACATCTACCATCATCATTTAGTGTTCGCTTCGGTTAACACTGAGCCAGTTCTGCAGAAATCCATCGAAGACTGAGCTGCGAAAAGACATAAGAACAAGAGGCTGCCAAGGAAATGCTGTGGTTTTTTTTCTGATAGTTCTAAATAAGCCGAAGACGTATCGGTTCGGCGATCTGTCTGGTCCTTCTGAAACAACCTCTACTACGATGAGCCACTTCTACAATCTCATTGCGATGGGTCACGACCACCATCATGATGTATTGCTTGCTTAAGTTAGCTCCTCTGTGGAACTACTGTATTGTTTTCAGTGCTAATATGTTTCATGTAAGTTTTCATTTTTGATGAGCCATGCTCATATCGATAACCTCTAGCTTTATTATTTACTGTTTCCTTCATTTATTACCCCCGTAAGAGCCTATTGCACCGCTTCCGATTTCGAATTTTTTTCGCGGAGTCACACCGTTCTCGATGACATTACCTTCTAAGTACGGCAGGAACAACTGCACCGTTTTTCGAGTGTTTTCTTTTTAGCCGAGACACTGTCCTTTTGAAGCGAAGCTCGTTATTATTGGCTGTCTTTTGCAGACCTGGATGGCATACGGTTATGCCATACCATCATCATCCTCAAAAGAGAGTGAGTACTCTTCTTCTCTTTTGCTTTCAGTAATTAGTAATTAGTCTCAAAGTAACAACTACTGCTCCGGCTGCGGATTGAAGTCATGATATTCCGGGTTGGGTAACAGTAAAGTTGAGACCGATGGTGCCGAAGGTTCTTCTCCGGGATTCCAGCTCCCCGCTCGGCGTCCTAAACGCACCGTCCGAGACGGTATGGGCGAGTTGGGAAGGAGCTGGCTGCCGCTGGTATGGCGGCGATAGGCTCGCGGGCAAACGTATAGTGAATGAAGAACAGGCTCAGAGACTTCGGTTTAAACAAAAGGGAATGAAAACTTGTATTTACAGTATAGTATACAAAAAGGGAATACAGGGAGTTGACTGGTACATAAAAATAAAGTTGAAGCTGAACTATACGTAGGGCGACCCTACTCCGGCGTAGCCGGCAGTGCGTAGCACTTTTTCCACCCGTTCAGCCTCCCGTTCAGCCTCCCCCGTCACATGGCGGAGCCACCTTTATTACCACAACCGCTCCGCCTTAACGTCTCAGCCGGCGAATCATCTTCACTTCGCTCTGGCATTGGGCAACGATTCCACCTTTTGTCCCGCCTCCTCAATTGGGGCGGTCCAATTGGTGAAATCACCACCCAGTCTGTTGACGGTGAGAGGGGTATGTTTGTACAATAATAATAATAAAATAAAAAAAGCACATTCATCTGCACTAATCAAGACACACACATAAAAGCAGACCATGCCACCCAAGGTCGAAGGGCGATGGTAAAGATATGGCGCACGTGAAACGCGTTACTTGCGCACGTGTCGCGTCTGCTCGGGCGCTGCTACCGGAAACGAGCAGGCGCCCAAAAGATTCGCCCGAAAGAGTTATCATTTGAAGAAAACCTTCCCATGGGGGAGTTGGACCGTCCGCGCGCCTGCTTCTGGTTATCTCAAACAAGCCGAGCCGTACTGGCTCTTACTCAGACCCGTTTAATCGGCACCCCTCTGTGCTTAGACGCATGCTACCCCACGGCGAGCGAGGAAGGAACGCTTGAACCAAAACCATCCCGCGGCACGCGCGGGCCACAGCCCAGTGACCAAAAACAGGCATTTCCCGACGGCGAACAACTAACGGTTCGCGAGTCTCCAGGGCCGTCACCACCGGCATGTTGCATGCCGACGCCACATTCAGCGTAGCGCCCCAGGTCGTCGTAATGACGCCCGAGGTGCGGCTTACAGAACGACCGAAGTGCCGCTATCGCTGCGTGCTCACGCACAAAAGGGCCCGCCTGCGTCACCGCCGCGACCACTGTCCAAGCATCCCCACTCACAGCCCCGCAGCGGGGTGCCCGTGTCCCCAGAAGACGCGGAAGGCACATATGAAGAAAGCAAAGAAAATGAATAACAGATACGGCCGGGGAACGACAAACGAAAAGCCAATGCCGCGAAACGCGCCCCATTGACCGACGTCGCCCGTCGCCGAGTGAAATTTTAAAGAAAAGAAAACGCGCCTTGCTGGCGGCAGGCTTACAGTGACCATCACAATAATGAATTCAGGCACTCTGGTTCCAAGCACGTGCCAGTTAAAGTAGGTCGTTATTATAAAATAACACCAACTGAACATAAAAATTGGTCGTCTCGCTGTCGGCTAGCCGATAACTTTCTCCGGCAAATGTGGCGCCGATTTTGCCGCTCATCAGAATCACCTGAGGAATGGCGAATTTGGCGCGATATTTGCCCAGGAAGATTATTTCACAGGAGACATTGAGTCATTTCTGTTGTCCTGGAGGCAACGTCGACTACGCCGCAGCCTTTCATGGTTGATATCGGCCGGGCCTCTTTGGAAGCCTGCTGTATATAACAATAGAGATCCGATCGACACAAGGATGACCGAAATTCACTTGAGAGATTCGACGTAAGAATAAGATGTTGAGCTTCATATATTCATGTATACGCGTTTCAGTGCCGGAACATAGCGCACGTGCGTTTTGAGCAGCATATATGACATTATGTTCGCGCGCATTGTTTTTAATAAGCAGGGCACACAAAAAACATGCATATAAACTATTCATATATACATCTATAGGCTGTTTTGCGGGAACTTAGCGAAACAGGCTGGCGCAACAGTTAACATTAGCCAGAAGGATCGACAAGCATGGTGGAAAATTATCTGACAGCGCGCATGTCAGAAAATTTAAATTCATAGAAATTGAACTAGTTCGTGCATACATCGATGGGCATAACCAGCACTCATATGTTCAAACAAAGATAAACAGTTGCAAGCGGCGCTATACTACTGATATTTAGCAACCTATGGAAGGAAAAGGCATATGGAGGTAACAGCGCGTGGACAAAAAAAGGTCTAGCGCCGACTTTATGGTGCGCTGAAGCGGAGATAAACTCGCCACCGGCGTTATACTACTGACATTTAGCAACTTATGCAAAAGAACGGCATACAGAGCTAACATTGCGACAGCGAGGAGACAATACTGATCTAGTGCTAGCTCTATAACGAGAGGACCATGAAATACATAGATCCATTTGTATTGCAAATTCAAATGAAGTGCTCTTGTCAAGACCACGACATTTGCGAAAAAAGCAAAAACGAAAAATACCAAGCAGTGATATGGCAAGCATTTTTCATCTCAAAGGTGGCAAACAAATGCACACACCTATAATTGATATAGAGAGAGCTTTTCTGGTGAGTTCTACTAGAGTGTATCTGATCACAGAGTGTTCTTGTGCAGGCGATCTGCGTATCTTATGTTATATAAAAACAGCAAGCATGCACTGAAAAAAAAAATCGGTTGGAAATCAAAGCTCTCTTCTGTTCCCTGGTTTCTTCATACGTTTGAGCAGGGTTTCAGCATAAACCAGCCGTCCTAAGTCAAGCTGTTGTTGACCACGTGGCCCTCCACTACATTTCATCAGTGCGTTCGCGAAACTAGTGCAATCCTTTCAAAAACAGCTCCTGTACAGCGCAACGCATGTATCGCAGCTCGCATAAGCTCAGCAAAAGAAAATAATTGTCTACTGGTCGGGTAGACAATGCACCTCCATGCTCTCTACTGCCACGCAGATACAATAGGCTAATAATTCCTTAATATGTCCACGCCATTGCGTATAATTCATGCTTTTTTTGCTTTTTTGTGTAACGTCCGTTTTTGCGTTCTTTCCATACATATCGAATTCGTTTACACATCGGCCATCGGTTACGTTGTACTGGTTAAATGAGCAGAATATATCGAGCTTGAGTGCATGCTCTGTGCAGTGTGTCGGATTTATCACTGGCGTTCGTATGAGACTATGGCGTTGATATAAGCGCACATGTGCGTATTCTGATATTTAACAACTCATTTATTTATAACCAATAAGGGCAAAAGAAGGGCGCGTAGAGACAGAGTCATCGCAGTATTTCTTGTCGTGCGGAAAGGCAGAACATGCATGTCTTTCGTGCGCTGAAGAAAATGGCAGGAATTCAAACAGAATGGCGGCGCCGTGCGTCCTCGCTACGTTTGTTGCGTGCAGTGCAGCATTTCGCTCTCGTTTTTAGCTATAGTGGGTGGTTCAGTCTCTGCGAAATACTGTGTTACAAGTAGCTGGCAAGAGAACACATGCGTGCCAGCATACGCCACAGGCTGCACTGAGCTGCACTTAACAAATGCAGTCCCGGCGGGCGTCCCCGCCATTGTGCAAAAATGTTTGCCCACAGACATGCTGTCTTCCATGTTTTGAGACAGCTACAAAAAAAAAAAAGAAAGCAAGAAAAACGAGCGTGCTCTGCCGAGAAGCAACCTAGCATGTGCTAAGCCAGCAGCAACTAAACATAAAAAAAAGTGTGTGGGGAGGGGGGCGCGCGTCCCCTCCCGAACTGGCCACCTTTGTCACGGCCCCCTCCGTGAACATCCATTGTGCTCATCTGCAGTTTGCAAAGAATGTGGTTCTGAACTTGCTTTTGCTGGCGTTCGCTGCCTTCCGAGGGGGAAACCACCAGGAACTCTCTCCGCGCTTTCTCGTCGCGGCTGCATCGCTACCAACGTGCAAGGTGTAAGAACGAGTTTCAGCGGCTGCACGCAGTCTGTCCACGCGTTTATCGTTTATCATGTACCGCATTTATCGATCATTCAAGTTGATTGCGCGATTCCTTGGCGAGTGTACCTCCTAAGACAATGCCCATCCCAACTGTGACATCGGTTGTATATGAACACAAGCCTGCGCCTTTTGGGGAGACTACAGTGTCGTCGCCGAATTTGTGTTGCGGACTCACAGCTGTAGAGTGCAGAGCGGATGCCTATAACCCTGGTAGTCTTCCAGATAACCGCCTAAAATGATGTCATTCGTTTGCTGAATGGCCAGAGATCACTAATATACTAATATATATATATAAGTTCTCTAAATGATCACTGTAAACATCACCGGCTGAATCTTCGTAAGCATGTGGTAGACTACTCTGTGAGCGAAACATGCTTTTAATTTTAAAGAGATAACGAGCCACAAACCGAACCTCATATTTCACAGTCCTACTCTCAATGTTCACCAAGAACATTAACAAAACTCATCCCCCTAGCTGAAAAATAGCTGTCGAGCTATCCGCGATGCGTGTTTTGAATCCATAGGCGTTGGAACACTTGGAAACCGATGTTTGGCGCTCACGGCCAACATAGACAGCCGCCTGGTGCACCTTATCGAGGTGACGAACTCGGTCTTGGCCAGAGGGAAGGAACAGAGACTCAACAATAGACTCAAAATGAAAGTAGCAGAAGTCAACGGCAACATCGACGGACAACTGCCAGCATTGAGATGACTTATGCAATGCGGTGGACAGGCAACTGCAATGGGAAAGCGTGGAACTTGTTGAAGTATCTGCTGGACGAAACGAAGGACAAACCCCACCAGAAGGAGTCCTTCGCACGTCTGTTACAAGAGGAGCTCGAGAAACACGGTGAGCATGCCGTGACCACCCTGTTACGAGGAATGTGTCGGCGGCACACTTCTACGGTGCCGCACAGCCTATATGAAAGGGGCCTCAATAAAGCATTGGATAAGGACTTTAATGTACAAGATATCAAGACGATGCTGCACAACCTCAACAGCAAATCGGCGCCGGGCCCCGACCGTGTGTCGAATTGGGCCCTGAAGAATTTCGACCACCGATTCTTGGAACATATTACGGGATACTTGTACGACTGTTGGAAGCACGGCCACCTCCCGCAACAGTGGAAAACTAGGACAACAGTCTTTATCCCGAAACCCGAAACAGCGGCGAGCCTCGGCAACCTTCCACCCATAACGCTATAAGTCGTGTGTCGGCAAGACCATGGAGCACGCACTGCTTAACCGCTGGCAAGCACAATTACAGCAGAACGGAGTACACTCACCATCCATCATAGGGTGCCGCGCGCACCTCCCCACGCAAGATGCAGTGATATAACTGAAAGAACAGGTGCTTGACGACAAGGCGAGAGGCACGAAAGCGATTGTCGGCCTCGACATCGAGAAGGCGTCCGATAGAATCGCCCACCCGGCGACATTACACCAAACATTTCGGCGAAAGGTCACTTTACGCCCGTATAAGCACATCAAAGATATCTTGAAGGACAGACGGGCCGTTCTTGTGGCAGGAGACCTACACGTCGAACACCAGACGCAGGGAAACACCGGAGTGCTGCAGCGCTCAGTCATCCCGCACATGCTGTTCAATCTCGTCATGATCTGGTTGCGGGAAAACTACAAGAACTCGAAGACATCTAGCACACCATTACGCCGACGATATTACTATCTGGGTGCGCGAAGGCAGCGATGGTCATACCGAGACGACGCCGCAACTATCAGTCGACACCCTAGACGAGCACCTAGTGGGTACGAGTACACAGCGCTCCACGAAAGAGTCGGAACTCCTATTCAACCGCCCCACCCAAAGGGGTAGACCCCGCAGGGGTGGTGTTATTGTTGCGACGACCACGCGAGAATATAAAGAAATCAGACAACATACAATAAACGGAGGAAACATCCTGTTAGTTCAGAGGATAATGGCTATCGGAATGATATTTCAAGCTAACGGCGCCAATGGAGCAACGATTGCTAAAGTGAAGTACACGACAAACAACGCTGTAAGGCTCCTCAACAGGGTTACCAGTACAAGAACTGGCAGGAGAGAAGAGGGCCTCAGACGAGTCACACACTCTTTCATCACGTGTCACATGCATCTGTCGCGGCGTTCCACAACTGGTAGACGGGAGAACAAGCCAAGGTCAACGTCCTCATCCGTAGAGTCTGCAAAATAGCACAGGGTCTACCGGAGTGGACCAGCGTACACCGCTTCTTCCAACTCGGGCTTCACAACACTGAGCAAAATCGCCGAGACACAGCGCACTTCACAAGTACACACTAGCAGCCACCAGAACGGGACGCCAGGTAATGGAAAATCTTGACGTGGGATACAAGAAAAACACGGCCAAAAAGCTGCCGTTCAGAGAAAACATCAGAAAATCATATCACAGAAAAGCTTAGAGTCGAACCGATCACACGGAACGTACACCCAGAACACAATCAGGGCAGAAGACAGGCCAGAGCTCGAGCTCTCCTCCAAACCTACCGAGACTAACCCGGAACAAGGTTCGTCGGCACCGCGAAATACACAGAGCGCTCGCGATTCGCGGTCGCTGTCGTTGACTCAAGCGATGAAACGAGAATATCGGCAAGTGCATTATGTGATCAAGCCAAAGAGGCAGAGGAAGTGGCGGTGGCACTCGCTTTCACGGATCCGACGTGCACGAGGGCTCTCTGCGACTCCAGACAAGCGGTGAGGAACTTCGCCAAAGGAAGGATCCCCCAAAGAGCGGTCCGAATCCACAGCAATGGATAAGCTCTGCGAGAGGCAGAATTTCAAACCAGAATCTAGTGGTTTCCGGCACATATAGGAGAGGTATCAGAAACATATTGGAACGCGCTGGCGATCGTCGTCCGCGAGGTAGCGAGAAAGACGGATTGACGAGCTAAAACGAAATTACCAAGGATCTCTATCTGACCCGCCGAACCTTCGCACCGTCCAACGAAAAGTTGCACAGGACACAGGCGACGGCCCTCAGACAACTACAAACGCGCACTCACCCAAACCGGGCATAATATCACCGATTTTACACCAGCACCTACCCTACAGACATATGCAAGGTGTGTCGAATTGAGGCAGCTACATTAACCTGGGTGCTCTGGGAGTACGAGAAAAACACGGACGACGCTAACTCCTGAACCCTTCCGCCGCGTTTGGCCGCTACCTTGCGCAGCCCTACCCTCGGCAACCGACTCTGGGCCGTCCAGTAGGCCCGTGAGGCCGTGAAGAGGCAAGACCTCGACGTCCGCACGTGGGAGACCTAAGTACCTGTCTACGAAAACCCTGCGGAACTACCAGTAAAGTTGCTACCAACCAAACCAGTTATGAAACTTGGCGAAGTCTTCAAAAATCGGGAACTTTGTCACTGGGTAGAAGCATACCTGAAGTCTCGAAAACGCTAAGTTGCCTTCAACGAACACTCCTCGAAAAAAGTTGCCTCTTGATTCGGGCGTCCCCCAGGGATCAATTCAGGAGCCTTTTATTGTGCCTTCTTTTTATAAGTGACATTATGGATAATTGTGGCGTTAAAATAGGACCATGTGCCGACAACTGTGCTGTGTACAGTGTGATAAACTCAAGTTCTGATAAGAATGAATTTGATATCGAATTATCTAAATTAATGCATTGGTGCGAGACCTGGGAGATGTCTGCAAATTACGACAAAGGGGCTGTAATGATCATGAGTACAAAAAAGTCGTCTTTACACATGTACAGTTGATGGTAAATCAACGAGTACAAATAATTAGGTCTCTTTACTGCGAATAACACTCATAGGGATGCTCATATCACTGCTACCTCTGAGAAGGCTATGTCAAAACATAATTACTTCAGAAGGCCTCTCAAAAGTGCGTCTAGTGTCTATAAACTCGTCGCTTTGGCAAAGCTCTAATAGTACCGATCAAAATATGCGAATGTTATTTGGGACCCATTTATGCCACTGAATGTCCATACGCAGGAAGACGTTCAAAGTAAGGCTGTATGATTTATTTTCAATAGTTACAGTCTCTCAGATATTACTCAGCTGCTCAGCCATGAGGACTTGCAAAGTATAGGAGAACAAAATAAAATCGCTCACCTTATGCTCATGTTTGAATTCGTAAGGGGTATGTTAAAAGGCCTAACATGTCACTATATTTCTTTCTCTCCTGGTTCTTCTACAAACAACTTTCATTTCCATTACTTTCATTTCAATGGATCAACAGCGTTCTTAAATATTCTTTTTTTTCTCCGAAACCACAATGGAATACCCTCACTGTGCACATACTCACTGAATATTACACTGTCAAATTTCAGGCTCTAAGTGTAGCTCTGTTGTTATTTTGCATGTCTAAAGGTTTGTAAGCGTGTTCGCTCTCCTCTCTTCGCGATGATTGCATTGGAAGCTACGCAGAGGGTGGTTGGAAAATTGGCAAGTAGCCACACTAAGGCCTGTCAGGACCTTCGAAATTTTCCTTTAACTTTGAAAAGCATTCGCGCTACCACTCTGACGTCATATTCGTCGCCAGGATCAAAGCGCGACGTGGATCCAGCCCACGACATTCGCGGGAAACAAAACACGGGAATAATCCAACGGTAGTTCTGCCAATTACTTCGTTTTCCACGTCAGCTATGACTTGTGTTGTAAGGAGAGCGGGTGCTTTCCGGATCTATTTTCAAAACAAATTGCAAATTCCCTGCTTCACATTGCTCACTAATATTAGTCTGATATGTTCAAAGGAGCCTCAAAAATTTATGGGTGGTTCCAAAATCTTTATTGTTCAAAACGTTCCTTTGTACTACGTCTGTCAATAAATAAAACGCGATTACAAAGCACGAAGAAGAAACTTGTTGAAATAAGTTAGGCTAATGAATTGTGCGAAATTCCACAAGGTGAAAATACACATAGGAGAGGGAAAATTCGCATGACATGTCCTTCGAGCTGTCGAAGATATCGATCGCCCTCCGGTTGTCATCGATTGGCCTCCCGGTTAGCTCATTTGCGTGAGCGACCTGCACGAAGAAGTATTGGTTGCGGGTTCGAACGCCGGCCCAGGACAAAAAGTTAACGAACTAAGAAGCTTTCAGTTCGGGAAACTCGATATGAACTTCCTTGTAGCTTTTTCTGGCTACAAACGGGGACTTCACAGTTATATATTTTATTGCTTAGGTTTAGAAAGGGTGGAATATCCTAGAGATACGTTACAGAAGCACAATAAAATTTTGTAAGACGTCAGAAAAGATGCATTGTCCCGTGCTCTCACGCTCACGAGCTGTTCTCGCAATAAATAAGAACACAGGATCGGTGATGTCTTGGAGGAGGAGCACATCAGCGTACATAGGACCACGGCCTGCGCATGCGCAGTTCGCCTAGGAAGCGAGCCACGCTTTCTGGTGAAACTAGACTGATGCTCCTTCCAACGATAAGCGCTAAGTGTCTCGTGGCAATGTTACAGGAGTGCTGACTCTGTGCTCTTTGATACGCTGGGCGTGCCCGCACGTGTGTTAGGGCTTATATGAGCACTCGTACTTGGCTGTTTTTTTCCTTGAGAGCTAGTTACTGTCTACGTGAAGCAACGTTTGTTCTTCTTCTTTGGCGCGACTTTCCTGATTGGTTAGTACTTTCGCGGTGCACGACTGTGACTAGCGCTTGCAAAGCCAGCCGCTCCTTCCTGGTGCAGCTATGGACACACGGGACACCGACTGATAACGAGATGCAAGCATGTAGAAGTCATGGAAGTATCACTCATTTTGCTCATTTTTCCCAACTCAGAAACATGTGCAAGAGTGTCGCGATTGAAAAGCTGACACGAGCTTTCAGCTAGCCTTCCGGTCGGGGCAAGGCCATGCGATTCTCTGCGCAGTAGGCCGGGAAGTCTGCTCGACAGGGACGCCTCGCACCTGCGCAGTACATCTGTATTTTCGCGCCGGTGTGTTTCGCTGGCGAGCCTTCGCGCCTACGGGGTTCCACATTATTACTAGCGAAGCACCTTACTCACTCGTGGTGTGGGCGTGTCCTGTCGTCGACGTCACGGTAGAGCAAGCTATCATCAAAGCATAAACACAATTCACACGGAAAAGTATCACCCGCTAGGATTCTAGCCCACACCTACCCGGGATGATAGGACATGAAAGTTCTACTGGTATACCACCGCCACATTAAATGTATGCGGAACAATCGGGCCTTATACCTGCACCACACCGCTTTACGATTCGCGGTGTAGTACATATATAAGGCCCGATTGTCCCCCCTCTCTCATCCTGTTCTTCTAGCCTCTTCTATCTCCTCTCCCCCCTCCCCCAATGCAGGGTAGCAAACTGGAAGCTTTCCGTACAAACCCTCATCTTTCTCTCTCTAATAATTTGCGTCTGAGTGATGTTTGCTTCAGCGAAATGTGTCGAGTAAGACAAGGTACTCTTAAATGAACATTGCCACCCCCATTCCACTGCACCCTTAGTTCACAACGTGTCCTCGAACAAAGCGTTCGCTCTACGTTCCAAGATGGGCACAGGTCACGGCGGGCCGACCTGGAGGCAGTGTCGTCACAGTTTATGTGTCGGGTTGTTGTGTCAATAGCGATTTTAACGAATTGCGGTTAATGAGCCCAGGAAGTCGGCGTCTGACGTCGTCGCTGTCGTGGGCACAATAAAGCGAGACCATTAGCTGCCATTGACGCGTTTCTATGTTTTTAATTTGCAGTGGTCCTACCCCAGTGATAAGGGTTCTAGCAGGGCTCTAGCAGGGTTACAGCAGGCCGCCTGTAAGACCGGCGCATCCCCGCACGCTTCGTACATCCGCAGGTTTCACGTTCATGGATAGGTCATGGTCTAGTGGGAGCGCCTGTACGTTCTCTTTATTCTGAGTAAATTATAATTTGAAATATTTAATGAAATCTTCATACAGTGCGAACGACGGAGAGAACAAGTTCGAAACTATAGCTTATTTTTGAATTTCTTTTGCCGTAAGGGGATTCCTTTTGCCATATCGTTTAAATGAATGCGTGCTTTAGATACGCCTCCGATAAAGCTGACAAAAGCAGCTACACAAAAAGCAAAAAAGATAGGAGCAGATGTACATGAAATCTAACAGCGGGACCAGCAAACGCTAACGATTTCAACATGAAGAGAAAGACACACCTGGTGGGGTTCTCCGCTCTACTACATGCTCCCAGTTTGGACTGAACGGCCGGCATGAGAGGTCTACGCGCATACCAGTATGTTCTACTCAAGCTTTGCTTGTTTTTCTTCCTGTTGGTGAGGCCGACCACGACAGCATGTGCATTCGACGTCGAGCAACAAGCAAAGATGACGACGGTAAGCCACAATAATTGGTCTTGTGCTGAAAGAAAAGCGCCAGGCATGTCATTAGGCCTTATGCCAACTTGCATTTAGAAAGTCCGACATACCCAATCTTAGTTAAGATTCCTGGCAGTACTTAACCCAAGGGCGCAGAGAAGTAAGACATAGGAAGGATTTCCGGATATACAATATAAAAAAACGATCTTTCTTGTCTTTGATGGAATTGAAACGTGAAAATTCAGGCCTAGCCATTACACGTAAACTCCTTCCTATTTCTTTTGTTTCGAGTTAATTGAGCATAATATTGATTCGTACATTTATATCAGAGCGCACTACGCCTTTTGTTACTAGGCAGGAAGCCACATGTGGGAATATTACGAGTGAGCGCGCGAAACTGTTACTATGTTGCGATATTTACATGTCGCGTTTTAATGCATTCCGCTAGCAGTGTACAGGGGCAACATCACATCTGTTATACAGAGGAGTCCGTGGAATGAAGCCGCCCACGCTTGGGTACGAAGTGCCGCTTATGACAGGTTGTCGGGTCTACGTATCGTGCCTAAAGGGCGAGGCATGCATATATATATATATATATATATATATATATATATATATATAGAGAGAGAGAGAGAGAGAGATTAGAAACGGATTGCGCACTTGCGAAAATCGCACGTTTATTGTTCAACGTTGCGGCCGTGCCGCGGCCTGACGAAGACACAGTGGTGGCCGTGCCACGGCCGAAACGTTGAACAATAAACGTGCGATTTTCGCAAGTTCGCAACTCGTTTCTAATATATATATATATATATATATATATATATATATATATATATATATATATATCTGTTTGCATCAGAAAATGATAGCAACGAAAGCAGAGTAAAGGCGTTGTCAGTAAACAACTTACGATTTACTCATTTGAACGAATAGCGCATATATATATATATATATATATATATATATATATATATATATATAATAATTTGGATTGTTGGATTGCCGCCACTGTATAACAGAATTGCCGATGCGCCCTGTCTTGAAAAAGGGCGGGCTTTGACCGAAACGTTGATGTAATAAACCGTCGATCTCTAAGAGGCGCCTCGTCAATTCTGTTATATATATATATATATATATATATATATATATAGAGGCCAAGCAATGTGCCCACCGCCGGGGAAGTTTCGAGAAACAAGCTCCCCACTACAGGCACCGATCTCGAGCAGAAGGAAGACGACGAAGAGCGCATTTGTGCGCGCGTTCTTTTGGTGCTTGCCAACATTAAAGAAGGCTGTCCTCTTCCGCGGATCGTGTATTGCTTATCTTCGTGACATATTTGTGGTGGAGGTGCGGGGTATATGCTATCATCGCCCGAACCCCAGCGTAGCCCTGAGTCAAGTCCAGTGAGTACCCCGGGCGGCATCACCCCTATCCAAGTACGCGCCAGCCGTCGCCTCCAAGGGCTCCAACCAGAACACGGTCCCTCACCTCACCGTGCCCACGCCATGAACCTGGACCCACAGCCCTCTGCTGCGCCTGTTCCGCCAGCGCATCACGTCATAGTCAACCAGCCGCTGCCACCACCTGTCTTTCACGGAGATCCTTCGGAAGACGTGGAGGACTTGCTGGACCATTTTGACCGCGTCGCGGAATGCAACGGCTGGAATGAAGAGCGCAAGCTTCGCAACGTCTACTTCGCACTCCAAGATTCCGCGAGGACATGGTTCCACAACCACGAAGCGACGTTGACTTCGTGGGAGGAATTTCGTCGTCAGGTGATCGCCGCATATTCCAATGCTGACCGAAAGGAGAAGGCAGAGCTGGCGATGCAGAGGAAGTTCCAAGCGCCGAATGAAATCGTCACGACGTACATTGAAGACATGGCTCGCCTCTTGAGACGTGCGGACATCTTATGCGGTGTGTCAAACGGGAAATATTTGCAGGCCTTGTCCGAAACCCACCAGCAACACTTGCGGGCTTCCTTGCTGAAGCGACAGCGATGGAAAGAGCCCTTTGACAGCATTCCAGGCAGTACGATCGCAACGTTTTGGAACTTTCGGACGCGACTCAAACGGCATCGGGAAACAACATTGCGAACTTGCGGGAGCTGATCCGACTGGTTGTCAGAAAGCAGCTCCAGAAAAATGCAAGTAACCGCCGCACCACCAGCGCGAATTCCTGTGGTGGAGATGGTGCGCAATGAGATTCGACAAGCCGTTCAGCCTCCGAGCTGCGAGGTACCTCAACGCTATGACGGGCCAGAACGCTTCGAGGTACCACAATGTTACGACGTACCACAGCGCTACGAGGTACCATACCAGCAAGAACCAGTCCGCATAACTTATGCGGAAGCCGCCCGACGACCGTCGCTATACGCCGCCGTTCACCCCGCCGTTCAAAGAGAAGCAGCATTCAGGCGTCGCAGTCCACCAGTCGTCGAAGAGTCGAGGCCGCGGAAAAGCGACATCTGGCGGACGCCTGACTCCAGGCCCCTTTGCATTGCGTAGATGCTGGCCACATCTACAGGACGTGCCCCTACCAGCGAGTGGGTCTCCGTGTGTTCGCTCCAAGTGCACCTCGCCCGTGCCCTGGTGAGCGACCTGTAGAGATAGGAAACTTCCTCACAAGTCGAGACCGTTCATCCGAGCATGGAAGACATGAGCCTCGTTCTTCGTCACCTGCTCGGTCACCAAGTCCCTCGTTTTCTTGTGAGCCCGCCATCGTCGGTCGCACAGCCCTGCAAGCCCGGAAAACTAAGATCAGCGACCTCCGGAGGTAAGGAAGCTAGCGCCGAACGAATGGAATATCCTCCCTCTCGCCGACAACGACGGCACAGACCGACGTCCACACATGCTCACACAATTACAGGCACGTCGTGACGTCGGAGATACTGGTTACTGTAGACGACGACGAAGTTACGGCCTTAATTGACACTGGTGCCGACAGCTCAGTTATGAGTAAAGACCTCGCGGTGAAGTTAAAGGAAGTTTTTACGCAATGGACAGGATCACAGGTCCGTACTGCTGGAGGTCCTCTACTAGCCCCCATCCGCAGCTGCACTGCTTGTGTAAATATTCGTGGATTTACTTACCTCGGAGTATTCACCATGCTGCCCGATAGTCCGAGGGACCTGATACTTGGTATGGACTTCCTGCAGGCGAACAGAGCTGTAATCAACTTGCAAAAATCAAGCGTAAATTTTTCTACAGCGAAAGCTATGGCGAACGATGGTGGCCGCGACAACAACGCTGACAACGCCTTGCGCATTGTTGCCGACAACGTAACGGTACCGCCCCGAAGGAGCCTACTGACGTTTGTAACATACGACGCATTCGACGGCTGCGAAGGCATCGCCGAGGCCAACATTCCGCTACTGCTTGAGCGCAACCTCTGTATCGCACGAGGCCTCATTCACCTTCAGAACCGATGCTCATTAGTGATGTTGACAAACTTCAGCAATGAATACCAGCACGTTCTGCAAGGCACAGCTTTCGCCTTCCTCCACGAAATGGCTGTTTTCACAGATGTTGCCTCGCTAGGAACAGCTTCGCAAAACCAAGCAAAAGAAGCCACTCTGAAGGGTCACATTCACATTAACCCTGACTTACTCGAAATGGCGGAAACAGCAACTGATAAACCTTCTCAATGCCTTCTCTGACTGCTTCTCTACAGAGTCAAAAGTTCGACGCACTACCTTGGCGAAGTATCGTATTATTACGGACGAGTCAGCCCGGACGCTTCGCCAGCATCCGTGTCGCGTTTCGCATGCAGGAAGAGAAGTCATAAAGCGCCTGGTGCAGGACATGCTAAACGATGATGTGCTTGAGCCATCAGCTAGCACATGGGCATCACCCGTCGTTCTCGTTAAAAAGAAGGACAGTACACTACGCTTCTGTGTCGACTACAGGCGACTTAATAGTGTCATGAAACGCGATGTTTATCCCCTTCCCAGCATCGACGACGTCCTCGACCGTCTACACCAAGCCAAGTTTTTCACTTCATTGGATCTCAAGTCAGGGTACTGGCAGATCGAAATGGACGAGCGCGACCGCCAAAAAAAACGGCGTTTGTTCACCTGATGGGTTATATGAATTCAAGGTCATCCCATTCGGCCTGTATTCCGCACCTGCCACATTCCACCGAATGATGGACACTGTTCTACCTGGACTGAAATGGCAGACATGCTTAGTCTACTTGGACGACGTCGTGGTATTTTCGAGAACAGTTGATTAACATCTAGATCGCCTACAGGAGCTGCTCCTTGCAATCAGAAAGGCAAATTTGACTATTAAGCCAGAAAAATGCTACTTTGAATTTCAGGAGTTAAAAGTTTCTCGGACACGTCGTTAATTCCCACGGTGTTCGACCAGACCCCGAGAAACTGGCTGCCGTGGCAGAGTTTCTCCGTCCCGCAGACAAGGCAGTCCAACGTTTCGTAGGTCTGTGCGCGTACTACCGTCGTTTTGTCGAAGGTTTTTCAAAGATCGCCGAACCATTAACAAGACTAACACGCCTGGGCATGCCCTTCAACTGGACCGAATAACAACAGGAAGCCTTCACGGAGTTGCGCCGGCGCCTGCAAACCGCCCCTGTACTCGCGCATTTCGAAGAGGAGGCTACCACTGAAATCCACACAGACGCCAGCAATGTCAGCCTCGGTGCTATTCTCGTTCAGTGGCAAGCCGGCACCGAACCGGTAGTCGCCTACGCGAGTCGCAGTTTAACAAAGGCGGAAGTCAACCACTCCACGACGGAAAAGGAGTGCTTAGCAGTCATTTGGGCTATCTACAAGTTCTGACCGAACATTTTCGGAAGACCTTTTCGCTTTGTGAGCGACCATAACTCGCTATGTTGTCTCGCAAACCTTAGAGATCCGTCAGGTCGCCTCGCTCGTTGGAGCCCTTCGTCTTCAGGAGTAGGACGTCACAGTGGTCTACCGGTCCGGGCCTAAACACGGTGATGCTGACTGCCTCTCACGTGCTCCTTTACCTTTGCAACTGAGTACCTTAGAGCAAGATTCCCCGTTTCTCGGCGTCGTCGACATTGTCGAGACTACTGACTACCAATGCGTCGACACAATATTGCTGCCTTTGATCAGATACCTTGAGGGTGCGGACGTCGTTGTTCCACGCCCGATGTCGCGAGGGGTCACTTCTTACTGCCTCCGGAACAACATCCTCTACAAGAAAAATTTCGAAACAGCCAGGAAACGTACCTACTCGTTGTTCCAGTTTCAATGCTTCCAGAAGTCTTACAAGCATTCCATGACGATCCGCGTGCCGGGCACCTAGGCTTTGCCAGGACGTTGGCACGCATACGCCAGAAATACTATTGGCCGCAGCTATTCTCGTCCGTTCAGCGCTACGTCAAAAGCTGTCGTGACTGTCAGTGACGAAAGGTTCAACCTTTAAGACCTGCTGGACCTTTGCAACCCTTGGAACCCCCTGCAGCACCGTTTCAGCAGATGAGAATGCATCCTCTCGGTTCGCTTCCCACGTCGTCTGCACGAAACAACTGGATAGTCAATGCAACTGATTGCCTGACGCGGTAACTGCAAAAACCAAGGCCGTAGCCCGCGGAACTGCTGGAGAAGTCGCCACGTTTTTTATGCACGACATGGTATGACGTCATGGCGCCCCTTCCGCGTTGATCACTGATCGAGGCACGGCGTTTACTGCTGACTTAATCAAGGAGATCGTCACGCTTACTCACACCAGCCTCTGGAAAACCACGGCCTATCATCCACAAACAAATGGTTTAACGGAATGCCTCAACAGAGCAATGGCCGATATGCTGTCGATGTACGTCGACATAGAGCACGAGATGTGGGACCAAATCTTTCCATATATGACATTCGCATATAACAGCTGTGCAGGAAACTGCCCGTTTCACACCGCTTCAACTTGTTTATGGACGTCTCGTCACAACCCCTTTTGACAGAATGCTGCTAGTCGACACCGGAA
This sequence comes from Hyalomma asiaticum, assembly GCA_013339685.2. Lineage (NCBI taxonomy): Eukaryota > Metazoa > Arthropoda > Arachnida > Ixodida > Ixodidae > Hyalomma > Hyalomma asiaticum. The sequence goes on along the minus strand of CM023488.1, from coordinate 83,673,097 downwards.
CAGCGAGAAGCGAAAATGCTGACGAAATCGTCCAGAAGGCTGAAGAAGCTCGACAGCTCGCTCGAAACCGCATCCTCAACCAGCAAAGTGCCGATGCCCACCGATACAACAGCGGCCACAGAGAAATTCAATATGAACCTGGTGACTGCATATGGGTATGGACGCCCATCCGGCAACAGGGTCTCTCCAAGAAATTGCTGCGCAGATATTTTGGTCCCTATAGGGTAACAAAGCGCCTTAGCGACGTTAACTGCGAAGTCGTTCCTGAAAGTGCTGCTACGAGCGCGAGCCGACGGCGGCCCCGACCGGAAATTGTTCCCGTGGTGCGTATCAAGCAGTAGTATGCCCGTGAATAAGTTGTCACCTGATCATATTCTTCCCTGCTCTTTGTTTCCTTTGCATCACCCCCGACGGCGACTGGGACGGTCGCTTTTCACAGGGGGGAGTAATGACGCCAAGCAATGTGCCCACTGCCGAGCAAGTTTAGATTAGCAAGCTCCCCACTACAGGCACCGACCTCCAGCTGAAGGAAGACGACGAAGAGCGCAGTTGTGCGAGCGTTCTTTTGGTGCTGGCCAGCATTAAAGGGACCCTGAAACGGTTTTGACGATTTTGTGCAAACATGGTGATCCAGTAGAGCGAGTCATTAGGATCATTTCAGGGCAGACTTCAGCGCTGTGCATAAAGTGTGGAATTTACTAGTAAGGTTTTCAACACGTGCATCGCAAAAGATCTCAGCGGCTCGCCAAAAGGCGATTTCAAATGCCCCCGCCATCGACCGATCGAATGGGAGGCTGCTGATTGGCCCCGAACCAGTCACGTGCACGTAATTTTCGAAACCTAGCTGCGAACAACGTGCTTCTACAACGTATTCCTTCGTTTCAGCCAACGGTATCGTCGCGGCATCTGGCGGCGTACACACGAGTCGCCGGCGCTCTTACAGAGGCTAGCACTGCCGAGGCGCGCGACCTCAGTGAGGATATCGGGGAGCTATGTCGCTACTGAGGGCTCGGCAGAGCGGCTAACGTGGGACGCGCTGTCGTCGCTAGCGCGCACTCCGCAGCAGATCGAGTTGAGGAGGAACAGCAGTGGTAAGGAGGAAGGCGACAGAAATATGCACATAGCTGCCTTAGCGCATGGTGCTTCGCTTTATTTATGGTGTGAATGATTTCACAGTTGTGGTCCCTAATCAGTGACCCAATGTCAAAAAAGAAGTTTCAGGGACCCTTTAAAGAAGGCTGTCCTCTTCCTCCGATCGTGTATTGCTTATCTTCGTAGCACACACACACACACACACATTATATATATATATATATATATATATATATATATATATATATATATATATATATATATATTACAGCGTAAGCTGTTATGAGATCACAACAACGGCGCCGTAGTTGTCCGCCGCCGCCGCCGGTGTCCGCCCGTGTCCGTAACCAATATCGCTCCTCGTGAAGAACAGGACAACTGCTGCCATCTATTGGCGCTGATTTCCTCCGCATAGCCTTCGCAATGTGTTTTACAGCGTAAGCTGTTATGACATCACAACAACGGCGCCGTAGTTGTCCGCCGCCGCCGCCGCCGCCGCCCGTGTCCGTAACCAATATCGCTCCTCGTGAAGAACAGGACAATTGCTGCCATCTATTGGCGCTGATTTCCTCCACATAGCCTTCGCAATGTGTTTTTATGAAGCGCTCCCTCGTGAAGCAGTTTTTTCGTATCGCTCCATGCATCACGCGACAGGCGACGTGCGCCGCCCCGACAGCAACCTGACATGGCTCTTCGATATACCTGATGGCGCCTCCTCGCAAGATGCGGGCCGCTGCTGAAAAAGTGAATCGCAGAGTTACGCGCGCGGCTGCAGTAGGGCGACGTCGGGCCCAGCAGACCGTTGTGCAGAGAGGAGCCCAAACCGCAGAGTTATGGCGCAGGGGATACCCACCGCCTGTACTTTCACTAGTTTCCCCAAGCGTTTACAATGGCCTCTAGGAAGGTCGCTCCTTTAGCTTACATTGTCACTGTCCTGCGATTCCGCGCAGGCCTGGCTCTTTTATATATATATATATATATATATATATATATATATATATATATATATATATATATATATATATATATATAGTATTTTCAGATTGAAGTTCGATGGATCCGGTCCAATGCAGGGTTGAAAAGAGAGACACACGTTAAAAATTCTTGTTTTATTAACGTTTCGGCCGGTGGGCCGGCCTTCGTCAGAATCTGACGAAGGCCGGCCCACCGGCCGAAACGTTAATAAAACAAGAATTTTGAACGTGTGTCACTCTTTTCAACCCTATATATATATATATATATATATATATATATATATATATATATATATATATATATATATATATATACTGTTATGCGGGAAGTTTGTTGATAGGGAAATATTGGGAAATATTGTTAAAGGAAGGACCAGACACAGCTGCTTATTACACTCGACAACGCTGTGAGCTCAGGCACACATGAAACGTTTCTCCGGCGGGCGGCACTAGCTCTGCCACTGTGGGCGGTCTCGGCCTCGCTGTGGTTTGGAGAACTCCGAAGAAATCCTCCGAGGGCCGGCACTGGCTGTGTCGCCTAGGTCGTTGGAGATGTTGGTCATGCTGGGACTTCGCTTGTTGAACCACCAAGGACACCTGAAGTGGGTGGCCTTTGATTTGCCGTGGTGTTCGATGGTCTCGGCCAGGCTTGGTTTCACATCCTTGTTGCCAATATATGTGTTAGGCAGGCCTGTGATGTAGGGGAAGTTTCTTTCGCCTGATGCTCCTCCGTCGCTTATCCGACGTGGACAAAGGAGCGTGTTCTCGACAGCTGACCACCAGGTGTCGCATACTCTGAGCTGCAGTGGGGTGTGGTCCTCTCGCAGGTGCCCTCGACAATTGGACGAGCTCCCATGTTGTAGGGCGACGTAGCTTCCACTTCGACGGCGTCGTCGTTATCAAAATCACCGGAAAGCTGCAGTAAATAGGCCTTGACAATTTGACGCAGCGGCGTCAAAGTGGTGAGGTTTGAGTTCCACCTCCCAGCCATCGATCGACTTCGGCTGTAGTAGGGGCGGGTACTTAAAGGTGTCCTCAGCCTGAGCCGAGACCATGTAATCTTATGGAGAGATTTCGCAGGGCAAATGGGGAAAGCGAGCACATTCGGCCAATAGCTGCCTCGACGTCCCTGGATGCGGCTGCGCGTTTTCTTGGCACTCCTGTTTGGCGGCAACTTTACAGCGATGAGTGGCACATCCCCTGCCAGGGAACAAGGCTTGGTTGCGATCTGTACGTCGCTCAGGTGGCGCAATGGGAGTCATAGTAGATGGCTTGTCGTCGTCACCTCATTGCAAGCCAGCTTGCCAGGATGACCAGGGTCAGCATAGCCGTGTAGCGTGCATGGAATGCTGTCTTTTGTATTGAGATCTGTGCAGAGAAACACGGCTTGGGACCGATCAGCAGTCAGGGCAGGCTGTGACTGCTCTCTGCCGATTAGCTGCAGTTCGAAGCTGCAGCCTCGAGGTGGCGCTCCTCCTGAGCTGCTTCTTCGGTAGTGCACCGGTTGGATTCTCTGGTGAATAGGATTGTGTTGGGGAATGCGTCCGAAAGCAGCGATCAGTCTGGCACCCCATATATATCAAGGACACCTCCGGTAGCCGCCATTGGCTATCACGTAGTGGCCAATGGTTGCAGCCACACTGCGACTAATCGTGGTGTGCTTCCAGCAATGTGGCTGGCATATTGTACTCGCTACGGCGACTCAGTCTCAGGTTTTGGCTCATGTTTCTCTTCCATTGTGAATGATAAATTGAGAAAGGGGTTGCTGTAAGTTGTGGTCATTTCCTTGCCGTTCAGGATGGAGGCACGAGCATGCAGGCAGGTGAGCTAGGAAATTCGGCCTCCGACACCGTTGTCGCTAGGGGCTTCCTGTGCACCTCAACCAGTGGAACTTGACGATATCCCACATGCTGCAGACCCCATCTGGTGAAACCCTGTAACAATGCCAGAAGACTTGGGTTCCACAAACTTGTCGTCGGGAGTGGTCTCTCGGCGAATCGAGGTGTTGCTCTGCAAGAGGCAAACATCCGTACACTGAAAAGGACCCCGTGAAATGGCCTGATCTGGCTCAGGCTATTCAGAGGACATTTTGGTGCCGTTATCCGCGGACGTGTCTTGTTCGTGAAGTTGCCTGGTGTCAGTCTCGTTATCGGTGTCGATGGGTAGTGTGGTTCGTGGAGCCGCGGAACATCCAGCGCTGCAGGAGCCGGTGCACGCATGTGCTCAAACACTGGCAGGCATGACGACCGTGTCTCCGGCTGCTCTGGATATAAAATGCCCTCGCATATACTGGCATTGCTGTTCAAGCGCCACTTACCACCACAGAATTTGAGACGCATACACATGCACAGTACTGGGGATTGGCAGCTATACCAGGGCTATCCACGGTACGCTCAGTCGAGGGCCAACAAGGTGCACCAGCAGAATCACGGTGTAGTGTTTGGCGAGCCTCATCCATGTTCTAGAGACGGTAGGCATGGTTGCAGGCTCAGGGAAGCGGGCCAAAAGCCGCCATAAACTTCGCACTCCATTCCGGCTTGGTTTACTGCCACATTCCCTCGTATTTATGCCATTCCTCTGCGCCATCCCAAATGTGGTTCAAGGTCACCTGCCGTATTTTGCTTGTTCGATGACCCATGGGGGGTTCTGAGGCAAATTATGGTATTTATCAACAGTATATCGTCATCCTGGAAACCGCGGAACCCCGGCCGCAAGCATGCACTTGGCGATGGTAATGCCGCAAGCAATAATCCAGAAGTTACCGTGACAAGATTTTCAGTCACTCCTGCAGCAACAATATGGCCCACATGACGTCGGTGAGGCGACTGAATGAGGCATTCGAGGAACCAGGGTTGCTTGCCGTGGAGAGTACGGCGGGGTCGGTCCTCAAGACGGCGGGATCCATGTCCGAGGGAGCTTGGACAGCTTCCCTGAGCGGCTAAGGTGCCGACGTATTCCGTGGCGAGGGGTCGTTACTACGCGAAGCATGAAACGGCATTCCTAGGGAGCAGGAGCCATTGCGCTATTTTGGCTCGAGGTGGTAGCGCGACGTCGGTGCTCTCCAGGCCTAAGGGCAACGAAGAGGCCCGCGTTGCTAAGACAACTGTCTTCATTCCCTTGCTGCACTGAGTATCAATGCTTCGTTTTAGTATAGGTGTGACGCCGCCTTTTTTTTTCTTTTTCTTTCTTATTTAGGGAAGCTTAATGCCACTCTCTACTGAGCTAAAGCATTGATGGCTGTTCCATTGACTCTGTTCATTGACAGCCAACATCTTCATTCTCGCACCGCTGAATAGCTACAAATAAGATCTTCAAGACAGTAAGAATTGATTATTGCTCATATCGTTCATAAGTGTCATATGCATCATAGGTATCTTTGTAAAAAATTCCATAGACAAGTGCACAGCGATTTCTTTCCTTCATTCTCTGCAGTGCGAGCTGATCATGTCCTTCGGCTTTTCTTGCGAGACGACTGAAGCCACCACAGAAGACGGCTATATTATAGAAGTGGACAGGCTGGGCCTGTTGGCACCTGATAACAGTACCTCACCCGAAGAAAGCGGAGCCAACCGCAACCCGATAATTCTCGTTCCGGGGATACTGGCAGACTCGGGTTCTTGGTTCACCAACTATCCTTCGCAAGGCCCAGGTTGGTGAATGGTTTCTGCCATACTCACTTATGCAGGACATTGTGACAACAGCATTTAGGAAGTTTCTTAAAGCATTCGCACTGCTCAGAAAAGAGTAAAAGACAACTGGACATCTTCCTTGAGTGACTACACATAGGACATAAGGGGTTCGTTATCGAGTGCTTCGATGATTAGAGGGTAAAAGCCGTCCCACAATTTTATAGGCTCTGAGCCTTACATTACCCATATTTCTCGGAGCTAGTAATGCGGGTATAACCAATTCCTGACAGCATGAATGTTAAAAAGGCACTGCCATGTCTTACTAACATATTCTGAAAAGCATGCCACCAGTCTTGAACATTCCTATGAACGCGTGAGCCACATATTAATGCGCTTCATACACCAGGGAATTCGCAATTTTGTTTCAAATATTGCCGAAATTGCTTGCAATCCTCTCAACAAATGACGTCACAAGTAGCACCCGACATCGTCACTTAACTCCTTTTGTTGTTCTCAAAAAAGCTACATGTGGTTTCTTTATTTTTTGAGTTCAAGAACAACAAGTAAAGCATTTACGTGGACATTTCTGCGATTGTGGAATCCTTAGTATTAATTCTACCTCAAGTGGCGTACTCAGTGTCCCTTGTGGCGTCCAGTGTTGAAATATGAGTAGGCATTTTCCAGCCATATTTAAAAACACACTGCGAATTCCTTGTTGCGCCCAGCACCCTCATATTTGGTTCACGTGTTCCCAGGAGCCTCGACAACTGATGAGCGCCATTTCCAGACAGTGTTAAAGACGTGTTGCAAGGCGCAATCGTAACATATGGCAAGAGACCATGCAGCTGATGTCATGGTATTTCAGTCACGGTAGTGATACATCCCTGCCTTTCATTGGGATTTTCTGTACACGAAATAAACGAGATGACCTTTCTTGACGTCGCGTGATTTATCGTATACGTTTCACGTAGATGCCGTTGACGACGATCGTTTTTCACATTCGGCGAGGCACGTGAGCATTTCCTCTCGAAACTATCACCGTCTACCAGTAGCAAACCAATGGCGCAGCGTGATGTTAGAATGTTGCCGATTTTGCTGCTAGTGCTCGCGTGAAGACTGAAGGTGTATATCGCTAAACGCAAATTTACTAAACGTCAGCTGTCGCCGGAGAATGAGTATAAGCAGGAGTTTCCCACGTAATGAAATACACGACAACTTACTATCAAGATATGCAACAAAAATATACAAAAATATGCTCGCTCGATTGCGTTATTCCGCCGAAATCCCAAAGCCTGTACAGAAAAAGGGGACAGAAATTGCGTTACCTTCGTCTAAGTAAAACGAAGCAGCGGGGTTAGCATTTATGCCTTCACCATAGCCGCTCTTCTATCGCTATTCTCAGGCATTGTGAGTGGTTTGTAAGGTAATGCATGAAAGAACTTTCGAGCGCTAGCGCGCGCAGGCCGATGACGACGGTACCTGACTCGTGCCAGAGCGATTGTGTCTGTCGTTTTCAATGCGACTCCGTTGCTGTTGCTGCTAGCTGCCGCTCCCTAACATCATCTGTTTTTCTGACGTAATGTTCGTCTACGCACCAATTACGCAGTGCCTGCTTGGCTTGTGGCTGCTGGGATTTCTACGCAGTCAAATGGTTTCACGTAATCTACGAAGGATATGTACAGAGGTTGGTTACACTGATTTAACGCGTGAATATGGTCTATTGTTGCATAGCCGTTACAACAGAAATCCTGCTTGTTCGTTAAGCTTCCTGAAACATAACCTGCCAGACATTCTATTAGTGATTACCGAGTAAAGCCCTCGTTGACGAGGCGAAGTAATCTGATCGGCCTATAGTTTTTCAAGTTCTTCATGTCGCCTTTGTTATGGATTAGGATGATATTCTCGTTATTAAAGAATTACGGTACGCTCCCAGTCATTCGGCATTGCTGATTAGGGTTTCCAGCGTTTCTTATATAACTTGCCCAACATTCTTCCAGAGCTCTGCTCTTATCGGATCCTGACCATGTGCTTTGCCGCTTACATTTCTTTCAAATTGTTTACTTCGTATATCATTACTGCTGCGTATAATTGTATGCAAGGCCATTATTCCAATTCAGTAAAGAAAGCAGTGACCGGCCTTCAAACATCTTCAGAAATACACTTCAGGTAACCGGGAATGACCAGAATTTAAAAAAAAACATGACAATGCAAGGTTTGCCATTAAGAGGCCTTCAGATTTTGTTTTACGTTGTGGACTCCCAAGGCCTCGTCGGCAGCCAGTATTTTCATCACCCGTGGAGGAGTGTGGATAGATATTTGCTAAATATGAACAAAACGTCAATGAGAACAGAGTGTACAACATTCTTAAAGAAATATACTGTGTGCAACTTGAAGCACTCGCCATCTGGACATGATTTTAGTCACCATCTCTTCCTTGGTTGTGAAAGGTGGCGAATAACGCACGCGGTCATAAATCATAGAGTGCGCATTTAAAAGTGGACGTACTGTCATGTAGCTGTACTACGGTCTCTAGAACAAGCACCCATATGAGCCAATATATATATATATATATATATATATATATATACGCGAGAAATATGAATATTTCACAAGATATCGATAAAGAATGATCATGTACTCGGGTTGACTTGCAGAACACTGCTGAACATTTTGATGAGTGGTGATACGCGCACGTTCTGTTCCCGTGACGGACGCAGATGCACAACATCTCATATGGACATGAACGGGACTCCATCGGGAGCACTCTAGTCTCCTTAAACAACACGGTCTCCGCTACAGTGCCTCGACCAGTTATAATCGTTTGATACACCGCAGCAAACACCACAAAACACTGCTTCAGTTCATACACAACACAGGATTTGCCGCACAAATTTTAACATAACACACCATAAACTATGCCCGAAGGCCAAGCCTATTTCACAATAAAAAAAAGAGTACCTTCCGCCAAAATTCCTCTAGAGAGACTTGTTACCTGTTACAATCATGGGCGAAAGAATGGAAAGATATATTATCCTTATTGAGTGCGGCTTGTCATGTGCAGGCTTTATGTTGGCTCAACGTGGCTACGATATATGGGTCATGAACACGAGGGAGATCGCGCACCGCTCCCGCCACAAGACGCTGAGTCAAAAAGAAGACAGGTACTGGCAGTGGAGGTAAGGCATATTCAACTTAAACTTTTACATGAATCGCGAACTAGCCCTATCGTCCACCAAAACCTTTAAACAGCGAAGCCGTTCACGCTGCACGTGAAAACTTTGGTGCCCGCACGAAACCGCTTCCGAGCGCCTCACTGTCCAGCAACGGCTAATGCCACAGCTGCGCCTCACGTGCTGCGCGAGATCTAGACACGACTCTGCATAACTATCGCGAGCTAGGTGGCGTTGCCTAAGCGTGGTCAGCGGTGTCACTTTGCACCTGGACTTAGCTCCGCCCACATCAAGAAATGTAGAGCCTAGCATAGTCTTGTACAGTACAGTAGACGGAGAGATTCTTTATTTGAAAAGAAGAAAAAAGCACAGGATAGTAACTGTCTCTCGTCGAGGAGGACACCTCAACTGTCCTGTGCGGGGGATGGGGGAGGGGGACTAAAACAGAGAAAGAAAGATAAAGTAGAACTTAGAAGAGGGAGACACGGGCAGTACACTGAAGACTGGGAAAGGAGTGTGGGGTGAGGAGGTGGGATAAGAGTAGTGGTGGGCGAAAGAAGTAAATGGGAGGAACAATAATGTGAGGGTTAGGTAGAGGGAATGCATGAGGTGAGTGGTTAGAGCACAGCATCGTCTCCTGCAGTAGAGTGCAGCAAGCAGTGGGAAAGGGAGGTGATAAGTGCGAATGACATGAGGGTAGAGAGCAGGGAAAGGAGGGGAGATGGTAGAGCATAGCATAGTCTTACGTGTATAGTTAGCAAGGACTGGAAAAAAATTGGCAGGACCCCATGCAGTGGGAATCACGGAAATGCGAAGCACGCATCACGAACGTAAAATGAATTTGCATTGTTGTCTCGCTATAGCGAGTTTGGTACATATCAAGTTAACGAAACGGCCGCAAGAGCACCATGACTGTGGCATGTAAACCATGCTGCTCATGACACGCATGTCATGATTCTAAGGTTATGACCTGTCATTTACGTTCGTCATGCTGTCGTGTTGTGCCATAGCAATTTTGGTATACATCCCATTAACGAAACGCGTGGCAGGTAAATCATGCCGCCCAGGACATGCGTGTCATGCTTTTCATGTTACGACCTGCCATTTATGTTCGTCATGTTTGGCAGTTTGGCAGCAGTTTGGCAGCAGCGCTCTTGGTCTTCGCAGCACTTATAATTGTTTATTTACGCAGCTGGGCAACGCTGTCCACTGAAACCGGCATCGGACATCGCCCTGACCGAAAAATACGCCTACCCTCAGCTATCCACGTGGTATACACGAGAATCTGCAATATCTCGACCGGGCTTGGATCAAGATCCGCTGTTGGAGCTCTGCGCCTGCGCGAGGACTCGGCAACGACGTCATCTGGAAAAACTACAAAAGCGGGCTTTCTCGTGTCGGCCCCCTCAGTTTGGCAGCAGCGCTCTTGGTCTTCGCAGCACTTATAATTGTTTATTTACGCAGCTGGGCAACGCTGTCCACTGAAACCGGCATCGGACATCGCCCTGACCGAAAAATACGCCTACCCTCAGCTATCCACGTGGTATACACGAGAATCTGCAATATCTCGACCGGGCTTGGATCAAGATCCGCTGTTGGAGCTCTGCGCCTGCGCGAGGACTCGGCAACGACGTCATCTGGAAAAACTACAAAAGCGGGCTTTCTCGTGTCGGCCCCCTCAGTTTGGCAGCAGCGCTCTTGGTCTTCGCAGCACTTATAATTGTTTATTTACGCAGCTGGGCAACGCTGTCCACTGAAACCGGCATCGGACATCGCCCTGACCGAAAAATACGCCTACCCTCAGCTATCCACGTGGTATACACGAGAATCTGCAATATCTCGACCGGGCTTGGATCAAGATCCGCTGTTGGAGCTCTGCGCCTGCGCGAGGACTCGGCAACGACGTCATCTGGAAAAACTACAAAAGCGGGCTTTCTCGTATCGGCCCCTTCAGTTTGGCAGCAGCGCTCTTGGTCTTCGCAGCACTTATAATTGTTTATTTACGCAGCTGGGCAACGCTGTCCACTGAAACCGGCATCGGACATCGCCCTGACCGAAAAATACGCCTACCCTCAGCTATCCACGTGGTATACACGAGAATCTGCAATATCTCGACCGGGCTTGGATCAAGATCCGCTGTTGGAGCTCTGCGCCTGCGCGAGGACTCGGCAACGACGTCATCTGGAAAAACTACAAAAGCGGGCTTTCTCGTGTCGGCCCCCTCAGTTTGGCAGCAGCGCTCTTGGTCTTCGCAGCACTTATAATTGTTTATTTACGCAGCTGGGCAACGCTGTCCACTGAAACCGGCATCGGACATCGCCCTCACCGAAAATACGCCTACCCTCAGCTATCCACGTGGTATACACGAGAATCTGCAATATCTCGACCGGGCTTGGATCAAGACCCGCTGTTGGAGCTCTGCGCCTGCGCGAGGACTCGGCAGTAAGCGAAACGGCCAGGAGAGCACAAATCGTAGATAGATAGATAGATAGATAGATAGATAGATAGATAGATAGATAGATAGATAGATAGATAGATAGATAGATAGATAGATAGATACGCGCAAACTCGCCGAAGTTCGCTAAGAAATGCCTCGCATTTCAGAAATGTGGTTGATTTCTCTGTCATGGGTCGGTATAACGCGAAGGGAAACCTGTCTTCTCACAAAAGCAGCAGTCTGGCGAATCGAGGGGAGGGCGACAGCTTAAATATTCTAGACATGTGATCCCCTTGCATGACATCAGGAGAACCTCTACACTGAACAGGGATCCTCGACGCAAGCGAAAGCTCTCTAACTACTCACAGTTGTCCGGAGACACTGCACTGAACGCCCCAGCGCCCTGCGCAAGCCTGCTACAAACCAGGAGCGTCCGCAAACGGTGAAACCTTACAAGCAAAACCGAACTGTTTGTCAGCGGATCGTTTCTGAACGCACGCTTCGCGGTGCGAAAGGAGCATCATTTGCTTGTCGGCGGCAGTCTTTAGGTTCCTGGAATGGAGCGCGTCGCAACTCAAATCGTTATCATATACGTCACAAAAGACAAATTATGTAGCAGCCGTGGCTGAAGCAACGTGCCGGCAGGACGCCGAAGCCTGCGTAGTCATAGATGCGTCGAGCTACAGCAGTGCTAACTGCCAACACCCATGTTGACACAATTTACGATCTCGCTCCATCATTCCTACATGGCCGTACCACCGCTCAGAAGAAACAATGGAGTGAAAGGGAGGCGATATTAATTTGAGAAAAATTTTGCTTTCTAAATACCTTTCTTGTAACCGGACACACGATTGAATGCACATTACAAAGCGGTGTAGTAATATATAAGGCCTGTTTCTTCCTCCGTACTGCAAGTGCGTCGGTGGTATGGTGGTGTCGCTTCCAGCTCACACCGTCGCACCTGGTTGGTTGTGGGTTCAAATCCCAGCGAGTGACACTTCTTATATCTGAAGTGACTATTTATTTTTCAGGCATCTACTTCAATTACGGAAGTACGTCGTCGTAGATATCTTTGTAGACCCCGACAAAAAGCACTTTCGTGTTAAAAAGAAGTGACGTTGAGGATGAGCAAAAGGAGGAGCTGGGTCTGGGAAATGAAGATGGCGCGAGCGGAGGCAAGTAAGAACGGGGAAAGTAGAACATGGCGTGTCTCCTACAGGAAAGAGTAGCAAGCAGTGTGAAAGGGGACAAAGCTGAGGACGAATGAAATGAGGTAGAGAAGGAGAGAGACGAACAGGGAACAGCATAGGGAATAGCAGTGCCTTGTACAGTATAGTGTAGAATCAGCGAGAAAGGGAAGCGAGCGTAAGGAGGGAGAGGAGGGAAGAGCGAGTTGCATAGCACACTCTTTAACTGTATAGTGCCGTATAGACTGAGAAAGGGAGCGTTGGACAGGACTGGAAGGTGGAGGGGCTGTAAGAGATTGCTGAGGCTGAGGACGAAGGAAACGAGGATTGTAGAACACAGCTTAAGTATTGTAGAGCATGGTGTAGTAAGTAGTGGGAAAGGGAGGTGACAGTGAAGAAGAATGATGTGAAGGTGGGGAGGAAGGAATGGAAGAGCGCAGAGCGTAGAGAAAACCATAGTCTCATATAGTATAGGGTGGCATACAGTGCGAAATTGAAATAAGGATTTGGTGGAGCGAAAGGCGGTTGGGAACGCTACACGCAATGCTGTATTCTCAAGCTTTCGAGGCTTCAAATTGACCGCCATCGCTGTGTTGGAGCTTTTCTCGAATAATCGAAAGCTTCGCATGTTTTTGTACTCGCCTATCATATTCATGAAATTAAATGTGAAAGGAGAGTATAATATGAAAGGCGAGGCCGGCATAATTACCGGCCGATAGACTGCGTAAGGCATCCATAGCTGCGCAAGCACAGCGATGCTTATATGATCATGTGTTGCGTATACTTTGCTGCCTTGTAAGCGTGGTTGCGTAGTTTAGCTGGTTAACACACGTACCTTTGAAGGGTGGGTGCCCGGATTAATACCCCAGTAGAGACGACAAGTTCCGCTTTCACAGCATAGGCTGGTATGAGCATGTCAGAACGGGCTTAAGTCTTGGCGATCGTGCCCGCCGCCGCTGGTGTCCGTTACAGCTACCAGGTTCGATGAGGAAAAAGAACTGCATGCCATCGAAGATATTGACACGCTGCGGTTGCTTTGTTTATGTGGAAAGCCGTTATCACTTCCCAATGACACGCGCGCTTGTTTTGATTGTTGGCGGGGAGCGCTGTTATCACTTTCTGTTACGCGCAACGCAGGCCGCGTTTATTTTGCATGCCACTTCTGGGACCGTGTCGGCCATTCTCGAAACATTGCATGCTTGACGCGCACATTTCTGGAACTCCAGAGACAATGCGAGAGCTCATGATGACGCGTGCATAAAAGCCGGCGCAGTACGCAACTTGTCAGTCTTTCCGTCGACCGACGACTGTTCACGCCGGTATTGCTGCTCGTTGTCATTGGCTTTGTTTTGCTGGGCACAAGTTCGCCCAATAAACAGTTCACCTGACATCGCTTGAGTCCTGCGTGCTTCGCCTTGAGTGCTGCGTGCGTCACTACCACGTGACAATATGAACTTAGCTCGGCATGAAGCACCTCCATAACAACTACGCGCTACGTGGTTTTAAAAAATTTCAAAGACCAGCGAAGTGCGCTTCTCCTAATAGTTGGAGTCACTTGTGCGTTTATTTTTTTTTTCATGTCACTCGTGCTGCAGCTTCGACGAAATCGGCCGCTACGATATCGCTGCCGTCATCGACCTTGTACTGAACGTCACCGGTGCCAACAAAGTGACCCTTCTCGCATATTCTCAAGGCATGACGGGGAGCTTGGTTCTTCTTTCTACCAAAGCGGAGTACAATGAGAAGGTATGTTTGTAGAGCGCCTTTTACGTATCATGGTCATTTTGCGCAATTCAGCAACGTGATACCTCTATTTGCATCAGTTCCATTGGGAAACCATTTTACTGAAAGTGCAATGCGCCGGCTGCAGTAAGTGGTTGAGGGTTGCTTGAAGCGTCGAAATGTGATTGCATGATTTAAAGATATCTATGTTATAAAAAGGGATCCATTACGGGACGGGAACGCGGGACCGGCATGCCTAGGTTATAATGAAGTCGAGTGTCTGACGGAATCTGCTCTCCTGGGGATGACGCATTAGTAAAAACACAAATGGGTGCCATTAAAGGAAGGTAAAGTTTAGTGACGTTTAGGTTTCAACACGTTAGCCTTGTTCAGAATCTATGTGAACAAGGCTCCGCGTACGAATTCTGAACAAAAATACCATGTATGAGCGAAAACGTCAGCAGCCTTATTCGCCGTCTACCTGTGCTTTAAGAGAGGTTATGGTGCGTCACATATGCACAGCTCGCTGTAATTGCAACAGGCATTGTGTTATTTTGAGTTCTGAATTCTTCTGCACCTCCACGGTTTGAACACATGGACCGATTCCTCCAGCATTAGGACAGGCGCAAACGTGCGGGCTCCCATTTGGGGTAGACCGTATTCCGCACACATATCTACAGTGTTGTAAATAAGAAATATTGCCATAATTAAAGCTTTCTGAAGTTGGTAAGGACATATTCCCCACAAATCCTGTGCGACCAAAGCTGTGTGTAAAGTCCTTGACTTCAAAATGGCGTGAACTTCCCGAGGCTGAAACACTGTGCACCACGATTCTTGCAAAGCATTCGCTTCATTTGAGGATCCAAAAACCTTAGTTATTAGGGCCGCATTACTATGCGCCTGGTAACAAAAAATCCAGCTTCGCGATTGAACGTTAATGCCAAGAACATGGTAGCGCCAAGTGATGACGTAACGGTGACGTAGCTGCGGTTTGATGTCGTTGTGACGTCGTCAGTTGTAGCTATGATTCTCTTGCCATTCGCGTTCATTCTGGAAGCCGGTTGTGGGACCTAGTTGACAGTGCACACGTGATTACACAGCACGCGACATAGCCATATTGCTTAACTAGGGCGCTTTACCATTCTCAAGCGTTTAGAATATTACGTGTCTTTAGTGTCCTTACGCGCCGTTTCGTTATGAATAGCCGATTGAAAACAGATTAGGAAAAGAGGACTTGATTTGTACACATTCGTAAGAATAATTATCTTTCTCTGTTTCTCACAGGTTGACCTGCTTATAGGGTACGGTCCAGTGGCGAACGTAACTCACATTGGATCGCCAATCCGTGAGCTCATAGCGGTCTCTGATCCACTCTTTGTAAGTACCTGAATGATACTTCATCTCTCATTACGGTGCCCGCAGTATGTTCAAACACAGCATATCCACGGGGTGAATGATGATGAGTGGGCGAAGCTCAGGAGGGAATCATCGGTAAACCGTGAATCTTTCGCGTAAATCGCCCAGTCGATCATCGTGTAAAGGCGTGAGAAACACTGTATTCGTACGCTGGGATCTCGCGTTTAAGGGGGATATGCTGTGCTAGAGCCAGGCCTGCGCGGAACTGCAGGACAGTGACAGCGTAAGCAGGAGGAGCTACTTTCTTAGAGGCCACTTTAAACGCTTGAGGAAACTAGTGCAAGTAGAAGTGGTAGGTGTCTCCTGCGCCATCACTTATCATTTTGCCAAGTAGGGAAGTACCCACTACGCCATAATTACCAGTGCCTCCGTAATGGGTTCAAAGCTACAAAGCACGCAGCTCTGTGTTCTTTCAAATGATGCCCCGACCTCGTTATACAATCCATTTTCGCGTCGTGTAGCGGTGTATTACTATTTTTCAACGTAACATTACGTTTGTTAATGCGATTCCGCGGGAGACATTATACCTGTTTAGGTCTTTTAGCGATAATTTTTCAACCACAGGCGTAGCTCAGTGGTAGAACGCTCGACTGCCACGCCGAGAGCCTGGGTTCGAATCCAGGCAGAGGACACACCTTTCGGAATTTTTCTTCTATAAAAGTAGACGTGGCTACGTACATCACCAACAACGAACACCATGGGATGTACAGACCCACGCCCTAAGGAGCTTCGCCCCTAAAACAAAGCAAAAATGGCAGCGGGGCTTCACTCAACTGAACTGTCGTATTACAATATTGAGAACGGCTATTCTGAATACAAGACAATTAAGATAAGCGAACATGTCACGCCCGACTGAAACTTAATATCTGAGAAATAGGTATTATTGAACTATCATGCCAAAAAAAGAAAGCCGTGTTGTATGCACCAAACAGCTCCTCCCTTATCTGTTAAGGGCAGGATTTCTAGAAAATTGTGTTCTTATAACTCATGCCGGCCATGTCTGTAAGTATATGCCGACTTACTCAACATGAAACTTACAATAGGAACCTAAAATGCATTTAAGGTCTCAAACTATGCGCTTCCAACAAGCAAATCCTAACATATCACAAATATTCAGTAAACAGGTGCATATTTCTTTTCACAAATCTACGTAATTCCTCCTTGCAACGTTCTACTCTCGTCGATGATATAAAACCCAGATGTTCAGGATAGCAGGATGACTGTGCAACCTTGACACTTATCATATAACGCTAGTTCCCTTTCTCCTGTGCACAAGCTTGGTCTCAATGCAAGGAACGTGGGCGAAGGTATACCAGGAACGCGAATGGCAATGTTATGCCAGGAACGCATATACCAGGAACACACACAACTTATTCCACGAACGCTTGCAGGAAGACATACCCCGTAGGGTTGCGCTGATACTCCATGTTGGCTTCAGCTCACTTCGCTGCGCTTAAAAGTTGCTTTTACAGAAGTCTGCAGTTAGGCATTGCTACCTCGAATGTGCACTAGGACAGAACGAACACTACAGCTGCCGATATGAACATCTGCAGCCCTACCTTCGGTGTGTGTGTAGCATTTCACGGCTGCGCTAGCGTAGCGGTACAAGAGCAATAACAGCTACGCGGCACATAGCATAATGCACGTCTGCATAAAGCGCACCTGATCGAGCAATGCGACAGCTGCCTTGCACAGACGCGACCACATATCACATGAAGTGCGGGGACTGCATTCTTGGCGGTCACATAGATTGATTGATTTATGGGGTTTAACGTCCCAAAACCAGATCTGATTATGAGAGACGCCGTAGTGGAGGGCTCCGGAAAATTCGACCACCTGAGGTTCTTTAGCGTGCGCTGACATCGCACAGCACACGGGCCTCAACATTTCGCCTCCATCGAAATGCAGCCGCCGCGGCCGTGATTCGATCCCGCGACCTTCGGATCTGCAGCCGAGTGCCATAACAACTAGACCACCGTGGCGGGGAGGTCACATAGATTAAGGCTCAACAATATATATATATATATAGTGTGTGTGTGTGTGTGGTTTGTAACGCTGCCGTGTCCCCGGGACCTGACATTGGTCAAACGTCATAGGTACACTGACTGTTTCGTCGCTGTACGGTGTCCTTAGACCACTTCATTAAGCAGCGATTTCTCTCGTTTGCCACACGCACCTGCCACTCTTTCTGAAATACAGAAAGCCAAGTCGCTAAGTGATATGCTAGAATAAGATCAACTTCTGGGAGAGGAAGGAGGCGCCAATCTCGCCAAAATCAGAAAAGAGGGACGGGATGATGCTAAGTAATAGAAGCCGATGCTAAAGGAAACCCTCAGGAGCCAGTTCCGAGGTGCTATCTGTGTCATGGGCTGGCACGTCAGCCTAGGAATTGTCGGACCAATATTTCTCGCCCGGGAAATGTGAAATCCTTTAAACGTCTGCCATGTGGACATAAAGGCGACACATGCGGTGATCGATGGAAATGAATTAGAGAGGTATCCAGTGTATGCCACGCCGGAAAAACAAAAACAAGATGATGTCGTTGAGGGATGTCTATTATTTATGGCAAATGAGTGCTGCGGGTGGAGTAACGTTAATGAAAGAAAAATGAGCATCTACTCGTATTCTAGCACAAGCACACGCGGACATCGATACGGATTTCTCAGAATGAAAGCTTTCATTTCTGAGAAATCCGCATCGATTTCTCTGTGCCCTTGTGATAGAAAAGGGTTAGACGCTAATTTTTTCCTTTCACGTCTATAATATAAGAGCGGTAAAAACTTGCCGATTTTTGGCGCCGTAATCGCTGGACGACCAGAACATTTGACTAAAGAAATCTCAGTACATATTGGTGTAATCACGGCAAAGTGTATAAGCGTGGTTTAGGATACTCGCACAGCAGAGTAATTTTGTTAAGCTGCGTGGCATTCGAAGATGATCTCACAAGCCAGATCCGTCTTGCTCGCTAAATTGATAGTTCAGTTATGAGGCTTTAGGAAGCCAAGGTTGAGGCTGACACTCCTTACCACAGTTAAAGGATCATGGCTTTGTGATTGGAGAGCCAATATATCTAAATTGTGGGGAAACAGAGGGTGCTCGATGATCTGAAGCCGCGCTATGAAGAGACGAAGATTCCAGCGTCTTCGTCGCACGTGCCTCTCCACGAATCATCCGCCACTGAGAGGAACAGCAAATTAGCAAAAGTCCAAACTCTAGCTAGACTTGCCCCAAAAAGACATCAGCCTCTTGCTAGACCGGTCTCCGAGGAAAATCTCGACCTCCGAACAACGCGGAGGAGAGTAGTAAACAGCCAGAAACTGCCACTCCCATGACAACTCTAGTTTCCTGTAAATATCTAAAGCAGGTCTTTAGTGGAGGTAAACTGTGTACTGGAGGTGATTCTGGCAAGATTAGACAGTGGATGAAGAGGTGAAAATGTTTTGTAGAATAAATGAAAGTGTTTCTGCCTTTCTTTTCCGCATGTTGGACATGTTATTAAAATGCCATTCCCAGTGAGGGGTTCTTCGAGTCGGTGGAATCGTGGCTGCTCTTCTCCTCCTAGTAAACAAATAGCAGATCTCACGCGGAGTGGGAATCAAGGAGATGCGAAGAACTCATCAGGAACGTAAAATGGATCTTCATAGTTGCCTTGTTAAAAGGGATTCTGTACATGTGAAGTGACTGAAACGGCCGCAAGAGCAACAAGACTGTGGCATGTAAACGATGGCACTCATGGCCCGTATGTCATGATTATAATGTTATGACCTGTCATTGTCATGAGTAAAAAGGGCCCACAAACACAGGTCACTAGGCGAAACGGAGAGATTGGCGAAGTAGCGCGGGAAGGCACGCGCCGTGGACACGTCGATGCCCACAATTGTTTGAGAGCGGGCTCGCGGCACGCGACCCGAGCAGCGATCGGTGATGGAAGAGGTTGAGCTGGTATTCTCTGCGTGGTACCAGTCGACTTAGGTTGTCTTGCCAGCTACGGACTGGTGACCAGCAGACGAGGGCGTCGGGATCCGGTGTGCCGTCGATCTGGCTTACGATCGAGCGCGGACTTCGGAGTGGCAGCGGCCGGATGCAGCAGTTCCCGGCGTACCCGCAGCGCTCCACCTTCGCCGGCAGAACGGGACGACCAGCAGAAGAATCACAGCAGAGGGCCAGGTCTTTGTTTGAGACCGAGCATCACTTAAGAGGAGGCCTAGGCTAGGCCTAAGCGGTGATTCCCCATGTCACCGGAGAAGCAAGGCGGCGGACATGCACGGTCTTGGCGTGAGCGGCAGCCACCACTAACACCGTTTGTCGACGATGGCTACGTGGACGCGGGACCACGAGAGGACACCGGTTCTAAACCCGCACCGCACCGAATTCAATGTAAGAGTCCGACTACACTGTGAGCAGATAGCAGGCAAGCTACCGCGGATGTAAACTCGAGGCCCAGTCCTTGGTTGACTCCCATTGGAACTGCGCCCAACGCGGAGCATTTGTAGTTTGGATATTTAGTGTGTTTATCTAAATGTTTAGTTTTCCCTTTGTGTGGGAGTTGGTGTTGCATGTATTTCGTGTTTTGATGTCAGGTTTATAAAGTAACATCTTGGTTTTTTGTTAACGCCTTACACCTCTCGTCACTCCCTCTCAATCAATCGGAGCAAGCGCTCCCGAGATCCTCCCACACACTCGTGACAGTCATTTACGTTCGTTATGCAGTCGTGTTGTGCCATAGGAATCTGTATACATCCCATTAACGAAACGCGTGGCATGTAAACCATTCCGCTCATGACATGCATGCCACGATTTTCATGTTCTTAGAACGTGTCACGCATGGTCGTCGGACATATTTGTCTCGCCATACCAACGTATGTATGCATCAAGTTAATGAAACGGCCGCAATACAACAAAGACCGTGGCACGGAAATCATACTGCTCATGACATGCATGTCATGATTTTTGTGTTATGACGTGTCACTAATTTTCGTCAGGCAGTCATGTTTTGCAACACCAATTCACATATATCCCATTAAGGAAAAGGCCAGGAGACCACCAAGGCCGTGGCACGTAAATCATGCTGCTCATGCCATGCATGTCACTGATTTTCATGTTGTGACTTCTCATTTATGTTCGTCATGCGCTGATATTGTGGCATACCAGTTTTCGTATACATTCCATGAACAAAACGGCCAGGAGAGAACAAAGACCAAGGCATGTAAATCATTCCGCTCATGACATGCACATCATGATTTTCACGTTATGACCTGTCCTTTATGTTCGTCATCCAGTCATGTTGTGGCATACCAATTTTCTTATACATGCCATTAACGAAAAGGCCAGGAGAGCACCAAGACCGTGGCACGTAAATCATGCCGCTCATGCCATGCATGTCATGATTTTCATGACACCCCTTCCCTTTCGTTATGATTTTCACGTTGTGACTTGTCATTTATGTTCGTCATGCCATACGTTGTGGCATACCAATTTTTTTATACATGCGATTAACGAAAAGGCAAGGAGAGCACCAAGACCGTGCCACGTAAATCATGCCGCTCATGACATGCATGTCATGATTTTCATGTTATGACCTCTCTTTTATGTTCGTCATGCACTGATGTTGTGGCATACCAATTTTCGTATACATCCTATTAACGAAGCGGTCTGGAGAGCATCGAGACCATGACATGTAAATCATGCCGCTCATGACATGCATATCATGTTTTTCATGCTATGACCTGTCATTTGTGTCTCTAATGCAGTCATGCTGTTGCATACCAATTTTCGTATACATCCCTTTAACGAAACGGCCAGGACAGCACAAAGTCCCAGGCGGCTAGATAGATAGATAGATAGATAGATAGATAGATAGATAGATAGATAGATAGATAGATAGATAGATAGATAGATAGATAGATAGATAGATAGATAGATAGATAGATAGATAGACACGCTAGAAGTCGGAGAATTTCGCTATGGAATGCTTGACATTCAATAACTGCGCAGAAAAAGGCACAATTTGAAACGGAAAGAAATGTAGCACGTTGTATTCACGACATGCCTTCAGAGAAGCTGCAGCCACCACCGTCAAGCCAATACGTGGAATGGTCTTGCTCGATCACAGCGAAGCAGTTGCGCTACGGCAAAGGGACGTCAATTCTCCAAGCTTTTGTGGGGTGAAATACGTGGGGACAACTAATTGTCCCGTCTGTCCTGGTATCATTTTCGGTGAACCAATACGTGAATTCTTTCAAACATATCCGACCACTGCCTCCCATTGTCTCTGCACCTCAGGGTTGGTGACACAGCTATGATACAGGAAACAGCTCACAAAAATAAAAAAGAAGTTCTCTGTGTAGTATTACGCAGCCAACCAGTGTGCAAGTTCACTTTACTAGTAAATAGACGTGGCCTTCATAGCATTTCCGCATTGCAGCGACACACAGCTCCTTCATTGGGGTAATGCAGCGGGATGCTTGTTTTGAGAACGGCTCCATCCCAGATTGGATGCGACATAATTGCACATAAATATCGTATTCCTTGACCTACCTAAAGGAGCCAGTACCTTTATGTGTTACTTGTCTTGTAATTCATATATTCAGTGTGTTCTAAATGCTTTGAGTGAATTTTCACTCATTGTGCTATTTTTCTTTTTGTTATCGCTACTTGGGAATATGTGTGCAGATTCGCTCTTTAGTTCGCCCTTTGTTAATATTCCTCTAATGCCCCGCCACGGTGGTATACTGCTTATGGCACTGGGCTGCAGATCCGAAGGTCGCGGGATCGAACCCCGGCAGCGGCGTCTGCACTTCGATGGAGGCGAAATGTTGAGGCCCGTGTGCTGTGCGATGTCAAAGCACGTTAAAGAACCCCAGGTGGCCGAAATTTCCGGAGACCTCCACTACCGCGCCTCTCATAATCACAGCTGGTTTTCGGAGGTTAAACCCCACATATCAATATTGCTCTAGTGACTCTTTGTTATTTCGTTAGTGTTTACTGTCTATTTGCTTTTTCCTATATGTGATGGTATTATTGTATGCTTGAAAGTTGGTTGATTACGATAGCTTGTATAAAGTGTTTTTTAATTGTGTATATTTCGCATGACATCTTTTAGTGCCTAACTGCATGTCGGAACAAAACCTCCTCTCATGCTCTGGAGCATTTTACTTCTGCTTCGATTTTTGTAATTGTACATAAAAAAAGAAATTAAACCACACCCAACCGCTATGATTTCCCATTCTTTCTACGCAGCTCCTCCTAGATCCCTTAGGAGACAGCAGTTACTTCTACCTACCAGATGCACCCAGAGAGCTCACAAAGGTTATATGTGGCATTTTGCAAGGAGAGCCATGCAGCCTTTTGCTGGCAATCACACTTTTCAGCAGTCCCGAGCAGCTGAATAAGGTAATGCTTCGGGATATTGTATCTTGGTGATTCATTGCAGTGGACTCAAGAAAAGTACGTCAAGAGAGATTTGAAACGCCGGAAGCAAAAACTGACTGAGGGCCGTAGTTATTCATCCTCACCAAGACTGCGACTTGTAATTGATATACCGCTCATTATTTAAGCCGGCACTAATTAGGCAATTTACCAGCTGTGGTAGCTAACAGCTAGCTTGCTGGCTTGCGACATTTGAGTTCGCGGTATCGAATCCCGGCTACGACGGGCGTACTTCGATGGGCGGGAAACGCGTGTACTTATACCTAGGGTGCGCGTTTAAGAATTCTAGGTGTTCTCAAGTTACGTCGGAGTCCTCCACTACGGCGCGTTCCTCTTAATCATAGCTTACTATGGCGCTTAAAACCTCATCAATTACAATAACTTTTTTTTACAAGAACGTAGACATATAATTGCACATTCGGAGGTCCCGAAGTAAAAGCTGTCGGGGGGACCTCCTAACAAAAACTAAATGGGGGTTACAAGAATCTCGGCAAACAGTGAGTCATATATTTTATATAATTTCTAGTGCGTCCGCAGTAGAAGGGAAGACTAATCATAAATACAAGAATCATTATTATAATTACAAATGATAAAATGAGATGCTTAAAAAGTCAAATGGAAGAAATTACAAATTCACATAAATTCAAACAAGGATACATGTCACTTGCAGCCGGCAATGCACACAAGCATCAAATAAAGGCAAAATTCAAACACTTAACAAATAGGCAATAGTACATTTTCAAAGTGTGCTGTAGAAGAAAAAAAACGTAATGAATTCTATGTGTGTGACAAAATGCTAATGAAATGTTCCTTAGTTATAAATTTGAATGATAATAATGAAGATGACTTGATATCTGATGGTAATGAATTCCAAAGTGAAATGCCTGAAAATACAATGGTAAATTTCCCATAATTTGTTCTGACTTTAGGAAGAAGTAGATAAAGTTGTTTTGAAAATCTTGCATTATTGGTATTAATGAGGCTGGAGTAAGAAAAACCCGGAATATTAGGTTCGGTATTTATGAGACGAAACATTATTAGTAACACCTTATGATTGAACAACATACGCAAAGGTAGAACATTTAGGGAACTGAAATGGGAGCAGACGGAGATGTATGCGGTTGAAGTGTAATTAATCGTAATGCCTGCATTTGCTAAATTTTAAGCTGATGAATATGTGTGTCATATGTATTACCTCAAGGTGAAAGGCAATATGAAATGTGACTGTGTATGTGCCCATAATATGAAGACATAAGGATATTTCGATGAAAGTAAGAGCGCGTTTTTATGATGATGTGGATACCAAATGAGATTTTTTAAAAAGCGATTGAGTATGGCTGTGGAACTTTAATTTCTCATCCAGAACAACACCAAGAAAGTTAGTACAAGGGGATCTTACAATTACATCATTGCTTAAGATAGAGCAATAGAATGAATGAGCAATGTTTTTGAGGAATGGATTATCATAAACGTTCTCTTAGATTGATTGATTGTTAGCTTATTCTTTACGCACCAGGAATGAACATTTGCTAAGTCTGCGTTAAGTTACTTACCCCATTTGTTATACCTCATGTCACCAGTAAGCAACTCCTGCATGGACTGGAGAATATGAGGGGGATTAGAGCACTTTAGATTTGCTGCACAATAAATTACAGCTAATAATCTACGAAAATGCTTTTCATTATGAAAGGATCTGACCTTTGGCATCGTCTCACACAAACTGTCGAAGCAAAAGGAGCGCACCATTTCCACACATGTGAAATCTAAGTAAACAGTGGAACCAGCAAGGAAGCGTCATCACCGGCGGCAACGCAGATTATTTAGTTCTTCACCTTACTTCATATTCTTATCTATTCCGTTATTCTTTTTTCTTTATCTCTTTCTACATCATCATCTTTCTTCTTTCCACCGTCCTGCTTTCTGTCTTCATATACATCTGTATTGCACTCACTCCTTCTCATCTTCACACCACCCCTCATGCTCACTTCTGTTTGCCAACCTTGCTATACTATAGTGAGCATAGCTATGTTACAGTTCTTTCTCTCACCTACTCCCTTCCTTTCTTCTTTCACACTTCTGACCTTTACATCTTCGCCCTCACTTCCGTTTCCCGCCGTCTGGCTAAACTACGCTCTTCAAAGGTATTCCATGCTTTACCCTCTACCTTCCTCTTTTCCTCCCTCATCACTATAGCCTCTCTTTCCCACCCCCTTGCTATACTATAGTATGCGTGGTCATGCTGTGCCAAGGGTTGCTTGGCACATACCCACGTTCTGTGGCATATAAGCTATACCATACAAGAATACGTCATTGACCTTCTCCCTTTTTCCTTTCCTTTCTCCTCATCCTCGCTTCCCTTTCAAAGCCTCTTGCTATAGTATACTATGCTTGCCTATACTATGTTACGAGCTCCTTTCAGCGGCGCATACCCGCTGGCTTCTTGCGTCTCCCACCTGCCCCGCCTCAAGCTCCAATACCCCCGCTTTTTAAAAGCACGAATAACAATGTTTCTTTTGCAACCTTGACAAAATACAAAGAAACGAACATAAGAAATCTTTCCAATTTCAAAGGCTCATTTAATTGCGCTAGGACGTTTCAGCGCGGGTTCTTTTAATGGGCTTCATCATCGAAATTACGATTTATTATTCCCACTAACAAGCGTAGGCATTGAAGACCTTAAGAAAGCAATATAGGTGGTCGTGATGGTTTAAACATTGCATTCAATATGCCCCTGTGCTTGCGCAATCATTTTTAACCGCGAAGCGGTTTATTCTTTTAATTCTTCTGTCCGATGCTAGTAGAAATCTATCATCGACATGGAGCAAGTGCGCGTGTACTTCTAAGCAACGTCCAATGTGCGGCATTTGTACGCGCACTTTCTTCTCTTGCACCCATGCCCTCAGCCTGCCACTACTTAAGGCGGGTATGCGGCACAGAAAGCGCGTATGTGGCAAGCAGGTCCGAGCATAGCTTAGCCTTGCGTAGTATAGTATGACAGGGGGCGGAAAAGTGAAGTGTGGAGTGATGCAAGGGTGATGGGAGAAAAAGGGGGAAGGGAGAGGGTAAAGCAAAGCATAACCTTGATGATGATTGTGGTTCGGTTAGGAAAGGACGCTAATTTCTGCAGCCCATGTAGGACGCACAGCTCAGCGTCCGGGGGGGTAGGGGAAAGGGAGGGAAAGAGATATAGAGAAAGGCCGTAGTGGAGGGCTCCGGAAATTTAGACCGCCTGGGGTTCTTTAACGCGCACTCACAACGCAAAGTACACGGGCCTCTGGCATTTTCGCGTCTGTCGAAAATGCGACTGCCACGGCCGGGATCGATCCCGCGTTCTTTGGGCGGCAGCCGAGTACCGTATCCAGTACACCACGGCGGCGGACAAATCGTGCAGTACAGCCTATCATAGAGATAGAAGTGACGGTGAGGAGAATAAATAAAGTGGTTCGAACCCGCACGTGCACGAGCAAGAAGTACAGCAGAAGGGGAAAAGGTAAGCCATAGCATAGCCGTGCCTGGTGTAGTATTGCAAGGGCTGGCTGTGGGAAGTGTGGAAGGAGTGTAATGTAAGCGAGAGGAAAAGATGACGAAGAGAAAGAAGGAAGGATGTAGAAAGAGAAAATGAAACAAAGAAGCATCATCTGAAGAAACATGCTCTACTGTTGCAAAGTTTATCATTGATTCAGGGCGGTTCTATTAACAAATTCGAAATGCTTACTGATAAATTCAGTGTGGTTATTCTATTCTAAATGACATTTCCCGGTACTTTTTAGGAGACCCTTTATACTTTACGCACTTCGACCAATCCCCCAGGGTGGGTATGTGCCAGAGGAAAGGAGACAACGACCACAACATGAAGAAATAATCGTACCTGTGTACCTTGCTTGCCAGCTCCGCTGTTCACTCGGATTGCACATGCGTGTAACTAGCGTCATTTTTATAACTTGGACTTCGGTTAAGGTCAGCTGAATTGAACATTCATTAAGGTAGTTGATGCAGTGCCCACCTTTGCCATAACTGTCCTCTTCGTGGACTTCAAACAGAGGCTTCTCCCGCGTTGTTTATCAGTGGTTCTACAAAATGCTCTCCATGAGGAGCTTCTTGTGATGACGAGAAATGATAAATTTCATGTAAATTCTCAATACACTGCCATCCCAATGCTTTTACTCAATGGCAACTGTAAAATAGTTCTACATATGTGCAATTATAAATGCAAAATCTGCCTAATCGAAGATATTCTGCTCACACAGCAAGCGTCGCCGGGCCATTTGAGGCAGCGCAAAGCTCACTCAATCAGACTGACGGTTTTGTATTACGGGGCCGCGACGAAGCCACAAGACCTTCATTATTCTATATTCTGAAGCCTTCATTTTGTCGTTAATTACAATAGCGCGAGACAGCCTTATCCTTTATTAAAACACTGTCGCCGTCTCCTTTCTCGCACGTGGCATATTTTGCAGCACTGCGCTTCCTCCTCCTATTATCGAGCGAAGCAGTGAAAGCTGCCGGCACGCGAAAAAATAAAACACCGTTCATTGTGAAACTATCGGAGTCAGAGTCATTGCTTCGCTTTCGCTGAAAACAATGTGAGTGGAAATGAAAATTCCTCGCCCAGGTGCGGATCCGAATCAATAACCGCTGGGTTCCGAACGCAGTAATGATTGAAACCCTGTAGCTTCTTCATACGCGCTTAAAAATCGGTTTTACATGCATGAAGAAACAGACGCAGGGCACGACGCACTGTCGTAGCATGTGCACGCTGGGCGAACGAAGAACATTGCTGGGGCATATAAATACCTCGGGTCTTCTACCAAAGAGTGGTGGAAAGAGAAACACAGAAACAAAGAACGAGAGAAAGGGAAACGAAGAGAGCTAGAACGAGTAACAAAATTATTTCCTGGGGTCTAACTTTCCGAAACCACGATATGATTATGAGAGACGCCGTAGTGGAGGGCTCCGGAAATTTCGACCACCTGGGGTTTTATAACCTGCACTGACATCCAACTATACCATGAACAGTCGACTGAACATTTCGCCTACACTGAAACGCAGTCGGCGCGAGCGGAATTCGATTCCGTGACGTTCAGATCGTCAGTCGAGTGCCAAAGCCAGTGAACTACCGCGGCGGTGAGAGATATAAAGAAAAAAAAGAGGCATGCACATGTCAAGCTTCGCTTGCCCCCATCTTCCCCATGGGGAAAGGTCCCTATTCTCTCTCTCTCTCTCTATCTATCTATCGAGTTGCGCTGTTTCGGCGACGTGGCTTTTGAAGTTGAAGTTGAAGTTGAAGTTTATTTGTTCTTTTCCTTGTTACATGTATTTACACTTTTAGGGACCCAACAAATTTGTTAAAGAGTCCCTAACGGCATTATAACATAAAAAAACACTAAACGGCAATTGTCATTGGCGAAATACTAAATAGGAATTAATATGGAAAACATGAGAAATTAGCTAACACATAATATAGCTATACAACAAATCATCAAAACATCAATGACGCGGTAATGTGATGTAATGAGCAGAAAAAGTTCTAAATACGTGATATGTATAAGTGCGAAGTTGAATACATGTGAAAATCAACGAAAGAAATCTCTTAGCAGGACAAATTGTTATGAAGCAAATTTTTCTGTTGTACTAGGAAAGAGGGAAATGACGGGGCTGTCTTTTGGTTAGTAGTGAGGCTATTCCAAATGGTAGTTCCTCGGAATTCCACAGTTTGACGACCATAACTAGTATTTATTTTTGGTAGTAAAAGTCGGATGCCAGAAAAGCACCCGTGAGCTCGAGGTGACGGACGAAGGGACACGGACAGTAAGTTCAAACTACCGTGAAGTATTTTGTATATTATGGATGCTATATTATAAGTAACCAGATTGTGTACACTTAACACACTGAAATCTTGAAACAAATTGTCACCTCTTACGTTCTGATAGAATTAATTTATAATGAAATTAATTAACTAATTAATTAACTAATTATAATAAATTGAATTAATTAGTTTTCAAGTACTAATGAAATGAGCGGGCAGGTATCAAGTCAGTTGATCATGAGCTTCTACATTGGAGCATGACGCTATGCTTCTTGTACATTCTTGGTATTGGTTTAGCGAAACGTCCAATTGATTTCGCGCCCAACACATGTTCCGAATTCACAAGCGGCGCCCTGGCAAAACACGATTGATGGACTAGTACATCAACGTCGTTCTTAGCAAGCATTGCAGCTCTTCTATTTTTAAGTACCTCGTTAGTGTGAAATACTGGCTTTGCAGTACATCTTGATCATTATCTTCGTTATTATCAGCATCATCATCCGATCCAAGTCCACCGCAGGTCAAGTGCCGTGGATCTCCAATTGTCTCGGTCCTGTGCTAGCTGTGGCCATTAGATCCCCGCGGACTTCTGTATCTCATTTGCTCAACTAACTTTCTGCCGCCCTCTGCCATGATTGCCTTCTCTAGGGATCCGCTCTGTTACCCTTAATAACCGGCGGTTGTCTTGCTGGCGCATTGCCCCGCCACGGTGGTCTAGTGGCTATGGTACTCGGCTGCTGAACCGAGGGTCGCGGGATCGAATCGTGGCCGCGGGGGCTGCATTTCGATGGAGGGGAAATGTTGAGGCCCATGTGCTGTGCGATGTCAGTGCGCGTTAAAGAACCCCAGATGGTCAAAATTTCCGGAGCCCTCCACTACGGTGTCTCTCATATTCAGAGCTGGTTTTCAGACGTTAAACCCCACAAATCAATCAATTGCTTGCGCATTGCATGCGAGGGCACGACAACCTGTTGACAACTATTTTGTACCTATTCCCACGTTAACACTGGTGTTTGTACGTGCCCCTCAGCAAAGCTCACGGTGAGCGACCCACTTGGCCGCCTCATCCGTTGCCTGATTACTTCACACTCAACTTCGCTGGTCTACAAACTCCTTGCGTATACTCTCGTTGTGGGCATGCTTTGTTCGCCTTTGCACGTCTGAACCTTCACTAACTCGCTTAGGTCTCCTTCCTAACCTCTAGTCTCCTCAGTTGTCGTAGCTACTGCGCATCAGCTACTCCTGTTGGAAAACAGTGACACGCGTATCATCAGCACAGTGCAAATGGCACTGGTATGGCTGAAACTATTAAAATCAGTACAGGAGTGTGCATGAGTATTTGACCTTCAAGCCAGTGCACCTTGCAAAACTCGCTACTGCAGCGCGTGAGCTTAAAAGGGGCCAAGCAAAACCACTCGGACATAGAGAACGGTCCATAATTTATACTTTTTAGCGCGCAGAGAACGGTGCCGGCCAGTTGTGAAGACATCTGCGACCATGTGAGCAGAATATTATTGCATTCCACGCAAAACGAAATTCGCAATTTGGTTTCAGACACAGCTGTAATGCTTCTGATCTAGTTTCATCAGATGAGGTCACTGGGGCACTGACTAAGCAGCTTGACTATTTTCCCTCTCCTCGTTCTCCTTCAAGACAGATTCGCGCCTTTACCTTATTTAGTAAAATCAAAACGCGGAAATAATGGATTGCAGATGACCTTGCAAGGTCACTAAACGAGCTAATTCTATTTTCTGCCTCAAGCGACGTTGTCACTGCATTATTGACGTCACTTTTTGAAAGAAGAGGGGGCACTTTTGATAATTTCCTGGGGCGCGCAGCATCATCATCAGGCCTCTCCCAACGATTTCCAATCCGCCCTATCCTGGGCAAGCTAATTCCCCTTTATTCTCGCAAACTTCTTAATTTCAATGCTCCACCTAACCCTTTGCCTGCCTCTGTTGCGTTTTCCATTACTTTGTTTCCACTCCGTCGCTCTTACTGTCCATCTGTTATCTGTCCTCAGCGTGATATGTCCTGCCCAGGTCCACTTTTTTTCTTTTCTTTCAGTTGATATAAGAATATCAGGTACTCCTGCTTTTTCTCTGATCCATTCCGCTCGTTTTCTTATCTCTTAGCGTTACACCCATCATGTTTCTTTCCCTTGCACGCTGCATGCTCCTTAATTAGGCCCGCATGTTCATGTGAACCTCTTTGACTGACCGCCGCAGTTTCCCGACGTAGGAAAAACTATTCCATAGTCCGTTTAACACTTTGGTGCTTTTCACCGAAGCGCCGCTCTAGTTTTAAGGCTTATCATACGTACCGAGCCTGCTGAAGTAACTAAAGGACGTGCGCCTCGTGGCCTAGTCCACGAAATTTTATGATGCCATCCTTCAGATGGCGAGGAATGTCAATCAATACATGCTTATCGTATAGGTTGCATACCCTTACACATCTGACAGTATCTCTGTAGTGTGAGAAGTCAATCCTGCCAATCGTTCACCAGCGATATTGAAATACGTCTGCACTTACACTGCCCGCGGCAGCACGCAGATCGCAGCCCTATAGTGCAGTGTCTGAACCTTCATGACCCTTCTGTGGTATTCCTACCGCTGCCGTTACCATGCAACACCCTGTGCTGCCGTTCACGAGGCTACCGCGCATCTCTATAATCCGAAAACTTTCATTAAAGCAATGCAGAGGAGTGTACGACGTTCTTGAGTTTGAGGATGACCTTCTAGTTGGCACTTCTTAAGCTCGTCCTAGTGCCCTTGTCAACATACGCAAGCCAATAGCAAATGCGTGTTTTCATCATCATCATTCATCATCATCATCATTTATTTTTCCCTTAAAGGCCCCTCTCGGGGTATTACATAAGGGGGGGGGGAGGTTACATAAGGAGTTACAAACGTATCGGATCACAATACTGAAACATAACACAAAGAAATGCAGATTATTTAGGTTACAATTTGAACGAGGCATATAAAGGCGAAAAGAAAGAACAGTGTAAATGAATTTTACAGCGTAAGATGATCAGTGAGCAATTGCTTAAACACAATAGGGTTTCGCTCAACGACAACACAGTCTGGCAAAGTGTTCCATTCTGCAATGGCTGTTGGCAAAAAAGATTGATTAAAAGAAGACGTAGAACCGTGCAAACGCTGGACGCTGCACGAGTTAAAAAGGCGACGAGATGTACGGGTTGGCGGGATAAATAGTTTACCGTGAAGATGTGGGAAGTTATAGTAAAGCCGATGGAACAAACACACTTTGTTCAGGTACGTATTTAAAGGGGATGATAAATTGCACAAATTATTGCAAACGCGATGATTTGCTCTGTGTGATCACATTCTGGGATGCGGCATCGCCTTGGTACTAAACCTCTCGTGAGAAATGGTGTGAGCGCACCCACGACCAGAATCCATGATGTGAGTGAGCTACTCACCACCAGAAGCCAGGCGACGTGAGAGCCGAACGTAGGAGCATCGTATAATTCTACGAACTATTCAGTGCCTCAAACGGCATTTTGCCTGTTATATTACTTAGCATATAAGTTCCATTTCCATAGCTTCTTTTTGCGGCTATAGGTGTCTTATCACATGCTAGTACTGCCTGTATACTGTGTAACTTAGTATTTTGTTCTTTTCTTGCTCGTGTTTTCATACGTGCTGTTACACCGCACTGACAAGCTTCTTTTAGCAGTCTTGCTCTGAAGCTACAAGTTAAAGAAGGCCGTGGTTCTGCGAAGAGCTCTGTCCAACTGCATTCTTTACGCTTCCGCTGTCTCTGTATTTACAACCTACAGACAGAAATTTTGATTTCTTTTTTTTTTCATAGCAGGAAGTGAGCATCAAATGCTCAAACATTTCTGATCACGCGCTCCAGCAGCACACATTTAGATTTCTTATCGGGTGCACCTTGTAGCACTTAAGCCTGCGACAGCCAGACGGCTCAGTGTAGAAAAGAAGAAAGGGACACGCCGCGCGGAGAAAATTCAATACGACCGGCTTCCACGCTTCCATCTTTGTCTCCCCGCGTGTCGGTGACGGTGTGTGTTCGGTTAAAAAGGGTTGCGGTCGATGTCAAAGCTCGCTAAAGACATTAGCTAGACGAACAGGACGACGTCAAAGGCTAGCAGTCCGCTGCATTGTTGCCACAAGGCAAAAATGCCTAACCGGCAGCTCCCAGGAATACGGATGAAGACGCGTTGTCCGCTGCAACTGGTTTGACCGGTCTCATTAAGGAATACGGATAAGGATGCGTCATGCAGGATGTAGCCTGTGCTTCATTGGGGCTCGCTGAGATGGACGGGTCTTGATGTGGCTTAAGGGTGATGCAATCTGAGGAAAGATTGCTCTGGACACTGGGTATTGGTGTCCATCCAGTTCGCTCTTCCCTGTGCCCCATTTCTGTACCTAACAAGTAACTAAGTACTTCTAGTGTCAATAAACATTCTTGCTATCGTTTTCTACTCTCCTGACTTCGGAGTTTCTGAACCCGAAGACCTTCTCACGCTACGAAGTGAGGTCTGGGTTCCACGCAGCCCTGCGTTACACCAACCTGCGAACACAACCACACCCGTCAGAAGGTTTCTGAAGCTTCTGTTCCTAGTGACATATCTTAGGTTCATAGGTTGACATATCTTCATCACAAATCGTTCTGTTTTCCTGCAGTTATTGCGTCAAAATATTTCCGGTGTGCGGACAATTCCTTGTCCTGCTGAACGGCAACAGTTGGAAAACGCGCAAAGGCTAACACTCGCATGTGAAGTGCGTAATAACGAACAATCTGACTTTTGATCCAGAATAGCTGCTTGCGAACATCTCACGCATGCTGTCATGAAAGACCGCTCCTTAAACAGTTCACAAGACTATAAAAGAGTCCCAGGCGCCACGCACGCTGCTCCGCTTTCATGAGAAAAAGGGCTCTCGAAAAGCGAAACCGAGAAAGCAAAGTGGACGCGCTGACAGTGACTCTTCAGCTATCGGCCCGTTTGATAATTGTAAAGCTAGCTTCCCTGCAATGCAGCTTGCGCTACTAATGGCGGCATTGGCAGTCCTGCAAACAGCCTGTACAAGCGCATTCGGCTTGTGATAGGGCATGTAAAATTAGACGCAGCCCTTGTGATACAAACATGCACAAAGAAAACGGGCCGCAGCCTGGGCAACTTGAATTTTGACATCATTAAGATAAAGAGCTGTCGGCATTAGTTGGGAAAAAGTGCACTGCAGTGAAGCGCACTTGCGAATTATGAAAAGTTTCTTGTACATGTCGATTGAAGTACAGAAAATGCAGTAGGCTGTTTCGGCAAATGTAAAATCTATGAGGGAAGGAGAAGATTGACTTTTGTGCACAAACGAAGTACTATGAAAACTCTGTTACTTGTAAAGTACTTCGCGTGAAGCTTCCGAATGTGGCGATAGTGTTTGACACTTCCGACACACTTCATATAACTTTCATGTGTTTTCATTTGTTTCAGAATAACAGAGCAAAGGACTTTCTGATGTACGATTATGGTGCCTCAAAGAACAAAGAACGATACGGACAGGTAGGAAATGTTTCGTATATCATCAACATTGTACGACACGAACTGTGCATTTCCCTCCACCAACACCGAATCCCCAGTCCGCGGACCATGCAGTACTTTACATGCTGTGATGTTAGCCTTTGAATAGCTGCAGTGCCGTCTAGTAATGTGCGGTATTTTCACAGGTTTCCTACTCTTTAGATATTGCTCATTGCACTTGTTTTTTTATTTTTGCTATATGTTATGTCCACGGTAGCCGCAATAACAGGCATACGTGGGAAGAAAAACTTGCTCATTGCTTGAGCCGTAAGCACCTTTTTCCAGCGAGCGCGACCGGTCTCTTTTGTCCGAGCGCACACGGTCGACTCTCGTCGTCGGAGCCAGACTGGGGAGAGAGGCACAAGAAGCAGGCGAAGAGAGTCCGCCAAAAGCGAGAGGGGGAGCCGTGGGGGGGGGGGGGGGGGGTGCGCCCTGCGCGTCCTTGAAGCTTTCCGTGAAGTGGGTGTTCGCAGGTTGGAGACATGGCAATTCCTTCCCCCTAGTTTTGTGCCTGGTAGCGGTCTGGAGGGCGTCGCTGTCTCGTTGACTTTCTCTGGGCGGGCGCCGTATGGGCTGGCGCGCAGCTCGTTTTCTCCACGGGAGCTGCTGGGTGAGCGGGAAGTGTCCGTTGTTCACTGGCGTCCTGTTCCTTTGTCAGCAGCCAAGCCGCGTTGGAAGGTGCCGGGGGGGGGGCTGCGGCCTTCAGCGTGTCCACAGGGCGGATAGTGTGCGCGCACGTGGCGTAGCTGGTTTAAGTGTCGGCGAGAGACAGTCCCATTCACTTCAACGAGCCAAGATCTCAGGACGATGCGTTTTTTAACGATGGCCGGGACCCACTGGGGCTTCTGGTGAAACTGGCGGGCGAGCACCGTTTGTCCTTTGTAGAGCTTCCGGCAACGCGGGGCGTCTTCCTCATCTCGGTTGACCTTTGAAGGTGGCTCCGGCAGAACGGGCGAGATATGCGTTCGCAGCTTCACGAGAAAACACGAGCTTTGCTGGTGTCTGGCCCGTCGCATTGTGCACTGTTGCGTGTTGTTTGAATAGAAAGCGTGCAATGCGGCGCTGCAAGGACCCTGTAGAGTCTCTTGAAAGAGCTCGTTTCAGCTCTCCCACGTAGCGTTCGGCCTGTCCGCTTGTGGCTGGGTGGTACGGAGCAGATGTTACCGCTGTGATGCCGTTGTCGCGGTAGAATTTCTTTATTTCAGCCGACACGAATGCTGTCCCGTTGTCCGAGACCACCTTGCGGGGCAATCCGAAGGTTGCGAACAGCGAGCGCAGTGCCTCGATGACAGCTGTCGAGGTTGTTTTGCTCATCTGGCGAACTTCAGCCCATTTGCTGTAGGCATCCACAATTACTAAGAATGTGGACCCGTTAATTGGGCCTGCAAACTCGAGGTGCACGGATGTGCCAAGGTGTGCTCGGTCTGTACCAGTCAGGTACTGGAGCTCGTGGTGGAGCGCGTTGATTGGATTGGCAGGCTGTGTGTCTCGATATCGTTGTAGATTCCCGGCCACCACATGTAGCTGCGGGCGCACTTTATTGCTACGACGCCTCGGTGTCCGGCATAAATGAGAGCCGTGGCTTGTTGTCGAAGTGGGCGTGGAATGACAACTCGTGATCCTAGTGTGATGGAACCTCGATGACAGCTCAATTCCGTTGCTCTCTGTGCGAAAAGCGTTGAAATTGTCGTCCTTGAGCTTTTAACCGCTACCTTCCTGTAGAGCTTTGTACAGCTTGGACAACGGCGGGTCAACTTGCGTGGCCGTTGCGACTTCGTCTGCTGTTAGTGGGGGCCTTGGTAGTGCTTCGAACATGAGCACGCAGCCAACTTGAGGCGTGTCCTCAATGATTTCGCTGAGGGGTAAGCGGCTCAGTGCGTCGGCGTTTTGGTGCTTGTTTCCGGGACGGTAGACAATGTCGTAGTCATATGCTGACATCTTAATGCACCATCGGATCATACGAGGCGAGAGTGTCTGAGGAATCTGCTTTTGGGGCCCCAGGATACCCAGAAGTGGTCTGTGATCGGTCAGAACAGTCACATGTCTGCCGGCGATGTACTGATGAAAATGCGTGGCACCATAGACGACGGCGAGTCCCTCACGATCAAGCTGAGAATAATTGCGTTCCGCAGGTGATAGCATACGGGAAGCGAAGGCGATCGCTGCTTCTCTGCCTTGATCGTCAATTTGTGAAAGCACTGCACCGACGCCGAAGGGCGAAGCGTCACATGCTAGAGGCAGAAGCTTTGTCTCGTCATAGTGCCTGATCACCACACTTGCACGGAGCAGCTCTTTAAGGGCTTCAATGCTTCCTGATGGCTTGGCGACCAAGTCCAGAGGACGTCATTTTTCAACAGGTTGTAGAAGGTCGTTGGCCACCATAGCTCGGTGTTCTAGGAAACGATCATGAAACGTGAGGACACCCAGGAATGATTGGAGCTCTTGTTTGCTGGTTGGAGCGCGTGCCTCCGTGATGGCGCGTACCTTGTCGCTGGGGGGGGGGGGGGTATGAATGCCTTCGGCATCGATCAGATGACCTAAGAATTTCACCTCAGGAACCGCGAAGCAGCAGTTATCGATGCTCAAGCGTAGGTTTGCACTTGCCAGCCGTTTCAGTACCAGTTCTAGGCGAGTAGCATGTTCCTCGCTGGTTGCGCCACTGATGATTACGTCGTCTAAGTAGATGCACACGCCAGGAATTCCTTGAAGCTGCGATTCCATGTATCTTTGAAATATGGCTGGGGGCTGCCGTTACCCCGAATGGAAGTCGCCTTACCCTGTACAGTCCTCTTGCTGTATTAAGCGTGAGCACCTCAGAAGTTTTGTCGCTCACCTTCAGCTGTTGATATGCCTGCGTGAGGTCCAGGGTGCTGAATAGTTTCCCTCCTCGTAGCGTGCTGAAAACCTCCTGTGGTGTTGGCAGGGGGTATGAAGACGATTTTGTCGCCAAGTTCACGGTGAACCGGTAGTCCCCACAGAGACTGTAGGCTTCCGCCCTTGTTCCTCACTGCAACTCAGAGGTGTGGCCCAGTCTGAATGCTATGTTGGCGCAATAATGCCCTGTCGTTCCAGCTTGTCGAGCTCCTTCTCGTAGGCAGGTTGCAGGGCAAACGGTATCGATCTGGCCTTTAGAAACTTCGGACGGGCCTCTGGGTGAAGCTCTAAGTCAACGGGTGGCCTGTTGTGTCCAGAAATTTCGCCAGAAAAGGCCGTCCCGTACTTCTTCTGCAGCTGCTCGACGAGTTTTTGTCGCTCAGTTGAGCTTCCTTCGGCTGCCTGGTTGATGCCGCAGAACGCAATGTTGAGAGCGTGGAACCAGTTTCTGCCTAAGAGGCTAGATCCAGTGCCCTTCACAATTACGATAGGCAGTTGGGTCACCGTGCCGTTGTATGCAACTTCTACGTTGGCACTGCCTAGAGTTGGCAGGTCTTGCCCTCACCATGTTCTCAGGTGCGTGTCTTCCCTAAATAGATGTGGAGCATTCCGTGGCCATCTGTTGCGGTGCGTCTCCTCGCTGATGAGCGTGCAGGCTGCTCCCGAGTCAACCTCAAACTCTATGGGCTGGCGGTTCACAACAACGGTGACCATTATCTTTGGTCGCGTGCCGAGGTTGACGTTATGCAAGTCATACAACAATGTTGGTGCCGGTAGGCTGTGCTGCGTCTCAACTTGAGTTATAGACCTTGGGGAGTTCCCGCTTTTGTCGCTGGGATGGCCCCTTCGCGAGTCTCTTCTTTGATGTGCAGGGCTTCTCAATGTGACCGCGTTTGTTGCTGAAATTGCATTTGCAAATTGCAAATTTGCATGTCTGGGGGTTGTGTTGCTCATCGCAACGCCAGCAGCGTTGTGGTATAGCCGACTTTCCTGCACTTGCCTGGTTGTGATGACCTCTGTGAGCCGCTGCATGGTGAACCGGTTCGATGGTCCCTCGCATGTGTCGCTGCTGTTGGCTAGTGCTTTCCCCTCGAACAGCGATATCGTATGCTTTTCGTGAACGTTAGGTCACTCTCGGCAAAGAGTATTTGTTGCAAGAGATCGTCCCTTAGTGCGCACACAAACCTGTCGCGCAACATATTGTCCAAGGGTAACATCGTTGTCGTCTGCTGTCCGGTGGCTGCTGCATCTGCCTGCATTGGGCGCAGCGTCCCGAAGTTGCTGTCGGCGACCAGCATCTTTAGCGCCGAGACGTAGGCGCGTACTGTTTCACCCTCCAACTGGTTACGTCGTTGTAAGCGCGCTCGGTTGAATATTTCGGACGGCCTGGGGTCGTAGTGTTTCTGAAGTGCCGCAACGATGTCGTCGTAGGCCACGGCAGCCGGATTCCTTGGCTGAACCAATGCGCAGACGTTGTCGTACGTCTGCTCACCGCACAGCGTCAGCAGGTGTGCCCTCTTCTTGCTGGAGTCTGAGATGCTGTTGGCCTCGAAGTAAAACTGGAGGCGTCCGAACCACGATGTCCAGGATGAGCCATTCATCTCTTGTATTCGGGCTGTATAAATAGGCTGGTATAAATGTATAATATATAATGTATGATATACATGTATATTATAATATACATGTATAAATAGGCTGGTCTTCACGCAATAAACATTCAGTTGGCAGTCAGCGCTTGTCCTGTGGTCTTCGTTTCTTCGTCGTCTGTGTTCCTTTGCGCTGTTACTTTGCTCTGGATGCGTGCGTTGCCATTGCGTAGCACCGGTGAAGATAAACGCGAGCTTCAATTCTACAACCTTGTCGCCACTGTTATGTCCACGGTAGCCGGAATAACAGGCATACGTGGGAAGAAAAACTTGTTTATTGCTTGAGCCGTAAGCACCTTTTTCCAGCCAGCGCGAGCGGTCTGTTTTGTCCGAGCGCACAAGGTCGACTCTCGTCGTCGGAACCAGACTGGGGAGAGAGGCGCAAGAAGCAGGCAAAGGGAGTCCGCCAAAAGCGAGAGGGGGAGCCGGGGGGGGGGGGGGGCCTGCGCGTCCTTGAAGCTTTCTGTGAAGTGGGTGTTCGCGGTTGGAGACATGGCACTATACCTAAACATGTTCTGGATGGATTTGACGTAGCAATTTCCAATGCCAATTTGCACGATACATTTGGAAGCAAGAGCAGAGATACTGAAAGCGCTCGCATTGGCTTTATGGTTGGGTTGTGCATTGTCTGAAATAGAGATGGTCAATGCGTGACTACTTCCAGGCAACCCAATGTTGCGGATGTTTTGCCCCAGGACAAACTTCAGCGTTATTTCAATGCCCGCTGATCGTAATTCAACTTCGAATAGATGATTTCCCTGGTGCTATACCACACGACTAGCTAAAGGCTGCATGTCGTGTGGATTCGCTGAAGAAGAAGTAAAAAATACTTAGCCGAGTCGCGAATTCTTCATTTGAATGCACGATTTATTTCATTGATTATATCACTGCCCACCTCAGCAGGCGGTAAATACGGAACGACAGGGTTCACATTTTTCGAAAAGTTGGCACACCTTGTTGCATCGTCGGATAATGTCACTTTCTCTGGCACTCGCACAATGTGCGCTGCGTTTGCATTTCCTTTGGGGAGGCTGTGACATCATCCCACTCTCTGTCCGAAGCAGTTGCGAGCTTTGGTTGCAATGTAAGCACATTTGTTGGCTTCTTCTGTTTATTCGTGAGCTTCTAAGGAAAGCGAACCACCCCAGCCATTACAGTATTGTCAATAATTATTTTGAAACAACTACATGTAAACATTGTTTAAGGGCCGCCGAGAAATGGCACTAGCACCATTTGGCGCTGTCTGTATTTACCCAGGGGAGCCTGTGACGTCATCGCACGCCATGTGCGAAGCAGTTTCCCGCTTTGGTTTCGGTGTAAACACATTGTTTGTTTGCTTAACAGAAAAACAAGGTAGGTATGTACACTACCCAGCAGGAGGCCATGGGTTTCAGGGATAGTACGGGAAAGCTGAACATGTCGGTGATAGAGATAAGGAAAAGGCGCTTAGAGTATTGATGGCGCAAGGGTATGCAGCAAGCAGAAATGCAAGGTAGTTCGTGCAAGATTGTTACTTCACAGCGGTACGATAATAGATAAAACAGGTAGGCGAGGAGAAAAATTAGCTGTGAAAATATGTGCGGCACGGGAAAAGAAAAGTTTGCAGAGGGAAGAACAAAGCTAGAGCTTGATTGCCCGCGGGCTACCGGCCCGTTATAAACGGAACGCTCCTAACATTCATCCATCCATCCATCCATCCATCGAAAGAATTTTTAATTGATTTCAGCAAAACCTCCCTTGCATCCATCAAGGCAGCAGTGACAGGAGAGAGGAACAGCGTGAACGGTAAGATGGGGAGAAGAGCGGGCGTTAGCATCAGGAGCGGCAGAAGACTATAGACTTTCGACGTCATTTATAAAGAAACAAGCAGATATACGGCCATTTTTTTCTGTGACGTTCACTAAAAGCTCCGAACGTTTGGTTGCATAGTATATGTTGCACAGCACGGCCTAAGGTATAGCTTACGGCTTCAGCAAATGTGCACCAAGCGGTGCGTTGGGTGCTTCAGAGGTGCAACACAACCGGAGACTGTTTAGGCATAGGCGCGGATATGGTCGTCATGCTAAAGCCACTTTCTCCAGTAATGTGGAACTCCTGGAGCCCTCTATATAACGCGAGAAGTGGAGCCTAAATAACTCTTGCAACATTATAGAAGGCGTACGGCAGTGACGAATATTTGTTACCGGTGCGTAAGTTTGAACACGGGAACACACGCTTGGGGAGGTGAACATACCTGAACCATATAGTTCCCTTTATTTTGTTGTAAGACCTAACGCGAAAGAAAGCAGGATGGTAACAAACGTAGTAGGTCAGCCACACAGGAGACAGGCTTGCCACCTCCCCATTGTTTAGACAGGGGAATGGTTGCTAGCCTTCTTTTTGTTGTAATGTTATGTTCACCCTGCAAAGTTCACTTTACCCTACAACTCCTACACTAGCAGCTATCGCAAGTGATGCAGCCGTTGGTACACTAGTGCATTTCTTGAGCAAATTTACCTCTTATTACCTAGCGTTCTTATCCTGCTTGTGCTTTCAGGAGAAGCCTCCCGCTTACGAAGTGGATCGCATTACAGTCAAAACGGCACTGTTCTCATCCGAAGGAGACACGATCGCCGATCCAGAGGATGTGTCCCTTCTTGCTGAGAGACTGGCCTCAAACTTGCTCTTCAACCGCGTAGTGGCGCCAAAAGATTTCCGTCACCTAGATTTTTGTTACGGCTACCAAGCAACGGATTTTCTACACAAACCAATGATTGAGACAGTCGAAAAGTACGCTGGCACAAGAACATAGCCAGAGTTTCCAGTGCATTGCCAATTGAGTTCGACATGAGAAGTCCAACATTGTTCGTGATGCCTTACATAGCACTTCTGCGTCTTCTGTCAATTCGTGTATTCTAAACGGGCATTGTTGTAGCTGCACCAAGAATGATCGCGCCGTGTCTGCATATATAAAGAAAATTATGAGGTGTGTGTCAAACATTACTGAAACAAGTAAAAACGCCTTTAGTCCAAATAAATGATAATCTGTGAACAAGACTGTACTAAAGAAAAGTGGGTTCTTCAGCCTTTTAAATGATGTCAGCGCCGTAGGAAACTAACGTGCCCTCACCAGATTCTCAATAAGCGATGGGCCTGCCAGAACACAGTCTGGTTTCACTCACGAGTTGAAAGTATGATTTACTTTGCGCGTAGTAACAATTAAATATAGCTTACGTCGATGCAAAAGAGAAGTAGGACGGTAAAGTTTATTTTAAATGCTAAAGAGGAGAAATTTCAATGCATTTATTCATAAACATACATTGTTTTGTCAAACGAGAAGAAAGACCTTGGCAAAACTAAAAATGCTGCTATAATGTGAAATCACCCGGGTAACAGAGAAATCCACCGGGTAACAGACCCATTTTATAAGCAGTACTGTGTATGTGTACTTTATATTGATGGAGAGTACCGTCTAGCAACATAAAGTAATAGCGTGAAATCGAAGTTTATCTCCATTGCTGCATTTCATAATTTTTTGGGGGAGTGGGGGGTGTATGTGGTGTGAAAGTACTATAGACTTCACACCGCGCAAATAAGGTGACGCCGTTAGAACTGATCAACGAAACGCACTCGCGGCAGCAAAAACTCGCGGTCCCGGAAAGTACAGAGAAAATAGAGTAGGAAGCTTGGTTCTTATTTATTTATCTATTTATTTATTTAGAGATAACGCAATCTCATGGAGGGATTTCTCTCTAGATGGCGAGAGCAGTATGAGAGTGGAAAACACATCTATCATTAGCAAAAGTATGGGAGTTTTTTATGTTTTAGCCGTTGTCGCAGAGTTTGTTTTAACTTGAAACAAAACGAGAAAAAAAGCAGCTCTTGTTGCCACACCTATAATGGCATTCCCGGCTAAATCTGCTGTGTTGGTC
The DNA here is from genome assembly GCA_013339685.2 of Hyalomma asiaticum. Lineage (NCBI taxonomy): Eukaryota > Metazoa > Arthropoda > Arachnida > Ixodida > Ixodidae > Hyalomma > Hyalomma asiaticum. The sequence continues at coordinate 83,630,239 of CM023488.1, read as the reverse complement.
CGCGCGAATCTCAATGCGCAAAGGAGCTTGGCATTTTCCGTCCGCGAGGTCCGCGGACGCTGCACGGACGGCTAAAATCCGGGACGCGGGGTCACGTGATGCGCCGTCCGCCGCGGAAATGATAGATTTAGTCCGTCGGGTGGATACACCCTAAATGACGCCAAATGCAGATATATTTTTTTCTCTTGATGACACTAAGCAGCTGCTCCAGAGCACAGGCCACGCGCTGACGTGTTCTGTTTCGTTGATTGATTTCTCGGGTTTTTACGTTCCTGAACAACGACATGATTAAGAGAGACGCCGTGCTGTAGGGCTACGGAAATTTCCACCACCTGAGGCTCTTTTACGAATACTGACACCGCTCATTGCACGAGACTGAACATGTTGCCTCCACCTAAGCGCATTTGCAGCGGCTGGAATTCGATTCCGTGAATTTCGGAGCAGCCGAGTGCTATAGGCATTAGACCAACGTGGCGGAGGGTGTTATCGGGTGGATTTCTTTATGGTTTTTCTCGTATATGTGTTAACTTGTTGCAAAGCAATATCACAACACTGGGATAGCAGGCTGTGACATAGCCTATTTTCCCAAATAGAAAAATATAGGTTACTGAATAGAGCACACCTACGCATCTGTCAAACTGCACACATGCACTCCAGGATTTTTTTTTCCTCAGTGATGCGACTGTTTTGTGATATTGTGACTACAGACTAGACTCAAAGTACACGTTCACTTATGTTTATGCATAATAAGATCAGTGGTGTTAAACGCACAAGAGGTTGTGAGGTTTCTTAAATAGCATTTTAGGAATGTATGTCACCCATAACCTCACACTTTACACTGAATTATTTCTCGGCTTTTACGTCCCAGAACTGTGATACCACTATGAGAGAGGCCGTAGTGGAGGGGTCCGCACATTTTGACCGCTTTGTGCTGTTTAACGTGCACTGACATGGCACGGCACAGACAGTTTACAGTGTCAATACAACTGTGCAGCGGAAGAAACATTAGAGACAAACATCACTGTTTGATTCTCACTGACTAATTTGGACCAGGTTACAGTCTTCATCTTAACAGGTATGTTGCATGTCGCAATGTTGGTTTTTTAAGTGCACTGAAAGTCTTGGTTGTCATCGAAACCGCAGAAATTTTCCGCGTGTCATGTTTTGCACAAAGATGCATGTGCCTGCTTCATCAAGATGGGATTTCTAAATAGCTTAATGCTCCATTTTCATGCGAATGTCAGCATTTATTCCGTTGAATTGTTTATCTTTGCTTACAGGCTACTCACAAACTATGCCAACGAGGTACATCACACGGAGAGAAACTGCACCAAGGCTATACATGTGCCATTATAAGTTGTAGCAGTCTATGAAGAACGTAACCATGCCATCTTGTAAGGGGAGAGGGTATTACTTTTATCAATGTAAGCGGTGTGAAAAGCCCATCATCCACCCCTTGGCTCGTCGACATCCTTAGTCCAGGACGTCATTAGTCGAAGCCGCCGTCCGAGCCCGTTGGACCAGAGTTCGCTGTTCGTCTAGCCCTGAGCTATCGAGCAGGGTTGCCTCCCCGCTCTAGTTGAGAGATTGGGTTAAATTTGGATTCATTTGGCAGGCTCAGGTCATGTGGCAAGTGTCTGCCACCTTGCCGCAGTACTGGCACTGTCCAGTGATTTTCGTGTCATAGTGTTTTACTACGGCGAGACAGCGTGTTTGTCTACGGGCGCCGCACGACGTTCTCATCCATTTTGACAATCCCTTCGCCAGTGGGGGATATGCACGACGATGCTCGGTGTAGTACTCTCTGATTTCTCGGAACGGCGGTAACGGTGTGGGATGTTCAGGTATATCAGAGCAATGGGTAGGCTCCCAGGAAGTAAGCGCGCAGGTCGCTGCAGCTGCAGCTTCGTTACCGTGGAGACCCTCATGGCCTGGAGCCCATATTATTCTATTTGGCATGGTATCGCTGCCCCGGACGCTCAGTCGCAAGATTCTGGGGGCCAGCGCAGAGATATCTCCTACAAAATAGCTCACGCAGGCTCTACGAGAGTCTGTAATTATTCGCTTTGTTTTTGAGTCTGAGGCCGCCGATGCGATGGGAACCTCCTCCTCCTAAGTTGGGTTTGTCGCTTTGGAAGTGAGGCCGTCCACCTGCGTTCCTTGAGAAATGACTGCTGCCGTGTGGTACCCCTTGGGCCATGGTCCGGCCACGTCGATGTAGTGGACTCCACATCGGGAGCCAAAACGTTTTTCGAACGCCGCGGCGCGTGCTGGCCTTCTGCTACCATTTTCTTCTTTAGTCACATTGCGTTTAAGCGGGGGCACCGAGACTTTGGCTCTCCAAATGACGGGGATACGCTTCACGCATTCGATCTCGCATTTTTGACGGATGGATAATCGGTCCACTAATCGTTTGCTTGAGAAGCGTGCATGATTAGTGAGGTGTGCTTCCTTTAGCTGCTGTGTGGATTTGAACACCCCAAGTGCAGAGAGCTTCTGATTCGAAGTGCTGATAGTTAAGTCAAGGGCGTGTTTGACTACTTTCCTGAGAATTACGCCGACTGTGTTTTGTTTCTTCATTTTCAACAACGGTGTTGAGTAGAGAAGCTTGCTAGCGACAAAGGCGTGGACCAGTCGAAGTGCGTCCCAGCCTCACAGCCCCCAACGTTTGTCTGACAGCCGACGAATCATGTGCACTACTTGTTCCCCAGTTTTGCATAGTTTGTCTACATGGTTCTTGTTTTGGTTCGATTGTGCATGGGGAGATCCCGGATCCGAATTGTGAAAACCTGTCGAATGGATTACCCCGATACCCTATCCCGCAACCCACACTGGCAGGCATAGGTTTCCAGAATATAAGTTGTTTGCTGGAGGCGGTCTCCCATTTCGCCTATACTGCCCCGCTTTCCCCATATGGTTGCATCGTCGGCATGTATTGCGTATCACATACCTTCCAACTGTGTTAATGCGCGCGGGATCTTCATCGTGGCTAGGTTGAATAGCAGTCGCGAGAGGACCTCCCCTTGCGGGGTACCCCGCGTCCCCATCTTAAATGGTCCATGCACCTTGTCGCCGACGCGGATAATCGCCTTTCTGCCTGAGAGAAAGTCCTTTACGTACGCAAAGGCTTTTCTTCCTCAGTGGGTGTAGCTCAAGTTGGTCGGGATGCTTTGGTGTTTAACGTCTTGAAGATGGGTTGGATGATGTCTCAATTTACTCGGAGGCTATCTTGTGCAGACGGGTGTCACCTAAAGTGAAACTTACTTTCGACGTACGGGTTAGACGATCCCGGACATTGTTTCCATTAATTTGGCTGCACGCGAAATGAGTGAGACAGGCCTGAGGCTGTCCGTGCCAAATAACTTGCCTGGTCTGGGAAAAAACGTCACTAATGCAGTTTTCCGGTGGGTTGGGAGTGTTTGGCCGTACGAAATTGTGTTAATGTGTTCCAGTAGACGCCGGTAGGTATCGTCCGCAAATTTGCCAGGAATTATACCGTGACCCGGATCCTGGCCCGGAGCTGACCCGGGCGACCACTGCTTTCAGATCACACATTTGAAAAGGGGCGTCGATCTGGGGTTTTCCCTGCCAGCATAGTTGTATGCGGTCTTATCCGCATCTAAGGTGCGACATAGGTAACCTGTCGCATAGAGCGTCGGCTATCAACGAATTTGTTCCCTGAAAGGCATACAGGGCTCGACGCAGCTGTTTTCGCAGTTATCCTCTGGTTTGGTGAAAGGAATTCTACTCGTCTTCCATGAACCAACATGAAAGTGCCTTTATTGTGACTCCCAGAGCATTCAACTTCCAAAGGGTGCGTAGCGCTCCTGGAAAACGTTGAAAACTTTTGATATTTATAACGCCATTTTTAGGGCCATCAAAACATTTGAATTTGTACACTTGGCTAGGCTTTGTGGATTTTGGTGAGCCATTTTTTATTTATATGTTGAGCATCTCCCCCCTTGTTTTGCAATCTCTTATTAAAGCTTCGTGCTTCTTGCTGAAAGCTCGGCTCTATTGTCAAAGTTCTCCTTCCTTTAAGCCGTGCACAGGCTGGTGTTGAAAGTGCATTTAGCGCTAACCACTAAATATCTCTTGAAAACAAGAAGGAACTCTCTGGCATGTCACAGAGAGAACTTGCAGTGGGGCTGCGGACATCAGATTAGCTGCATGGAACTGAACTTTAAATAAGTTTTAGTTGCAAGTGGGCTTCGAGGAGCAGGAGCAGCAGGAACCACGACAGCTGAGGCATTCGAAGAGAAGCCGTGTTGAACACAAAGTGAGAGCGACGCACAAGAACAAGAAGCTGGAAGTCATGTTTGCTGACTTGATGGTAGTTGTGGATAATTACGCTAAAAAGCTGAGGCAGCAAATGATGTGACATATGCATTGTGAAATCAAGCGGTCTTCAAAGAACTGCACATGAACATATGAACGAAGTAGCACCTGATTTTGCTAATGCCCAAAGGTTTGTACGTGTATTACGGCACTGTGGGCGTTCAGTTATGTGCATTTCCAAAGAAAATACAAGTGTTTGAAATCTTTCAAGTCCATGTATGCCTATTTTTTTTTCTTTCTTTTGCAATAAAATTACCTATGTCTTTATTCAAGAAGCTGCCCGTACTGAACGCATGGAAGAGGTCTATGAAATTACTATGTCGGGCCCTTGAAAGTCCTTGCAAACCGCTTAATTATTTTTACTTTACGACTGCTATGAGCCCTGATCCAGTATATGAATCGAATATCAGTGGAGTGACTTTTCAACCTTTGGTACGTTTCACAGTAGAAATCAACCTAGCAGGGAATGCTGCCCAAATCAAGAAATGTGTCGAGGAGAAACAGCCTATGCTGAAGACGAGAAAGAATGATGGCCGCGGTTCTATCACTCCAACCATCGACTTGATTTCTGGGGTATCTTGTCCAAAATACATTTGTAATCCATGGTAGGGCTTACAACGATCATGTGGGGCTTACAAGAGATGACATGTCAGAACAAATTCAGGAGAATCGCCTATGATAAAGTTTTATTAAACTATATTCCTAGCAAATCTGCAAGTCTTTCCTGGGCGTTTATTTCCCGCTCTGTGGGGACCTGTTCTTCCCTGACTGCTCCATCCAGTGCTTGACAAAGTAAGCATTGATAGTGATGATAGTGATAGTGATGTTGAGGCTAACGCCAGGAGGCGTTAGCCTGGCAGACCTGGCTGACAATTGCTCCGCCCGAGCGTCTCTGTCCATGTCGCATGTGTCGCCGTGTGTCACTCAATCTTCTTTCTCAGAGAAATGTTATAAGCAGGGCCGACACCTTCTTGCGAACAGTTCGGGTACCTTCTGGATATTCCGGCAAGCATTGTTCTGCTGAGACTTCCTGTTGGAATTCTGCGCTTCGAGTAAGTTTTCGCTTTCTAGAGCGGCGAACATTTTCTTCCTTAAATTCCATACCCAGTGACACTGCAGGTTCACCAACAGGTGTTGATGCAGCCACTGGCGTTGATTCTGGCATCGGTGGCTCTTGCTCACAGTTGACTAGTATGCTGCCAGCTTTCATGTCATTAATATTTTGAAAAGCTAACATAATGGGTCTGCAAGTTTGTACACACGCAGACACTCCCAATATGAACGTAAACATTTGCAGCATTTGTAGGGGCTCTTCTACTAACTACTTCACTAGTAGCGGCATCGCCGCTAGCAACCTCCTGCAGCGGGTTCGGGCACTCGACGAGCAGAGAATGTGGCAGTTGCGTCCGCGCTCGCTCATCTCAACCATGCATCGCCGCGCTGCCGCGCGCGCCGGCCCGCGGCCCGTCTCGAGGCAGGACAGCACAAACCGTCGCACGCTGCGAAAGAGGAGAACATTAGGCGTCACTCTCCCAGCATGGTGATTCAATAAACAGGTTAAATAAAGCAAATAATACAAGGCCGAACCAAGATCTAATTAAATACAAAGGATAACAACGATAGCGCGCGAACACACACGAACACAAACAAAGGACAGTAACACTGAACAACACGCGAACACACAATAACACACAAAAACCATGCAAGGGTTAGAGCCTAACCCCCGGCCAGCGTATCCGCAATCGCGCGCTGCTAGAAAGGGAAAATAGAAGGAAAAGAACATACAGAGATGGGCGACGACCGCAAGCTGCTGCCGGGGTCGCTGGGGCTCGCAAGGGCGCGCCATCCGACCGATGGCCTGGTCGGCCGGAGAGTCGCAAAAGTACGTGCGCACCCCTTCTAGTGTCAGCGAGTTCTTTCGAGCATCTCCAAACCAGAAACGGGCGAATATTCCAGAAATTACTCGCTGTCCAAAGGCAGCCACGTTAAAGGGACACTGAACGGGTTTTGAATTCGCGAATTTATTGCGAATTCGGTATCCGCGACCTCTTACAACATGCCTACGGAGGTTTTTTTCGCGATGTTCGATTAAACAACGGCGCTATAAGCGAGCAAACTTTGATCGTGGGAACGCCCCCCCGGCGCGCGCGCGCGCAGGGGCGGAGCATGGGAGAGCTAGACACGTGGGGAGGTGACGTCATCGTCAGGGTCGAGCCGCCGGGCCGCCCAATGTTTATAGGTACTTTTTCAGTTCCGCAACTCCTCGCGCCGCGCCTAGGGAGAAGGCGGCCGGTCGCCGCACCCGCCACCACAGCGCTGCAGTCGCGCCTTGCGCTAGAGAGCGAGAGTCGTCTGCTAGCGCGAAGGGTGTCGCTTGAGCCTTTGTGTGCGCGCGAGTGAGAATTGTGCGAACAGTGTACTTGGTCTTTAATCTCGCTATTTAACAGAGGCCACGCGCTTTAATTCGAGCGCGTTGTATTGCTCACGAACTTGAAAAACCTGTACACACCTCTCAGGCATGCGTTTTGCGCAGTGACAAAGTGCTCGCTTCACCCTGCGCCTTCCTATGTTTATTGCATCAAGACCACATCAATAGTTTATAATTCAGCGTGCTCAAAAAATACGAATCTGAAACTTATAGCACTCGGGGTTACATAACATGAGAACTTTGCGACTAGTAAATTTTGTAGCATGAATGAAACATTGCTATTCGCCGTCTTTTTTTTGTTTTCTTTTTTTTCTTTTGCGGTGGGAAAACGCGTCATGAAGTTATCGAAAACTGACGTACACATATCACTGCAGCAATTTTAGTGCGTTCATTAACCCGAAGAATGATGTCTAGCCAAGAGAAGTCCCATGCATAATATGTGCAACATCGCGGAAGTGACGTTTTCGTAAAGCTTGCACTGCACTAAATGACACTACACATTTAGGCTGTTTCAAAACGCCAAGCAACTTGCTTTTTTGTCAGTTTATTCAAACATGGCAACATCCTAAAATATATCACACAGTAAACGCAAACACAGATCATTGGGGTTCAAAATTAATAGAAAAACTTTATTTACACATATGTACACACGGCAGAGAATTGTTGGCAGGTTTACTGAAAACAAGTTCGTTAAACTAGCTTTGCCTTCTTGCGCTCTCTCTGTGCCCTAACGGCACTGCTGTTCTCCAAACATTTGGCTCGTGCGAAGAAGTGCATGCGAGTTGTTAAAAAAAAAGTGAATTGTTTGAGCAGTAAACTGATTGGCATGCTCAGAACAGCCAACAATATTTGTGCCTCTCTTTACTAGAGCATCCAGCACATCCCTAAATAAGTCACCAAAACATGCGCCTTTGCTAGCATGCTTTATAGTGTGTTCTACCGTGCTCACACACGCAAGCAGTTTTTTTGAAGGGTATGCGAGGCTGCCACTGACATATTCGCGCTCGATGACCAGTAGGGCCTCCTTCGGCAGGGAATCGCGCCTACCAAGGGCGTCTTCTTTGCAGACCTCACAGCGTGTAGTTTTCTTCAACTTGAAAGCCACGTAGCCTGCCAGGTAATACAAGGCTGTCGCTTCTGGTGATGGTACATTGGAGCCATGATCGTCAGGAACACGTGAGAGGTCATGGAATGGTATGGACATAAGCTGTTGCCAAACTTTATCTTTCATTGCGCTTTTCCGGACGAGGGCCTCACGACGCTTTTCTCCGAGACTTTCAAAAGCGCTAAGCAAAACACGATCACTGCCCCTCTCACAGTTCCCTTTGACAGCCACTTTGACAGGGGTGTAGAGGGAAAGTAGCCTAAACAACTGGCTAAACTTGGTCACTGTAGGATGGTCTTCGTCACCTCCAAGTGACCTCACAAGGCCAAAAAATCTCTGCAAAAAAGTATAGATGTAAGCACCTTAGGTTTCCTCAAGGCAGCGGAACTCTTACCTCAAGTGGATCCTGGTTTAATTTGGCTGTTAGGATGTAGCTCACACCCTCGCTGTGTAGGAATTCTATAATGCATAACACTGACATCAACGTGACGCGCAAGGACTCAACAGTTTGATTTGATGCGATGAGTTTGACATCTTTTCTTGCTTCCGTCTGATTCAGCATGTCCAGAAATTCCTCCAGGAACTGAAACAATATGCGTTAATGCATAAAAATAGTCTACGAAACTACTACAAAAGTGATGCAAATGGTTCAAACGAAAGTGGGAATAGTGTATCGAAATATAAGAATTTATTACAAGGTTTGTTTGCTGCTCACATTACGTGAATACACAAACCACTTACCTTAATTTTAGGGGAACCTTTTCTTATGCCAGCCTGGGGGATCTTCGCATTCAGAATGTCAAAAAGATCGTTTAACAGGGATGTAACTTTTTCAGTTCCTGCAGTGTCATCAAAGCCGGGTACATTTAGCTCCCGGTAGACTTTAAAACCAATCGCCACACTGCGGCTGAACAGCTGAAAAAGACGTTCATATTTTAGTTCGATTGCAAGCGCACTTAAGCGAGTTGCATGCCAGAGGAACTTGTTGTTTGCCCATGAATCCATGTTTACATTTAGCAATATTAAATGTATGTAGCAGGAGCATTTAGCACATAACAATAAACTAAGAAACAGGTGAAAAGCAAGGTCATATGGAATGTCTTACTTGAGTTGCCAGGCGAACATTCATGGCCTGAAGCTTCTGAGGCTTGATGTGATACTCGGTCAGTTTTGGTACCACCTTTATCTCCACCTTCTTCTCGGCATCATAAAGCTGCTCGTAGTGGTTGTAGTTCAATTTATGGTCCCCAATCTGCAACAATACACATACATGTATACATACATGAAATAAATACATGGCAAAAGAAATACTGTACAGTTGACAACAAGTCTTGGTTGTAACGTACCTGTCCGTACTTGTGCTTCACCAGGTGATTTCGGACACACTTGATAACATGTGGCACGTCACATATGAAATGGAGATATGCACCACTGGGAAGACACGGGTGCTGCATCTTGCACTGGGCACTGCCAAGCTTTCCATTGATTCCAAGGTGCGCCCACATCGATTTATTATTACCGGCTCCATCGCTGATCACAGCCAAGACTCGGGCGCCATGTTGATGAAGCTGCAGCACAGAATTTACCACCATTTTTGCCAGCACCCAGCCTGGTGCTGCTCCTTTTGTGGCATAGCTTGCAATTGGCTGGACCCATGTGTCGAACATGGGATTGAACATTATGACCAAGGCGTGGTCGGCTAGTTGTCCGCCATCTACTTTAGCAATATCGCCATAATCGATGAATCCATCAAACTTGCAAGAAGTTCTGTTAAATTCAGTTGTTTCTCGCAACTTCACCTCATCAATTATGATACATCCATATGTTTGGTTTTCTGGCTTACCTGTCATTTGCAGCTGGATGCTTTCGAGAGCGAACTAGCGAACTTGTTCAAACCGTACTCGCACGGAAGACCTTTCAGCAGCTGCACGAGACGGCTAGTACTTGGGAGGGGAAGAGCTCCCATACTTGAAAGGGCATTGTAGCCTTTCGGACTTGTTAACCGCAAAAGCAAACAGACCATCAGCCAGTCCGCTGTGTATCTGTGGCCACGAGGTGATTTCGCTGCCTGCTGCATCACTGCTGCACGAACAGCCATCTTTTGTACTTCAGGCAAATCTCTAATTATGTCATCCAGAGTCGCCGTCAATGCATTCTTGAGCTTCTCACTCAGGCGCTTTACGTCTGCTTTCTTTCGCTCTCGTGCTGCAGTGGCACGAATTAGCCGCTTTCTCATCACACTTGCTGCCACGGGCACCTTTCTCTTTGATCGTGTGGACATCGCCTTTCGCTTCAAACTTTTTGTAAAGTTGGCACATGCAGCACACACTTCTTTATCTGCGTCAGTCAGAACAGCGCAACTGTTGTGATGAAGCCCACCTCCAACTTTTTTTGTCACTCTGCTAGATTGATTGATTGATTTGTGGGGTTTTACGTCCCAAAACCAGTTCTGATTATGAGAGACGCCGTAGTGGAGGGCTCCGGAAATTTCGACCACCTGGGGTTCTTTAACGTGCACTGACATCGCACAGCACACGGGCCTCAACATTTCGCCTCCATCGAAATGCAGCCGCCGCAGCCGGGATTCGATACCGCGACCCTCGGATCAGCAGCCGAGTACCTTAGCCACTAGACCACCGTGGCGGGGCTGTCACTCTGCTAGAGTTGGTGACATCGACAAGAGGGCAACCACGGCAAAATTGTTTTGTGTGCACAATTTGTATAACTGCTTCCACATCTTGCGCAGAAACTATACTAATCTCTGCATCCCATCTGCGCAACAGTCTTCCATTTGCATGGACAACGTACGTGAGGTCCTCGTGAATTGCGACGCTCTTCAGGATCGCGTAAACATCGTCCTTCATTCCCGCGTTGTAAAAGACAACCTGCCGAGGTTTACCAGTGTCCTCTTCAAGGTCCCCCATTCTCCAGTTTTTCGGAAGCTTTAAAGATGAGCCGTTTTCGACAATCTCTGCGAAATCAATGTTGTGCACGGGATCAGGAACCTCTTGCTGGCACTCCACCGATGGCGTAGTAACAAGTACAACTTTGTTGGGTAAGCTGGCCCTTTCCTTAGGCGACCGCCGCCTCTTGATCGTTCTTGACAAGTAGCTTGGAACATTCGGAAATTGACACGGCACGGCATCAGGTTGTAATGCCCAACAGCCGCGGTCTATTTCAACAACCTGACCGTCAATGACATGCCTGTAAGTCTTCGCAATGTCATGTTGCATAAAATGCACGTCACACACCTTGCATGTCTTGGTCAGAAGTTTATCGGCGCGGGGTATAGCTCTCGCCCACCTTTCAAGCAGCTGCGGATCGGACGGCGGTGCAAAAAAGTGCCGCTTTTCTAGATTGCTTTTGTACCCGCTGGTGCAGCCGGGCACGAAGCAAGTTGGCATCGTAAAGCTTGGCAGCTCCGAGACGTCCTGTGGCCGGTAGTGCTAGGTTGTCACAATTCATAGATGATCGAAGTCGTCGAGGATAACCACGTGCACGCACGGACACAACACCGAGAGAACAAGGGCGTGCTGACAGCCGCGCACGCGGCCAAGCAACTACGGTGAGGAGCTACACCGGCAACACAACACGGGCGCCCGCAACAGCGCTATTCGCGACTGTGGCGCCCTCTCACTGCCCGGGTAAAACCGGCGGCCGCCTTCGGCGGCGGAGTTACGGAACTGAAAAAGTATCTATAAACGTTGGGGCCGCCTGCGTCGCTCAGTCAGCTCAGCTTGTTTACTTCAGGGTTGTGCCTTGTTTCTGCTGCGATCTGCCGCCTAGTGAAGCATCAAATCTGCCAGTTCGTAGGGGTTTCTTGCCATTGCACCGTTCTCTTCTTCTGATTAGAGATTTTCGCCATCCGACATTCACTAGCTGTGTTTGTGCAAGGTTGAAGTGGACTCGCGATGCCGAGTTACTGCGCAGCATATGGCTGCCGCAGCACTTACGGTCGCGATGAGGTCGCTTTTCACAAGTTCCCTCGTTATCAGAAGATGGCTGCAAAATGGGCCGCTGCAGTTAAAAGAAAAGACTTCAAACCGACGAGATCAAGCGTGCTGTGCTCCAAGCACTTTCGTGACAGTGACTACGTACGAAGCCCGGCTCTCATGCAGTCACTGGGGTTCCGCTGGCGTGCCATTCTGCTGCAGGGCCACTTCTAACACGTCCTTGTCGAGGCACACATTTTTAATTTTTTTTTTTGTTGTTGTGATGCACCTCCGTTGTTTCTTGCGGTCGCGAATCTGCCGAATTTCGAGGCAGCAGCAGCAGTCCTCCTCCTCTTTCCCCATTTGCACGCAGTGCGTGCATGAGCACCCATGGTGAAAACACGTGTACACAGATATCAGTACGCAGCATCGAAATCAGCTACTCTACACGACAGTCGCATGCTTTTAACGCAGCTAATATACCGTTTCCATTTTAACACACCATCATTGTAGTACTGGGAAGAATTTAGAAAAAGCGACGGCATTATAAAAAGCACAACTGCAATATACGAGCCAAACTATCCTTGCGCAATTTTTCAGCGCAGTTCAGAGCACATGTCACCATTGCGGCAAGAGCGGCACTCGTCTGGCTTTTTTTTTTTGTTGTTGTTGTTGTTGTTGTTGTTGTTCCTCGCGGTAGCATACTGACTCTTCGCGTGCGCCTTGCCCGCTGCGAAGTACGATACTGACTGCAAGCACGAACAGCTGATGTCTCTGCACGATGCCCGCGCGTAGCGCGGACCGTGCCAATACGCGGCTAAAAGCGAGTGCCGATGCTGCTGTTTCTTATCGAATTTGATATCCACGGATGAACGTATCATTTGTAACAGTTTACTAGAGTGCAATTAAGCACTGACATGCATCTTACATGTACCAGTCTATGTTTCCGGCGCGGGTGGAGGTGGCTGGTTGGGACTCGCTTTCCTGTGCCGCTTCAGTCGACGCCCTTACAGTAGCGACCGGCTCGAACATGTACGGATGTACAGAGAACTCGTTCCGACTTTCACAGTTCGCCATACTAACAGCAACTACACGATTTCAACAGGTAAACACGGCATTGCCTGCCGGCGAGCGCAGTCAGCTGTCGTCACCTTCCTGACGATGACGTCATGGAGCTTCGACCAATCACAGCGGCGGCGAGACTCGCGATGGGGGCCGCGGCGCCTGTTGCTTGTTTCCGGCAAAATAAAGCTATTTGCGTTGGTTTATGCAAATTTTCGACTTGATTTTTGAGTTCGCCGCACGAAATTACGTATCATGACACCATAATCTCGTTTTTTTTAAAAAGTGGTTCAGTGTCCCTTTAAGACCACATGGGCGAAGCGGTCGGCCCCCCGCAGTGGTGGGTCGCTGCCACATCCAGCTGGGAGAGGGGGATGTAGAGGCATTTCGTGCAAAACATGGCGTCGCGCTGGACCCGGTCCCCACACATTCCAGACCAATTTTTAAGGTTACTTGTCATATTTGAAATTCGAATTTGTCACATTTGAAGTGTTCCTTTTGAAATGAAACGCACTTGGGAGGGAGGCAAGAGGTGACGAACGCCTGGTTAGGCCACCTCTCTCCAAAACTACTCACATTCGTTTATCACGGCATGGTATGGTATTGATAGGCAGACATCTTTGTTATTAATGCAACAGTGTGCTTGCAACAGCAGGAAACTCGTGCCTGTATAGTTTGAGTACCCGGGCTCTACAAGACCGCAAATGTGTTCTGACCATGGAATGGATAGATTAATATATACAATATAAATGTGCGACACTACCTCGACTTGTACGTGCAGGTGTATGTCGATGTAGTGAGTAACATTGTTTTAAGGGGTATCTCTGGACTGCATCAGTTTCGTTGGTACATTGCCTGAAGTGGTCTTTTGATTTTTCAGCCCTGTTCATTAGCTTATCAACTACAGAAATCCTTGAAACATTTCACGTTCGCGAGCTTGATATGCGTAAGGTGCTTAACACCTTTAGTTAACGTTGTCAAAACCTTCAGCACACTGGAATCAAGCGCTTATCTGCCTTGTGCGCTCGCCATTCTCTATTTCTTGGCTGTAGTTTTTATTATTCGTATGTTTCTAGAAAAAAAGAGACAAGTATCACTACAAATATCTCGCCTGGACTTGTTTTTTGTTACTTGCCCAGATGCAAAGTTTGACTCATATATGGTTAGATTATGCTGCGCCTACTTTACACATTTGCTTGCTTTTTGGGGATAATTTGGGCGTGGATTCATGGAAAATGCTGTTACCTGTTCAACTGTACCCTCTGTATGTGATGCACTCTCATCCGCCAAAGATTTATCATCTATTGGCAGTGAGCCAAAAATCTGTGTTTCACTAAAATACTACCATGGCACAGGTTGAGAGACAGCGCTTTTCTTTGCCCGATTTCTGGAAGACCTGAGCGAACATTAGAAGCATTGCAGCAACTAAGTGAAGTAAATATGCTACCTATAAATGGTAGACATGTACACATACGGACACACAAAAATTACATTCCCATGTTTTCACATTGAAATAAAAAAAAGAAAATTACAGGTTCTGCACTCTGCGCCAATTTCAAAAATTTCTTGCGAACAAACACTCGCCAAACTTGCAATGAAAAATGAAGAATTTATGATGTTTCGAGACCACTACGGGCCTCTTGCTCACATACGAACAAGAGACCCGTAGTGGTCTCGCAATGTCATAAATTCTTCATTTTTTATTGCAACTGTGGCGAGTGTTTGTTTGTTCGCAAGAAATGTATGCACCTCGCCAGGCGGTGTTCCGTCGAACCCTGGACTACATTTCAAAAATTATATGTAACATATCAAGGACTCGCTTGACTCCTAAAATTCTCATATATGCCCATACAATGCCACAAATACCATGTAAACCATCTGCGTCGTAGAAACCTTTTTTACAGCATCGTGCACACACACAGTCACTAGGTGGATAGTCCTTTTGTAAAATGACATTAAAGTTTACTTCAATTATTCAAAAGGCACGTGGACTGCAAGCGCTACAGAGGCTAGGAACAAAGATTAACAAATTAACCTATATTAAGAAGAAAAGCGATAGAGGAAAATCGGGAAGCTGGCTCTCGCACAGCATAACGCAGCGAAAATTCACAGCAGTAAAAACACACTCACACACACGCACGCACACACACACACAATGTCTGTATCGCATAGGAATACTGAGTGTGTGTTTTGCAAACTAACGCCAGATTTTTCACAGCTGCATTCCCGGCACAAGCACATGTGGGGTTGACACTGTAGCGACGTTCTCATGAAAACAAAAGCCAACTATCTCGTGTCACGTTTGAACGCACCCTAACTGCTACATTCCACTGCCACTGCCGAGTGTCAGTAGCTGTGCAGTGACAATGCGGATTTTGCCGACTATTCTTAATCTATTTGCGTAAGCATATATACGAAGACACGGAAGGCAATATCCCTACCGATGACACTCATCATAGATCAAATGTTAAACCTTAGCTGTACAGATGGGTCAGGTTATCAACGTTGCTCTGCACTTGCTTCCGTGTACGTACTGTCCCCGTGCTCCCGAGGCGTTCTTCAATCCTTTCCCACACTCTAGCGTTTCGGCGCTCTCTTCAGAGATCTGCTAAATGTAAAGGAAGCGCACGAATGGCGCCTTCTGCAGACAAACACATACCCGCACCTGCGTTTAAAACATGCCATCCACCCAACCACATACGCCGCCACTTGCCCGTGGTGTGGAGGACAGCCAACTCTCGCTCACATCACGTGGGAATGCGAGCTCAGGCGATCTAAAATTAATACGTCTCATATTTCGGCGCAAAAATTTCGAACGGAGCAGTGGGAGACCTGGCTTGCCAGCGAGGAAAAGGAGGCCCAAGTGGCAATCCTCGACCAGGCGCGGCGGGCTGCTGAGGCCAGTGGAGCCCTGGACTAGGGGCCCCACCCACCTGCTTCGCCAACCTCCTTTTCTTTTTTTTTTTAATAAACGTTTGTCAACTCAACTCAACTCCAAATATCGTTCACAGATAGCCTTAAGTCTCAATTCCATTACACGTTGTTTGCGGCTGCGCCAGGGCTTCTCGCTGGGCTTTCGGTTGTGTGGGTTCGGACTCACTCATTTCTTTTTGTGCTTTCAAGAGGCAGCAGACACACCAGAAACAAGCCTATCTAAGAAAATACGCGGGAAGTCTCGAAAAAGTGGCTAGATCGATATGGTTAAAGTTGCTGAAGCTTTCCATCGAATTCTTCGCTTCTAAAACACGCGTCCTGCTAGGGCACTGAAGCCTCAACACGGCTGAATTTGTGGAACTCGCTTGCACTCTCCGTCTTTTTAAAAACTTGGTTATATTTCAGTATATATATATATATATATATATATATATATATATATATATTTGTGTTTGTTTGTCGGGTTCGAATCAATGTGTTTGTAAAATTCTTTCTAGATGAGTTATCAGATGCCATTCTCAATGTAGTGCGGCACATTTAAAATTATAATAGCGTTTCAGTCGTTGTCGCTTTTGTGAGAATATATTTCCACTTGCTTGAAGCGCGGAGTGGTTCGCTTTCTTTCCTAGAGCCCCGGCACGGTGGTCTAGTGGCTATGGTACTCGGCTGCTGATCCGAGGGTCGCGAGATCGAATCCCGGCTGCGGCGGCTGCATTTCGATGGAGGCGAAATGTTGAGGCCCGTGTACTGTGCGATGTCAGTGCACGTTAAAGAACCCCAGGTGGTCGAAATTTCCGGAGCCCTCCACTACGGCGTCTCTCGTAATCAGAACTGGTTTTGGGACGTTAAACCCCACAAATAAAATAAAAAATAAAATTTCTTTCATAGAATTTCGGCTGTTTGGTTGGTGCGTCTCGTACATATGGATGATGCCCTTCTGAAATGCCTTAGCATACAAATGGAGCTGTCCGTTTCTCTGCGATACGGTGTACATTATCCCCTATGAGTCCAGGAAACAATAATTTTTCTTTTAAGCTTCCTTGCAAAATCGCCCTCCACCTGCACATTTCATGCGAACTCGTCCAAGTGCCTCAAAGACCACGCTGGTTACTGTGGGGTTTTTGCTGCGACGGGACATTATCTCAAAAGCTAGATGAAAGGCACGAACTCCGAAAGGGCCAAGTTATTCCTAGACCCTTCTCATCGTTTAATATTGTCAAGCTTCTTTCCATGCTGGACGGTGACATTAGTTAAATTGTAGCAAGAATAAGAATGCTTTTCCGTTCTACACATTCTATTTCTATTTATTTCAAAAAGTACCCATCAGTGGGTGTACAAACGGGCGCAGTCCCTTCGGTGCCGTACTTGGCAGTGAGGGCGCTTTGAGGCTACTCACGTGGAATTCGTGCCGTGCGCGTTTGACAACCAGCCTTCTAAGTCTAAAGAAACTTGAACCTCTTCCTGCTCGCGCAGCCAGCATGTCATTTCCTGCACAGGCGGGGCGCAGAACCGAACGGTCTTCGTTGACTGTTCCTTTCCCGTGTCCCGCTGTCCCGCTGTGCACCAGGTGGTGCAGTAGCCTTCGGGCGACTGAGGGCCGCCGGTCCTTGCTCCGGCACTGCTGGCCTCTTACGTTGGCCCTGGTACTCATGATTGGATGTTCGAAAAATTCGCTTCCCGGATGGTGTTGAAAGCGACGCACCATGTATACTGTGCGCCTCGCCTTGTTCGCACCTACCGAATGCGCTAGCTGGCAAAACGAACGACGGTTGTTTCAGAGACTGCATGCACCGCAACTTTCACTCTGCGGATGGAGCAGGGGGTTTTGACAAATCAACGCGAATGGGGACGCTCTAGCGAAATTTGCGTACACACCATGCGTAGCCCGTAGAGTCGATGACGGGAATGCATCAGTTCCATGGTAAGGGTGTAGAATATATTGACGCAGAACTTCAGTGCATTTGTGCGTGTTGTGCGGTTACGGCCGTCCGCAGTTTTATTTTGCGCACCGCGAATTGTGGCGTGGAGGTAGAGGAAGACAACTAAGAGGGCATGCTGTTCGATCGGTGCCATTTTGCAGGGCGACTGGCCTCTTCTGCATTTATCGTGGCAAATTGGCGGAGGTGCTGGGTATCAATCCTACCATCCTCACTTCGAATTCCTGCCACCATTCCCAATAAGCCGGAACAAAACCAGCCACTTCACCACAGCCGCCGCTTGCAAGGGCTACCTCCTGAATGCGGTCCTGTGAGCCCGGTAGGGATGGCAACCGCAGGGGCAGGTCAGTCGCTACAGAGCGACACTGTTCAGCCTACTTATACTCCGAGTGTCGTGTACGCAGCACGCGTTTCGAAGTCGTTTCACGACGACGTGTTTGAGGATGCAGATGACTGGCTTGAACACTTTCGCAGAGTCGCAGCAGTCAATGAATGGGACGACTCTAGGAAGCAGCGTTACGTGTACTTTGCCCTCGAAGACTACGCGCGTACGTGGTTCGAGAAGCGTGAGAGCTCGACTACTAGCTGGCCAGAATTCCAATGGCAGGTCCGTGAGACATACAGCAGCCCCGAGAGGAAAGAAAAGGCAGAGCAGCCACTGCAGACTCGGTTTAAGAAGCCAAACGAGAGCGTGGCTACGTTTGTCGAGGATATGTCGAGCTTGTTCAGACGGGCTGACCCCGACATGGCTGAGACGAAGAAAGTTCGTCTGCTAAAGCGAGGGGTGAAGGAACAACTCTTCGCCGGACTCATACGCAACCCTCCAAGTACCGTCGCTGAATTTATAACTGAAGCAACGACGATAGGGCGAGCGCTTCAACAACGGTCCCTGCAGTACGACCGCCAAAGCACCGTCATCGCGGGGTCGTGTGTTACCTGTGGACATGATGCAGCAGTACTGCGTGAGCTCGTGCGGAGCGTTGTGCGCGAAGAGCTCGAGAAAGTGAGCACAACCACTTCGCAGACGGCTGTTACAGCACTTGGTGACATGATTCGGGATGAATTCAGGGCTGCTACCCAACCATTGGCACCAGTGCGAGCAGATGTCCCGTCGCGACGTATGCGGAAGCGTTGCGGAGTCCTCAACTGCCCACAGGACGCCATCCGCCTTTCACTATATTGTCCCTTTTTAAGAATCAGTCCACCAGCACATTGTTAGCTCTGCGGTTTCGCGGTTGAACCTTGTGACCTCATGCCAGGTGCGTCGGCGAAATTTCTCGTTGGGGGCCAAATTGATTTCCTTTCCCTATCTCCACTAGCTTCAACACTAGCTGAGGAGGCAAGGTGTTTGAAGGTTCGAATCAGCGCCCCTAGATGGCTCGAGTACTCGATCGTAGCGCGATGGAAGAGCCGTTGCCCGGTAAAGAGAAGCTTTATTCCACACTGAGGCATCTGCCCGGGTACAAGCCCGAACCTCCGCTCCCTCCTCACATCCCTGGCGTCGTCACTTCAACCCTCGGTTCGACAGAGTCCCCCAACAAGCCAATCACACTTGGGGGTTGGCATCATGCAAACCAATCGCACAAACATTTTTATGACACACACGGCATTGGTCAAACATACGTCACAATCTACAACACCTGAGGGGATAGGTTCACCGTGCAACACACGTCATTTCCCTCTCTCTCCTACGTTGTCGCCTGTGTGTTAGCCCAGACGACCGCCGACGCTGGAGGGCCTGCTCGAGCTAACCTGTCCGCGCACCACGTCTCTTTCAAGAAGCCGCCACACAGCCGCGAGAATATTTGCCGGCCCTGTCCACTAACGATATGTCATTTTTCATCTCGGTCTGTCATCATCTTTTCATTTTAACGACCTTCGCCGTCAAAACCCTGCACTCTTCGAGAACCGTAATTGTAACCCGAATGCGGTTGCACACAAAGGTAACCTTCAGTCGCATCTGGCGGAGCGGCAGCACAGGACGCGTACTGATGTCAAGCTGTGACCGAAGCCGGGCGTCGTGCGTCGCTTCGCTCTCTCTACACGGCTCGCTTCCCATTCAACTCTTTATCTCCTCCTTTCTTTTGTTGCCAGCGCGGAGGCAGCACTGTCCTCCGACAGCGCCCCCGCTGGCCTGCGTAGGGTCTTCTGTGCTTCTTTTCCGCGGAGCCGACATCTGTTCCTAGTATTCGGCAATGGTACACCGTGGTACGGCGAATCGTCCGGCACGTTGAAGTATTCGCACGCACCACCAACACCACGCCGGCCCTGCATACCTTGAACTAACTGGCCTCGTGTAAGAACCAACGAAGCAAACACCTTGACAATGTTTTGTCGTTGTGACCGGATATGTTCAAACACGGTCGTGTCTCGTTCGAATGTTTTCGAGGCGTCCGCGGTGGAGATATCCTTTGAACCGACGTTCAGGTTCACAGATGAGACGCTGTTTGGGATCTGCAGAAACTTTTACTCGATATATATATATATATATATATATATATATATATATATATATATATTTAATATGAGAACCAATATTGTTGCAAGTTTAGCGGATGAATACATGGTGAAGACACCTACAAGGAAGTCCTGAAGTCCCGAAGTGAAAAGTGTCGGTGCGTGGGACCAATACCAATGGCGTCGATGGCAACGACGTCACCGAAGCGATG
Organism: Hyalomma asiaticum; assembly: GCA_013339685.2. Classification (NCBI taxonomy): domain Eukaryota; kingdom Metazoa; phylum Arthropoda; class Arachnida; order Ixodida; family Ixodidae; genus Hyalomma; species Hyalomma asiaticum. The sequence continues at coordinate 83,609,834 of CM023488.1, read as the reverse complement.
ACGCGGCCAGACTAGCTTCCACGTGCGGTAACCTACCAGCACGTGTCGCGATATACACGAAACAAACGAAAGAAACATAAAAACACAATAAGAGATGTAGAAGAACAATGGCAAGAAAGTAAAAGAAATATCAGATAAATTTAAAATGAGTTGGATATATTTGGATTTGGACAGTGAGACAGCATTCCCACTCACTGTACAGTCGTCCACACGAATGAAGCTTTCGTCATGGAAATGTTTTCCACGCACGCGAACGTAGTTGGACTCGAACGAAAACACAGCTGTCTCTTGTCGCGGGAACGCTCACTTCCCCTCCTCGCCTGTTTCCGCATCGGCGGGTAAACAGAACAAGGATACGTTTTCGTCGATGCCCTTGTAACCCGAGCGAGAGCCTGGCACGCAGCAAGTGTTAAGCATTGCTGTCACCACGTGAAGAGATACATGAAGGCAATAGCGAAAAAAATGCAATGCAGCAACCGCACTCACCAACACACCCGGCACCTGCACTCCGCTGATGGCCATCATCCTACCGACAGCAGCCGCCGGCCTCCTTGTCTTAGTAGAATTTGTCGTTGGGCGAGTTGGTGCACGCTTCAAAAGGAAAATACGGAGCGCTAAAATACGACAAACAAAGAACGAGGCTACACACAGGACTGGCGCTCAACTTTAAACTAACGTTTATAGCGGCAACACCGATTTTATGCACACAGCCGCCAAAGATGAGCTCTGTCAAGATAATTTAATTTTCTCATTAAGTTCTTTCTAACAAATAAAGAACGAGCCCTTGACCCCTTTCCTTTCGCTCTGCCAAGATAGAAGCTTCTGAAAACAAACCGCCACACCAACCCCATAATCTCCGCATCATGCCCACGTGCCCGGGCAGATACAGGTAGCAGTGCCACAGAAGGCGAGGGAGAAGCCAGAACCAGAAGAAAGTGAGGGAGCCTGCTGTTACTTTCGCCGAAGTCATAGTGTAGAATCATGGGTCTCTGGATTGTATTTGTTGGGCACGTCCTATCGGTAGTGCTAGCTCGAATGAGAGGACGTCAGTAACTGCGATCGTCGGCCTCACCGCATGTCATTCAACGAGGCAGGCTATATTCTCTTGTCCTGTTCTCCATTCTGCACCTGCTTCGTGGGCATGTGCCTGAGGCGTCAAAATCACTGTAGTCCACACAACCCTGAACGGTTCATCCACAAACTCGCAAAAGACGTGGCATTTGCCTTCCAACTCCTCACACATGTCCCCTTTCACCGCAAGCTGGTCGCACATGTCCTCTCCTTAAAACTCGTGACAAAGGTCTTTCTTCCTTGTAAGCTCATCATAAGCGCGGACCTGTTCCTCATGCAGGCGGTGATCAGACACTTCGGGAAGCACTACAGGTGACACCTGGCTGTACTGGAAGACGTGTTCGTTGGGTATGGTAGCGATCATTCGCTCTATGATTTCCTCCAATTTGCGCGCATACTTTTCCGAAATCTCCTAAAGAGCAGCGCTTTACAAAAGCTTTATTGAATACCTTTTATAACCTTCTCAACGGTATTAATATCATGATGTCATACTTGAAAGTTCTCCATGTATGAAACCGATGCCATATAATAGATTGACTCGGTATGCATGTCTTGACAAGCCTAGGAAAGGGTTGAGTAAAATGGCGAACGCTTCCGTAGTTTTAACAAGCAAAGTTGCTCTTCCTCGCCCTAAAATCCACTGCGTAATACAAACTTATCATCATCATAAGCTATGGCCCCCAAAAGTGCCCGCGCACATCCGTGCAATGCCTAACGTGCGCCGTTCACACGCGCGCCTCTTTCTTCACTTGAGCTCATGCCCTCAGCCCACTACTACACTGGCAAATCTTCAGCTGGCGGGCACGCGGAGGTTTGCACGTGGAAGCAGGACAAAAAGAAAAGACAGTGTGCACAGAGTTTCGCAAAGCTATGCGTTTGGACCGCAGGAGGTCGTGGTTGGGCCTAGCACCGAGCGCCATGAGGACGTGCGTCACATCGTGGCATCCAGGCAGCTCCGAGAATACCGTAGGTATGCATTGTGTAGATAAGCAAAGGGGTGGGACGGTGCCAAGCTGACGCTACGCGTGCCGCCCCTGCAACCGTGTTTGGTGCGACGCGATCGTCTTTATGGTGAGGTCACTGCCAAATTCCGAGAATAATAGTGTTTCACCTACAACGTTGCAGAAAGGGTGGCAAAAGCTAATGGAATTGAGGCTTGACAAACGCTCTTGCTCCGTACATGATTTAGGCAGCACCGAACAGATTATGTTCAAGACACAAGGAACTGCAACGTTGTCATCTTTTAACATGCCACAAAAGGCAGCACTGCCAAATATCATATAGCAATGACAGATAATTGGAGCATCAAAAAAGAATGACACTTAGTTGCTATAGGAAACACACTGAATACTAACATCAATGCGATTAAAAAGAGAATATTTGTACATTAACCAGGAATGGCTGAATGTTGATGAAAAGAAGCATCCGAGGTAAAGTAAAATCATCGGACTCCAGGTTTTCGAACAAGAGGAAAATGTTATGCAAATGATTTAATAACAGGTAAGCAAAACCACTAATACTTCACTCAAGCACACAATGGGTACAATAGTGAATGTGAAAAACTGTCAGCAATATTAAGTTTTGTTCTCAATCAAGATTGTCTTAAGGAACTCTTAGTGTATTAGATTCAGTGAATCATAGTCTATTGAAGAAAACCGAGATTTGCTGTGCGATTGCTGGGCCTCGAGGTGCTTCGCGAGGTGTTTTCAGAAGCCTCGTACCACGATGAAATTTGGGTGTGCCGGAGAAAAACCCGGACCAGCGAAGCGCCCATCATGTTCGCGAGCCTTGCGCGGCTAGTGCTAGCTTCGCAACGTCTGTAGCGAGAGCTACATTGGCGGTATTCGCTGTGGCCGTTGGCCACTCCGCGCGTTAAAGAATCCCAGTTGGTCAAAATTTCCAGAGCCCTCACTACGGCCTTTCTCTTCTCTCTATCTCTTTCACCCCCTTTCCCCAATCCCCGAGGACGCTTAGCCGTGCTCCCTACATGGGCAGCAGAAATTAGCGTCCTTTCCTAACCGAACCACAATCGTCATCATCAACATCCCCGCTAGCTGAGCCGCTGCCTAGCAACCGCCGAAGCTGGCGGCGTCGCTCGCCGCGCCATCTGGCATGACTTTAGAGGAGGAGCCGGTGAAACCGCGTTGCAACAACAGAGGAGGAGTCGGCGTTGCATCGCATATATGGAATGAGCGTCTCGGTGGGATTCGCCCCACCAAACCGAACTGTGTCGGAAGCCATTTAGATGGCTGCTTGCTAGTTCACGAATCATCGGGCCGTCTTAGTGGCAATTCATAAACAAGATTAACACTTCCAAAATAATTGTGTTACACATTAAATAAATAGCTGTACTCTTTAAGGTAACCATAAGTTAACGAGAGTCAACTAAATCTAAACACTCAGACGTACGAAGCTAAAAGATAAAGACGTAACCGTACAAAGAACCAAGCGAAATAGTAACATTAACCGTACCTCTTGCTACACACACGCACGCATAACAGAACTAAGTCACAGGCAATTTTTTGCACTGGCGGATCTGGAGCAGCCTCGAAATTTGGAGCGTATCTGAAGCAGCCACGAACTTCTTTGCCAAATGTATGAACCAAAAAGCCCAACAATCTGCCCTTGCTCTGTTCGTCTGCCCTGTGCTTGTGCGTACGACTATGTTTCTATGGTCCTGCGTTGACTTCGTCTTGCAGTTCACACGCGCAGTTCACACATGCTAGAAGAAACACAAGGAGAAAGGGGGGAGGGGGAGAGAATCCACGCTAGCGCCTGTCATGACTTAGGATGTTTTCTTCCTTTTTTAGCATACTAGCGCTTCTCCAATGCCGACATGCTCTTGGACAGACAGTGTCGCGGCGAGCATTTTGATCCTGCCCAACTTATCCGTAGGAACCTTCATACGAAAATGAGCCAATGGTAGTTCTAGCATTTATTTCGTAGTCCAACTAAGCTATGACGTTTTTCACTGAAAGAAGAGCGGGCGCTTCCATATTGAAACCATAATTGGAAATTTCCAGCTGGATGTACAGTTCAACAATATTAGGAGGACATGTTCACAGGAACCTCCATGATTGTTCGTTGGTGTTTCGTGTCCCAAACTTGTTCCAGGGCCCTTTGAAGGGGTCGTGATACTTTTTGCTAAACCTGGTGGGAATGCCCTTTTGTGGGCCGGGCGCAAAGGAGAAGACAAAACGCACACCGCGCAACTTTCAACCTTATTGTGACATGAAGGCAGCATCACGCACATAATATGTTCATCACACGTGACATTTTGGCATGCTCTCTGCTGTCTGACAGCAGGTAAATATTCTAGGCCCTTGTCTGGCATTGCAAGGGAGGCTACGATGACGCAAGTTTCTGGATGTTCCAAATTCATTTTCGCTTCGGCGATAAGCCTAGCAGATCGACTGCCGTTGCGAGAAATTACAGCGGACTGATTAAATTAGGGGTGCACTTGCACTCTTGACAATGATTTGCGAGATTGCCATTAGCGTTGTTCTTAATATATATGGTCGTGCTCCCTTAGACGGTCGTTAAGGCATCGGCCAGTTTGGCTTATGTATGCCTTTCCCCAGGACAGTGGTAGGTGGTATACCACGCCGGTCCTACATTGCACGAATTTTAATTCGTTGCCGTGGTTGACCTTGCACACCGGCTGTTTTCTGGAGCAGGCGTCAGTTAATCTGCACAGACTAGACAACTTCATTGGGGCGGAGAACAGGACTTTCACATTTTTGCCCCAATGCCTGCACCCAATAAAATTTCTTTGCCCCTTTGAAGTTGTCTAGACTGTGCAGATTAACTGATCCCTGCTCCAGAAAACGGCCGGTTTGTTAGGTCAAATACAGAAAAGAATTAAAATTCGTGGAATGTAAGACTGGCATAGTATACAACATACAGGAAGGTAGGGTGGCTGAGTCAATGTCCTTTCTGGCACGCTAGTCTTGCCCGTACGTGCTTTCGAGCTTATAAGCACTACGGGCACGGCCGTTTATTTCCTTGTGTGCTGCTTATTGTTTCCTTTGGCCGCAATTTATTATTGTTTTTCGACGCCACTTGTTTCATTGGTCAGTATATTCATGGTGCGCGGCTGCGACTAGCGTTTACAAAGCCAGCCGATCCTGCCTGATGCAACCATGGGCAGAGGGTGGTCAGATTGATGACGGTGTCACAAAATAGTGCCCATTTTCTCGAAAAACCGGGTTTCGAGCTGAAGGGAAAGCCGAAAAATAAAAAGAAAAGCGGCCCGCACGGAAAATGCACCGGAGGTCACGCCGCAAACCTCGAAAACGGGAGCATTTTGTGGAACGTATCAGTGAGTCATCTTACCGTGGCGAGCGCGCGAGCCAAACGGAGGAAAAGAGAGGAGGCGGGGAGTGCGTACCAACGTTCCTCGCGCTTTGAGAGGGAGAAAGAGACACCGTCCAAGCGGCGAAGGAACGAGAAATGCCAAGAAGGTGTCCAATCCTTATGCGTGCTTAAATCATGCTGCTCGCTCGGAAACTTACAGAACGCTTGCCCAAGGCAATATAAAGAGTCTACTATGGGCCGTGACTAGCAGTCGTAGCAGTCACGGTCGTATGTGACTCAGCGAGAATAAGCAAGAAGACGTGAATCGATGCTGCTCCGTGAGCCATCCGACAGCCCAGCCTGCAAGCTTCAAGTTGCGAAGGCACCTCGAGTGACTTTGGTGAATAGCGTGCTTTTGTGTTTTATTCTTTGTTGCAGTGAAGGAGCTTGTACGTTTGTGGTTGGTTTCGCGTAGTGTCGTAACCCATCCGTGTTCGTATTGTGAAGAGCCGATTTTTTTACACGTTTTGTGTAACTGCTTGATTGATGAGAATATATTTGTTTTGTTTGATCACCCTTGGTTCTGACTCGGTCTTTGAGCCACTGCTGGTGTTTTGCTAGGGCGCCGAAGGGGACCAAAAGCTAATTGCCGAAGCTTTCGTGGGATCATATCCTGGGGATTGCTACGTCGGTCCTTGGGATCTTTTCCGGCGATTGCGTCTCGTGCTTCACTGCTCGGGATCGGTGACAGACAGGATACGAGCATGCAGAAGCCGTGGGAGTACCACGCATTTCCCCGTTTTTCCCAGCTCAGGAGCATGTGCAAGAGTGTCCCGATTTTAGCAGCAGTGCTGGGACGAAGCTTATGTTTGCCTTTCAGCCGGGGCAAGGCGATGCCATTCTAGGTTCTATAGTCTGGGACTTGCGTTTGATATGGACAATGAGTGCGATTACAGCATAGCTGAATTTTTCCGGCAGTGCGGTTCGGAAAGAAGCCGCCGAATTCCTGGTGTTCCGCCTTACTTTGGGACCGCCTACACATGCTCGAATCTTTCTAAATAAGCTACAATTTTAATCATTTAGACTTTCTAATGCAGCCGTCATACGCTGTTAAGGCCAAGAGGACAGAGAAAACCTGCCACTTTGCACTTCGGAGAGGGGCACTGTGTTAAACAGCTGCATTAAGTGAACGAGTAGCGCAGAAATTCCTCTGATAAAGCTGGCATGAGGAGCCACACAAAAAAAGCAAAGAACACATGAGCGAACTACATGAAAGCTACGAGTGTGCCGAATAAATATTAACTACTTCAATATAAAGAAGACACATAAAACGCTCCTGCGCTCCACTGCATGCGCTCAATTCAGACTGAACAGCCGACATGGGAAGTCTGCACTCGCACCGGCGTATTCTACTCAAGCTTTGCTCCCTTTTTTTCTTAGCGAGACCGACCCCGACAGCATGTGCATCCGACGTCGACCAGCAAGCGAAGATGACGACGGTAAGACAAACCAATTGGCCTTGCGATAAAAGGAAGGAGGCAGACATGGATATCAGGCGCTATGCCAACTTGCATTTAGAAAGCCTAATCTTAGTGAAGATTTGTCGCAGTACTTTGTCAAGTGTGCGTAAAGCGCAAAATCATGCCAAGGATTTCAGGATGTAGCCTCAGAAAACAACGTTTGCTTTCATGTCCTTCACGGACTGAAACACGAAAATGCAAAGACAGGTAAGACATGTACACTCCTTTCTACCTTGTTGAATTTGTGTTACATCGGGATACTGTTCGTTTGTACATTCCCGTCAGAGCGCACTGCGCCTCTTGGTATTACAGTGAAGTCTCATTAAAACAAACACCTCATAAGCGAACTGTTCAGATTTACGCTAATTTTCATTGGTTTCAATGTAAAATTATGTCACTACAACCTACATCAAAATACCAAAACTTTAAGAATAACGATCGTTTTTTTTAGCTGTGCATCGTATTTCGTATTTCCAATGCTTCACTACTACAAACTCGTCTTCGGAAGCCCGCGGATGCTTCTATTTGAGCGGACCGGTCGCCACAATCGGAGGATTGCGCTTGGAGAGCGCACTCGGCGCCGAATCCTTGTACCGTTGAAAGCCCGAGACATAGTCAAGGAAGAAGAAACGAAAATACGGGAGAAACGCTGTGCTATCAGGTTTTACGAGCGCAAAAGCAGGACGCAGAACTCGGGAGGAGAAAAATGATACCGCCAATGAAAGCGCTAGGCCCCACCACAGTGCTGCAGAGGCTATGGTATTCGGTTGCTGATCCGAGAGTCGCGCGATAATATGGCGGCCGCAGCGGCTGCAATTTGATGGAAGTGACATGTTGAGGCCCGTGTGCTCTGCGATGTCAGTGCACGTTGAATAACCCTCAGAGGTCGAAATTTCTGAAGCCCTCTTCTACGGCGTCTCTCAAATGAGAGCTGGTTTTGGGATGTTAAATGCCACAAGTAAATGAAATGAAAACGTTATTGGGACGTATTCTTCTTATGTTCGCGCTTTTTTTTTTCTGCGGAAGAGGTGCAGACGCATAGAGTGCCTTCGTTCTTTTCTCATTTCCTTATACGTTGCTAGTCCGCGTGTTATCAGCCTTGTTGCTAAATAAAGAAAACGGATGGGCGCGTAACACGAGCAGAGGCCACGGGCGGGCTCGCATAATAGTTAAGCCATTCCTTCGATCAGGCCCAATGGTCGGGTACGCTCCTCCTTCGCATTTTCGCTGCATTCGTTCTGGTTGGCGAAACCCGCCCGGTCGTCTGGTCCCTCGACTTCTGGCAATGGAACAACTTCGGACAAATGACGCCTTCGTCCGCATAGTGATTACCAAGTCCATTTCGACAGTCAGCACCCCGCTTGAGGATTTCTCAAACCCGATTAGGACGCTCGAGAACCACCTCGCCTTCATCGAGTACAAGCACTCGGAACTGGCGGCCTTCGATAACAAGATCCAGGCCACACTCTTCGACACTGACGTATAAGCAGACTTGGCCACAGCCTCCGAATATATCCGGAAGATGAGCTTCGATAAGTCGGATGTTCACCGTGTCACCCAAATGCGTACGCCAACCCTACCCGTCTCCTTCTCCTGCACCGCGACACCATTCGTCGCGCCGCTCACATCTTCGCCGTAACAAGAGCAGCCGCCACGGGTGGGCTCCTGCTATAGTTCAGCCATTCCTTCGAACAGATATGGTTCCTCTTCGTATTTTCGCTACATTCTTTCTGGTGCCGAATGCCGGGATCAAACCAGGGACCTTCGTCTTCTTGTTTTCCATGTGCTTACAACGATCGCAAAGCAAGCACATGCCATGACGGTATGCATATTGTCATGAGCTTCCTTTTCCTACGAGAAAGATACGGGATCATTTTGCTGAGTGAGAACTGGGAAATTCGTAAGGAACTTGACTACTACAAAAAGCGAATTGTCGTGGTCAAGGATCAGACGAAATCCACGGTGCACGCGTATGTCCGAGTAGCTACTGCTACAGCTGTGTGTGCACTGACCTTAGTTCCTGTTTCGTTGTCGTATAACCGCGTGAGCGTATGCTGTACAACTGCGTTTGCGTGCAGCGTGCAATGTACCACCGTTATGCGATCATGCTGGTTAAATTCTCTCTTCTTATCGCATTACGGCCTGACAAAGTAAAAGACGTGGGCACCATTACCGCAGCGAAGTCCCATGTCGTCGAGCTGTGCATCATGTGTAGCGACAATAAAAGCTCAAACATTGCACATGCAATCGTTCTGCAGTTCTCTGCGTAGGTATTTTTCTGGACTAAGGACGCGTTTGGTATGTTGTCCACTGCGGTACAGTAAGGAGGAGAACGTAGTCCTGCAGTCTAAGTGCTCAACATACCAGCCGGGAGGGTCCTTAATTCACACGCAACAAAGGGTGTGGTTCTCCGTGACGATATCAAATAGGCGACCATACAAATAACGTCGGAACTTCGTAAGGGCCCAGACGATCGCCAGGCATTCTTTTTCCGTGGCGATGTCATGTATCGTCACGGAAAGGACGAGTAGCGCTGTGTGTGTCTACTCGTCCTAGTCCTTGTCTGTTTGCGCTTCAAGTGTCATGATATGTCATGTACGTATTAAGATGTATTAAGCATGCGACTTGCATATGCCACGATATAACCAGGGAACTCAGGTTTGCGCTGCACAAGAACAGCGACTAGGCCAGCACCGCTAGCATCCGCGTGTACCTCTGTAGCGACCGCAGGGTCGTAGTGGCGTTGTATGGTAGGGCACGCCAACAAACGACAGAACTTTGGGAACGCGTCGTCGCATTCTGACCACCACGAATTTAGGGGTCTGTTACTTCCGAAGAGCCTCGTTAGCGGTGACATCATGCGAAGTGGCGAACTTCCGAATGAAGCGTCGAAAGTAGGAGCACAGTCCTACGAAACTGAGCAGTTCTTTGGCCGGTGTGCGATTCGAAGAACACGGTCACGACCCGAATCTTGACTGAATCGGAGAGAATTCCTTCCTTGGACACGATGTAGCCCCAGATAGTTAACTGTCGTGCGGCAAATCGGCAAATGATTACGTGCAGTTGAAGGCCGCCGTTCCTCAAACTCGTTTTAACAAGCCGCAGACGTTTAAAATGCGTGAAGTCCGGAGCAGATATGACGACGTCGCGAAGGTAAGACAAGAACGTGTACCATTTCAAGTTGCGCAGAACGGCGTCCATCATGCGCTCAAAGGTCGCCGCTCATTACAAAGTCCAAATGGCATGACGTTGAATTCGTACAAGCCGTCAGATGTGAAAAACGCTGTCTGTGATCGACCGTCATCATTCACTGATACTTGCCAGTACCCTGACCGCCGATCGAAAGATGAAAAGATTTCGGCTCTTTGCAGGTTGTTCGTGACTTCTGCTCGTGCCGGTTGAGTACCGATGACAGCGTTGTGGGCTCACTTTGTGGATTTTCTGCCGAGGGAGTGTGTGTAATCAAGAAGCGGAGATGGACACCGCCGCCGTCCATGATGAGCTTAACTTCGCCCCAGAGGACGCAGTCCGCTCCCAGAACCATGTCGGCAAGAAGATCTTAAAAAGCGGGAACTGCCGCAAAGAACTTCCTCCCGGCTTCGGTGTGGAGTTGTGGGTCCAGCGCACCGATAGGGATTTCGCAACCACCGAGAGGGCGGCTCAGTCCACGGCTGAAGGGTAGCTGTGGAGCGTCCTCGAAGCAAAGCCGTGCACTGCGCTCAAGTATCGACGAGGGCCGTAAGCATCCTGATGCGGTCGACGCGGACATCAACAGTGAGGAGCTGCCAGGTTTGGTAATGAATGGTGTGGCGTGACACTTGCGGGTATGTCTTGTATTCCTACCCGTAACGCCCGCACGTAAAGCATCCACGTCGTGAACCAGTGGGCTCTTGCTCACATCCGGTGTCTAAGCGCCAACCAGTAGTGTCTTGCAGCAGCACTACCCGCCGCACGAACGTTTCGAGGCCGTCTTGGAAAGATAGTGCAGACAGTGCGGCTGCGTGTGTCGGATAGTACAGGCCATCGACAACATACTGTCTGGCTGCCTGGGAGGTCCATTTTATGTCGCAACAATGTAGGAGACAGAGTTTGTCATAGATATAGACTGCGACGTCATCCGTTTTACCTTGCGCTGTGACTACATCTCCATGAAGGGAGCGTCATAAGCGCTCGGAAGAGATGCAAACGCTGATGTCAAAAGCTGCGCTCCAAGCTGATTCTGAAGCGTAGGCCCCTGCCTTTGATGTGGATGGCATGCCTCGGCAGTTTCCCCGGGGACGGCTTCGGCGGAGGACATCATAGGGTCCTGGCCACGAGTATTGAACAGCTACAGAGTTGGCTGTACAGCCCAAGTGATAGGTCATTATGTCCATACTATTCGGCGGATCCACCTTCTCAGGAAACTGTGGTTGGCGCACACTAGGGCCGGTAATAGAGCAGTTTGTTCAGGTGGTGTTGAGGAAGAACGTGAACACGAATTGGTTCACGTTGGTCTCGCCACCCGCTGTGGAGTCGCCCGCGGAGGCTGGTACGGACCGTCCGCGGTTGGGTACGCGTGTGCTCAGCAGCCGGAAAATACTCGACCGCTTCGAAGGGTCGTAGACGGAGATGTCTCCGTGTTGTCGACTGTGTCATTGTAAAAAGGAAAACCAGACAGCGCCTTTGCTGCTCGATTTTTATTAATTCGATATAGACTTCTATAGATAGATATAGATTTCTATATATCTGTATATATATTCTATACATCTATATATATATATTAATATATAGATCTATATAGATTTCTATATAGACTATAGACTTGCCATTTTTGAGAAAATTGCGACTCCGTTCAAATCGAACGAAACTGGCCCTATACAGCGATTATCGTATTTACTCGATTTTTCATTAATTTCCAAAGGCTCTAGGCTTGCCATTTTTGAGAAAATTGCGACCCCGTTCAAACCGAACGAAACTGGCCCATATACAGGCGCTATCGTATTTTACTCGATATTCATTAATTTCCCAAGGCTATAGACTTGCCATTTTCGAGAAAAATGCGACCCCGTTCAATCGAACGAAACTGGCCCATATACAGCGATATCGTATTTTACTCGATTTTCATTAATTTCCGAAGGCTATAGACTTGCCATTTTCGAGAAAATTGCGACCCCGTTAAAATCGAACGAAACTGGCCCATATACAGCGATATCGTATTTTACTCGATTTTCATTAATTTCCCAAGGCTATAGACTTGCCATTTTCGAGAAAAATGCGACCCCGTTCAAATCGAACGAAACTGCCCATATACAGCGATATCGTTTTTTACTCGATTTCATTAATTTCCCAAGGCTATAGACTTCCATTTTCGAGAAAAATGCGACCCCGTTCAGAATCGAACGAAAACTGGCCCATATACAGCGATATCGTATTTTACTCGATTTTCATTAATTTCCCAATGCTATAGACTTGCCATTTTCGAGAAAAATGCGACCCCGTTCAAAATCGAACGAAACTGGCCCATATACAGCGATTTGTATTTACTCGATTTTCATTAATTTCCCAAGGCTATAGACTTGCCATTTTCGAGAAAATGCGACCCCCGGTCAAATCGAACGAAACTGGCCATATACAGCGATATCGTATTTTACTCGATTTCATTAATTTCCCAAGGCTATAGACTTGCCATTTTCGAGAAAAATGCGACCCCGTTCAAATCGAACGAAACTGGCCCATATACAGCGATATCGTATTTTACCTCGATTTCATTAATTTCCCAAGGCTATAGAGCTTGCCATTTCGAGAAAAATGCGACCCCGTTGATGATCGAACGAAACTGGCCCATATACAGCGATTTCGTATTTTACTCGATTTTCATTAATTTCCCAAGGCTATAGACTTGCCATTTTCGAGAAAAATGCGACCCCGTTAAATCGAACGAAACTGGCCCATATACAGCGATATGGTATTTTACTCGATTTTCATTAATTTCCCAAGGCTATAGACTTGCCATTTTCGAGGAAAATGCGACCCCGTTCAAATCGAACGAAACTGGCCCATATACAGCGATTTCGTATTTTACTCGATTTTCATTAATTTCCCAAGGCTATAGACTTGCCATTTTCGAGAAAATGCGACCCCGTTCAAATCGAACGAAACTGGCCATATACAGCGATATCGTATTTTACTCGATTTTCATTAATTTCCCAAGGCTATAGACTTGCCATTTTTGAGAAAATTGCGACCCCGTCAAATCGAACGAAACTGGCCCATATACAGCGATATCGTATTTTACTCGATTTTCATTAATTTCACAAGGCTATAGACTTGACATTTTCGAGAAAAATGCGACCCCGTTCAAATCGAACGAAACTGGCCCATATACAGCGATATCGTATTTTACTCGATTTTCATTAATTTCCCAAGGCTATAGACTTGCCATTTTCGAGAAAAATGCGACCCCGTTCAAATCGAACGAAACTGGCCCATATACAGCGATATCGTATTTTACTCGATTTTCATTAATTTCCCAAGGCTATAGACTTGCCATTTTCGAGAAAATGCGACCCCGTTCAAATCGAACGAAACTGGCCCATATACAGCGATATCGTATTTTACTCGATTTTCATTAATTTCCCAAGGCTATAGACTTGCCATTTTCGAGAAAAATGCGACCCCGTTCAAATCGAACGAAACTGGCCCATATACAGCGATATCGTATTTACTCGATTTTCATTAATTTCCCAAGGCTATAGACTTGCCATTTTTGAGAAAAATGCGACCCCGTTCAAATCGAACGAAACTGGCCCATATACAGCGATATCGTATTTTACTCGATTTTCATTAATTTCCAAGGCTATAGACTTGCCATTTTCGAGAAAAATGCGACCCCGTTCAAATCGAACGAAACTGGCCCATATACAGCGATATCGTATTTTACTCGATTTTCATTAATTTCCCAAGGCTATAGACTTGCCATTTTCGAGAAAAATGCGACCCCGTTCAAATCGAACGAAACTGGCCCATATACAGCGATATCGTATTTTTCTCGATTTTCATTAATTTCCCAAGCTATAGACTTGCCATTTTCGAGAAAAATGCGACCCCGTTCAAATCGAACGAAACTGGCTATATACAGCGATATCGTATTTTTCTCGATTGCGGCGGGAGGAACGCGCCGAGGCGCTGCGCGAGCCTCCCGGTCGCGCGAGCTATCGAGCGCATCCTAGAAACGAGGTGTTACGACTACAAGGACGAACGACCCACGGCCTTACGGAGCTTCGGCCCCTAAACACCCTTTGTGGTTAAAAACGTCTTCGCGAAAAGCTTTTTTTTTTTTACTCTGTCAATTCGCAAAGGACTA